>OY997274.1:685953040-686553040 GCA_963921465.1 Triticum timopheevii
TTCGTCTATATTTTATTTCAATTTTTCTAAAGCACATCTAGATGTGTAATAGCTATTGCACATTTAAGTCCTACATCACTGGTAGTCTTTGCGTGATGATAAGAGTGATACATGTTCTAACTATGTTAGGGATCTCTCTAAGAGATAATACTGTATGTCCTACGTTGATTGTATTGATTGAGGGGCTACAAAATACAGACTGATTTACCACAATATTGTGTGTGTATGAGTTGCCCTCTCCGACCCTCACGCCTCAGCTTACATAGACATCAGTCAACCGGGGTGCCTAGAGTTACACATAGATCGGTTGCATCAAAGGGTAAACATGACGAAACACGCCTGTCAAGTTTTGAGAAAATCCTTCTTGATGCTCCTGGGCCCGACAAACTGGCCTCGTGGTTGATAGCCTTGGGGTCATCAGCCCGACCCATGCATATTCCTAGGAGAGCGGACGTGGCTAGTACCCCGCGTCTATTTCTCACATTAAGCGAGACGAGAGGCTGCTCACGCATGCATACAGTAAGAAAAATAGCGAGGAGACGGCCACTCGGTCCAACTCATATTATTGATAAATTGTAGGTGCGCATCGTACTTGAGGTGATTTCAAACCGGTTTTCTTTGAGTTTTTTCTTTTTCTTTTGTTTTCGTTTCACTTTTCTTCTTTTTAAAATCTATTTACCTCCCTGCACATCTATGGGAGAAGAGAAGAGCAGAGGTTAGAGAAAGGGAGAAAGAGAGCGCGAAGCCAAGGGAGGGGATGCACTCACCGGAGGAGGGTGACATGGCCACCGGCGCCGGAGCCTATGCCCGAAACCCTAGCCATGGGAGGAGGGTCGCGAGCGCTGGATCTAGTCATATAGGAGGGCGCCGCAAGTGCGAGGGGGTCCTCGGGCCATGCTTTGCCGGACGTTGCCTATATCAGGCGTCGCAGGTAGCGCACCAAGGATCCGCGTGAAGAGAGAGAGAGAGAGAGAGAGAGAGAGAGAGAGAGAGAGAGAGAGAGAGAGAGAGAGAGAGAGAGAGATGGGTGGGGGATGTGGGCGGATCTGGCATACGCCGAAGCTGCGAGGTGGGAGAAGGGGAAGGGGAGGGCCGGCGGTGAGGTGGGCGGTGAAGCCAGGCGATGCGAGCGCAGGCGTGCGGGTGGGAGCAGGCAGGTGACACTTTTTTCCGGGTTAATTGTGCAAAACTGCAGGGACTTTTTTCCAAAAATAGCGCGACAATGAGCGGGCAGAAGCAATAGCCGCTTTATTATTTATGGAAAAATTTCACACTTTTTTTATTTTTTATTTTTTATTTTTTTTCTTTTGTTTATTTTCTTTTATTGGTTTTCTTTGTTCTTTTGATTATTATTCTACATTTTTTGTATACATCAACAACATTTTTCTAAATACAAATCTAATATTTTTCCAATACTTGTTCAATATTTTTATATACATGATGAAAATTTTTCCAAATACTTGTTCAACATTTTTGACATGATCAATTTTAAAAAATATACTTGTTAAATATATTTCAAATATTTGTTCAATTTTTTTATATATATGATCAACATTTTTTTTAAATACTTGTTTCAACATTTTTGCAAATACTCGTTTAACATTTTTTAAATACTTGTTCAACTTTTTCAAATGCATGATTAACATTTTTCTAAATATTATGTAAATTATATGGGCCATGCTAGGCGTGGGTCGGCGGATAACGAGAAAACATCCGCCGCCTCACTGGCCGTCGGATGGACGCGGGGATGGCCATCCGCTCTACACACCCACGAGCGTCACCTCCTTTGGCAACAAGGACGGTGCTGTGGAACAAGCCCTACAACAATATGCTTGTTGCAAAACATCCAAACCGCTATTTACCTTTCTGAAACATGGTTTGCGTTGCAGAACTTTATTTGTAAATGTGGTCTTGTTGAAGAAGTTTTTTACAGTATAGTGGCAAAAAAATTGTCTCCAATTTTTTGTAACATAGCTTATGTTACGGAAGAAACTTCTGCAACACTGGTGTTGTTGCAGAAAAATTGAGGGGAGTCATGAGGAGTCAGGAGCATATATCACACGAGACACGTGTCCTATGAGCGAACAGGGGTTGTGTTGCAGATTGTCGTCCTCATCTTTTTGTAACATAGATGATGTTACAGAAGGACTTTGCAACATGGATGATGTTGCAGAAAATTTTTCTTACATAAGTAACACATCCCTTGTTGGAGAAGGCGACTCGGGAAAGAAATGTGTGGATGTGTTGGGGATTAGGGTAGTGGTGTGGTGCGCTCCACTCGGACATGGGTCGCATAAGGAAATCGGACTAAGGAACTAAAAGATCCGCCGGTGGATTTCAAGCGTATCCTAAATTATATTTTTGTAATATATATGTTCAGACTATTCGAAAGTGTAAACAAAATAAAAATGAAATAAAAAAACAAGATAAACTTGTGAAAAAAAACAGGAAAAAAACGAGGCAGTGTAGTACCCACGTACCTAGGCCAACCCATATGCTCGCACACTTGACCGAGTCGCTGAACGCGAGACCTGGCGATGCCCCTAATCAGGATACCATCAAGCGGTGCCACTATTGGGACTAGGCATGTGTACGTGCAATGCAAGTTAATATTAGGTAATATATTAATTACACATAAATATTAGGTAGGATATTATTTACGTATTAAGTATGTAATTAGTATTGGCATTAATATTTGGTATGATATTAACTGCACACTAAATGTGTTGAGCGCTCACCACTGAAGCAGCCTGAGTCGTTGGATTGCCCTGATTTGACGGCCGGATTTATTGGATCTGCCCCTTTTGATTTTTTTTATATTGGTATAGACACGCCATCAAATTCTAGGTCTGGCACCCCCACATGACTAGGTCGTCAGAGGAGAAAACCATACCTGTCATCCATGAACCATGAACTTAGCACATGGTCCACCATCTTTCAAATACCACTGATGTAGACCACAATCTACATCCCCTCCTGGACTACCTCCCAAGCTCCACGCAGGCGCTGGAGTAAACGTCACAGCAATCGGCGGAGGCCGAGGACACATGTCCACTACGAGGATATCGTCGCCGCCAGACCATCCTTGCTTGAACAGACTACTTCCAAATTCATCCCCAACCATAGGACTAATCGCCTTGTCGGTGAAGGTTGTAAGGATTCTTTATTCAGAGCTGCCATTGCCACCGCGGAACAGACTAGTTTCCAAATTCATCTCATGCTTTGCATCTTCACGTGCGTGCTTCAGGACCTCCGTGATGCCACAGTGAGCAGAGTAGCCAACCTTTGGGCCTTTTGACCCACAGCGTGCCTTGGCCCAGCCTGCTGCTTGCTCACCTTGGCCGGTATGCCATGTCGCCGCTCAGCATGCACGCCTTCTGCACGCGGACAACGCAACCGTCGCCAGCATGTACGCACACCCAGGCGCCTGATCCAATCAATCTCGCCTATGTGCACGCACACGAGTGAAAAGGTCTTCGATAATCATGCAACAGGAAAAGAAAAGATAACATTTGCTCATTTATAAGTAGTACATATAGAGAGATTCAAACGGGCGACCATAATATTGCAATGCTGTGGAAGGCTGGCTGGAACCATAAATAAGTTTTATCCACAAACAAGTGTTTATTGTGCGGATAGAGAACTTCTAGAATTTTAGAGTCGATTATATCAAGTATACAAACTCGGCCAACACCACTAACCTATCTGTTCTATAGCATTAAGATTACTTATAGGGCATGCAAACTTGTATCATGGGTTGTTCAAAGAAAAGGAAAACTACATCACCCTCCATGCATAAGTATGAACCTAGCTTCTCCTCATGCCAATCCATCACCTGAAACGGGTCAGGTATTCCTCCTCCACTTTTTCAAGCGATAGGTTCTGGTCCTCATCGAGGCCCTCATCCAAGCGGGGTATGTTGGAGAAAGGACCTTCATAGGAGGGATGGTTTGCCATCCGGTTGCTGGAGGAGAGAGGAGGCAAAGGGGGTCCCGGATCCGGTATCAACGGTGAGAAGGGATCGAGTGGGAAAAGAATCAAGTGGAAAGGTGGGCGATAATCACCGAATCAGAGGTTGCGGATGTAAGGTGCGTTGAAAAGATAATGTTTGCTTTTTTGTAAGTAATTATAAGTATACATAGGGATTCCAATGGGTGACCGTTATATTGCAATATTGTGGAAGGCTTGCTGAACCACGAATAAGTGTTTATTGTGCCGACACAGAACTTCTAGAATTTTAGAAAGAAAACTCAGCCTAAACAAGGAGTCGATTATATAAGTATACAAACTCCACCGTCACCTCTGACCGATCTGATCTATAACATTAAGATTATATATAGGGCATATATACAAACATGTATGACGGGCTGTTAAAAAAACCGAAAACTACATGAATGAGTTGATGGACTGATTGCCAATCAGCACTGATCACAACACATGCATGGCGGGGTTAAAAAAAAATAATCCATGCGCAGGTATATAATTAACCTAGCTTCTCCTCATGCCAGTCCACCACCTGAACCTTTTCAGCTCTTCCTCCTGGACCTTCTCCAGCGATGGCTTCCGGTCCTCGTCGAGGCCCTCGTCCAAGCGGCGTATGTACTGCTTCGAGAACCACAGGCGGTTACCCTCGAAGCACTCACGCAGCGCGGCCGTCGCCTTGACACACGCATCGACGTCGAGGACACGCTCGTCGGGGTCCTCCCTAGTCTTGATCTGCCTGGGGTGGCACTCGTCTACCGCGGTGATGAACTCGTCGATGCACCCGCCGTTGGCCACGTGGTGCTCGACGCAGTTCTTGTAGCTGATGAATTCCGTGTTTGCCGTTATTGCTTGGCCTAGTTCTTTGCCTATTGCGTCGGCCGATGTAAGCAACGCATCCACGATCCCCATATATATATATATATACATATATATATATATATATATATATATATATATATATATATATATATATATATACATGTATATATATATATACATATATATATATCCCTCCGTCCGTCCGGCTCGCTCGCGCTAGGGTTTGTTATGTTAAACAACGAAATCGAGCGATCGGTATATATAACGGATTGGATGAGTTGATTGATGGCAATGTGTAGGTAGAGTCGTAGCTAAACCAACAACGTCGTCGTACGTTGCAACCATCAAACGTGCGTGTAGCACCATGGGTCTCTCCCGCGCCGGACCTGGCGGGCCACATCCTCTGCCGTCTCATCCTCCCAAGCGGACCTGGCACCGCTCCCTCCCGTCCTCTTTTTTTTTTTAGTTATTTCTTCCGCTCGCTCGTGCACATGCACATGGACGCTCCCATCTTGTTTAAAAAAAACTTAAATTTCCTCGGTCAAGAGAAGAGAAGCGATGGGTGCGAGCAAGCCAAATGGATGCATGCACGAGCGACGCCTTCATTCTGCCGCTTTAATTTCCTTACATAATACGTACTATAAAAACAAAAAATCTGAATCTGCACCAGAAACCAAATTTAACGAGTGCACTACTCCACACATGTCCACATGGATGCATGCATACATCGTTTTTTTTTTTTGACGGAAGAATGGATCGTTGTTTCGTGCGCGCGTGCGCGTCTGTCCTCCAATGAATCGCTCCAAGGAAGAAAAAAAAATGCAGAGCGATGTCGCACGCGTGTGCCGTACGTACGTGGCGTTTAAAAAAGTGCGAACGTGTTGCGCAGAAACAAGGTATTTTCCTTTCCTTTTTTTTGAAACAAAATAACAAGGTCAATTTAACCACGACGCACGCACACAGCCACACACGCATGCATGCCTTTTCTTTTCCGGCCGTGGACCGCCAATCGACGACTACAATAGCATTCAAAAGTCATCGCCCCTCCCCGTCGGAGCCAGACAATACTTGTTGCAGCACAAAGTCGGGAACGCCTCGTAGGACCAGCAAATCCAAACACCGCCCCCACCACTGATGAAGGATACCGTCTATCGAAAGGATCCAATCTAAAAACACACAAACGACGATGATTAGATCCAAGCAGAGACACGCCTACCGACGATGCTAAATGAGGGCTAGGCGGGATTCCATCTCGAGGTAGCCGCCGCCGCCTTCTCGCCTTCCTGAGCAGGACACAAATTAACCCTAACAAAACTCAAAGAAAGGTCTAGAAAACGGAGCCGGCAAGGGTCAGGATCCACGCGGCGCCATGGCCGTAAGGCCACTGGAGATGAGGCGGACCGCCGACGGGAGCCTTTTTAGGCAAGAGGAGCCTGGCGGCGGCTGAGAATTAAGCAGCCATGAGTTGATGCTTTCACTTTTCATTCTTGAGTGTGCTGCCACGCAGGCGTGCGTATCGTACGCCCAGATCAGGTTCCAAAATACACTAGTGCATTCGTGAAGAGAAGAAGAAGAAGAAGAAGAAGAAGAAGAAGAAAAAGAACTTTTGTATTAGATCAACTTGTATGATTTTTCATTTTCGTTTCTTCTTGTCAATCAAAGTGACGTTCAAGTTTCCCGTAAAAGAAAAGGTTCATCAGCAAGTTCATTTGCTTCTCTCCACATCGATCGCTACCAACGCAAAATACTTAATCATACCTCTACATGCACGCCGGCCTGTGTTGATGGATGGGGTCGATGCGAACTCTTTAGATTACCAACTTCATTTGGCCTCTCTCATGAGCAATCATCCGGCCACTCATTGCTCGCATGAAAACTCCCCATGCTCGACCATAAAGAAAAGGAACTCCCCGTTCGATCGACGCCTAGTCCATCCATTCTTCTAACCCTATGAAGCAACCCCCACATCGGCTTGAGCTTGTGAGTACAACCGCACCATCTGCATCTTCTGTTCAGAGCCCCCCAACAACATGACAGGTCGGCGATCGCATGCGTGGGGACGAGCCGCAAAGCCGAGGCACGTGAAGTGGTGGACCGATAATCGGGGCCGGATGGACTAGCCCAAGGGTTCATCGGGCACAGGTTAGTTTGCGACGGCAACCTGAACGGTGAGAGACTAGCTAGAGCGCAAACCACACCCCACGCCTCTTGGGTTTATTTCCACGCCAAGACGGCAATGACCCCTCGGTCGCGCAACTCATTCCTCTCCCAACCACAGCGACATCGAACCTACGGCTTGTTATTTTTCCTCCCGTCATGCGGCTGCGGGTGCGGCGCCACGACGAATGGTTTGGATCTCGCCCGGAAATTCGGCTCGCTCCCGCTCAGCCCAAAGCAATGCTCCCGGTTCCAAATTTCGAAATTGTTGAAAGAAAAATAAAATCCAACCGTGCCCTAACCTCACCTCACTCACGGGAGCCCATTCCAATTCAATTGGATCCAATCCAATCTATTCCTCCCACACCCCACGACCTCTCCTCTCCTCTCCTCCACCGCCGCCGCACCCACCCCACCGCCGCCGGCGACCCCTCCTCCACTCCACCGGCGCCCCCCTACCTTCTATCCCACGGCGGGGCCCATAGATCGAGCAGCCGGGCGCCGCCAGATCGGGATCGGCAATGCCCACGGCGGGGCTTCTGGATCCGCGCCGCCGTTGATCCGGGACGCCGCCATGGTGCGCTCCTTCTCCACGTCCACGCGCGCGCAGGGAGACGACAAGTGAGGGGGCTTCCTCCCCGCGCTGTCTCCCGGGACGCCGACACCCAATGCCATGGAGCTCCGCCGCCGCCGCCGCCGCCATCTCCGACCCATGACCAGCAGCTCCGTCAAGGTCTCTCTCTCTCTCTCTCTCTCTCTCTCTCTCTCATCGCATCTGGTAGGATTGCTTCTCTTGCAGACAGATGTGCGGCAGGGGAGAAAGGGAAGAATGGGATGCATGCTGGCATCATCTCTGGACGCCGACAACGCCATGGAGCGAGTCAAGGAGGTCCATCCTCTCTCTCCTTGTCTTGACACTGCAAAATCCAATCTGTATGTGCGGGTGCCAAACAAATATCAATCTGTCTTGATGATGTTCTATCTGTACAATAACTTGTCTATCAACCAAAACCAGGACGGGATCAATTCCCTTCACACCTATGTATGTATAATCAATCATGCCTGGATAAAATAGAATGCCAGAGCAATTATTGGTTTGAAAAATAAGTACGAGTCGCTTCTTGTTTTGATTTGGCAGGCCTTGATTCTTCCCTGATGATGCATTCACGCACACACACGCACCTCTCTTCACATTTGTTGTTGCCAGGAACAAATTAAGCTTCTTACTCAGTCCTTTCAGGCCCATCGTTGTCTTGACTTGTTTTTAGAGTTCTGTTCTAGCTTTTATTTGCTAGGGATATCACCTGACTGGCAGTGAATTGCATCCACCCATAGAAGGATAGATTATATTTTTCACTAGCTCTGGACAACGCCCAGACATTTTTTTTTTGCGTCCCATTCCATGCTTTGTCGATCAGTTTTTATGATGCGTCTCAGTTTAGTTGTGATGTGCAGTTGGTACGCTTGGTTCCTTGATGTTTATGTCTCTCCTTGCATTAGATTATGTAATGCTATCCTGCTGTTCTGAATCATGACCTCCCAATTTTCCAACAGTGTGCAATCGATTAATATCCCACTCGTATAAATTTCAATCGATTTATCTGGTGCTCGCTCTAATCACATCTATTCAACCACATCTCGTCCGCTCTTTTCTTGCAGATGCGAGGGGAGAAAGCAAAGAATAGGATTCTGGCATCATCTTGGAACACCACTCTTCCGCTGCTGCAACTCTAGTGCCGACGCCATGGAGCAAGTCAAGGTCTCTCTCTCTCTCTCTCTCTCTCTCTCTCTCTCATTTGAAAAAATAAATCCGTGCGCGTGGCAAACACTAGCCTATGTCTTGATGGTCTATGCAAGAACGCGTGTAACAATCAGGGCAGGATCAATTCCGAAACAACAGTTCATGCCTATGTATAATCATGAAAGGATAAAGTAGAATGTCAGATCAATTAAAGAGGCAAAATAAATATGAGTTGGTTTTTGTTTTGATTTGGTAGGCTTGGTCCCCTGATGCATATACATGCACAAGTTAGGTATTCTTTTGCCTCTTGAGATCTATTGCGGGACTAGTGGTGCTAGCTTTGTTGCCAGGAAAAGTTATGCTTAGTGCCTCTCAGGTCCATCGTTGCCTGATTTCTGACTTTTTGTCACCTAATTTACAGCCATGTGCATCTGTCAGAAATTGATTCCACCAAGCTCAATCCCGCAACCCGCGTCGAGGCGAGCGGAGGAGGAGTGCGCGAGGGCCTCATCTCTTCTCAAGCTCCAATAGCATGAGGGAGAGAGTCCCTTATAAACCACTCCAACTCTCCTTCAACTTCCAAGGTGGGACTAAGCTTCCCACCACCTTGTCATGCCACCTACATGGGCCCTTAGAGATTAAATCTGAAATTGTCATATGGGCTCTGGGCCCATCTCATATTTCAACACTCCATGCGGCCGACGAACTGGTGGTTGAACCACTCGCTGTTGCAGTCGGCGATGCACTTGCGCAGTGCCGCCTCCGCCCTCGCGCACGCCTCTTTGTCCACGACGCGCTCGGCGGGGCCGGTATCGGCCCGGCGCCCCTTGATCTCCCTGGGGTAGCACTCCCTCAGCGCTGCAATGAACTGGTCTCCGCAGCCGCCTTTGTCCGCATGGTCTATGACCTCAAAGACTTCGCCGAGGAACTTCTGGGAGGACTCGATGGCCCCATGTCCGCGGCCGGCCGGAGGTGTGCTAGGGTTAACGTACGTACATAGGTCACGATCGTTACGTTCTGCTAGAACCGTGCCGCCCGTCAGATCTTTATATGTATACGTATACATTTCCGCCCAAGGAATGATCAGTATTGATTAATTAGTTTGCCATACGTGTCAATCCTTTCCTTTAACTACTAGTGGCATCTGGTTTGAGAAACAACTTTCATATCAACTGCGGTTCAACTTAATATCCTTGCCAAAATTTATAAAATTATATTATAATCAAAATATCTTTCACAGTAAATATTTTTCACAGTACATTTTGTGATTTTCATTTGGTGGGGTTTGGCTTCATGCATTCTACGGCCGTATGTATTTAAAAATGTACCCAGGTGGCCACTTTGATACCGATTGAATGGCAATTTTGGCACCTATTTATCGCCAAGTGGCAACTTTAGGGTCCAAAAGAAAGTTTCCCTGAATGCACCCAAGAGATATCAATCCCTTCGTCCCATAATATAAGAACGTTTTTAATAGTTGCGAAGCCATTGACCTTAAACAACGATCTTTGAAAAGAATCATGAATCGGGTAGATGGTTTTGTGTGCAAACCAATTTTCCTCTTGCTATTGTTTCTATACAAAATAAATAAATGCTATCCAATCGGGTAGATGATTTTATGATGAAAAGGACACAAGGGCGTCATGTCAAATGCCCCTCCATATATTGAACATTATCCTTTATTTGTAAGAAGAAAAGTGTTCGATAGTTAAAATAGAAAACTCTATGTAAAAAAATCTGGTATGCTATCCAATTATACTTTATCCATCCTAAAATACTGTGCATACTAGGAGTATATTATAGGAGGGAGGGGGTAGTATAGGTCATGCATACATCAAAAATTCACAGGCGCACACCTGCGCAGCATTGCCCGCCCATCTGATTGCCTCAAGATTATAGGTGATTTTTTTTTTGGGTCACAGGTACCAAAGGTATGAGTTTGTTGTTCGTTCGTGCTAAGTTTTAAAAGTTGAAACTAAAAGATATGAAAGATTGGTATTCCGAAGAAGAAAAAGCACACGCGAGGGGCTTGGTGCCCTGAATCCGCATGCCCCTAATCCTCTCACATGCATACATGCACAACATGCGAAATAAAACTCCTACGTTTAATTGTCCTAGTCTAGGAGCATCTGTCACCATCACTTGTGATGCATATGCATACTGAAGGGTATGATGGACCTCCTTTATTATGCTGTTTTGGCCAATAGATTTTGTACTACTAGTCACGGAACACAAAAAATGTGAGAGTAGTGAACTCAGTATGTTTCGGCCAAAAGATTTTTACTAGTTGTCACCGAAAACGAACAAAGTGAGAACAATGAATATCATGCACAACTTTTGCCTATTATATCTAGTATAAACTCACTCCGTCTAAGGCATCTTAGGTTGTGCACTGTGACCAAGATGGAGGGGGAAAACGAGAGAACTTAATGTTTATTTGTTAATTAATAGCATTGCATGCAATGAACTGACCACTGCATGTCGTGTTTGGTAGTCTCTAGCCATTGAAAACATGCACGCCCCACATTTTTTATTGGTTGATATGTTAATAAACAAGAAACGATGTGGGAGTTAATGCACTGTGCCTAAGTGTTTTGGATTTATTTGGTTTTCGTAAGGTGACTTATACACCTAGATAGAGGGAGTACTAACTTCATCGCTAATATAATCGATCTAATACATCACCAAATGATCGGCTTGGTAAGCTACCAACAAAAATTGCAATGACTGGTCGATCTAATCCGTCTAATCCGTGGTGGGTGCCCCGTGATGTGGGTGGTATGCGGTGTCTCGGACATGGATGTTGTGGTGGCGGCCGTGGATGGCGGTCTGCATGGTTGGCTCTCGGGCGGGCACCACGGCGGCGATGGTGGCTTTCCTCTTTGTCGTGTGGGCGGGAAGTGGTGTAGCTGAGGCTGGCTCGGCCGTGGTCTTTGTCATTGACAGTGATGGCACACTGATTCGGATCTAGGGAGTTGAACTCGTCGCGCGAGCCCTAAATGCCTCATGCTGGCATTGTTGAGCTACCGAGCGAAAGCATTGCAGTTTGTTGCCGACGATGGCGAAGCTTGCGGGAGGTGCTCTCTTCCTGAAGACTTCGTCATTGTGCTCCTCTCTGTGACAGGGTTACGGATGAAAACCATTGTCCCTGGTGGACTCTGCAGCGTCGACGATTACCGCAATTATCCCTCCTGTAGCATAGTCGCGTGCATCCTGTGTGATCCGGTCATCCTAAGATCGGCATTGTACGAGGGTTACCTCATCACTCTGTATCGTTTGCCTATGTACTTTATTCAGTTGTTGCTTTATATATAAAGCAGGTCGAAAGCCTGTTTCGCGATGCATAGCATAGCTTAGCTTCTCATCATGCTGGTCCACCACCTAAATATGACTTGTTCATCTCTCCAAATAACGTGCAGCGACAGTTTCGTGTCGTGATGGAGGATGTCATCCATGCGCCAGAGGTACTGGTGCTTGAGCACCGCAGCCGTGGCCTTGACGCACGCTTCGATTTGACGACGTGCTCGGCGATGACATGCTAAATGTCGTGCTCTGGTGCTTCAGGAGGATAGCGGCCATGGCACTTAGGGCATCTCCAATAGATTGTATGTTAGTCTTGTTGGTAAAATGTCCATGTCATCAACCAACAAGCTATCATACAACTACTCCAATAGGTTGTATCTAAGCTATCCAATAGATGATGAGAAAATAAATGTGATTGCTCTCTATTTCACCTTGGAGCTTGTGCAAAGGTTGTTGGTTATTCTACATACAACTTTGCTCTCTCTCCACATTTATTACATGCCACATCATCACTATGTCCTAGGTGGCAAATTTACCAACACCTATCTTACAGCCGTTGAAGATGCCCTTATGTCGCTTTAAATAGCTGCTCGTACCCACGATTGGCTACTAATGTCATAATTCATGAGGTCAAAACAAGCTTCACATCAGGTATTCCCAAGGTGGAGTAGAAACTGGGCACGCCCCGTACACTAAAATATAGATAATACTAAAAACTAAATAGATGAATTAAAGCCTCCAATTATATATGAGCTACCAACTCTGCTAGTATCAACGATCGATCTATCGTATCCGATGCAATGCTATCAAACTTGCACAAATCACTGTCACCATCAACCATGCATGCAGATACTACAAGCTAGCTAGCTTCTCCTCATGCCAGTCCACCATCTGTACTGGCTACACTCCTCCTGCTGCACCTCCTCCGGCGACGGCTTGACGTCCTCGTCGAGACCGTAGTCCATGCGGGCGATGTACTGGTGCTTGAACCACCGGCGGTTGCGGCCGAAGCACTTGCGCAACGCCGCCGTGGCCTTGATGCACTTCTCGACGTTGACAACGCCTGGACGTCCATCGTCGCTGTCCGAGGGGTTGCACTCGCTCGTCGCCTTGGCGAACTTCTCGATGCAACCGCCGTTCTGCACGTGGTGTATGACCACGGTGGAGTCGCACCCGATCCCCATGGCCGGCCGGCCGTAACTTATGTGGTACTCCTATATTTTATTTAGGTTTATAATCTAGCCTCGATCAATCGGATATGCAGCCCCACCGATGCAAGTATATATACGTACGTGCGTGCTCACGAGAAACTTGCCGTGCAAGGAATGCCCTGCATCGCTTTAATTAGGGACCTCAATATATGGACCCTTTTTTTTTACAGAGAGAGACAAACCAGTCCCTAGCGAGTATTTCCTTCTGCTAGCCCATCCGGCACAGATCCAGCCAGTCCCAAACCGGAAAAAGGCTCCGTATCAGCTTCGATCACGCTCCGTATCGATCACACCGTCAAATAATAAGGTTATCCATGCATGCCACGTTACGTACGTACGTATATGTTGCAACCTGCACTGCATGCATAGATCCCGTGGCGATCCCTTCCTTTTGTGTGCGTGAACTATGCAGCCGTGCAACGTGCTTGTGGCGCGCGATAGGAAGTAAGCTGTCTTTTTTTTTTTAACACTGGAAATAAGCTATCTATCTTTGGCTGGAGCGTCGTCGGATGGATCGAACCGATCTAATCAATCAAGAAAAAGAAAAAAAAACAGAGATGTCCCGCATGCACGCGTGTGCTGTCAAGTTTTTTCATTTCTTTTCTTTTTTATAGTTGATTGAAAGTTAATCACGACGCACGCACGCACGCGTGTCATCGTCATTTTCCCCTCTCTCTTCCGTTCTTTCTTTCCTTTGACTAGAACAGTGCCCGTGCATTGCAAAGGGATATAAATATTCTAGTGCGTTAGTTTGTGATTTACCTGTCCATAATAATGCGATTGTGTAAATAAATTCTTATCAAATTCTAACCGTGAATTACCTTATATTTTAGTTAGAAGTTTGGTAAGTAAATTAAAATAGAATTGATTCAGAAGGTAAGTAAATTAAGGTGATTGATTATCATATACATAAAAGCTTGGACGAAGAGGTGGTGAGAAGAAAGGTGAAATGGGACCTTACGTTCTTTTTAAGTAGTAGAGATTTCACGTATGTACGCTGGTCCACATCGGGTTCCAACATCGCACTCAAGATCGCCATAACTCCCTCCCCTCCCCGAAGGCAGTGGAGGAGGTGGCCATACTCCATCCTGATTGCTTCAATGCGGCACAATGGACGGAATTGGTTTCTTGGGATGCGGCGGCGCCCGAGAGGACCGCTCCCGTCTGCGCCGCCCTCCCATCCGGTCAAATTGCGGGCATCAATGCTGGCCGCTGCATGCTCTGGGTCGGCTTGAATGCTGCACGACAAACGACGCCGGCGTTCGATGGAAAGTCTGGGAGAGGCGGATGGAAGTCCATTTGCTTTTCTCCACATCCATCGCTACCAACGCAAAAAACTTGGACTTATTTTCCATACGTGGACGTCCGGACCCTTTGTATGCGCACCTCCCTCCTCCGTTCTCCTTGGTCGCTCAACTCCTCTCTCTCTCCCGACCACGGCGGCGGTGAACCTACGGTTTCATGGATAGATCGGTCTTGCATGCATGCGCACGAGACGAAGTCTCCGGCCAGCCGTCTGTCGTGGTATCAAATCGATCGATTCAAGGAAGCAAAAGAAAAAAGAAAAGGAAAAAAAAGATGTTGCACCCAAACAAGGTCAAGTTATTTTCTTTTTAATAGTTGATTGATTGATAAAACAATCTCTTCGTTTTGTTTGTTTTCACTTGACCCTTAAGTGTGCTGCTGCGCAGGGCGTACATACGAGGTTCCCAAAAACACTAGTACATACTCCCTCCGTTTCTTTATATAAGATGTATTTGTTTTTCTAAAAATCAAACGAGTGCATGTTTGATCAAGTTTGTAGAAAAATATATTAATATCCGCAATACCAAATTTATACCATTTGAACCATCATGAAAAATAGTTTCATATTTTATCTATTAGGTATTGCGGATGTTGTTATTTTAGTCTATAATCTTGGTCAAACATACGAGGGGTTGACTTGAAGAAAACTCAGCCAAAACAAAGAGTCGATTATGTCAAAGTATATATACAAACTCCACCATCACCACTAACAAATCTGATCTATAACATTAAGATTATATAAAGGGCATGCAGACATGTATGATGGGCTGTTAAAAAAAAGGAAAAGTACATGAATGCGTTGATGGGCTGATCGCCAATCAGCTCCATGCATAGCGGGGTTAAAAAAATTAATCCATGCATAGGTATATAATCAACCTAGCTTCTCCTCAGGCCAGTCCACCACCTGAACCTTTTCAGCTCTTCCTCCTGAACCTTCTCCGGCGATGGCTTCCGGTCCTCATCGAGGCCCTCGTCCAAGCGGCGTATGTACTGCTGCGCGAACCACAGGCGGTTGCCCTCGAAGCACTCACGCAGCGCCGCCGTGGCCTTGACACACGCATCGACGTCGAGGACGCGCTCGGCGGGGTCCTCCCGATTCTTGATCTGCCTGGGGTGGCACTCGTCTACCGCGGTGATGAACTCGTCGATGCACCCGCCGTTGGCCACGTGGTGCTCGACGCAGTTCTTGTCGCTGATGAATTCCGTGTTTGCCGTTATTGCTTGGCCTAGTTCTTTGCCTATTGCTCCGGCCGATGTAAGCAACGCATCCACGATCCCCATATATATTCCCTCCGTCCGTCCGTCCGGCTGGCTCGCGCTAGGGTTTGTTATGTTAAACAACGAGATCGAGCGATCGGTATATATAACGGATTGGATCCGTTGATGGCAATGTGTGACGTACAAGCTATGATCACGTACGTCTGACGGATTGGATCACGTAGCTAAACCAACAACGTCGTACGTTGCAACCATCAAACGTACGTGTAGCATATATATTGTACTTATTTAAAACTAGGGTACGTGTAGCATCTATCTGTTTCCATGACTTGTCCTAGTAGGTTATTATCTACCAGCCGATCGCATCTCATCGACCACACCATGGGTCTCTCCCACGCCACGTCTTCCCCAAAGTGGGCGGACATCCCGCCGGACCTGGCCGGCCTCATCCTCTGCCGTCTCACATCCGACGCCGACCAGCTAAGCTTCGGGGACGTGTGCCATGACTGGCGCCACGCCACGCAGCAACAGCGAGGCAGCACGCCGTGGCTCAACCTCGGCCCTGGGGTTTACCAGAGCATCGCTGACGGGACGGTGCATTGCTTCAGACGCTGCCATGGCTCTTCCGGTTGTTGGATCCTCTTCTACCACGACCCGGATGTTGGGGAGGATGATGAGGATGGGCACGGAGGAGGATGCATATTCCTCCGCAACCCTTTCCACCCATCAGCTGCCCCCATGCAGATCCCGTGGACATACAGGGAGCCGTCTAAGATCATCATTTGGTCTTCATCCGTGGTGCTTCTCCACCGAGGAATCTGCAAAATTGCTCCTTCCTCACCAGCTGACATGAGTGGGCCGCACCAACCTTGTCTGGAGCTTACCGGTTATTCCGGTGATTATGCAGACATGTCCTTTTACCGTGGAAGGATCTTCACCGTCACGCACTTTGGGGAGCTCTTCTCCCATGACCTCTTGGGTTATCGCACGGAGCATGTGATGAACCAATCCATGGAGCGCAATAATCAACCAATGAACAAAATCGTCCGCCACCTAGTCGTGTCAGCTGACAAGAAGAAGCTACTGATGGTACGATGGAGCATCCCTCCAAGAAAGCTAAAGGTACGGCGGAGCAACACTCGCCAAAAGGCCACGGCTGTCGTGGTATATGATCATCGGTGGGCGATGAATTTGCACGTGTTTGAGGCAGACTTGGGCAAGGGCCAGTGGTCGGAAGTGAAGGACCTTGGAGGCCAGGTTATTTTTGTCAGCAGAAGTTGTTGCAGGGCGTTCGGGCCATTGGAGCACTGCCACCCAAGATTCCCACAAGGGAACCTTGTGTATATCTTGGGTGTTGACTGGCACATGAAGAGGGATGTCGCCGGTGCTGACCTGTGCGGATGCAGCAATTGTCGTGACCGCGTTAATGGTGGTATTCCTAGCTACTGTGTGTATGACATGATGAGTGGTACTCTTAGTCTAGTTTCACTAGGCGAAGGTCCACGGCTGGGAAGTGCGAGGTCAGAGTGGTTCTTTCCATGTGAGTGATTGAAAAAACTGGAGAGATGAATCAACATTTGCAAATGAGCAATGATCCATCGATCCTTATTTTGTACGCAAATGAATGATGTTCCTATCTAGTTTGTTACCCAAATGTACATATACATATGACTAATATATAATTTTTCATTATTATAGGATGCAACGCATTTATATAATTTGAAATCATAAATTAGGATTGAATTGACATTCAAAACTATTTTCATTGTACATACATATTTGTAAGCCCGGTCGGAAGGAGTATGTGTGATGCTACGTTCAAACCTCGTGATTCCCTACTTCGTGCCCCATTTCCTCTTCAATGACATATTATTTTGAAGGTCCCGTCCGTGTTTGCATGTTCTTCCAAATTAGAAGAGCGTGTCGTCGAAGAGGAAGTTAAGAAACATCATCTTAGTGGAGAGATCTCAATGATTATCAAATGGTAAGGGAATTGAAGTACGGAAGCTTTTGATTTCTAAAACAGGTTGCAGGTGTTTTAAAAACTCCAGGAAAGGAACAAAACTAAACAATAATTATGAATGAGATTCAAACTAACTTATTCTCCATCAATCGGTTTAGGTAAGCACAACTTGGTTCCCAGTGTAGCAAATTTTTGTTCAAATCATCAACAGTAATTGTTAGAACTCCATATTCACATTTGTAGTTCTTGCTGCAAACTCTTCTCCTCAACGCAATGGAAATGGCCTTCCCCTCACTCGGCTAATCTGTTGGTGATGTCCAGTTGCAATGCCTAGGAAAAAGAGATTCTCCATGGTGGCCAGTCGTCCACCCTGTCGTGCAAAGAGTGCTGCATCGGGGGAGGTGGCGGGAGGCATCATTGCTGGAGGAGGAGAGAAAGGGGAAACGATAGGAGGCTACTATTTGTAAGTCAGTACAGAGAACTCGAGAACTGAAGAAAGAAAACTGACAATCAATAGTATACTGAATCCAACAGAAAACTCAATACAACAGTTGATCGATCTACTATATATTGTACTTCATGGTCACATACATGTATATAAGATCGATCAATCACCATCACCAGCTAATTCACTTGTGTACCAGTGAATTCGAGTAGGAGCATGTGCGTTGTTATGGGCGATTTGGAACTGCAGAAATGATTTGGCCTTTAACAGAACAACAACTATTCATTTTTTGCAGGTTTTATTCCGGGCTACTGCGCTAATCCGTATGTGGTCCTTACTCACTCCGACGGAGGCCAGGGAGCGTTTGGTTACTGGATCTGTCTTCAACCGGTTTGGATGACGGTCATGTAATAGGATAGGCGATTAGTTTACCTATCTATCTATCTTATGCCAGCCGGTTGTGGATTTTGGGCGTTTTTTGTTTTTCTAGCTCTTTGTGAGCCAGCCTACTTTTTTGCAGCAGATTGCAAGACCTTGTTGAACTACTTTATTTATTTA
The DNA here is from genome assembly GCA_963921465.1 of Triticum timopheevii. Lineage (NCBI taxonomy): Eukaryota > Viridiplantae > Streptophyta > Magnoliopsida > Poales > Poaceae > Triticum > Triticum timopheevii. The sequence goes on from OY997274.1 coordinate 685,971,745, forward strand.
TAAATGTGGCCGTATGCATCGCTCTGATGCAGAGGCCGGGGAGTCCCCCTTTTCGAAAAAAAAGAAAAAACATTCATTTGTGTACCAGTGAAAATTAATTAAGCTTACCTTGTTGGCTTCTCCTCGTGCCAGTACTCCACGATCTAAACCGATACTCCGACCTCTCCGGCGACGGCTTGAGGTTTGCCGTGGTCCAAGTGCTCGAACCACTGGTTGACGCACCATCATGGCCCTTGCGCATGCCTCGGCTTTGATGACGATGCCAGGCCGCTTGATCTCCCTGCGGTGAGACTCGCTCGTCGCCATCAGGAAGTCCTGTAGGCAGCCGTCCTTGTGAACGTGATATAGGACGCTTCTCTGGTCACTCTTTGCTATCAGAGGCTCTGCTATACTCCTTTGATCACAACCTTGGTTACGAATTTCCACCAGGCCTGGTGATTTTTTATCTGTTGATGTTCACCGTCTTGCTTACACGGCCTTGACGTGTAGCCCAGCCAGCAGCTAACCACTCGGACTGGTTATACTATTGATTTTATCTACTTTTTTTATCTAGTAGAACATGAACCAGACTATACTAGTACCACTCGGACCAGGGCGCACGAAGGCATTCTGTTGGCTCTCTTGGCGGCGGAGGCTAGGTTCCTGGTCGCCAGCCAAAGAGGCCCCGTGTTGGACTCCCCACTCGGACAAGTTATACTATTGATTTTCAGTGTGTTAGGTCTCAGTTGACTAAGATTAAGCCAAATCTCAGTCAAGTGATATTAGTATATACACGAAAAAAGAAAAAATGAAAAGATAAATTGTGTACTAATCTCCACGTAAGATTAAAAAATATAGCATCAATTGAGACATAACGAAACTGATTGATTTTATCCTTTTTTATCTAGTAGAGCATGAACTAGACTATACTAGTACCACTCGGACTAGGACGCAGGAAGGCATTGTGCTTTTAGGGTGTTGCAAGCAAAGGAAATCGTCTGCTAACTGCCGACGGTGACATGCAATTCAAAGCTAGCCTCCCTGCTAGTTGATCTCCAATCGATCCTTTCTGGCGTGTGCTAGTACTACATGCTAGTACTTCTAGCTGGGACACAATACAAGACAGTCGTATCGATTTGGATGGCCACAGGCTCGAGCCTGCTATTTTTGTATTCCTTTTCAACTCACGGTTACATAGATTATATTATACGGTCTGTCTAGTACTAGTACTAGTTCGGGAATTACTTGGAGACCTATACGGACACGTACAAGTACACTTGTACTGAACCGGACAGGATCACGGTGCACTTCGATCGTGTTTAACTTGTAATCGTCTGCTAACTTTAAGCGAAGAATCCCATCAAATCTCCCACAAGAAAACGAAAAGAATCCTAATTAAATCTCGGCGATTGGATTGGCACATCGATCGCATCATGGGGCTGTGTCTCGGCAAGACTACTTCCTCTTCGCCATGGCCGGAGCTGCCACCAGAGCTCGCCGGGGTCATCCTCGCCCGTCTCCCGTCCCACGCCGATCGTCTCAGCTTCAGCGCCGTCTGCCGCAACTGGCACCACGCCGCACATAATCAAGGCCCGCTGCTGCCGCCGGCCATGCCGTGGCTCAACCTCGGCCTAGGCACCTACCAAAGCCTTCCGGACGGCAGGCTGCACCGGTTCCGAGAGACACGCACCACTGCGCCATCCGCGCCTCGGCCGGCGGCTGGCTCATGCGTGAGCTTGAGTTCAAGCACCCTCGCTGCCGATGCTTCCTGCAGCATCATGCTTCATCCGACGCCATGGAGATTCCCTTCGTGTTCGCCGGTGGATGCAAGTACCACCGGTGCAGCCGTGGCTGCAAGTACGACCACGCTGCCGACAATTACCCATTGCAGGAACAACGGAACCTTGAGATCTCGGATGTCATCATGGTTAAGATCATCGTGTGCTCGCCCCGTCTCGTTGCGGCCATGTTCTACCACTTCCCGTCTAACCATAAACTCAACTTTGCCTTTTTCCGGACGGGGAATCGGCTTGTGTGGTCAAGAGCTGCAGTTCCTCCTCGCTGGAATGGCTTTAGTGACTACCACTACAAAGACATAGCCTTCCACCAAGGGAAGATCTTTGCTCTCACTTCTGAGGAGAAGCTCATGGCACATGAGTTAGTCCACGATGGCGAACCAGCATACCAGGAACTATCTCGTAGCGTCATCGGGGAGAGACCTACTGCAGCACCGCCAGTGTTCGGTGTGAAGCGCCACATGGTAGTGTCATCCGATGAGCAAAGGCTACTTTTGGTACGTTGGAGCATCCCTACTGGGCTTCAGATTTATGATACCGAGAAGAATCTGGAGGTGTTCCTCAGTGAAAAGTGCTCCAGGTCGCTGCCAAGTTCGTCGACGGACCACTTCCATGACCGGCGATTCCGACGTGGGAATTGCGCGTGTATCCTGGGCATCGATTTGATAAAGAGTCGGGTAGTGCGATGCGTATGCCGCCACTGCCAAGAGCTATGCAATGATACTCCCAGCTATTGTGTGTATGACATGAGGAGTGGCCAAATTAGCCTTGTTTCACTAGACGGTGGTCTCTATGTGGACATTGCCAGGTCCGAATGGTTCTTTCCTGCCCATGAATAAAAGGCTACACAATATAATTTACCATAAATGGACATAGACATATAGTACATACACAAAGTAGTGATGATGACAATGTGTAAAGTTTTCCAACCTGCTTGATGATACATATACATACATAAATGTATAATGTTGTATGGTTGATCCCACTCCATGATTTTACAATAGACAGCCTTCTCTGCATTTTATATTATGCTATAACGGTGTTTCAGTTACCAAGAAAACAACATATAGTATTGGGCTCTAAAAGTTTGTGCCGTATATTATGAACTAGATAACACCCCACACGTTGCCGCGGGAAAATTAACATACCAAGTTGTAAAAACTCATGAGGTGTGATAAGAAGAAAATGAAATTTACCACTTTAGTGTGATGCTTCTGAGAGATAAGAAGGAAATGAAATTTACCACTGAAGTGTGATACTTCTGAGCAAACGCAAATCACATTTCAAAAATGATACTCTACACTTGTAGTAAGTCATTCATTCTTTAAAGTCTCTTCAAGAAGTTCCAAAAATTATTAGATGTATGGTTTATGGACAATAAGTTCACCTCATGGAGCAGAAATTGGCAATGCAAGCACACTTACACGACACAGACGTGTGAAAATCTGGCTAGCTTTGAAACATAAATATATAACCAATTAAATCAGACTAATCAAACTTTGACATATTGTACAAAGATGATGTACATATAAAAAAGGATGTCAACATTCAAATGACATGAATGGGATAACCAAACTCCATACATAGAGATCAATTTAATACGCATAATTTGTTTCATGGGGAGATATTACTCTAAATCTTAGGATATAAATATATAATACACAACAAACATTAGAAACAATAAAAAATACTGTCTTGACGCCGCGTACAGACAAAAAAAATACACCATGTATTGGCAAGTTTGCTTGCACAATCTTTGTTTGCGGCAGTGTGTGCTTCACCTATATATATATTACTGCGAATAAGGTATACGGTCGCTGATACAAAAAAGAGAGGGACTTAGTTGTGATGGCGCTGCTAGAAGGAGGGTGCGAGAGGGCCGGCCGGGGGCCTTTTGCCCACGCCCAGGCAAGAGGGAAGGGATTTTCTTCTTAATTCTTGCTTGATTAGATTGATACATCTCCTCTCTTTATATAGAGAGGTTTACTTGACTCCCAAGCAAGACTTACTTGACCCCTAAGCGAGCGACCCTTATCTCTAATTAACCCTAAGACTAATGGGCCCATTAGGCCCATTACGTACTCTAACACTACACCCCACCTGGACATGCAGCTTGTCCTCGAGCTGCAGCCTAACCAACTTATAACCATGACTCGACGCAACACAAACCTAACACCTAAAAACAAGCCTTTTACATCTCGGCTTGTTTTATTATTCTCAGCCTAAATTGGACTGAGACGCTTTATTTTGGACCCTTTATCAAAAAGTGGACATCATCTGCACGTCGGACGTGCACGTGTACAGCCACTTGGATCCCATGGACAGCACCTGGACCAAAGGAGTGCATGTGTATGGCCACCTGGAAGTGGTCGCAAGAGCGACCAGCAGAGGCGCCCTCGCGATGGTCGGCGACGGAAAGCAGTGGTGCTACACGGTGCGCTCCTGTCGGTGACACCCTGCCTTCTTCCCGCCGGACGGCTGTTGGTCTGCACCGCACAGGAAAGAGTGGAGGGCTTGCGATTGAGAATGACGAGGAGGGGTGCGCCCCCCAACCGCCAATGTCGCAGACTTTGAGGTTGCTGCCCGCGGGGAAAACAACGTGCCAGCCGCCCGTGGGGGAAACCGCATGCCCAAGATCCCCGACGCAGCGGATGAGATCGAGGTCCTTTGCGCAGCGAAGGGCAACTTGGAGGAGCGGCAACTGTAGACCACGCATCTCCCGCACACACCGACGCGCTAGGAGGCCGCGCGTAGCAGCCTGCAGCCTCACCGCCGCCGACACGTGGCGGGTAGCGATCCAAGACGGAAGCGGTGACGGCGACGGCAGGGACTTGATCTGCTGGATGTGGACGCCCTGGGATGGCGGCGGCGCTGATGGGAACGAGGTCGTCGCACTCCCGTCGTAGGGCATCCCATACTGGGCGGCGGAGCTGACCGGCGGTGGCTGTTGCAGCTGCAGCGGCTACCGCGCTGTCACACCGGGCAGCGGCAACGACTGCTGCGTCGGAGCGCCGGGCACGGCGGAGGCCGCCAGGAGCGGCGGCTGCCACTGCAGCCAGGGCTGGGCGGTGGTGGCGATGGATGGTAGCTGCAGCGGCCTGGCGAGCACGGCGAAGGCCGCCTGGTGTGGCGGCTGCCACGGCAGCCATGGCGGCGCGGGGGTGGCGATGGGCGGCGCAACCGGGTGCGGCCGGTAGGACCCGGCCAAGAACAGGTGGATCTCCTGGACCGCCTGGGTTAGGTCTCGCAGCACCCCGGACACCTCCTCCCAGGTGAGGACGGCGGGGGTGGGCGCGACAGAGGATCCCGGCGCGGGCAGGAGCGGGGCGACGGTCGTGGTGGTCGCCGCAGGCGACAAGGTGACCGGCAGCGGAAGAGATGGGCTTGGCGGCGGTGAAGACATGATCGAACCAAAGCTAGCTGATACCAAATTGTTATGGCGCTGCTAGAAGGAGGGTGCGAGAGGGCCGGCCGGGGGCCTTTTGCCCACGGTCGGGCAAGAGGGAAGGGATTTCCTTCTTAATTCTTGCTTGATTAGATTGATACATCTTCTCTCTTTATATAGAGAGGTTTACTTGACTCCCAAGCAAGACTTACGTGACCCCTAAGCAAGCAACTCTTATCTCTAATTAACCTTAAGACTAATGGGTCCATTAGGCCCATTACGTACTCTAACATTAGTACATATAAGCAAGTGAAATATGACTAGATTGGCAGGAATAAGACTGAGCGCATAAGACGCCTGGTAGTGCGTCGTTATATTTAGTGCTGGGGTAGAAACTTTGAAAATCACATGCTTCTTTGATGTATGCATCAGAATTAGAAAAACAATGGAAGGTGACAGTAGTATGTACTTAAGCAAGATCGCTCGCGTACTTCATTATCTCATAACTTGCTGGTAGCCATTAGAAAAGATCTGCCAAGAAGACAGGCAATATAATAATAGAAGTATAGAACAACGCTTGTCTCAAAAAAAAAACTGAGCTAAATAATGAACTCTGGCAGCATAGATCGTTCAATATATATGATGCTAAATATTATGAAGATGAAATATATCATACCTATCAAGAAGGGACACTTGATATTATTTTTATATGGTGCCAGATAGATAACTGCGAAACAGGATAAATAGGGATCATAAACTTATTGAATTCCTTCCTTTTTAAATTGCAAATTATGAACTGCTATACGGACTAATGAATCTGTTATCAATGACTGCATCATAGTTCCAAAAGACTAAATCAGACACGAAATACGTTTCTTCTGCATTTGTTGAGCAGGATTTGCTACATAATAGAAGGATAGCTCAAACACGAAAAAAAAATACTTGGAGCATAAATCACTCAGAATTTCATTACATGGATCCGTCCATATATAGCCTTCACGACATCTTCCTTTTTCCTACGATCTGGGCAAGGAACATTACAAATTCATCAACCAGGCTGGATCCGTCCATGTATTGCTGTTCTAGCTTTTATTTGCTAGGGATATCACCTGACTGGCAGTGAATTGCATCCACCCATAAAAGGATAGATTATATTTTTCACTAGCTCTGGACAACGCCCAGACATTTTTTTTTTGCGTCCCATTCCATGCTTTGTCGATCAGTTTTTATGATGCGTCTCAGTTTAGTTGTGATGTGCAGTTGGTACGCTTGGTTCCTTGATGTTTATGTCTCTCCTTGCATTAGATTATGTAATGCTATCCTGCTGTTCTGAATCATGACCTCCCAATTTTGCAACAGTGTGCAATCGATTAATATCCCACTCGTATAAATTTCAATCGATTAATCTGGTGCCTCGCTCTAATCACATCTATTCAACCACATCTCGTCCGCTCTTTTCTTGCAGATGCGAGGGGAGAAAGCAAAGAATAGGATTCTGGCATCATCTTGGAACACCACTCTTCCGCTGCTGCAACTCTAGTGCCGACGCCATGGAGCAAGTCAAGGTCTCTCTCTCTGTCTCTCTCTCTCTCTCATTTGAAAAAATAAATCCGTGCGCGTGGCAAACACTAGCCTATGTCTTGATGGTCTATGCAAGAACGCGTGTAACAATCAGGGCAGGATCAATTCCGAAACAACAGTTCATGCCTATGTATAATCATGAAAGGATAAAGTAGAATGTCAGATCAATTAAAGAGGCAAAATAAATATGAGTTGGTTTTTGTTTTGATTTGGTAGGCTTGGTCCCCTGATGCATATACATGCACAAGTTAGGTATTCTTTTGCCTCTTGAGATCTATTGCGGGACTAGTGGTGCTAGCTTTGTTGCCAGGAAAAGTTATGCTTAGTGCCTCTCAGGTCCATCGTTGCCTGATTTCTGACTTTTTGTCACCTAATTTACAGCCATGTGCATCTGTCAGAAATTGATTCCACCAAGCTCAATCCCGCAACCCGCGTCGAGGCGAGCGGAGGAGGAGGAGTGCGCGAGGGCCTCATCTCTTCTCAAGCTCCAATAGCATGAGGGAGAGAGTCCCTTATAAACCACTCCAACTCTCCTTCCACTTCCAAGGTGGGACTAAACTTCCCACCACCTTGTCATGCCACCTACATGGGCCCTTAGAGATTAAATCTGAAATTGTCATATGGGCTCTGGGCCCATCTCATATTTCAACACTCCATGCGGCCGACGAACTGGTGGTTGAACCACTCGCTGTTGCAGTCGGCGATGCACTTGCGCAGTGCCGCCTCCGCCCTCGCGCACGCCTCTTTGTCCATGACGCGCTTGGCGGGGCCGGTATCGGCCCGGCGCCCCTCGATCTCCCTGGGGTAGCACTCCCTCAGCGCTGCAATGAACTGGTCTCCGCAGCCGCCTTTGTCCGCATGGTCTATGACCTCAAAGACTTCGCCGAGGAACTTCTGGGAGGACTCGATGGCCCCATGTCCGCGGCCGGCCGGAGGTGTGCTAGGGTTAACGTACGTACATAGGTCACGATCGTTACGTTCTGCTAGAACCGTGCCGCCCGTCAGATCTTTATATGTATACGTATACATTTCCGCCCAAGGAATGATCAGTATTGATTAATTAGTTTGCCATACGTGTCAATCCTTTCCTTTAACTACTAGTGGCATCTGGTTTGAGAAACAACTTTCATATCAACTGCGGTTCAACTTAATATCCTTGCCAAAATTTATAAAATTATATTATAATCAAAATATCTTTCACAGTAAATATTTTTCACAGTACATTTTGTGATTTTCATTTGGTGGGGTTTGGCTTCACGCATTCTACGGCCGTATGTATTTAAAAATGTACCCAGGTGGCCACTTTGATACCGATTGAATGGCAATTTTGGCACCTATTTATCGCCAAGTGGCAACTTTAGGGTCCAAAAGAAAGTTTCCCTGAATGCACCCAAGAGATATCAATCCCTTCGTCCCATAATATAAGAACGTTTTTAATAGTTGCGAAGCCATTGACCTTAAACAACGATCTTTGAAAAGAATCATGAATCGGGTAGATGGTTTTGTGTGCAAACCAATTTTCCTCTTGCTATTGTTTCTATACAAAATAAATAAATGCTATCCAATCGGGTAGATGATTTTATGATGAAAAGGACACAAGGGCGTCATGTCAAATGCCCCTCCATATATTGAACATTATCCTTTATTTGTAAGAAGAAAAGTGTTTGATAGTTAAAATAGAAAACTCTATGTAAAAAAATCTGGTATGCTATCCAATTATACTTTATCCATCCTAAAATACTGTGCATACTAGGAGTATATTATAGGAGGGAGGGGGTAGTATAGGTCATGCATACATCAAAAATTCACAGGCGCACACCTGCGCAGCATTGCCCGCCCATCTGATTGCCTCAAGATTATAGGTGATTTTTTTTTGGGTCACAGGTACCAAAGGTATGAGTTTGTTGTTCGTTCGTGCTAAGTTTTAAAAGTTGAAACTAAAAGATATGAAAGATTGGTATTCCGAAGAAGAAAAAGCACACGCGAGGGGCTTGGTGCCCTGAATCCGCATGCCCCTAATCCTCTCACATGCATACATGCACAACATGCGAAATAAAACTCCTACGTTTAATTGTCCTAGTCTAGGAGCATCTGTCACCATCACTTGTGATGCATATGCATACTGAAGGGTATGATGGACCTCCTTTATTATGCTGTTTTGGCCAATAGATTTTGTACTACTAGTCACGGAACACAAAAAATGTGAGAGTAGTGAACTCAGTATGTTTCGGCCAAAAGATTTTTACTAGTTGTCACCGAAAACGAACAAAGTGAGAACAATGAATATCATGCACAACTTTTGCCTATTATATCTAGTATAAACTCACTCCGTCTAAGGCATCTTAGGTTGTGCACTGTGACCAAGATGAAGGGGGAAAACGAGAGAACTTAATGTTTATTTGTTAATTAATAGCATTGCATGCAATGAACTGACCACTGCATGTCGTGTTTGGTAGTCTCTAGCCATTGAAAACATGCACGCCCCACATTTTTTATTGGTTGATATGTTAAGAAACAAGAAACGATGTGGGAGTTAATGCACCGTGCCTAAGTGTTTTGGATTTATTTGGTTTTCGTAAGGTGACTTATACACCTAGACAGAGGGAGTACTAACTTCATCGCTAATATAATCGATCTAATACATCACCAAATGATCGGCTTGGTAAGCTACCAACAAAAATTGCAATGACTGGTCGATCTAATCCGTCTAATCCGTGGTGGGTGCCCCGTGATGTGGGTGGTATGCGGTGTCTCGGACATGGATGTTGTGGTGGCGGCCGTGGATGGCGGTCTGCATGGTTGGCTCTCGGGCGGGCACCACGGCGGCGATGGTGGCTTTCCTCTTTGTCGTGTGGGCGGGAAGTGGTGTAGCTGAGGCTGGCTCGGCCGTGGTCTTTGTCATTGACAGTGATGGCACACTGATTCGGATCTAGGGAGTTGAACTCGTCGCGCGAGCCCTAAATGCCTCGTGCTGGCATTGTTGAGCTACCGAGCGAAAGCATTGCAGTTTGTTGCCGACGATGGCGACGCTTGCGGGAGGTGCTCTCTTCCTGAAGACTTCGTCATTGTGCTCCTCTCTGTGACAGGGTTACGGATGAAAACCATTGTCCCTGGTGGACTCTGCAGCGTCGACGATTACCGCAATTATCCCTCCTGTAGCATAGTCGCGTGCATCCTGTGTGATCCGGTCATCCTAAGATCGGCATTGTACGAGGGTTACCTCATCACTCTGTATCGTTTGCCTATGTACTTTATTCAGTTGTTGCTTTATATATAAAGCAGGTCGAAAGCCTGTTTCGCGATGCATAGCATAGCTTAGCTTCTCATCATGCTGGTCCACCACCTAAATATGACTTGTTCATCTCTCCAAATAACGTGCAGCGACAGTTTCGTGTCGTGATGGAGGATGTCATCCATGCGCCAGAGGTACTGGTGCTTGAGCACCGCAGCCGTGGCCTTGACGCACGCTTCGATTCGACGACGTGCTCGGCGATGACATGCTAAATGTCGTGCTCTGGTGCTTCAGGAGGATAGCGGCCATGGCACTTAGGGCATCTCCAATAGATTGTATGTTAGTCTTGTTGGTAAAATGTCCATGTCATCAACCAACAAGCTATCATACAACTACTCCAATAGGTTGTATCTAAGCTATCCAATAGATGATGAGAAAATAAATGTGATTGCTCTCTATTTCACCTTGGAGCTTGTGCAAAGGTTGTTGGTTATTCTACATACAACTTTGCTCTCTCTCCACATTTATTACATGCCACATCATCACTATGTCCTAGGTGGCAAATTTACCAACACCTATCTTACAGCCGTTGAAGATGCCCTTATGTCGCTTTAAATAGCTGCTCGTACCCACGATTGGCTACTAATGTCATAATTCATGAGGTCAAAACAAGCTTCACATCAGGTATTCCCAAGGTGGAGTAGAAACTGGGCACGCCCCGTACACTAAAATATAGATAATACTAAAAACTAAATAGATGAATTAAAGCCTCCAATTATATATGAGCTACCAACTCTGCTAGTATCAACGATCGATCTATCGTATCCGATGCAATGCTATCAAACTTGCACAAATCACTGTCACCATCAACCATGCATGCAGATACTACAAGCTAGCTAGCTTCTCCTCATGCCAGTCCACCATCTGTACTGGCTACACTCCTCCTGCTGCACCTCCTCCGGCGACGGCTTGACGTCCTCGTCGAGACCGTAGTCCATGCGGGCGATGTACTGGTGCTTGAACCACCGGCGGTTGCGGCCGAAGCACTTGCGCAACGCCGCCGTGGCCTTGATGCACTTCTCGACGTTGACAACGCCTGGACGTCCATCGTCGCTGTCCGAGGGGTTGCACTCGCTCGTCGCCTTGGCGAACTTCTCGATGCAACCGCCGTTCTGCACGTGGTGTATGACCACGGTGGAGTCGCACCCGATCCCCATGGCCGGCCGGCCGTAACTTATGTGGTACTCCTATATTTTATTTAGGTTTATAATCTAGCCTCGATCAATCGGATATGCAGCCCCACCGATGCAAGTATATATACGTACGTGCGTGCTCACGAGAAACTTGCCGTGCAAGGAATGCCCTGCATCGCTTTAATTAGGGACCTCAATATATGGACCCTTTTTTTTTACAGAGAGAGACAAACCAGTCCCTAGCGAGTATTTCCTTCTGCTAGCCCATCCGGCACAGATCCAGCCAGTCCCAAACCGGAAAAAGGCTCCGTATCAGCTTCGATCACGCTCCGTATCGATCACACCGTCAAATAATAAGGTTATCCATGCATGCCACGTTACGTACGTACGTATATGTTGCAACCTGCACTGCATGCATAGATCCCGTGGCGATCCCTTCCTTTTGTGTGCGTGAACTATGCAGCCGTGCAACGTGCTTGTGGCGCGCGATAGGAAGTAAGCTGTCTTTTTTTTTTTAACACTGGAAATAAGCTATCTATCTTTGGCTGGAGCGTCGTCGGATGGATCGAACCGATCTAATCAATCAAGAAAAAGAAAAAAAAACAGAGATGTCCCGCATGCACGCGTGTGCTGTCAAGTTTTTTCATTTCTTTTCTTTTTTATAGTTGATTGAAAGTTAATCACGACGCACGCACGCACGCGTGTCATCGTCATTTTCCCCTCTCTCTTCCGTTCTTTCTTTCCTTTGACTAGAACAGTGCCCGTGCATTGCAAAGGGATATAAATATTCTAGTGCGTTAGTTTGTGATTTACCTGTCCATAATAATGCGATTGTGTAAATAAATTCTTATCAAATTCTAACCGTGAATTACCTTATATTTTAGTTAGAAGTTTGGTAAGTAAATTAAAATAGAATTGATTCAGAAGGTAAGTAAATTAAGGTGATTGATTATCATATACATAAAAGCTTGGACGAAGAGGTGGTGAGAAGAAAGGTGAAATGGGACCTTACGTTCTTTTTAAGTAGTAGAGATTTCACGTATGTACGCTGGTCCACATCGGGTTCCAACATCGCACTCAAGATCGCCATAACTCCCTCCCCTCCCCGAAGGCAGTGGAGGAGGTGGCCATACTCCATCCTGATTGCTTCAATGCGGCACAATGGACGGAATTGGTTTCTTGGGATGCGGCGGCGCCCGAGAGGACCGCTCCCGTCTGCGCCGCCCTCCCATCCGGTCAAATTGCGGGCATCAATGCTGGCCGCTGCATGCTCTGGGTCGGCTTGAATGCTGCACGACAAACGACGCCGGCGTTCGATGGAAAGTCTGGGAGAGGCGGATGGAAGTCCATTTGCTTTTCTCCACATCCATCGCTACCAACGCAAAAAACTTGGACATATTTTCCATACGTGGACGTCCGGACCCTTTGTATGCGCACCTCCCTCCTCCGTTCTCCTTGGTCGCTCAACTCCTCTCTCTCTCCCGACCACGGCGGCGGTGAACCTACGGTTTCATGGATAGATCGGTCTTGCATGCATGCGCACGAGACGAAGTCTCCGGCCAGCCGTCTGTCGTGGTATCAAATCGATCGATTCAAGGAAGCAAAAGAAAAAAGAAAAGGAAAAAAAAGATGTTGCACCCAAACAAGGTCAAGTTATTTTCTTTTTAATAGTTGATTGATTGATAAAACAATCTCTTCGTTTTGTTTGTTTTCACTTGACCCTTAAGTGTGCTGCTGCGCAGGGCGTACATACGAGGTTCCCAAAAACACTAGTACATACTCCCTCCGTTTCTTTATATAAGATGTATTTGTTTTTCTAAAAATCAAACGAGTGCATGTTTGATCAAGTTTGTAGAAAAATATATTAATATCCGCAATACCAAATTTATACCATTTGAACCATCGTGAAAAATAGTTTCATATTTTATCTATTAGGTATTGCGGATGTTGTTATTTTAGTCTATAATCTTGGTCAAACATACGAGGGGTTGACTTGAAGAAAACTCAGCCAAAACAAAGAGTCGATTATGTCAAAGTATATATACAAACTCCACCATCACCACTAACAAATCTGATCTATAACATTAAGATTATATAAAGGGCATGCAGACATGTATGATGGGCTGTTAAAAAAAAGGAAAAGTACATGAATGCGTTGATGGGCTGATCGCCAATCAGCTCCATGCATAGCGGGGTTAAAAAAATTAATCCATGCATAGGTATATAATCAACCTAGCTTCTCCTCAGGCCAGTCCACCACCTGAACCTTTTCAGCTCTTCCTCCTGAACCTTCTCCGGCGATGGCTTCCGGTCCTCATCGAGGCCCTCGTCCAAGCGGCGTATGTACTGCTGCGCGAACCACAGGCGGTTGCCCTCGAAGCACTCACGCAGCGCCGCCGTGGCCTTGACACACGCATCGACGTCGAGGACGCGCTCGGCGGGGTCCTCCCGATTCTTGATCTGCCTGGGGTGGCACTCGTCTACCGCGGTGATGAACTCGTCGATGCACCCGCCGTTGGCCACGTGGTGCTCGACGCAGTTCTTGTCGCTGATGAATTCCGTGTTTGCCGTTATTGCTTGGCCTAGTTCTTTGCCTATTGCTCCGGCCGATGTAAGCAACGCATCCACGATCCCCATATATATTCCCTCCGTCCGTCCGTCCGGCTGGCTCGCGCTAGGGTTTGTTATGTTAAACAACGAGATCGAGCGATCGGTATATATAACGGATTGGATCCGTTGATGGCAATGTGTGACGTACAAGCTATGATCACGTACGTCTGACGGATTGGATCACGTAGCTAAACCAACAACGTCGTACGTTGCAACCATCAAACGTACGTGTAGCATATATATTGTACTTATTTAAAACTAGGGTACGTGTAGCATCTATCTGTTTCCATGACTTGTCCTAGTAGGTTATTATCTACCAGCCGATCGCATCTCATCGACCACACCATGGGTCTCTCCCACGCCACGTCTTCCCCAAAGTGGGCGGACATCCCGCCGGACCTGGCCGGCCTCATCCTCTGCCGTCTCACATCCGACGCCGACCAGCTAAGCTTCGGGGACGTGTGCCATGACTGGCGCCACGCCACGCAGCAACAGCGAGGCAGCACGCCGTGGCTCAACCTCGGCCCTGGGGTTTACCAGAGCATCGCTGACGGGACGGTGCATTGCTTCAGACGCTGCCATGGCTCTTCCGGTTGTTGGATCCTCTTCTACCACGACCCGGATGTTGGGGAGGATGATGAGGATGGGCACGGAGGAGGATGCATATTCCTCCGCAACCCTTTCCACCCATCAGCTGCCCCCATGCAGATCCCGTGGACATACAGGGAGCCGTCTAAGATCATCATTTGGTCTTCATCCGTGGTGCTTCTCCACCGAGGAATCTGCAAAATTGCTCCTTCCTCACCAGCTGACATGAGTGGGCCGCACCAACCTTGTCTGGAGCTTACCGGTTATTCCGGTGATTATGCAGACATGTCCTTTTACCGTGGAAGGATCTTCACCGTCACGCACTTTGGGGAGCTCTTCTCCCATGACCTCTTGGGTTATCGCACGGAGCATGTGATGAACCAATCCATGGAGCGCAATAATCAACCAATGAACAAAATCGTCCGCCACCTAGTCGTGTCAGCTGACAAGAAGAAGCTACTGATGGTACGATGGAGCATCCCTCCAAGAAAGCTAAAGGTACGGCGGAGCAACACTCGCCAAAAGGCCACGGCTGTCGTGGTATATGATCATCGGTGGGCGATGAATTTGCACGTGTTTGAGGCAGACTTGGGCAAGGGCCAGTGGTCGGAAGTGAAGGACCTTGGAGGCCAGGTTATTTTTGTCAGCAGAAGTTGTTGCAGGGCGTTCGGGCCATTGGAGCACTGCCACCCAAGATTCCCACAAGGGAACCTTGTGTATATCTTGGGTGTTGACTGGCACATGAAGAGGGATGTCGCCGGTGCTGACCTGTGCGGATGCAGCAATTGTCGTGACCGCGTTAATGGTGGTATTCCTAGCTACTGTGTGTATGACATGATGAGTGGTACTCTTAGTCTAGTTTCACTAGGCGAAGGTCCACGGCTGGGAAGTGCGAGGTCAGAGTGGTTCTTTCCATGTGAGTGATTGAAAAAACTGGAGAGATGAATCAACATTTGCAAATGAGCAATGATCCATCGATCCTTATTTTGTACGCAAATGAATGATGTTCCTATCTAGTTTGTTACCCAAATGTACATATACATATGACTAATATATAATTTTTCATTATTATAGGATGCAACGCATTTATATAATTTGAAATCATAAATTAGGATTGAATTGACATTCAAAACTATTTTCATTGTACATACATATTTGTAAGCCCGGTCGGAAGGAGTATGTGTGATGCTACGTTCAAACCTCGTGATTCCCTACTTCGTGCCCCATTTCCTCTTCAATGACATATTATTTTGAAGGTCCCGTCCGTGTTTGCATGTTCTTCCAAATTAGAAGAGCGTGTCGTCGAAGAGGAAGTTAAGAAACATCATCTTAGTGGAGAGATCTCAATGATTATCAAATGGTAAGGGAATTGAAGTACGGAAGCTTTTGATTTCTAAAACAGGTTGCAGGTGTTTTAAAAACTCCAGGAAAGGAACAAAACTAAACAATAATTATGAATGAGATTCAAACTAACTTATTCTCCATCAATCGGTTTAGGTAAGCACAACTTGGTTCCCAGTGTAGCAAATTTTTGTTCAAATCATCAACAGTAATTGTTAGAACTCCATATTCACATTTGTAGTTCTTGCTGCAAACTCTTCTCCTCAACGCAATGGAAATGGCCTTCCCCTCACTCGGCTAATCTGTTGGTGATGTCCAGTTGCAATGCCTAGGAAAAAGAGATTCTCCATGGTGGCCAGTCGTCCACCCTGTCGTGCAAAGAGTGCTGCATCGGGGGAGGTGGCGGGAGGCATCATTGCTGGAGGAGGAGAGAAAGGGGAAACGATAGGAGGCTACTATTTGTAAGTCAGTACAGAGAACTCGAGAACTGAAGAAAGAAAACTGACAATCAATAGTATACTGAATCCAACAGAAAACTCAATACAACAGTTGATCGATCTACTATATATTGTACTTCATGGTCACATACATGTATATAAGATCGATCAATCACCATCACCAGCTAATTCACTTGTGTACCAGTGAATTCGAGTAGGAGCATGTGCGTTGTTATGGGCGATTTGGAACTGCAGAAATGATTTGGCCTTTAACAGAACAACAACTATTCATTTTTTGCAGGTTTTATTCCGGGCTACTGCGCTAATCCGTATGTGGTCCTTACTCACTCCGACGGAGGCCAGGGAGCGTTTGGTTACTGGATCTGTCTTCAACCGGTTTGGATGACGGTCATGTAATAGGATAGGCGATTAGTTTACCTATCTATCTATCTTATGCCAGCCGGTTGTGGATTTTGGGCGTTTTTTGTTTTTCTAGCTCTTTGTGAGCCAGCCTACTTTTTTGCAGCAGATTGCAAGACCTTGTTGAACTACTTTATTTATTTATAAATGTGGCCGTATGCATCGCTCTGATGCAGAGGCCGGGGAGTCCCCCTTTTCGAAAAAAAAGAAAAAACATTCATTTGTGTACCAGTGAAAATTAATTAAGCTTACCTTGTTGGCTTCTCCTCGTGCCAGTACTCCACGATCTAAACCGATACTCCGACCTCTCCGGCGACGGCTTGAGGTTTGCCGTGGTCCAAGTGCTCGAACCACTGGTTGACGCACCATCATGGCCCTTGCGCATGCCTCGGCTTTGATGACGATGCCAGGCCGCTTGATCTCCCTGCGGTGAGACTCGCTCGTCGCCATCAGGAAGTCCTGTAGGCAGCCGTCCTTGTGAACGTGATATAGGACGCTTCTCTGGTCACTCTTTGCTATCAGAGGCTCTGCTATACTCCTTTGATCACAACCTTGGTTACGAATTTCCACCAGGCCTGGTGATTTTTTATCTGTTGATGTTCACCGTCTTGCTTACACGGCCTTGACGTGTAGCCCAGCCAGCAGCTAACCACTCGGACTGGTTATACTATTGATTTTATCTACTTTTTTTATCTAGTAGAACATGAACCAGACTATACTAGTACCACTCGGACCAGGGCGCACGAAGGCATTCTGTTGGCTCTCTTGGCGGCGGAGGCTAGGTTCCTGGTCGCCAGCCAAAGAGGCCCCGTGTTGGACTCCCCACTCGGACAAGTTATACTATTGATTTTCAGTGTGTTAGGTCTCAGTTGACTAAGATTAAGCCAAATCTCAGTCAAGTGATATTAGTATATACACGAAAAAAGAAAAAATGAAAAGATAAATTGTGTACTAATCTCCACGTAAGATTAAAAAATATAGCATCAATTGAGACATAACGAAACTGATTGATTTTATCCTTTTTTATCTAGTAGAGCATGAACTAGACTATACTAGTACCACTCGGACTAGGACGCAGGAAGGCATTGTGCTTTTAGGGTGTTGCAAGCAAAGGAAATCGTCTGCTAACTGCCGACGGTGACATGCAATTCAAAGCTAGCCTCCCTGCTAGTTGATCTCCAATCGATCCTTTCTGGCGTGTGCTAGTACTACATGCTAGTACTTCTAGCTGGGACACAATACAAGACAGTCGTATCGATTTGGATGGCCACAGGCTCGAGCCTGCTATTTTTGTATTCCTTTTCAACTCACGGTTACATAGATTATATTATACGGTCTGTCTAGTACTAGTACTAGTTCGGGAATTACTTGGAGACCTATACGGACACATACAAGTACACTTGTACTGAACCGGACAGGATCACGGTGCACTTCGATCGTGTTTAACTTGTAATCGTCTGCTAACTTTAAGCGAAGAATCCCATCAAATCTCCCACAAGAAAACGAAAAGAATCCTAATTAAATCTCGGCGATTGGATTGGCACATCGATCGCATCATGGGGCTGTGTCTCGGCAAGACTACTTCCTCTTCGCCATGGCCGGAGCTGCCACCAGAGCTCGCCGGGGTCATCCTCGCCCGTCTCCCGTCCCACGCCGATCGTCTCAGCTTCAGCGCCGTCTGCCGCAACTGGCACCACGCCGCACATAATCAAGGCCCGCTGCTGCCGCCGGCCATGCCGTGGCTCAACCTCGGCCTAGGCACCTACCAAAGCCTTCCGGACGGCAGGCTGCACCGGTTCCGAGAGACACGCACCACTGCGCCATCCGCGCCTCGGCCGGCGGCTGGCTCATGCGTGAGCTTGAGTTCAAGCACCCTCGCTGCCGATGCTTCCTGCAGCATCATGCTTCATCCGACGCCATGGAGATTCCCTTCGTGTTCGCCGGTGGATGCAAGTACCACCGGTGCAGCCGTGGCTGCAAGTACGACCACGCTGCCGACAATTACCCATTGCAGGAACAACGGAACCTTGAGATCTCGGATGTCATCATGGTTAAGATCATCGTGTGCTCGCCCCGTCTCGTTGCGGCCATGTTCTACCACTTCCCGTCTAACCATAAACTCAACTTTGCCTTTTTCCGGACGGGGAATCGGCTTGTGTGGTCAAGAGCTGCAGTTCCTCCTCGCTGGAATGGCTTTAGTGACTACCACTACAAAGACATAGCCTTCCACCAAGGGAAGATCTTTGCTCTCACTTCTGAGGAGAAGCTCATGGCACATGAGTTAGTCCACGATGGCGAACCAGCATACCAGGAACTATCTCGTAGCGTCATCGGGGAGAGACCTACTGCAGCACCGCCAGTGTTCGGTGTGAAGCGCCACATGGTAGTGTCATCCGATGAGCAAAGGCTACTTTTGGTACGTTGGAGCATCCCTACTGGGCTTCAGATTTATGATACCGAGAAGAATCTGGAGGTGTTCCTCAGTGAAAAGTGCTCCAGGTCGCTGCCAAGTTCGTCGACGGACCACTTCCATGACCGGCGATTCCGACGTGGGAATTGCGCGTGTATCCTGGGCATCGATTTGATAAAGAGTCGGGTAGTGCGATGCGTATGCCGCCACTGCCAAGAGCTATGCAATGATACTCCCAGCTATTGTGTGTATGACATGAGGAGTGGCCAAATTAGCCTTGTTTCACTAGACGGTGGTCTCTATGTGGACATTGCCAGGTCCGAATGGTTCTTTCCTGCCCATGAATAAAAGGCTACACAATATAATTTACCATAAATGGACATAGACATATAGTACATACACAAAGTAGTGATGATGACAATGTGTAAAGTTTTCCAACCTGCTTGATGATACATATACATACATAAATGTATAATGTTGTATGGTTGATCCCACTCCATGATTTTACAATAGACAGCCTTCTCTGCACTTTATATTATGCTATAACGGTGTTTCAGTTACCAAGAAAACAACATATAGTATTGGGCTCTAAAAGTTTGTGCCATATATTATGAACTAGATAACACCCCACACGTTGCCGCGGGAAAATTAACATACCAAGTTGTAAAAACTCATGAGGTGTGATAAGAAGAAAATGAAATTTACCACTTTAGTGTGATGCTTCTGAGAGATAAGAAGGAAATGAAATTTACCACTGAAGTGTGATACTTCTGAGCAAACGCAAATCACATTTCAAAAATGATACTCTACACTTGTAGTAAGTCATTCATTCTTTAAAGTCTCTTCAAGAAGTTCCAAAAATTATTAGATGTATGGTTTATGGACAATAAGTTCACCTCATGGAGCAGAAATTGGCAATGCAAGCACACTTACACGACACAGACGTGTGAAAATCTGGCTAGCTTTGAAACATAAATATATAACCAATTAAATCAGACTAATCAAACTTTGACATATTGTACAAAGATGATGTACATATAAAAAAGGATGTCAAGATTCAAATGACATGAATGGGATAACCAAACTCCATACATAGAGATCAATTTAATACGCATAATTTGTTTCATGGGGAGATATTACTCTAAATCTTAGGATATAAATATATAATACACAACAAACATTAGAAACAATAAAAAATACTGTTTTGACGCCGCGTACAGACAAAAAAAATACACCATGTATTGGCAAGTTTGCTTGCACAATCTTTGTTTGCGGCAGTGTGTGCTTCACCTATATATATATTACTGCGAATAAGGTATACGGTCGCTGATACAAAAAAGAGAGGGACTTAGCTGTGATGGCGCTGCTAGAAGGAGGGTGCGACAGGGCCGGCCGGGGGCCTTTTGCCCACGCCCAGGCAAGAGGGAAGGGATTTTCTTCTTAATTCTTGCTTGATTAGATTGATACATCTCCTCTCTTTATATAGAGAGGTTTACTTGACTCCCAAGCAAGACTTACTTGACCCCTAAGCGAGCGACCCTTATCTCTAATTAACCCTAAGACTAATGGGCCCATTAGGCCCATTACGTACTCTAACACTACACCCCACCTGGACATGCAGCTTGTCCTCGAGCTGCAGCCTAACCAACTTATAACCATGACTCGACGCAACACAAACCTAACACCTAAAAACAAGCCTTTTACATCTCGGCTTGTTTTATTATTCTCAGCCTAAAGTGGACTGAGACGCTTTATTTTGGACCCTTTATCAAAAAGTGGACATCATCTGCACGTCGGACGTGCACGTGTACAGCCACTTGGATCTCATGGACAGCACCTGGACCAAAGGAGTGCATGTGTATGGCCACCTGGAAGTGGTCGCAAGAGCGACCAGCAGAGGCGCCCTCGCGATGGTCGGCGACGGAAAGCAGTGGTGCTACGCGGTGCGCTCCTGTCGGTGACACCCTGCCTTCTTCCCGCCGGACGGCTGTTGGTCTGCACCGCACAGGAAAGAGTGGAGGGCTTGCGATTGAGAATGACGAGGAGGGGTGCGCCCCCCAACCGCCAATGTCGCAGACTTTGAGGTTGCTGCCCGCGGGGAAAACAACGTGCCAGCCACCCGTGGGGGAAACCGCATGCCCAAGATCCCCGACGCAGCGGACGAGATCGAGGTCCTTTGCGCAGCGAAGGGCAACTTGGAGGAGCGGCAACTGTAGACCACGCATCTCCCGCACACACCGACGCGCTAGGAGGCCGCGCGTAGCAGCCTGCAGCCTCACCGCCGCCGACACGTGGCGGGTAGCGATCCAAGACGGAAGCGGTGACGGCGACGGCAGGGACTTGATCTGCTGGATGTGGACGCCCTGGGATGGCGGCGGCGCTGATGGGAACGAGGTCGTCGCACTCCCGTCGTAGGGCATCCCATACTGGGCGGCGGAGCTGACCGGCGGTGGCTGTTGCAGCTGCAGCGGCTACCGCGCTGTCACACCGGGCAGCGGCAACGGCTGCTGCGTCGGAGCGCCGGGCACGGCGGAGGCCGCCAGGAGCGGCGGCTGCCACTGCAGCCAGGGCTGGGCGGTGGTGGCGATGGATGGTAGCTGCAGCGGCCTGGCGAGCACGGCGAAGGCCGCCTGGTGTGGCGGCTGCCACGGCAGCCATGGCGGCGCGGGGGTGGCGATGGGCGGCGCAACCGGGTGCGGCCGGTAGGACCCGGCCAAGAACAGGTGGATCTCCTGGACCGCCTGGGTTAGGTCTCGCAGCACCCCGGACACCTCCTCCCAGGTGAGGACGGCGGGGGTGGGCGCGACAGAGGATCCCGGCGCGGGCAGGAGCGGGGCGACGGTCGTGGTGGTCGCCGCAGGCGACAAGGTGACCGGCAGCGGAAGAGATGGGCTTGGCGGCGGTGAAGACATGATCGAACCAAAGCTAGCTGATACCAAATTGTTATGGCGCTGCTAGAAGGAGGGTGCGAGAGGGCCGGCCGGGGGCCTTTTGCCCACGGTCGGGCAAGAGGGAAGGGATTTCCTTCTTAATTCTTGCTTGATTAGATTGATACATCTTCTCTCTTTATATAGAGAGGTTTACTTGAGTCCCAAGCAAGACTTACGTGACCCCTAAGCAAGCAACTCTTATCTCTAATTAACCTTAAGACTAATGGGTCCATTAGGCCCATTACGTACTCTAACATTAGTACATATAAGCAAGTGAAATATGACTAGATTGGCAGGAATAAGACTGAGCGCATAAGACGCCTGGTAGTGCGTCGTTATATTTAGTGCTGGGGTAGAAACTTTGGAAATCACATGCTTCTTTGATGTATGCATCAGAATTAGAAAAACAATGGAAGGTGACAGTAGTATGTACTTAAGCAAGATCGCTCGCGTACTTCATTATCTCATAACTTGCTGATAGCCATTAGAAAAGATCTGCCAAGAAGACAGGCAATATAATAATAGAAGTATAGAACAACGCTTGTCTCAAAAAAAAACTGAGCTAAATAATGAACTCTGGCAGCATAGATCGTTCAATATATATGATGCTAAATATTATGAAGATGAAATATATCATACCTATCAAGAAGGGACACTTGATATTATTTTTATATGGTGCCAGATAGATAACTGCGAAACAGGATAAATAGGGATCATAAACTTATTGAATTCCTTCCTTTTTAAATTGCAAATTATGAACTGCTATACGGACTAATGAATCTGTTATCAATGACTGCATCATAGTTCCAAAAGACTAAATCAGACACGAAATACGTTTCTTCTGCATTTGTTGAGCAGGATTTGCTACATAATAGAAGGATAGCTCAAACACGAAAAAAAAATACTTGGAGCATAAATCACTCAGAATTTCATTACATGGATCCGTCCATATATAGCCTTCACGACATCTTCCTTTTTCCTACGATCTGGGCAAGGAACATTACAGATTCATCAACCAGGCTGGATCCGTCCATGTATTGCTGTTCTAGCTTTTATTTGCTAGGGATATCACCTGACTGGCAGTGAATTGCATCCACCCATAAAAGGATAGATTATATTTTTCACTAGCTCTGGACAACGCCCAGACATTTTTTTTTTTGCGTCCCATTCCATGCTTTGTCGATCAGTTTTTATGATGCGTCTCAGTTTAGTTGTGATGTGCAGTTGGTACGCTTGGTTCCTTGATGTTTATGTCTCTCCTTGCATTAGATTATGTAATGCTATCCTGCTGTTCTGAATCATGACCTCCCAATTTTGCAACAGTGTGCAATCGATTAATATCCCACTCGTATAAATTTCAATCGATTAATCTGGTGCCTCGCTCTAATCACATCTATTCAACCACATCTCGTCCGCTCTTTTCTTGCAGATGCGAGGGGAGAAAGCAAAGAATAGGATTCTGGCATCATCTTGGAACACCACTCTTCCGCTGCTGCAACTCTAGTGCCGACGCCATGGAGCAAGTCAAGGTCTCTCTCTCTCTGTCTCTCTCTCTCTCTCTCTCTCTCTCTCTCATTTGAAAAAATAAATCCGTGCGCGTGGCAAACACTAGCCTATGTCTTGATGGTCTATGCAAGAACGCGTGTAACAATCAGGGCAGGATCAATTCCGAAACAACAGTTCATGCCTATGTATAATCATGAAAGGATAAAGTAGAATGTCAGATCAATTAAAGAGGCAAAATAAATATGAGTTGGTTTTTGTTTTGATTTGGTAGGCTTGGTCCCCTGATGCATATACATGCACAAGTTAGGTATTCTTTTGCCTCTTGAGATCTATTGCGGGACTAGTGGTGCTAGCTTTGTTGCCAGGAAAAGTTATGCTTAGTGCCTCTCAGGTCCATCGTTGCCTGATTTCTGACTTTTTGTCACCTAATTTACAGCCATGTGCATCTGTCAGAAATTGATTCCACCAAGCTCAATCCCGCAACCCGCGTCGAGGCGAGCGGAGGAGGAGGAGTGCGCGAGGGCCTCATCTCTTCTCAAGCTCCAATAGCATGAGGGAGAGAGTCCCTTATAAACCACTCCAACTCTCCTTCCACTTTCAAGGTGGGACTAAACTTCCCACCACCTTGTCATGCCACCTACATGGGCCCTTAGAGATTAAATCTGAAATTGTCATATGGGCTCTGGGCCCATCTCATATTTCAACACTCCATGCGGCCGACGAACTGGTGGTTGAACCACTCGCTGTTGCAGTCGGCGATGCACTTGCGCAGTGCCGCCTCCGCCCTCGCGCACGCCTCTTTGTCCACGACGCGCTCGGCGGGGCCGGTATCGGCCCGGCGCCCCTCGATCTCCCTGGGGTAGCACTCCCTCAGCGCTGCAATGAACTGGTCTCCGCAGCCGCCTTTGTCCGCATGGTCTATGACCTCAAAGACTTCGCCGAGGAACTTCTGGGAGGACTCGATGGCCCCATGTCCGCGGCCGGCCGGAGGTGTGCTAGGGTTAACGTACGTACATAGGTCACGATCGTTACGTTCTGCTAGAACCGTGCCGCCCGTCAGATCTTTATATGTATACGTATACATTTCCGCCCAAGGAATGATCAGTATTGATTAATTAGTTTGCCATACGTGTCAATCCTTTCCTTTAACTACTAGTGGCATCTGGTTTGAGAAACAACTTTCATATCAACTGCGGTTCAACTTAATATCCTTGCCAAAATTTATAAAATTATATTATAATCAAAATATCTTTCACAGTAAATATTTTTCACAGTACATTTTGTGATTTTCATTTGGTGGGGTTTGGCTTCACGCATTCTACGGCCGTATGTATTTAAAAATGTACCCAGGTGGCCACTTTGATACCGATTGAATGGCAATTTTGGCACCTATTTATCGCCAAGTGGCAACTTTAGGGTCCAAAAGAAAGTTTCCCTGAATGCACCCAAGAGATATCAATCCCTTCGTCCCATAATATAAGAACGTTTTTAATAGTTGCGAAGCCATTGACCTTAAACAACGATCTTTGAAAAGAATCATGAATCGGGTAGATGGTTTTGTGTGCAAACCAATTTTCCTCTTGCTATTGTTTCTATACAAAATAAATAAATGCTATCCAATCGGGTAGATGATTTTATGATGAAAAGGACACAAGGGCGTCATGTCAAATGCCCCTCCATATATTGAACATTATCCTTTATTTGTAAGAAGAAAAGTGTTCGATAGTTAAAATAGAAAACTCTATGTAAAAAAATCTGGTATGCTATCCAATTATACTTTATCCATCCTAAAATACTGTGCATACTAGGAGTATATTATAGGAGGGAGGGGGTAGTATAGGTCATGCATACATCAAAAATTCACAGGCGCACACCTGCGCAGCATTGCCCGCCCATCTGATTGCCTCAAGATTATAGGTGATTTTTTTTTGGGTCACAGGTACCAAAGGTATGAGTTTGTTGTTCGTTCGTGCTAAGTTTTAAAAGTTGAAACTAAAAGATATGAAAGATTGGTATTCCGAAGAAGAAAAAGCACACGCGAGGGGCTTGGTGCCCTGAATCCGCATGCCCCTAATCCTCTCACATGCATACATGCACAACATGCGAAATAAAACTCCTACGTTTAATTGTCCTAGTCTAGGAGCATCTGTCACCATCACTTGTGATGCATATGCATACTGAAGGGTATGATGGACCTCCTTTATTATGCTGTTTTGGCCAATAGATTTTGTACTACTAGTCACGGAACACAAAAAATGTGAGAGTAGTGAACTCAGTATGTTTCGGCCAAAAGATTTTTACTAGTTGTCACCGAAAACGAACAAAGTGAGAACAATGAATATCATGCACAACTTTTGCCTATTATATCTAGTATAAACTCACTCCGTCTAAGGCATCTTAGGTTGTGCACTGTGACCAAGATGAAGGGGGAAAACGAGAGAACTTAATGTTTATTTGTTAATTAATAGCATTGCATGCAATGAACTGACCACTGCATGTCGTGTTTGGTAGTCTCTAGCCATTGAAAACATGCACGCCCCACATTTTTTATTGGTTGATATGTTAAGAAACAAGAAACGATGTGGGAGTTAATGCACCGTGCCTAAGTGTTTTGGATTTATTTGGTTTTCGTAAGGTGACTTATACACCTAGACAGAGGGAGTACTAACTTCATCGCTAATATAATCGATCTAATACATCACCAAATGATCGGCTTGGTAAGCTACCAACAAAAATTGCAATGACTGGTCGATCTAATCCGTCTAATCCGTGGTGGGTGCCCCGTGATGTGGGTGGTATGCGGTGTCTCGGACATGGATGTTGTGGTGGCGGCCGTGGATGGCGGTCTGCATGGTTGGCTCTCGGGCGGGCACCACGGCGGCGATGGTGGCTTTCCTCTTTGTCGTGTGGGCGGGAAGTGGTGTAGCTGAGGCTGGCTCGGCCGTGGTCTTTGTCATTGACAGTGATGGCACACTGATTCGGATCTAGGGAGTTGAACTCGTCGCGCGAGCCCTAAATGCCTCGTGCTGGCATTGTTGAGCTACTGAGCGAAAGCATTGCAGTTTGTTGCCGACGATGGCGACGCTTGCGGGAGGTGCTCTCTTCCTGAAGACTTCGTCATTGTGCTCCTCTCTGTGACAGGGTTACGGATGAAAACCATTGTCCCTGGTGGACTCTGCAGCGTCGACGATTACCGCAATTATCCCTCCTGTAGCATAGTCGCGTGCATCCTGTGTGATCCGGTCATCCTAAGATCGGCATTGTACGAGGGTTACCTCATCACTCTGTATCGTTTGCCTATGTACTTTATTCAGTTGTTGCTTTATATATAAAGCAGGTCGAAAGCCTGTTTCGCGATGCATAGCATAGCTTAGCTTCTCATCATGCTGGTCCACCACCTAAATATGACTTGTTCATCTCTCCAAATAACGTGCAGCGACAGTTTCGTGTCGTGATGGAGGATGTCATCCATGCGCCAGAGGTACTGGTGCTTGAGCACCGCAGCCGTGGCCTTGACGCACGCTTCGATTCGACGACGTGCTCGGCGATGACATGCTAAATGTCGTGCTCTGGTGCTTCAGGAGGATAGCGGCCATGGCACTTAGGGCATCTCCAATAGATTGTATGTTAGTCTTGTTGGTAAAATGTCCATGTCATCAACCAACAAGCTATCATACAACTACTCCAATAGGTTGTATCTAAGCTATCCAATAGATGATGAGAAAATAAATGTGATTGCTCTCTATTTCACCTTGGAGCTTGTGCAAAGGTTGTTGGTTATTCTACATACAACTTTGCTCTCTCTCCACATTTATTACATGCCACATCATCACTATGTCCTAGGTGGCAAATTTACCAACACCTATCTTACAGCCGTTGAAGATGCCCTTATGTCGCTTTAAATAGCTGCTCGTACCCACGATTGGCTACTAATGTCATAATTCATGAGGTCAGAACAAGCTTCACATCAGGTATTCCCAAGGTGGAGTAGAAACTGGGCACGCCCCGTACACTAAAATATAGATAATACTAAAAACTAAATAGATGAATTAAAGCCTCCAATTATATATGAGCTACCAACTCTGCTAGTATCAACGATCGATCTATCGTATCCGATGCAATGCTATCAAACTTGCACAAATCACTGTCACCATCAACCATGCATGCAGATACTACAAGCTAGCTAGCTTCTCCTCATGCCAGTCCACCATCTGTACTGGCTACACTCCTCCTGCTGCACCTCCTCCGGCGACGGCTTGACGTCCTCGTCGAGACCGTAGTCCATGCGGGCGATGTACTGGTGCTTGAACCACCGGCGGTTGCGGCCGAAGCACTTGCGCAACGCCGCCGTGGCCTTGATGCACTTCTCGACGTTGACAACGCCTGGACGTCCATCGTCGCTGTCCGAGGGGTTGCACTCGCTCGTCGCCTTGGCGAACTTCTCGATGCAACCGCCGTTCTGCACGTGGTGTATGACCACGGTGGAGTCGCACCCGATCCCCATGGCCGGCCGGCCGTAACTTATGTGGTACTCCTATATTTTATTTAGGTTTATAATCTAGCCTCGATCAATCGGATATGCAGCCCCACCGATGCAAGTATATATACGTACGTGCGTGCTCACGAGAAACTTGCCGTGCAAGGAATGCCCTGCATCGCTTTAATTAGGGACCTCAATATATGGACCCTTTTTTTTTACAGAGAGAGACAAACCAGTCCCTAGCGAGTATTTCCTTCTGCTAGCCCATCCGGCACAGATCCAGCCAGTCCCAAACCGGAAAAAGGCTCCGTATCAGCTTCGATCACGCTCCGTATCGATCACACCGTCAAATAATAAGGTTATCCATGCATGCCACGTTACGTACGTACGTATATGTTGCAACCTGCACTGCATGCATAGATCCCGTGGCGATCCCTTCCTTTTGTGTGCGTGAACTATGCAGCCGTGCAACGTGCTTGTGGCGCGCGATAGGAAGTAAGCTGTCTTTTTTTTTTAACACTGGAAATAAGCTGTCTATCTTTGGCTGGAGCGTCGTCGGATGGATCGAACCGATCTAATCAATCAAGAAAAAGAAAAAAAACAGAGATGTCCCGCATGCACGCGTGTGCTGTCAAGTTTTTTCATTTCTTTTCTTTTTTATAGTTGATTGAAAGTTAATCACGACGCACGCACGCACGCGTGTCATCGTCATTTTCCCCTCTCTCTTCCGTTCTTTCTTTCCTTTGACTAGAACAGTGCCCGTGCATTGCAAAGGGATATAAATATTCTAGTGCGTTAGTTTGTGATTTACCTGTCCATAATAATGCGATTGTGTAAATAAATTCTTATCAAATTCTAACCGTGAATTACCTTATATTTTAGTTAGAAGTTTGGTAAGTAAATTAAAATAGAATTGATTCAGAAGGTAACTAAATTAAGGTGATTGATTATCATATACATAAAAGCTTGGACGAAGAGGTGGTGAGAAGAAAGGTGAAATCGGACCTTACGTTCTTTTTAAGTAGTAGAGATTTCACGTATGTACGCTGGTCCACATCGGGTTCCAACATCGCACTCAAGATCGCCATAACTCCCTCCCCTCCCCGAAGGCAGTGGAGGAGGTGGCCATACTCCATCCTGATTGCTTCAATGCGGCACAATGGACGGAATTGGTTTCTTGGGATGCGGCGGCGCCCGAGAGGACCGCTCCCGTCTGCGCCGCCCTCCCATCCGGTCAAATTGCGGGCATCAATGCTGGCCGCTGCATGCTCTGGGTCGGCTTGAATGCTGCACGACAAACGACGCCGGCGTTCGATGGAAAGTCTGGGAGAGGCGGATGGAAGTCCATTTGCTTTTCTCCACATCCATCGCTACCAACGCAAAAAACTTGGACTTATTTTCCATACGTGGACGTCCGGACCCTTTGTATGCGCACCTCCCTCCTCCGTTCTCCTTGGTCGCTCAACTCCTCTCTCTCTCCCGACCACGGCGGCGGTGAACCTACGGTTTCATGGATAGATCGGTCTTGCATGCATGCGCACGAGACGAAGTCTCCGGCCAGCCGTCTGTCGTGGTATCAAATCGATCGATTCAAGGAAGCAAAAGAAAAAAGAAAAGGAAAAAAAAGATGTTGCACCCAAACAAGGTCAAGTTATTTTCTTTTTAATAGTTGATTGATTGATAAAACAATCTCTTCGTTTTGTTTGTTTTCACTTGACCCTTAAGTGTGCTGCTGCGCAGGGCGTACATACGAGGTTCCCAAAAACACTAGTACATACTCCCTCCGTTTCTTTATATAAGATGTATTTGTTTTTCTAAAAATCAAACGAGTGCATGTTTGATCAAGTTTGTAGAAAAATATATTAATATCCGCAATACCAAATTTATACCATTTGAACCATCATGAAAAATAGTTTCATATTTTATCTATTAGGTATTGCGGATGTTGTTATTTTAGTCTATAATCTTGGTCAAACATACGAGGGGTTGACTTGAAGAAAACTCAGCCAAAACAAAGAGTCGATTATGTCAAAGTATATATACAAACTCCACCATCACCACTAACAAATCTGATCTATAACATTAAGATTATATAAAGGGCATGCAGACATGTATGATGGGCTGTTAAAAAAAAGGAAAAGTACATGAATGCGTTGATGGGCTGATCGCCAATCAGCTCCATGCATAGCGGGGTTAAAAAAATTAATCCATGCATAGGTATATAATCAACCTAGCTTCTCCTCAGGCCAGTCCACCACCTGAACCTTTTCAGCTCTTCCTCCTGAACCTTCTCCGGCGATGGCTTCCGGTCCTCATCGAGGCCCTCGTCCAAGCGGCGTATGTACTGCTGCGCGAACCACAGGCGGTTGCCCTCGAAGCACTCACGCAGCGCCGCCGTGGCCTTGACACACGCATCGACGTCGAGGACGCGCTCGGCGGGGTCCTCCCGATTCTTGATCTGCCTGGGGTGGCACTCGTCTACCGCGGTGATGAACTCGTCGATGCACCCGCCGTTGGCCACGTGGTGCTCGACGCAGTTCTTGTCGCTGATGAATTCCGTGTTTGCCGTTATTGCTTGGCCTAGTTCTTTGCCTATTGCTCCGGCCGATGTAAGCAACGCATCCACGATCCCCATATATATTCCCTCCGTCCGTCCGTCCGGCTGGCTCGCGCTAGGGTTTGTTATGTTAAACAACGAGATCGAGCGATCGGTATATATAACGGATTGGATCCGTTGATGGCAATGTGTGACGTACAAGCTATGATCACGTACGTCTGACGGATTGGATCACGTAGCTAAACCAACAACGTCGTACGTTGCAACCATCAAACGTACGTGTAGCATATATATTGTACTTATTTAAAACTAGGGTACGTGTAGCATCTATCTGTTTCCATGACTTGTCCTAGTAGGTTATTATCTACCAGCCGATCGCATCTCATCGACCACACCATGGGTCTCTCCCACGCCACGTCTTCCCCAAAGTGGGCGGACATCCCGCCGGACCTGGCCGGCCTCATCCTCTGCCGTCTCACATCCGACGCCGACCAGCTAAGCTTCGGGGACGTGTGCCATGACTGGCGCCACGCCACGCAGCAACAGCGAGGCAGCACGCCGTGGCTCAACCTCGGCCCTGGGGTTTACCAGAGCATCGCTGACGGGACGGTGCATTGCTTCAGACGCTGCCATGGCTCTTCCGGTTGTTGGATCCTCTTCTACCACGACCCGGATGTTGGGGAGGATGATGAGGATGGGCACGGAGGAGGATGCATATTCCTCCGCAACCCTTTCCACCCATCAGCTGCCCCCATGCAGATCCCGTGGACATACAGGGAGCCGTCTAAGATCATCATTTGGTCTTCATCCGTGGTGCTTCTCCACCGAGGAATCTGCAAAATTGCTCCTTCCTCACCAGCTGACATGAGTGGGCCGCACCAACCTTGTCTGGAGCTTACCGGTTATTCCGGTGATTATGCAGACATGTCCTTTTACCGTGGAAGGATCTTCACCGTCACGCACTTTGGGGAGCTCTTCTCCCATGACCTCTTGGGTTATCGCACGGAGCATGTGATGAACCAATCCATGGAGCGCAATAATCAACCAATGAACAAAATCGTCCGCCACCTAGTCGTGTCAGCTGACAAGAAGAAGCTACTGATGGTACGATGGAGCATCCCTCCAAGAAAGCTAAAGGTACGGCGGAGCAACACTCGCCAAAAGGCCACGGCTGTCGTGGTATATGATCATCGGTGGGCGATGAATTTGCACGTGTTTGAGGCAGACTTGGGCAAGGGCCAGTGGTCGGAAGTGAAGGACCTTGGAGGCCAGGTTATTTTTGTCAGCAGAAGTTGTTGCAGGGCGTTCGGGCCATTGGAGCACTGCCACCCAAGATTCCCACAAGGGAACCTTGTGTATATCTTGGGTGTTGACTGGCACATGAAGAGGGATGTCGCCGGTGCTGACCTGTGCGGATGCAGCAATTGTCGTGACCGCGTTAATGGTGGTATTCCTAGCTACTGTGTGTATGACATGATGAGTGGTACTCTTAGTCTAGTTTCACTAGGCGAAGGTCCACGGCTGGGAAGTGCGAGGTCAGAGTGGTTCTTTCCATGTGAGTGATTGAAAAAACTGGAGAGATGAATCAACATTTGCAAATGAGCAATGATCCATCGATCCTTATTTTGTACGCAAATGAATGATGTTCCTATCTAGTTTGTTACCCAAATGTACATATACATATGACTAATATATAATTTTTCATTATTATAGGATGCAACGCATTTATATAATTTGAAATCATAAATTAGGATTGAATTGACATTCAAAACTATTTTCATTGTACATACATATTTGTAAGCCCGGTCGGAAGGAGTATGTGTGATGCTACGTTCAAACCTCGTGATTCCCTACTTCGTGCCCCATTTCCTCTTCAATGACATATTATTTTGAAGGTCCCGTCCGTGTTTGCATGTTCTTCCAAATTAGAAGAGCGTGTCGTCGAAGAGGAAGTTAAGAAACATCATCTTAGTGGAGAGATCTCAATGATTATCAAATGGTAAGGGAATTGAAGTACGGAAGCTTTTGATTTCTAAAACAGGTTGCAGGTGTTTTAAAAACTCCAGGAAAGGAACAAAACTAAACAATAATTATGAATGAGATTCAAACTAACTTATTCTCCATCAATCGGTTTAGGTAAGCACAACTTGGTTCCCAGTGTAGCAAATTTTTGTTCAAATCATCAACAGTAATTGTTAGAACTCCATATTCACATTTGTAGTTCTTGCTGCAAACTCTTCTCCTCAACGCAATGGAAATGGCCTTCCCCTCACTCGGCTAATCTGTTGGTGATGTCCAGTTGCAATGCCTAGGAAAAAGAGATTCTCCATGGTGGCCAGTCGTCCACCCTGTCGTGCAAAGAGTGCTGCATCGGGGGAGGTGGCGGGAGGCATCATTGCTGGAGGAGGAGAGAAAGGGGAAACGATAGGAGGCTACTATTTGTAAGTCAGTACAGAGAACTCGAGAACTGAAGAAAGAAAACTGACAATCAATAGTATACTGAATCCAACAGAAAACTCAATACAACAGTTGATCGATCTACTATATATTGTACTTCATGGTCACATACATGTATATAAGATCGATCAATCACCATCACCAGCTAATTCACTTGTGTACCAGTGAATTCGAGTAGGAGCATGTGCGTTGTTATGGGCGATTTGGAACTGCAGAAATGATTTGGCCTTTAACAGAACAACAACTATTCATTTTTTGCAGGTTTTATTCCGGGCTACTGCGCTAATCCGTATGTGGTCCTTACTCACTCCGACGGAGGCCAGGGAGCGTTTGGTTACTGGATCTGTCTTCAACCGGTTTGGATGACGGTCATGTAATAGGATAGGCGATTAGTTTACCTATCTATCTATCTTATGCCAGCCGGTTGTGGATTTTGGGCATTTTTTGTTTTTCTAGCTCTTTGTGAGCCAGCCTACTTTTTTGCAGCAGATTGCAAGACCTTGTTGAACTACTTTATTTATTTATAAATGTGGCCGTATGCATCGCTCTGATGCAGAGGCCGGGGAGTCCCCCTTTTCGAAAAAAAAAGAAAAAACATACATTTGTGTACCAGTGAAAATTAATTAAGCTTACCTTGTTGGCTTCTCCTCGTGCCAGCACTCCACGATCTAAACCGATACTCCGACCTCTCCGGCGACGGCTTGAGGTTTTCCGTGGTCCAAGTGCTCGAACCACTGGTTGACGCACCATCATGGCCCTTGCGCATGCCTCGGCTTTGATGACGATGCCAGGCCGCTTGATCTCCCTGCGGTGAGACTCGCTCGTCGCCATCAGGAAGTCCTGTAGGCAGCCGTCCTTGTGAACGTGATATAGGACGCTTCTCTGGTCACTCTTTGCTATCAGAGGCTCTGCTATACTCCTTTGATCACAACCTTGGTTACGAATTTCCACCAGGCCTGGTGATTTTTTATCTGTTGATGTTCACCGTCTTGCTTACACGGCCTTGACGTGTAGCCCAGCCAGCAGCTAACCACTCGGACTGGTTATACTATTGATTTTATCTACTTTTTTTATCTAGTAGAACATGAACCAGACTATACTAGTACCACTCGGACCAGGGCGCACGAAGGCATTCTGTTGGCTCTCTTGGCGGCGGAGGCTAGGTTCCTGGTCGCCAGCCAAAGAGGCCCCGTGTTGGACTCCCCACTCGGACAAGTTATACTATTGATTTTCAGTGTGTTAGGTCTCAGTTGACTAAGATTAAGCCAAATCTCAGTCAAGTGATATTAGTATATACACGAAAAAAGAAAAAATGAAAAGATAAATTGTGTACTAATCTCCACGTAAGATTAAAAAATATAGCATCAATTGAGACATAACGAAACTGATTGATTTTATCCTTTTTTATCTAGTAGAGCATGAACTAGACTATACTAGTACCACTCGGACTAGGACGCAGGAAGGCATTGTGCTTTTAGGGTGTTGCAAGCAAAGGAAATCGTCTGCTAACTGCCGACGGTGACATGCAATTCAAAGCTAGCCTCCCTGCTAGTTGATCTCCAATCGATCCTTTCTGGCGTGTGCTAGTACTACATGCTAGTACTTCTAGCTGGGACACAATACAAGACAGTCGTATCGATTTGGATGGCCACAGGCTCGAGCCTGCTATTTTTGTATTCCTTTTCAACTCACGGTTACATAGATTATATTATACGGTCTGTCTAGTACTAGTACTAGTTCGGGAATTACTTGGAGACCTATACGGACACATACAAGTACACTTGTACTGAACCGGACAGGATCACGGTGCACTTCGATCGTGTTTAACTTGTAATCGTCTGCTAACTTTAAGCGAAGAATCCCATCAAATCTCCCACAAGAAAACGAAAAGAATCCTAATTAAATCTCGGCGATTGGATTGGCACATCGATCGCATCATGGGGCTGTGTCTCGGCAAGACTACTTCCTCTTCGCCATGGCCGGAGCTGCCACCAGAGCTCGCCGGGGTCATCCTCGCCCGTCTCCCGTCCCACGCCGATCGTCTCAGCTTCAGCGCCGTCTGCCGCAACTGGCACCACGCCGCACATAATCAAGGCCCGCTGCTGCCGCCGGCCATGCCGTGGCTCAACCTCGGCCTAGGCACCTACCAAAGCCTTCCGGACGGCAGGCTGCACCGGTTCCGAGAGACACGCACCACTGCGCCATCCGCGCCTCGGCCGGCGGCTGGCTCATGCGTGAGCTTGAGTTCAAGCACCCTCGCTGCCGATGCTTCCTGCAGCATCATGCTTCATCCGACGCCATGGAGATTCCCTTCGTGTTCGCCGGTGGATGCAAGTACCACCGGTGCAGCCGTGGCTGCAAGTACGACCACGCTGCCGACAATTACCCATTGCAGGAACAACGGAACCTTGAGATCTCGGATGTCATCATGGTTAAGATCATCGTGTGCTCGCCCCGTCTCGTTGCGGCCATGTTCTACCACTTCCCGTCTAACCATAAACTCAACTTTGCCTTTTTCCGGACGGGGAATCGGCTTGTGTGGTCAAGAGCTGCAGTTCCTCCTCGCTGGAATGGCTTTAGTGACTACCACTACAAAGACATAGCCTTCCACCAAGGGAAGATCTTTGCTCTCACTTCTGAGGAGAAGCTCATGGCACATGAGTTAGTCCACGATGGCGAACCAGCATACCAGGAACTATCTCGTAGCGTCATCGGGGAGAGACCTACTGCAGCACCGCCAGTGTTCGGTGTGAAGCGCCACATGGTAGTGTCATCCGATGAGCAAAGGCTACTTTTGGTACGTTGGAGCATCCCTACTGGGCTTCAGATTTATGATACCGAGAAGAATCTGGAGGTGTTCCTCAGTGAAAAGTGCTCCAGGTCACTGCCAAGTTCGTCGACGGACCACTTCCATGACCGGCGATTCCGACGTGGGAATTGCGCGTGTATCCTGGGCATCGATTTGATAAAGAGTCGGGTAGTGCGATGCGTATGCCGCCACTGCCAAGAGCTATGCAATGATACTCCCAGCTATTGTGTGTATGACATGAGGAGTGGCCAAATTAGCCTTGTTTCACTAGACGGTGGTCTCTATGTGGACATTGCCAGGTCCGAATGGTTCTTTCCTGCCCATGAATAAAAGGCTACACAATATAATTTACCATAAATGGACATAGACATATAGTACATACA
Organism: Triticum timopheevii; assembly: GCA_963921465.1. NCBI lineage: Eukaryota > Viridiplantae > Streptophyta > Magnoliopsida > Poales > Poaceae > Triticum > Triticum timopheevii. The sequence continues at coordinate 686,007,839 of OY997274.1, forward strand.
CAAAGTAGTGATGATGACAATGTGTAAAGTTTTCCAACCTGCTTGATGATACATATACATACATAAATGTATAATGTTGTATGGTTGATCCCACTCCATGATTTTACAATAGACAGCCTTCTCTGCATTTTATATTATGCTATAACGGTGTTTCAGTTACCAAGAAAACAACATATAGTATTGGGCTCTAAAAGTTTGTGCCGTATATTATGAACTAGATAACACCCCACACGTTGCCGCGGGAAAATTAACATACCAAGTTGTAAAAACTCATGAGGTGTGATAAGAAGAAAATGAAATTTACCACTTTAGTGTGATGCTTCTGAGAGATAAGAAGGAAATGAAATTTACCACTGAAGTGTGATACTTCTGAGCAAACGCAAATCACATTTCAAAAATGATACTCTACACTTGTAGTAAGTCATTCATTCTTTAAAGTCTCTTCAAGAAGTTCCAAAAATTATTAGATGTATGGTTTATGGACAATAAGTTCACCTCATGGAGCAGAAATTGGCAATGCAAGCACACTTACACGACACAGACGTGTGAAAATCTGGCTAGCTTTGAAACATAAATATATAACCAATTAAATCAGACTAATCAAACTTTGACATATTGTACAAAGATGATGTACATATAAAAAAGGATGTCAAGATTCAAATGACATGAATGGGATAACCAAACTCCATACATAGAGATCAATTTAATACGCATAATTTGTTTCATGGGGAGATATTACTCTAAATCTTAGGATATAAATATATAATACACAACAAACATTAGAAACAATAAAAAATACTGTCTTGACGCCGCGTACAGACAAAAAAAATACACCATGTATTGGCAAGTTTGCTTGCACAATCTTTGTTTGCGGCAGTGTGTGCTTCACCTATATATATATTACTGCGAATAAGGTATACGGTCGCTGATACAAAAAAGAGAGGGACTTAGTTGTGATGGCGCTGCTAGAAGGAGGGTGCGAGAGGGCCGGCCGGGGGCCTTTTGCCCACGGCCAGGCAAGAGGGAAGGGATTTTCTTCTTAATTCTTGCTTGATTAGATTGATACATCTCCTCTCTTTATATAGAGAGGTTTACTTGACTCCCAAGCAAGACTTACTTGACCCCTAAGCGAGCGACCCTTATCTCTAATTAACCCTAAGACTAATGGGCCCATTAGGCCCATTACGTACTCTAACACTACACCCCACCTGGACATGCAGCTTGTCCTCGAGCTGCAGCCTAACCAACTTATAACCATGACTCGACGCAACACAAACCTAACACCTAAAAACAAGCCTTTTACATCTCGGCTTGTTTTATTATTCTCAGCCTAAAGTGGACTGAGACGCTTTATTTTGGACCCTTTATCAAAAAGTGGACATCATCTGCACGTCGGACGTGCACGTGTACAGCCACTTGGATCCCATGGACAGCACCTGGACCAAAGGAGTGCATGTGTATGGCCACCTGGAAGTGGTCGCAAGAGCGACCAGCAGAGGCGCCCTCGCGATGGTCGGCGACGGAAAGCAGTGGTGCTACGCGGTGCGCTCCTGTCGGTGACACCCTGCCTTCTTCCCGCCAGACGGCTGTTGGTCTGCACCGCACAGGAAAGAGTGGAGGGCTTGCGATTGAGAATGACGAGGAGGGGTGCGCCCCCCAACCGCCAATGTCGCAGACTTTGAGGTCGCTGCCCGCGGGGAAAACAACGTGCCAGCCGCCCGTGGGGGAAACCGCATGCCCAAGATCCCCGACGCAGCGGACGAGATCGAGGTCCTTTGCGCAGCGAAGGGCAACTTGGAGGAGCGGCAACTGTAGACCACGCATCTCCCGCACACACCGACGCGCTAGGAGGCCGCGCGTAGCAGCCTGCAGCCTCACCGCCGCCGACACGTGGCGGGTAGCGATCCAAGACGGAAGCGGTGACGGCGACGGCAGGGACTTGATCTGCTGGATGTGGACGCCCTGGGATGGCGGCGGCGCTGATGGGAACGAGGTCGTCGCACTCCCGTCGTAGGGCATCCCATACTGGGCGGCGGAGCTGACCGGCGGTGGCTGCTGCAGCTGCAGCGGCTACCGCGCTGTCACACCGGGCAGCGGCAACGGCTGCTGCGTCGGAGCGCCGGGCACGGCGGAGGCCGCCAGGAGCGGCGGCTGCCACTGCAGCCAGGGCTGGGCGGTGGTGGCGATGGATGGTAGCTGCAGCGGCCTGGCGAGCACGGCGAAGGCCGCCTGGTGTGGCGGCTGCCACGGCAGCCATGGCGGCGCGGGGGTGGCGATGGGCGGCGCAACCGGGTGCGGCCGGTAGGACCCGGCCAAGAACAGGTGGATCTCCTGGACCGCCTGGGTTAGGTCTCGCAGCACCCCGGACACCTCCTCCCAGGTGAGGACGGCGGGGGTGGGCGCGACAGAGGATCCCGGCGCGGGCAGGAGCGGGGCGACGGTCGTGGTGGTCGCCGCAGGCGACAAGGTGACCGGCAGCGGAAGAGATGGGCTTGGCGGCAGTGAAGACATGATCGAACCAAAGCTAGCTGATACCAAATTGTTATGGCGCTGCTAGAAGGAGGGTGCGAGAGGGCCGGCCGGGGGCCTTTTGCCCACGGTCGGGCAAGAGGGAAGGGATTTCCTTCTTAATTCTTGCTTGATTAGATTGATACATCTTCTCTCTTTATATAGAGAGGTTTACTTGACTCCCAAGCAAGACTTACGTGACCCCTAAGCAAGCAACTCTTATCTTTAATTAACCTTAAGACTAATGGGTCCATTAGGCCCATTACGTACTCTAACATTAGTACATATAAGCAAGTGAAATATGACTAGATTGGCAGGAATAAGACTGAGCGCATAAGACGCCTGGTAGTGCGTCGTTATATTTAGTGCTGGGGTAGAAACTTTGGAAATCACATGCTTCTTTGATGTATGCATCAGAATTAGAAAAACAATGGAAGGTGACAGTAGTATGTACTTAAGCAAGATCGCTCGCATACTTCATTATCTCATAACTTGCTGATAGCCATTAGAAAAGATCTGCCAAGAAGACAGGCAATATAATAATAGAAGTATAGAACAACGCTTGTCTCAAAAAAAAAACTGAGCTAAATAATGAACTCTGGCAGCATAGATCGTTCAATATATATGATGCTAAATATTATGAAGATGAAATATATCATACCTATCAAGAAGGGACACTTGATATTATTTTTATATGGTGCCAGATAGATAACTGCGAAACAGGATAAATAGGGATCATAAACTTATTGAATTCCTTCCTTTTTAAATTGCAAATTATGAACTGCTATACGGACTAATGAATCTGTTATCAATGACTGCATCATAGTTCCAAAAGACTAAATCAGACACGAAATACGTTTCTTCTGCATTTGTTGAGCAGGATTTGCTACATAATAGAAGGATAGCTCAAACACGAAAAAAAAAATACTTGGAGCATAAATCACTCAGAATTTCATTACATGGATCCGTCCATATATAGCCTTCACGACATCTTCCTTTTTCCTACGATCTGGGCAAGGAACATTACAGATTCATCAACCAGGCTAGATCCGTCCATGTATTGCAGCATAATAAGGAAGGAAATCATGATGTAAAAGGCAACACAAGGGGTCTAATCCAAGGGATGGCGATGTACCTCGAGTATGTCATGCTGAGTCAATTCCTTGACATGTGGCCCTCATGGGGAGGTTTTCGGCCGGACCGGGTCATCATGGCTCAATCATCACGCCGTGAGAGGGTCCACCATGTTTCGACGCTCTGAGGCGATAGCTGGCGATCGAGAGGCGACCGTGCGGCTGTGCTAGGGTTAGGGTTTCGAAGACGGGGATGGTGAGATTCCGGCAGTGATCTAGGGCAGCGACGGCGCTCCCCTGGGCACAGGTCGGTGAGACTGCAAGCCTGCCCTGCAGCAGCGCTGATGGCGGGAAGTGCAGATGGGAAGATGCTGACGGCAACTCCGATGAACTCAAAGGCGACCCCCGCCAAGCCGATGGCGACGCCGCTGGCTAGGAGGGTGGACGGATCTGCTAGTAGGGGGGGAGTCAAAATCTCCGGTGGAGAGCAAAACACCGGACCCGTCGGCGAGTCTTTCGGCGAGACTTGGAGGTATGGTTCTTATGGATAAGGAAGTGGAAGGTTTTGTTTTTGACGATCCGACGCCGGCCGGACAGAAACGCCATAGATGGGCAGCTGTTGGCAAGGTTTGTTCTCCACGTCCGCTCAAGATGTCCGCTCTTGAAAACACTATGCCCCGGGCATGGGGTCTGCACCGTGAAGCAAAGTTCAGGGAGATCGAACCAAAAATCATCTCCGTGCAGTTTGGCTGCGAAGGTGATTGGAGACATGTCCTTAACAACGGCTCGTGGAAATATGACTTTGCGACTCTGATAATGAAGGACTATGAAGGAGATACGAGGCCCTCGGAGATGATTTTTGATAAAATTGATGTCTGGGTTAGAGTTACTGACCTGCCGCCTGATAAGAGGACTGAAGCTTTTGGTAGGGCGCTCGGGAACTGGCTTGGGGAAATTGTGAAAGTTGATGTTGACAGAGAAGGTGTGGCACGTGGGAACCAACTCAGGGTCCGAGCTAAAATTTCTGTGTTTGAGCCACTTGTTAGAGGTTTCTTTCTAAAGAAATCACGTGATGATAAGGAGAGGACTTGGTTTGATTTTTCATATGAGAAGGTCCCTCACTTTTGTTTTGACTGTGGCCAGCTGGTTCATGTCAACGGGGTGTGCAATCTTCCTGTGGAACCGACAGCACAATGGGGCAGCTGGCTGAGGTCAGATCCTGGACGAAACACACATAGCAAGGAGGGCTCAGCTAGTGGAGCCGCTAGCGGTGGCAATAGCATGGGTAGTTCCAGAGTTGGCGAAGCACATGATAGGAGACAGGAGTACTCGAGGGGGAGGGATATGCCCACTAAGAGGAGCCTGGATGATGATTTCTCTCGCTCCGCTGAGAATCGCACTGGCGATAAGCATGGGAAGCGAGATGGAGAGGTAGACAGCCCGGGAAAGGAAAGGAACAGGCGTGACTCGGTGAGAGGCCATGATCTTCGGGAGGACTTGGAGGCCCGGCGTGAGAATACCCTCAGGTCAAAGCTGATGGACCAGCAGTCTCAGCGATATCAAGATGACAGCTGGGAGGCAGAAAGAAGAAGGAAAGGGAAAGACAAGTCTCTGGGTCATGGGCATGAGGAGGATGCGGGTCGGGTTAGGTCACTGGACCAATCCGATATGCATGGCTTGCATGGGCGATCTCGTGGCCGCTACGTAAGGAAGCACCGGGTGGATAATAATCCGAGTGAAGCTGGCAGGAAGAGGTATGAACATGTTGGGGGGAAGAGGAGGCCAAGGCAAGCATGGGTGCTGAAGGGTGATCTGGGTAGGAGGGGCAATACAGATGTGTTCATTCGTGATACAAGGCAAAAAACTTCCTCGGTGTTTGAGCGCATCTCTGAGCACAAAAGTAGATCAGCGGACCCCGAGGGCCGGGGCCGTCGGGAGCAATGAATATGCTGGCCTGGAACTGTCGAGGCTTGGGGTTGGACTCGACAGTTGGCGAACTTCGTGAACTGGTTAGGTCCCACAACCCAGCGGTGGTGTTCTTGAGTGAAACTAAAAAGAGTGCAAGGGCTATGGAGAAACTGAAATGGAGTTTGGGTTTTAGAAGCGGTGTGGCGGTGAGTTGTGTAGGCAAAAGTGGTGGTCTTGCTCTATGGTGGAGGGAACATGTGCATGTGACAATTCGGCCGTGGTGCCAATACTTTCTTGATGCTGAAGTGGTACTGGATAGCAAAACTCTTAGAATCACTGGATTCTACGGGGAGACAGATACCGAGAAAAGGAATAAATCATGGGATGCATTAAGATACTTGCGGACACAGGACAGCCTCCCTTGGTTGTGTGCGGGAGACTTTAATGAGGCCATGTTCCAATCTGACCAGCAAGGTGGCAATTTGAGAAGTTTCTCTTAGATGGAAGACTTCAGAGACTGTTTAGCGGCTTGTGGTTTGGCTGATCTAGGGTTCTCTGGATACAGATATACATGGGATAACAGGAGAGATGGTGATGCAAATGTGCAGGTACGGCTTGACCGTGCAACATGTAATGATGCTTTTCTGGAAATGTTTCCGGAGACCTATGTTGAACACTTAATAACTGAGGAGTCAGATCACTTAGCGATTCTTGTGCGTGTGTTGGAGACTGCTCCAACACAGAGACAGAGAGAGGTGAGCTCTTTACGCTTTGAGGAGGCATGGACGAAGCATGATGACTATGAACGTATGGTATCGGAGGCGTGGGCGATGGCGAACTCGGGAGGCTCGGGCATAGCTGCGGTCTGGGACAAAATCCACCGGATGTCAGGCGATATGCAGAGATGGAGTCGTGCTGTTTTCGGATCTATTAGAAAACAAATCTCCAAACTTAAAGGCCAGTTGGAAGAGGCGAAGACGAGAGCATTGGGGTCGGGCTCCTCACTGGAGGTGCGTGACCTAGAGGGACAGCTCAGGGAAATATATGCGAGGGAGGAGATTTACTACAGACAAAGATCTCGAGTGGATTGGCTTAAGGAGGGAGACCAGAATACGAAGTACTTTCAAGGTTGGGCCTCCCATAATAAGAGGAAAAACACGGTACGGGCGCTGCGGTGGGATGATGGAACAAGATGCATGGTGGATACAGAGATGAGGGAGATGGCCGCGGCTTTCTATGAGCTGCTGTTCACGTCGGAGGGCTCGGCTGGCACGCAAGAGCTCCTGGACAACATCACCCCGGCGGTCTCGGAGGAGATGAACATGAAACTTACGGCGAGGGTGACTGATGAGGAGATTAAGGGGGCTCTATTCCAAATGGGTCCGACGAAGGCCCCGGGCCCGGATGGACTACCCACGCTTTTCTACCAAAGGCACTGGCCAATGGTGGGAGGAGACGTTTTCCGGGCTGTCCGGGATTTCCTGGAGGGTGTGGCTGCGCCAGAGTCTTTCAATGCCACGGTGATTGTGATGATTCCGAAAGTTAACTCACCGGAGTTGCTCTCGCGGTTTCGGCCTATAAGTCTGTGTAATGTCTTGTACAAAATCGCTGCAAAGGTGCTTGCAAACAGATTAAAGGTAATTCTTCCGGTGCTTATCTCCGAGGAACAGAGTGCGTTTGTACCGGGGAGACTTATCACGGATAATGTCCTAGTGGCATATGAGTGTGTACACGCGATCAGAACACGTAAACGAAAGAAACCTTTGTGTGCGGTAAAGTTGGACATGACTAAGGCGTATGACAGAGTTGAGTGGGTTTTCCGCAAACAGATTTTGGCCAAGTTTGGTTTTGCGGCGGGTTGGATCATGATGGTGATGAGGTGTGTGACCTCAGCCAAATTCACGGTGAAACTGAATGGTGGCCTCTCCAGAGGTTTTGTTCCTTCAAGAGGCCTTAGACAAGGTGATCCACTATCCCCGTATTTATTCTTGTTCTGTTTTGAGGGGTTTTCAGCCATGTTGAAGAAAGCTCAGGAAGAGGGCAGTATTAAAGGGGTGGGCTTTGGGAGCACTGGCCCCCAAGTCACACACCTCTTGTTTGCGGATGATAGTATTGTGTTTATGCAGGGCACTCCGGATAATGTTCAAGTGCTGAAGACCATCTTGGTCAGATATGAGGCAGCATCAGAGCAGAAAGTTAACCTTCAAAAATCGTCTATCTTCTTTTGAAAAGGTTGTGGGCAGCAGCAAAAAGATGTCCTGAAGCAGACTATTGGCATTGAACAAGAAGCGCTTAGTGAGAGATATTTGGGACTCCCAACAGTGGTGGGGAGATCCAAAGATGGCACGTTTAGATATGTCACGGAGTGCTCCAAGGGCAAGGTAACTGGATGGAAGGGACTAGGTCTTTCCAAGAAAGCAAGAGAAGTACTTGTGAAATCTGTTTTACAGGCGACTCCTACTTTTACCATGAGTTGTTTCCACCTCTCAAAGAAGATGTGCCGGAACCTGACTTCAATCTCCTCAAAATTCTGGTGGGGTGCAATGAATGGTGAAAGGAAGGTGCATTGGATTGCATGGGACAAGATGTGCCAGTCTAAACGTACTGGTGGTATGGGCTTCCGTGACCCTGAGGCTTTTAACCAGGCGCTGTTAGCAAAGCAGGCATGGAGGATTCTCAAAGTGTCGGACGCTCTATGTGCCAGGGTACTGCGTGCTCGATATTTCAGTGACACTTCTATCATGAGTGCCACCTGCCCGTCGGGTGGATCATACACATTCCGGAGCATCCTACATGAGAGAGATCTACTGCGGGAAGGTATTATATGGCGCATCGGAGATGGTTCAGCTGTGAACATTCATCATGACCCATGGATCCCGCGCCAAGGATCGCTGCTGCCACTGGGCGCAGTTTATTCCCAAGGCATGGTAAAGGTGGCTCATCTTCTAGACCATACGGGCACTACATGGGATGACACCAAGCTACACGAGATATTCTCGATGGACGACGTTGCTGACATCAAACAGATCGCTGTTGGTGGCCCAGGTGTGCAGGACTATATGGCGTGGAATTTCACGAACGATGGCGTTTTTACGGTGAGATCGGCATACCATCTGAGAATGGCACTGAATGATGCAAAGCAAAGCCAGCCGGGTCCTTCTTCTACTGTTGCGACTCATAGGGGGTGGCTGTCACTTTGGGGTACATCGGCGCCAGGCAAAGCTAAAATTCACATGTGGAGGCTCGTGAAGAATGGTCTCGCCATGGGAGCTGAACTTCTACGGCGCAGAATCAAGGCCGGTGTGTTTTGTGCTGCGTGTGGACGTGAAGAATCTGGTTACCATAGATTTTGGGGGTGTCCTCACTCCATGTGCTTCTGGAAACGACTTGGCTCGATATTGGGAGTCTCGGTGGCGATCCCACCGTGCAACTATGATTCCCAGAGCAGGTTGGCTAGTTGGTTGCTGGAATGGTTCGCACAGGCGCCGGAGTTTGACTAGTCTGTAATGGTACAGGCTGTGTACTCTCTTTGGCTTGCTCGCAATGAGGCGAGAGATGGACGGAAGATAGCTGAGCCACATGAAATATCACTATCTGTGGCTGCGTATGTGAGAGAGTGGGAGGAGATCCACAAGAAGGAGGTGAACCCAAGGGCCGCAAGGGGAAGAGAAGCATGGGAGCCGCCGGAGATGGGCTGGATCAAAGCCAATGCTGATGGATCGGTTTCCAAGCACCGGGAGAAGGGGGGCGCTGGTGTGGTGCTGCGAGATCACACATGTGCTTTCCGAGCAGCTTCGTGCCATTTCCTGGGACATGTAGCTGACCCGGACAAGGTGGAGCTTCTGGCATGCAAGAAAGCAATCGAGCTGGCGAGTAAAATGGGCGTTTCAAGGCTTCATCTCGAGAGCGACTCCGCAAGGGTGGTTTCGATGCTTAACATGCAGGACATGAACCTCTCCGCCCTGGGGCCGATGGTGGAAAGAATCAAGGCGATGCTGAGACCTTTTGTTTCGTTTAGAGTTTCGTGGGTTCGCCGTTGTGCAAATGCCGCCGCTGATAGGTTAGCTAAGGTGGGAATGGGTGATGAGCGCTCGCAGGAGTGGCTATCATCTCCACCAGACTGCATTCTTGAGACTGTATCGGATGAAATTCCCAACTTCTTTTAATAAATAAAGCAGCGACAGTTAATTTCAAAAAAAAAGACATGTGGCCCTCTTTGCCGAAGTTGTAGGAACCACGGCCGCCACCAGCGCCATCACTGCCGCCACGACCACCACGACTGCAGCCTCCACCACCACCTTCGCATGGCTGCAGTTCGTCTCTCACTTGTACGATCCATGGACGCCTCCTCCGCCTCTATAGCCGTTGTTGCTTCCTCCACCATAGCAACAGTCACCGCTGTATCCATTGTGGTTAGCTCCTCCGCTGCAAAGACGTGAGGCACCGGGAGAGTGGCGCTCTTGACCCGATTTGACATCTTGGCTGTGGAAATCCTAGATCGGTGTGGATATGGAGGAGATGGGAGGCAGTGGAGCCTGGAGGAACATGGAAGTGACTGCCGAAGGTGTTGTTGCCTAGTTGAATGCCGGAGCGTTGGGTTGCGGGGTACCGTCCGGTGATTCATGGCGAGTGTGGTTGACGGTGTCACCCGATCCGCTGCCTCATCGGTAATGGAAGACAGAAGAAATCTGCTTCGGTTATCAAAGTGAAATCACACAAATCCCTCAAACAAAAAAAATATTATCACCCAATTCGTTGAAAAAATGATGAGGTGGCATGTTGATGAGTTGGATAGGCTGCATGTCAAGAGAAATACTATAGTGGGGATGAACTATTTAGATAATATAGATTTATGGTAAATGACATTTTTCCCTTATAAAGATGACACAGTGTAACTTTTACTAGCTTTTCTTCAACATTATTCCGTTTGTATTTCAATGTCATCTGACCATGAAGGGCAGATTGTAATTATATGTCACCGTGGCTTATTGTTATACCAAAGTTAAGAAGGAATATCTTATACATATGCGTTTCAAAATCAATTTTGTTTCCTGTGTACCTTAAGAAAAGAGTAGATTTTTTTTTCACCATAACCTAGCTAAGAAATAATATTTTATACTGTACATATCTATTATCTATCAAGAGTAGATTTTTTACCTCAGGTCTTCACTCAAAACAATTAGGTTCCCAATTAGGTTACCACATCTGGCAGCACGTTTCCCCGGCGGCAGCGCGGACCCCCACTTGCCATATCCGGCGACGCCCCATGCACTGGTGGGGCCCTTCCCTGGAGGCAACGCGGATCTAACGAGTTAGCGGTAATAAGAGGTAGACGAGTTAGCACCAGGTTCGCAGGTCTAACCTTCGGCCGCGAGGTGACGACGGCGAACCTGGCGCTCGACGAGGTGACAACTAGATGGCGGAGCCGGGACGGCGCACACATCACACTAGCTATAAGAAATGGGGTTTGAAGAACCGTATTTATCTTTTACTAGTATAAGTATGTACATACGGTGCATAAAAAACCTGGGAATCAAATAAAGATAACTCAGAGCCTAAAGAAGTAGACTCCGATGCAGATGCATGTGGGAAATAAAGCTCAACCGTTTAATCGATCTAATCTAAGTATAAGTATGTAAGAGTCATGCACGCATGGAAGTATAAGATCCGCGGCGGACATTAATTTCGGCTTCGTGATCGCCGATCGCCGGCCAACGTTCGCCGAGTCGCCGACGCGCGACGTGGTCATCCACGTCGTGATCACCCACATGGGCAGGTACATCCAGTGGCGGAGCCAGGAATATTTTTTAGGTGTGGCAGAGTTTGTGAGAGGAAAAAATAATGTAGTAACATATAACTATGTGACGTTCCTGCTTGCTGCCTCTCTTGACGGTGATCGCTGCCATGCCCACCACGCTGACTAAAGATCGCGTGGTTGCTTTGTAATCGCTGCCTCTGTTGCATGCCTTAGGGGTTAGCCGACTAGGGGTGGGTCGGTCGATCGGCAGTAGGGACAAATATCACAACAAGACATACATTGTCATGAGTTTGGAGGAGTAGCCGTTGCTCCTAGTTGTATATTGTAATACCTCAGACGATTTGAGTCCGATTAGATCTACCGGAGAGACGGAAAGCGGTGAGGCTCTGGGTTTCACGGAGTTGGCACTGCTCATCACACAGCTAGAGACAAGCTTGAGGGGCGGCTGCAAGGCGATTCCTGATCAACCGTGCTTGAACAAAACAGCTCGTGTATCTTCAATCAATTAGTACATTTTTTTAGCATGTCCAATCAACTGGAGTACATGTGAATTGATTTGCAATTGACTGCCAATGGTGTCCTCGTTTAGAACATGGGCTTGTGGGTCATGGGCTTATGTGATGCAAGTCACCTATTGCTTAATTCTCTCCTTCAGCGGCAGTTAGGCCTCTAATGAGGCAGAAACACGTAGGTAACAACACAACTACCTGGCGAAATACATTCGAGGCCATGAGTTGCCTGCCCCCTGCGAGTATTCATCCTCCAAATTGACGAAACTGACCAAAAATCCGTTGACTCAGCTCAAAGCTTCATACATACAGTATATATATGTAATACTTTTGCCAAATTTTAGGTATGGCGGCTGCCAAACCTCGCCATATAGCTGGATCCGCCCCTGCGTACATCGCCGATGTTGGCCAGCACCTTATCCAAAAATGGAACAGTGGCACACACCGACGACAGTTGCTATACGTTCAAAGCGTTTATTTTATAAACAGTGACACACACGTACTCTTGTACTATTATCATACTTTCGTCAACTATAGAATCAAACTCCAGTAGGGCATTTCTGTGCCAAGGCTCATCTGCGCCTGGTTATAAAAAAATCGTAAAAAATACAAAATAATATAAAAAAATCAATTTTTTTTGTGCGGTAGAAAATTTGATGCATGAGGTTCGCTCCAAATTTCAAGTTATTTGGACACATGAGCAGTTCTCAGCAGAAAAGACAAATTGGGTCAAAACAATACATGAACCGTATACTTTTTCGTGGACCCCAATTTATCTTTTTTGCTAAGAGCTCCTCATGTGTCCAAATGATATGAAAATTGGTGCAGACCTCCCGCATCAAATTGTCTACCAGACAAAATATATTGGAAATTTTCTATTTTCTTCTCGTTTTTGTTTTGATTCTTTTGTCAGCGCGGGTGGAGAGAGCTCAGGTGCAGAGATAGATTTTCGATGAAACGAGTAGGGCGTTCCATTGTCTAGGGTCATTTGCACCCATTTATAAAAAGAATATAAAAAAAATCAAAAAAAACACTTTTTTGTGCGGTAGAAAATTTGACGCGTGAGGCCCGCTCCAAATTTGAAGTCATTTGGACATATGAGCAGCTCTCATCAAAAAAGACAAATCGGGCCAAAATAGTACATGAATATCAAAAAATTCCCAATTTCATCTCAAAAATAAAATAGTACATATTGTAGTAGTACATTCTCTTGTTTTTACACTCATGTAGTAGCACATTCTTTGTGTAGGCGCGTTCTTTGGTTCGTCTCCCCAATTCTAGCGTCTAGATTTGACCATGCGATGATAATTAATTTTGGTCAACTGATTCTTCAAATGCCTGATGGATCAGTATCAACTTGAGATCGAGAGATCGAATCACAAATGGACAATCGACCACGTACACCAGCGGTCTTGAATTCTGCCAGTCAGCCATATCCCAACCGTGTAAACAGACACTCCGGAATGTGAATTCAGATCACACGGATCAGATTGGTATAACAAAAATTAAGGCTAGAATATATGCTTCCGCTAACTGTGCATTAAACAACATTAATGCAGGCGACCCTCGTATCTGTCAGAATAATTTTCTTTCCAATTATCACGTGGATGATCGTACTCTTGTCATTCGATTTGATACTCCCCTATAAGACCACCATCCCCTCATCTGGCAAGCACACCAACCATTTCACTTCGATTCCTGCCTACATTCTTTCGTTCCTTTTTGTAGCGGTCGTCCGTGTGTGTCCATGGCTCCCAAGAAGGTGAACATGGAGTACATCGCCAACGGCTCAACTCGGAAGGCGACGTTCAAGAAACGCAGCATCGGGATGAAGAAGAAGGCCCGCGAGTTGTCCACCCTATGCGGTGTCGACGTGTGCTACGTAATGTACTACCCCGAGGGCGAGTCATCGCAGGGACCCGAGGTGTACCCGTCTGTCCCGGAGGCGATGCGCGTGATAGACCGCTTCAGGTCCACGCCGGAGCTCGACCGGTGCAAGAAGAAGATTGGCGGAGAGGACTACATCCGGGAGCGCATCAGCAAGCTCCAGGAGCAGCTTTGCAAGGCGCGAAGTGACACCCACCGGCTCGAGACAAAGGTGCTGCTGCAGGACGTCCTGGCCGGTCACCGCCAGAACCTCGCCGGCCTCAACATCGAGCAGCTCGCCAGCTTGGGCTGGATGGCGGATAACTATATGAGAAAGGTCGGTGACTGCATCGCCTCAAACAAGAGTAGGCAGCATGCTGGTCCCCTGCCTTGCGATGCCACTGCTGCGAACGTCAATGCCGAGGGCCCACCGCTGCAAGGTTGGGCTACGGAGGTTGTCAAGGCCGGACCTGATGTCGACGGCGCAGCATACGGTGGCAACGCCGATGGTGATGTGACGCAGATCAGCAACTTGGCCGTGGGATTTGCATGGGCTGATCCAGGTCCGCATTTTCCTCGCATATAAGGAGACCGTGTGCAATTGTGTTGGCATCAAAATAAAGGCCTCGTGTCGATGGATATACTATGTACGTGGGTTCAAGTACTTTTTTTTTTTGAGAAATTAATAAAGATGTGTTGATTCCTGAAATTTATACATTGCAAAAGAAATGGAAATATATATTATATATTGGAAGGATCGAAACAAGAAGAAATCGACCAAGTGGCAATGAAGATATCGATTATTATGTTAAATTATGTCTTTACAGTTCCTCCGCTACAAAATTTTGAAGTTATATCTTCTTTGTACATCAAACTTTTTTTTGGTGGTAAATCAAACCTTTTATATTTGACCAAATTATTAGGGAAATGTATCAATGGCAAGGGATAGGTGACAATGCACCGCGGAGCTGCTGGTCCGGCGAGAGGCATGCAAAGTTAGTGTACCCAAGGTATTGGATTCCGGAGTTAGACACCGGAGGGGTAAATGAAATGTGGGGGAGTATCGCGACGACGAGAGGAGGCGAAGACGAGCACACAAGCATCTTCATGCGGACGCTCGGCTTCATACTCGTGGTGCCGAAATCGACGCCGAAGACAGTGGACCTGCTGCAGTAGCGGGTGGAGATCTCAATGGCGGCACTCGTGTCTCCGCCGAAGAATGGGTCGCGGAGAAAGAATCTGCCAGAGCTCTTGTGCCGGTACAGGACCAGATTGCCGAAGCAGGCGCCCGCGCGGCAGCCCTTGGGCGTGGGGAAGCAGCGGCACACCTTGTTGTCGGCGAGGCTTCGGTACGTGCCGTTGCCGAGGTTGATGCATGGCAAGGCTGGCCATAGCAATGAGCGCTGGTGCCGCAAGGCGTGGCGCCAGTCCCGACAGACGGCGCCGAAGCTCAGTCGGTCGTTATGGGATGCGAGGCGGGAGAGGACGAGGCCGGCAATCTCTGGCGGCAGGTCCCGCCAGCTCGGCGACGAAGGACAGGTGTCGCCGTAGGTCGACTTGCCGAGGCAGAGACCCATGAGGAGGCGCCGAAGGTCGACGCGACAGCGGCGGCGGTGATCGTTCTGTGGAAGTCTTAGTATCAGAGGTCCGGGAGAATATGGTTTGCTCACCTGTGCGCCGTTGATTCTCCTCTCCAACTAACATTGTTAACAATTGACCAAATATTACGGGTCATTCGTAACAACCACCTTAACAATAATATATATCTGGCCACGCTCTCCGCACCTATCTCCAACGGCATGCACGTCCCATCGCTGCGCCTCTCATTGCATGTGGTGTGGCGATGCACGAGTACGACGCCCAACATATGTACCTTCTCTTTTTCTTCTTCTTTTTTAAACTATCACCTGACCTTGTTAACATATACAAGCACAAGAAGCTAGATCGCTAGCCAACAAAGAAGATAAAATATGCGAACCAACATGTGGTTGGATAGTTACAGGACAGTGGTATCCCCACCCCATCAGGGTTCAAAATCCTGTTGCTCGCATTATTCCTGTATTTATTTTAGAATTTCCGGTGATGCGCTTTTAGTGGGAGGAGACGTTCCCCTCGACGACGAGGCACCTACGTTGACTTCGTAAATATCAAGATGATATGCCGGCTCAGTCTCTCGGAGGTGTTCATAGGGTAGGGTATGCGTGTGTGCGTTCATAGCGCATATGTATCAGCCCTTGCGTCTGTATACACACATACACTTTAAACCCAATAAAGCTAGTAAAAAGAAGAAATTTTTTCTCCCGAAAAAGAACTCCGTTACGAGCAATATCCAATTCATTGGAAGGAAGAGCCGAAGTGAGCACTGCGGAGTCCATTTCTGTGATGATACGCCCAACCCCGACTTCAGCCGTGAACTCATTCTACAAACAAGCTATCGTCTCTGCATGCAAAGCATCCGTCGGGAACTGGATTTGGCCGATGACATCTCCAGAAGCATCCCTAACACAAAAGCCTCAACAACATGCAACGTTATCTTTTAGGAACGAGCCATCGATGTTTATCTTTAGGAAGCAGTTGGGAGGCTTAGACCAGAGCGCAACAGGGGGAGCAGATGAACATGAAGTATACGAAGATGTTCAGAAAATTATGTAACTTGTACAGCAATAGAGAAGATGATAACCACTGCTGAAGGACACCTATTACCATTATTGACCGCATTTCTAGCATTCCACAAATTCCACATCATAAAAATGAAGAACATGGATGTCACATTCTCCAGGAATAGCAGAGCTTCGACTGATTGTTTTGCATCAGCACAACTGAGAAACAAACCCTTAAACGCCTCTAGTTAGCTTCCCACCAAAGAGCCTTTGAAAATATACATTTGAGGAAGGCATGGCCACCATCCTCGTCGAGGCGTTTTCATACCAGGCACATGGTATCCAGGCCAATTCCACGAGGTTTAAGATTTAACCGGACAAGAAGGGTGTTGTGACTCAATCTCCAAAGGAACACTACAAAATTTGCTCTATTCAATGACAAAAAACCTGCTGACGAAACTTGAAACGTTGCGAAAGATCATTTTCTATGATGGTCCACCATCACGAGCCCCCCCCCCCCCCCACTGGGTTGCGCCCTCTGCAACTTTGGCAATGTTCCGGACTAACTTTTGGCGACATATTCGGCCGTCATTAGGCATGTGCTTATTCTGCGACGATTTGTATTGTCGCACAAAATAGTTTGAAATCTTCATATTTTTTATGATATCATTTGATTATATCAAAATTATCTGTGTGAGGCGAAAACAGAAAATATATGCTTGTCATTACACTTGTCACCTCCGTTGTGCGGGGCTACATGACAGGGACAGAAATAACCCATTAGCAAAAAACATAGCATGTGGGTTTTACCCAAGGAATTGTTGCCTTCGCCGTGGCGACCGCCCGAATAGCATGCGGATGGCGTGGTCACCACCTAAACTGGATGAAATGGCATTGCTTGTCACCATTAAGATTGAAACTAGACTGGAGATGAGAGAATTCAATGGACAACTTCACAAAACATAAAAATAATACATAAGATCATTACAAGATATGCAGAAGTTCATACATAATTAACATGCATATTTTTAGAACCTAACAGAACAACTTGAACTTATTCCTCATCGTAGCTGCCGTCCTCCCTGTCGCCGCAGTCCTCCTCCTTGCCGCCATCCGAGTTGTCGTTGTCGTCATCCCAGTCGCTATCGCTGCCTCTCGTCGGCCTTCAACGCTTTGATCGTTCCACTACAATGGGCATATGTGTGGCGGATACTATCTTGTAGCACTCAGAATGTGAGGGACATCTGCCGATCGGCCCTCTCACTGCTTTGCCTCGGCGGCAAGCTTCCCTTCACAGCCTGATTTGTACCTCCACCAAGAGAATGCACGGGGAACATGGCTTGATTTGACGAGTACGCAAGTAACAACAGAAATGCGATAGGTACACCCCTTAGTCCTAGACATCAGTGGTTTCAAGACCTCCCAGTGACTACTCCGCCCCTGCCATCGCCAAACGTTGCTTGCTCTCCTCATCCTCCTCCGCAACTCGTGGATGGCTGGGGCTCCTCTGCATCGCGGATCTAGTGCGGCACGGTGTCGCCGACCACAACGATGTTGACGCGCTTCATGCTTTGCTCACCGAGCAACGGTGACTCAAGGTCCCCAACACTACCTCCTCCAGCATCGTCCCGACCTCGCCTTGTCGCGCTCTCACTGACAAGAAGAACAACGCTGCCACCCTAACTTCCACATGTCTCCTCTTCCTTTCTTCTCCTCCTCTAAAGGTGCCAATGCCAACCACCTCCTCCCCGGTAAGCTGGTATGGAAGCCGAGCCCCTCCTTGGCCATAGAGACCCCTCAGCGCATGTGCAGCCCATGCCCCACCCTGATTTTTTCAGGAGGATGTGGCGGATGAGAACGTCTCTCTATATTGCAGTGTGGCGGGGAAGGCCGCTGGTGACCAAGAGGGGTGGTGATGGTAGGAAGCACAGGACGTCGCCTTCGTGAGAGGGGGAATCCGTGGGGAACGTGGCTAACGGCCGGGGAGGACGAGCCAATTTCATCGACGACCATAGTTAGAAGATGCATTGCTTGCCACCTGAATGGGAATCTAGAGGGAGAGCAAACATCATGATGGGAAGAGACTGAGATAAGAGAGTAAGAGCATCTCCAATAAGTCCCACAAAAAGCGTTCCAAAAATTGTTTTACGCGATGTCCATATAATTTAGTGAAGGTTTGCAAGTGTTGTGCTTTAGAGCAAATCCAACAGATCTCGTATCCGTAAAAACAAATTACTGTCTAGGGGATGTTTCGGCCAAAAATCATCTTCAACAGATCCCGTAAACGTGGAATAAATTTACAGTATCATGTAAACTTGGCCAACTTCCCTCTCGTTTAGGGGAAGTTTTGCTTCCCGTAAATTTTTGGTGACAAGGTAACAACCTGAAACTTTCCAAGACGCCATTGACGCGCCGCCATCCTCCCTCGGATACATATTAATTGTCACTCAAGTGGATGTATCCAGTACTATTTGAGCGACAAGTAATATTGATCGGAGGGAGTATGATGTTTACAGAACCTGTTGGAGCAATTCTGTTATCCAACTCCACTAGGAGTCTAGAGCAGAATTTTGTATGGAAAAGGGGTTTCTTGGAGATGCTCTAAGACTAACGACTTGCGGTGCATATCGTGATGCAAAAAGAAATGAAGCGAACGGCTGCACCACGCATGCTGCGAAGAACAGCGCACGGATCGGACGTATGCGTCGCGTCACGAACTTTTCCAGGAACGTTTGCATGACTTCCGGAGAAGATTCTGATCCCTCAAAAAAGAGAGAGAGAGAGAGAGAGAGAGAGAGAGAGAGAGAAGATTTTGATATTTTCAGCGATCGGGCAAATATCTTATATATGGAAGAAATAGATCGGGCAAAATGTATGCGAGATGCACACGGATGAATATGATATGGAAACTCCATTTGGAGAATCCACCGCCTTCCTGGACTACCAAATAGCTCCACAGCTGCCATATATCTCCTGATAAATAGTACAGATATGCCCTGCCGCGAATGTGACGGTAATCATCGACAGACCATCCATACAGATCATCTAGCCATTCCTTATTCAACTTGTTTGCTCGCCGACGACCATGTACGGCCCCGACTTACCACCGTCGAGGTACCACCACCAGGCGGACCCGCCGCCTCCGCCCAACGGGTCCAAGGCGCTGAGCCTCCTGCTCCGCCTGTGCGCGATGCTGCTCGCCGTCGTGTCGGCGGTGGTGATGGCCGCGTCCAGCGAGTGCGCCGCCCACGCGCCCTCGGACGACTCGGGCGCCGCCGCCTCCGTCGTCACCTTCACCTATAACCGGTTCGGCGCCTTCGTGCTCCTGGTCGGGTGCAACATCACGGCCGCCATCCTGGAGGCGCTGGCGGTGTACCTGCACGTCAGCCTCGACGTGGCCGCCGTCACCGCCGCGGCTGCGGCCGACGAGAAGGATAGTCTGGACGAGGAGGAGGCGCCGGCCGGGGTCAACATCCCCGCCATCGTGCTCGTGGTCGTGGACCTGCTGGTGCACGCGTTGCTCTACTCCGGGACGGCGGCAGCCTACACGGCGGCGGCCGCGTACGCCACGCAGATCGGCGCCTGCGCGCGGTTCGCGGGGCAGGTGGAGCGGGCCAAGATCCTGTCGCTCACTGCCTCCATCGCCGTCACCCTCGCTGCCGTCGCCAAGGACGTGCCGCTGCCATTCAACGTCCCGCCCGTTCTAGGTTGAATTAAATAATCGTGATGCGTGCATGCGAGTGTAGGTACGTACGTTTGCAGGTACTTTGGTCGCGTGGTTGCCATTAGGAGTACTAGGAATCTACTACAATATGATTTGGTGGTATGTACAACTTCTTTATTTTTTAGATGAAAGCTAAAACTACTGTGATTTGATGATTTGTACAACTCTTGATTATGTTGCAATCTCCGAGTAGTATCAGGAATTCAGGATGTGTACATTTTACTTTCTGCGAGCCATCTTGTGGGTAGGAGTCCTCTTCCAATTTTACAACAACTGGTATCTTAACTATGTTGTCTTGTCCCTGAAGATGGGAGAGTATACATGTTTGGCTTTTTTATTGGAAAGTAGCGTAAGTACCCCATGGCATGTGGATGGACACTCCATGAGAGTATACAGCTATACATAGCTGCTCTCTCATCGTTTATTCTGTCTTAGAAACCTATGCTTGCCTCATTAATTCCGAAACGTATGAGGTTGCTTTCTCTTGGTATTTATTTTCTGCAAAATCATATGGCCTTCTGACATTACATGCATTCATGATAACAGATCATGCAACCGCTTGTGTTTTATGTGATATAACATTGTATGGTCGGGTTGATATTCCATGGTGCTTATCTATGTTATTTTGTAATCAGAAGATTACAAACTAATGATGTAGCTATTGGGCAAAGACTATCCAAGTGAAATAGACAGAGTAGAAGTATATCATTGACGTTTAGTGGTCGAATTATGGCACGTACTTGGTCTAATGATGGCATATATTACTAATTAATTTCGGGAGCGTGAACCAACCAGTGGTTGGATGGCTAGAGGGACAGTGGTATCCCAGCCCACACGGGTTCAAGTCCTGATTATTCCTGAATTATTTCAGTATTTCCGGCGATGAGCTTTTAGTGGGAGGAGACGTTCCCCTCGACAACGAGGCGCCTGCGGTGACTTCTTAAATCTCAAGATGATATGCCAACTTCTCTCAAAGGTGCTCATAGGGGTAGGGTGTGCATGTGTGCGTTTATAGGAATGAGTCTATGCACATATATATGAACGCTTGCATCTATACTCTGTTGAAAAAATCCGGGAATAGTAGCTGGAGGCCGTTCCCCAGGTTCTCGTTGCACGAATCATGACACCGGGCGAAGACACATTAGATTCTCAAACCCTTTTTCGATGTGCTAAAAAAGCTAGCGAACCATGTACATTTAAAAAGTAACAACACCCATAAGATTGGTTACGATGAGAGCCTCTATCGTAATAAAATCCCCCCCCCCCCCCCCCCCTTCTTTTCTCTCTTTTTTAATCTATCTGGCAAAACAATGTTTTTTCTCACTTAGGTACACGGCAATTTTACATAGAATTTTTTAATAAGAACATACATTTTTAATAATCAGCAACATGGCTTTTTTATAATAAGAGATGTCAAGATATGGCATTTTTTATTTAAGAGATGGCATTTGTTGTGTGATGCTCAAATGCCATCTCTCAAGAGATGACATTTTTAATTAAGAGATGGCTTTTTTTGGTAAGAGATGACATTGTTTTACTTAAGAGATGTCATTTTTATTATTAAGAGAATTTGTGTGATGCTTTTTTAATGTTTGATAGGATGGCATTTTTCCTGTAGAGGATGACATTTTTATAAGATCTCTCGGCTTTTTTATAAAAAGTTTTAGCGTGGTAATTTAAATATTTTTAACTGGGCGCCTTTTAGAGCATCTCCAATAGATGGCCAAATTTTGGCGGTCCAAAACCGGAGATGTAAAATATGACCGCCAAATGGTGCGTTTTGGAGCTCCGAAAAATGCTCAACTCTAACAGATGGTCCAAATTAGAGATGTAAAAGAGCTTCTCCAACAGATAGTCCAAAACAAGATGTAAAAAACCAGCCAGCAGCCGCGTGAACACCTTGTGCGCGCGGTGGAAGAAGATGGCCGCCGGTTGGATTGGCTGCGGCGGATGGCTGCGGTCCGCTGCGGACGGCGGCGGTGATGAGAGCTAGCTCGGCGGGCGGCAAAGAGGATCTCGGCCGGCGGCGAAGAGTAGTTTGGCGGCCGACGGGGAGGAGGTCATGCGGGCTAGGTGCGGCGGTCGTGCAGCCGGCGAGAGGGCCGTGGAGAGGCCTGCGGCCAAAGGGGAGGAGGCCGGCGGCGGCCTAAGGACCCGACGGAGGCCTACAGGGCCAGCCGGACCGCCAGAGGCGCAGAATCCCACCGCGGCGGCCTCCCGATTCGGCGGCGCCCGGGCGAGTGCGAGACGGCTTCCGACGAGGGAGGCGACGAGGGCGAGGGCGGCGATGAGGGCGAGGGCGGCGGCGAGGATTCGGGACGGTGGCGGCGGCAATTTCCGACGAGCTGGTGTTCGGGCGGGCGGACGGGCGCGACTGTGAAATAAAATGAAGGGCGGTTGGACGTTGGCGGGCGGCCGCCGAATTTGGAGCAGTTGTATCTCGCGATGCAAATTTGCACCACGAGGTATTGTATTTTATATCACCGGAAGGCCGCGGTCCAATTTTTTTTACATGTGGACCGTCTGTTGGAGCAGCTTTTTCTTCCCAGACGGTCCAAAAGTTAGGTATTTTTACGTTTGGACCGCCTAAGATGCTCTTAGGTCTCTAGGTCTCTCTAGCCCATCCCATGGCGAACGATCATAAACGTTCACCGGGGCGGTGGTGGCTATTCGAGTGAACGTAACCATCCGCTGTGATCTCCCTCCTAGCGACCGTGCCGACCATTAATTTTTACTAGTGGTTGGGGCCTCTCCTGAGAAGAAGTTGGGGCAGTGCCAGGTGGAAGGCGCCCCTTCCACTTTCATATTTATACTAAAACAATCAGAATTGATATAAAGATTCAAACAAGTGATTCTATGAACTTCCACAAAATAATTGGAAGCTATTTCAACATTGATCGGTAATTGGTTCAGTAAAGAAATTATACTTTCTAATCAAAATATAACATTTTTCCTAATATGCGGAGCAGCTTTAGCATTGATCAATCATTGGCTCAAAAGCAGTTGATGGCGGCATGCAAAAGCAGAGGCCGGTGTCACTTATCCCGCCCTGCCGCAGATCTGCTCCCAGGTGCATTCTTCGTGAACTTGTTCATCGCAGATAATTGTTACTGTTTCACCCAAGTTGACATTTCGAGCCTTCTTAGTATTCTGTAGCCAGGGATGAACCATAAGAAAATACAAATTATGGACATGAGACACAAGCAATGCAATTAAATAATCTTCGGGCGAAAATCTTAAGAAATTTACACAAGGAAAGCAATTCTATATCCATTTAAGAAGAACAGAAGGAATGCAATTCTATATAGTTAACTTGTGTGGAATTTTGATTATTACCAGGAACCTGTTGAGCTGTCAAACACCTCCTTGGATCTGGGCCTTGACAAGGTCTTTTACATTATCTGAGACCCTTGGCCATGGATCTCTTTTAAAATCAGTGACAGACCGGATAATTGCCTGAGCAACATCTTGTTCGGTCTGCGTTATAAAGCAACAAACATATTATTCAGAAAGAGCATTCAATGGGACAAGATAAATATATTTTTCTGAACCAGGGTCCACAGGCCAATCACCCCAGAGGCAAAATAAGGAAAACAAAACTTCAGTGTAGAAGGTGACACATGGCCCCTTTGTGCAGACAGGACATCAAACACAGTTCACTTTTAGTACCCTAAATGTTTAATGCAGTTGACCTATGCCACCGAAACAATTGAACATTTTACGCTACAAAAATTGACCTGCCCAGAATGTAGGGACACCACTTACGCTACAAAACTGACCTGCTCAGAACGGAGGGACACCACAAAAGAAGAATGTAAAGAATCACTCCTACACTCCAAACATCAAACAATTGGCCATAGTTTCTCTTTCACACCTCCGGAGCCATGTAATAAGGACTTCCAACAATCTCAGTGAACCGTTCACCTACACCTCACCAACAAATAGCACATTAGGCAAACAATACAAAGTAAAAAAAAAAAGATGGCATAAGCCAGGCTACTATATCAGCTCAGCTTTGTCCTCTGACCATATCATCGACAAGTGACGGACGGGTCAAAATAGAATCTTCAGCTATAGCTATATAGGATATTAGGATTGACTGTACTTGGAGTGAAAAACATAATAAACATGCCACAATTAATTGCTTTCAGTGCGGCCGTTTCTTTCCTGTTTGCAAACAAGAAATTCTCTGGTTTGAGGTCTCGGTGCATCACTTCATGCTTATGGCAGATCTCATATTGTACATGACAAAACAAATGTACACACGTTATTCACTAAACAGACAAAAAAGTGAAGTTGCAGCAATCTAAGTACTACCAAGTTAAATGTGATCCTAGATAATCTAACAACGCGAATGAACAACAGCAAATGAAGGAATCGAGGGGCCATTCTCACCTACACGATCTCGACGATGGTTTTGGTGACCACAGTGGCGGCGCGCTCCGTGTAGTGCCCCCTCACAACGATTCGGCAAAGAGCTCCCCACCCTCGCAGAGCGAGGGCCTCCCTGGTGGTGTAGTCCATGCAAAGGTACGTCACCTCGAACTCCCCGTAGCAAACCTCCCGATGGCAGTGATGTTTTTTTCAAACAACTCCCTATTAAGATGAGAAGATACATCATTGTGCGGGAATTGTTTTGCATAAATTGACAAGTTTGCACTTGGTAGCAAGTCGCATTAGTACTTACAGGTTGCAAATGGAATGGAAGGAAAAAATATGTCACCAAGAGCTTGGAAGCAATTGTACAAATTATGGCCCCTTACTCTTAAGAAACATAATCAGCTTCTCTAGAACAATAGGAATGCTAGCTACAAAACATTGATGAATTACTCATTGGCACGGTCTCTATTTTAACACCAGCTATCCTAGCCTTATCTCTAAAGAAAGTGATACTTGGCCTGGGTATATCAACTCCAGTTTTTCAGGGACATCGTATACAAAACATTTGAAACAGGGCCATGAGGAAAAAAACAAGGATATAAATTAGATGATGAACACTATAGCCAAAGGATTTTTGGTGACACCAAATTTATCAGCAGAAATAAGCCAAGATTATGCCAAGTGGACCAAAGAGGCAAAGAGTTCACAGTTTCAACTTTCAAGGAACGACCACATTACATGCATGGATATTGACCTCACAGACATTCATCATTCTTACCAAATGGGCAGCACAACTGATGTCTACAATGAGAATGCACTTCACATTTAGGAATCTTTATCCTTCAGCACCTTAGGATAATGATGAGAACACAAGTAGAAGTGCCACCGGGACAAACATGATAGGTCTACCAACTTCTCCTTTTCTAATAACTTTACCAAGATAATTAGTACCGCCCTCTAAAAGCCAGATGAACCCAGTCAACCTAGCCAAAGATTTAGAGTCATGTTTATCTTGCTTTTCAGATATTTATTTTTCAGAACCCATGGCCAATAAAAAAATGCCGTAAATTGGTCATGTTTATTTTACTGTGAAGGGAATAGACACATGAGTACCAAAACACACCAAATAGTATGCAGGCAGTGCATTTCTAATAATAGTGATAGTGTGGGCAACCTTGAGGGAGCACACGGCCACCGCGGACGGCCATGGCGCCGGCGAAAGAGAGGAACTTCTTGGCGAGTTCCATGGCTTGGGAGAACTTCGTTGCCTCCTTCATAGTGGGGCTGGCCGCCACGGCCCGGTCGTGCCACCTCCCACGCCACGCTGCTGTGGCGCATCTCCACCACCACCTCGCATAAAACGATCTCTCGATGTCAAAGAAGGATTAGTTGGCTGATTAAATAGGTGGTTCTTCACATAAGAAGGTGTTGCCGGCTAAGTACAGATATCTCACAGGACCTTGATACTCATAACTCACAAATCAAATTACCCTTCATTTGGTGTGTTGCCCAATCAGAAACCCATAATAAAATATGAAAATCTCTACACCAGAAGACAAAACATTGTGATATGGGACAAAATTTCAACTTATCTTTCAACCAATCAACCAATCACAAAAAAGAAGACAAAAGAGAGAAAAGGATCCTCGCCTCATGGTCGCATCCGACCAACTACAGCACCTCCATCTTCAGACGCGCTGAATGACCAGGTAAGAACCCTACAAAATCAACAAGTTCAGGACGGGGCAAAACGAGAAAAGAATGAGAGGAAACATCACACCTATGCAACTCGCCGCCTTGAGCTCGGGCCTCCGTCAGAACCTCGATGTCATCCCCTTCCTCCCCTCCTCAGCAACCATCATGGCGGCCTGGTGGAACGTGAAGACGAGAAGGCTTGGGGGAGAAGCGGATCTGAGGAGGACACCTTGTTCTGTGGCCGACGCCGGAGGAGCAGGGATGGGCAGCGGAGGCGGTGCCAACCCTAGCTACGCGATGGGGTTTGCTTCGTTAGGAAGGGTGACGAGCGGAACGTGTCCAGGTAACGAGCGCCCTTTTCTTTTTTTCTCCCATCGACAAAGTGCCCCTGATGACCTGTCTATCGCGAGAGAGCGCCATTGTGACGACTGTTTTTTTTTTTGCGGGAAAAACTTCCAATCTATTCATCTTCAATCTTGGTAGTACAACGAAAACTAAAAATAATAAAAATTACATTCAGATCCTAGACCACCTAGCGACGACCGACGACTGTTGATGGGTTTAATTTGTTATGCCATATCACATTGATACATACACCATCCAACTGCACTTTAGGGCGACGTCTATAAATTTGGTGGCTCTCGTTCTTCCTTTTACATGCACATTAATACTGTCTTCGAATTAAGAGAAGCTTGGTCGTATATGAGTGATGCTATCCATGTACAACAAACCACACACGCCATTGGATTTGGCCAATTCTTTTAATTGTATAACTCGAATTTGCACCGTAATAGAATCTGGTTTGAAATGTTGTACACCACTTGCTTATGAAACATTATTTTCTAAGAGATCATAACATGTTTACATGGATTTTTTTAATTAATAGCACTATCATGATGCCCTAAAACAGTTCCAGTAATGACCAAGAAAAAAAAAGGCAGACAACAGGATGCAATAAATTGCATTTCCTGCAATTCCGATCATGCTTAATAACCAATCATTCAACATTTAAAATACGTGCGAACTGAGCATTGTTTAGGCTGGTTATAATGAGGAGTTTCATACAGTAATACCACGCATATGATACTACATCCGTAATGCATGGTATGATATGTTGGTATCATATAGGACTACATTTATTGTCATGCATGACACAAAGTAGCGCATCATTTAATATGATACGGTATCATGATATGATACTCAAGCCTCTCTTTCTTCATTTAATTCTATGCCATCTCATCAAGATTGCTTACTTGGCATGCACGATACTACCTATGATACTCCCATTACGACCGGTCTTAGATGGTTAGGTTCCTTGTGGTGAAACTAGCCCACCAGGGTTCAAGTCCCAAACTTGGCATTAGTGCTCGCATTTCCGGGCAACGTTCATTCAATGAAAGGAGATATTCCTGTCGACTAAGATGCTTCTATGGTGACTTTGTCAATCTCAAGATTAGTTGCTGGCTCAGTACGGATAAGGCGTGCATGTATACGTTCATAAAGGTAAGTGTATGTACGTGTATGTGGGCCTCTATGATTGCACTGTGTTAGGAGAGTTAAAATGCGTGAATGATGGCACAAAAGGAACTTAATTAATTTTCACATCAGATCACATTAATTAGTATGTAGCTTGTCCAACCAGACTTAAGGACGGCATCCTAAACGGTCCCGGTCTTGCGCAACAAGAAAAGCTGAAGCAAAGGTGTGGCATAAACTGGTCATTGTAAATTGGTGGTTGTGTTACTAGTTTGATGGAAATGAAATGGGAGCTTGAGGTCCTTTAGGTAAAAAAAAACCGTCATTGAACAGCTAGGAAGAGTATAATGATCCTGTAAAAAAGAAAGAGAATAATAATGCGAAAATACAAAGGTAAACATGGGTGCGCGCGCACCCATGTGAATAGTAAATTCATAAAAAAATACTAGAAAAATTTATAAATTTCTGAAATACTAGAAAAATACTAGAAGAATATTTTTGAATTTACTATTCATAAAGGGTGCGCGAGCACCCATGTTCACCAAATTCGCGTCCATAATAAGGGGCCTATGGGGCCTATAGAGATGACGTTGCTGTTTTCCCTATGTGAAGAGAAAAATAAGAGAAAATAATGAGAGGCCGAACTATAAAAAGAGAGAATGTGTAGAAAAAAAGAAAAATTAATTGTCAACCTTATAGTCAGCCCATTAGATGAGGTATAACCAACGATAATTCTAAATGACATTGCAATAGCCAGTGTCGGGCTATATTATTCTACGTGCTCGTAATTGGTATTCTGGTAGCTAAAGTAGTATAATACTAATATCACATGTAATTAATTACTCAAAAGAAAATAATTAGTTTTCAATCTTGACATCAGATCACATTAATACAGAGATGGTCCAACCACACTTTGTGGAGGTCCCTATATATTGGAGGCGTTGAGGAGTGTGCTGGCAGACTTTGGTTAGAATTAGTAGCTAACTTGCATACAGATCGATGGTGCATACAAACAATATCCGCATTATTAAGTTAATTATGTTTTTGATACAAGAACTTGCATATGATGTACAGATTCATACATAAACTTGGAAAATGACACAAATCGATTCTACAACCTGTTCTTCGGCTACATTTAAGTACAAGCCATATAAGGTTCTGATCCAAGTGGGGAGGACAGTTCCGCCCACCCCCCCCCCCCCCCCCCCCCCCCCGTGCCATGCCCGTACAATATTGCAGTCACATGTGACGCACATCGTACCGTTGGTGAGCTCGCTGCTAATCAACTGCATGCATATCCTATTTCAGGCGACTGTATAGCTGATGAACCCTCCTGATCATCTCTTACCTGAAGTCCTTCGTCCCATATGTTAGCTCCTTATTTCTCTCCTCGGATAAATGGGGATCTACCCCCAAACCCGTGTTCCTCCTCTTCCTAACGGATATATGAATCTCTAAAAGTCCGGTTATCAGGGCAGCTACTAAGCACTAGCTATGTCCAGGACCTTCTCTAGCCACGCCTCAAACCATTAGCCTTGAAGGAATTTCTGAACTATTTTGGCTGAGATATTTCTAGGTCACATGTAATGGTACTCTAAAGCTTCCAGAGTATTACAAAAAGCAACCAAATAGAAAAGTATATGCAATTCCGAATGAACTGCAGCTCTCGACGGTGATGCCCCCGATTGTGGCGCCACTCCCGAGTGTGGCATAGCCCCCAAGTATATTGCAGTCCTCAAAGATAGACCGATCGGAAACCTAATAATACATTTGAGGAACTAATAAATTTTATTTCATCAAAAAGGACTAGGGTGTTGGTGAGGAGAAACTCCAGAGTAACGCTTGAAAAAGACAAAAAAGAACTCACTATGGACTGAAATATGCAATTTAATCACAAACGTGTCTTAGTTTTTCACGCCCCACACGTTGTTGATGTGGTCTAAGTTGTTGAAGCGATGACAACACCAAGTGGAGTCCTCGTAGGATTTGACCATGGAGAATGCAAAGTCAGTGATGGCGAAGTCAACGTTGGTCGTGTCCTAGTCAGAGTCGGTTGATTGTGTTCGAAGTCGACGTAGCGGTGAGGTCGGCATAGCATGGTTTCGCTGCGCTAGGGTCGGTGCGGCGAGCCCGGGTCTGTGGAGTGACGATGCCGACAAATGAAGAGACGAGGTCGTACGCCAGAGTGATCATGTGACGTGTTACACAAAATAGTACAAGCCAAAGTAATAATTTCTCAAAATAATTTACTATGTACTGCAATGGAGGCAGCACCCATAGGATACGAGGAGTATGGTTGGTCGGTACTTGAAGTAATCTGGCTGAGGATTGAAACCAATAGTAATACGACTAAGTGAACGATCCGACTGGACTTGAACAAAGTACTAACAGATGTAGGATGGCTTCATAATTATTTAGTTCTGACGGAACGACAGCCCTAGGACCGATCTAGTCCCTCTGAGAAAAAAAAGGGGGGTCAGTTGAAAAATTAAAAACATAGATAGAAAACTAACTTATAAACTTTTCCTATGACCGACGTAGATCAACCCCATGATGGGGGCCAACTGTCGTGGTTATAAATTAGACAGTAAAAGGGGTGTATGGACGGAGCTTGATCAATCGAGATGCAAATGGATGACATAAGATTGTATAGAGGTTCAGCGCCTTGTGGTGGAGGTAAAAACTCTAGTCCTGTCTCTCTGGTCGTTACAGTCCAGATTACAGTCCAGATTTTGCAAAAAAGGTTTTTCATTCATCAACCATGGTCGTTACAGTCCAGAATACATAAGGCCTGAATCCCCTCCGCAGCATGACGAAGCCAAACGGTGGTTCGAATAGCTCGTCCCATCTTGGCAAGCTGCTGGCTAACCTGATTTAACTCCCTTCTAACATGTGAAATCACATGGGTACACCCCGGACACAGCATGCGTTTAGTTTCCTCTACCATTGATGCTAATGGAGATCTGTTTTTTTTCCGAAAAGG
Source organism: Triticum timopheevii (assembly GCA_963921465.1). Lineage (NCBI taxonomy): Eukaryota > Viridiplantae > Streptophyta > Magnoliopsida > Poales > Poaceae > Triticum > Triticum timopheevii. Next base: position 686,038,319 of record OY997274.1, read on the forward strand.
GGGACTCCCCGGCCTCTGCATCTAGGGTGATGCATACGGCCCTCTTTATTAACTAAACAGGTGTCAATAAGGTTCCAAGGTCTCAACTATGAAAAGAAAAGGCAGCTCACACAGAGCGCAAAAAGGCTAGAAACACAGACTAGCCATGAACAAGGTGCCACAACCGGCTGGCTAAATTAAGATAGGTAAACTAATTGCCTATCCTATTACATGACCGCCATCCAAACCGGCTGAAGATATCCCGAGCGACCGTCTCCCATCGGATACACCCAGTAACCAAATGCTCCCTGGCCTCCATCGTAGTGAGTGGCGACCACGAACGGATCAGTGCCATAGCTCGGAAAATAACCTGCAAAAAATGAAACCGTGATGATCTGTTAAAAACCAAATTATTTCTGCATAGCCAGATGGTCCACAACAAAGCGCAAACTCCAACCCGAATATGTCTTGCTAAATTAGTCTCAAACCCATTAAGCCAGTTCCCAAATAGCGCATTAACAGTATTGGGTGGAGTGATATTGAAAGCAATGTGGACCGTCCGCCAAAGGACCTTGGCCAGCGGGCAATCAAAAAAGAGATGCTTAATCGTCTCGTCCTGGTCACAGAAACTACACCTAGTAGGTCCTGTCCAATTACACTTTAATAAGTTGTCCTTTGTTAGAATAACTTGTTTATGGACAAACCACATAAACACTTTTATTTTCAAAGGAACTTTGACATCCCAGACGTTCTTGGAAGTTGGAATGGAACTCGAATTAATGACATCAATATACATTGACTTAACTATAAATATTCCAGACCTAGTCAACTTCCAGCGTAATTCATCAGGTTGGTCAGAGAGTTGAACCTCCATCAGTCTCCTAACTAAATGGAGCCAAACTTCCCAACGATTGCCCGCAAGCTCCCGTCTAAACTGAATATTAAGGGGGATAGATTGAAATACCGTTGCCACGGACACCTCACGTCGTTGAGCTATACGATATAAAGACGGATATTGAACGGCCAAGGGTGAATCGCCGAGCCAAGTATCCTCCCAGAAACGTGTAGTAACACCGTCTCCAAGAACAACTCTAGTCCTATTAAACAGTAATTGTTTGACTTTCATGAGTCCTTTCCAGAAAGGCGAGTCAGTCGGCCTAACCGTTACCTGAGACAGAGTTCTAGAATGGAGGTACTTGCTACGAAGGATCTGTGCCCACATGGCGTCAGTCCCAGAGGCAAGCTTCCATAGCCACTTACTAAGAAGGCATCTGTTCTTAACCTCAAGATTCTCAATACCAAGCCCTCCTTGGTCTTTTGGTCGACAGATAATATCCCATTTAGCAAGCCTGTATTTCCTTTTAAGCTCATCACCTTGCCACAAGAAGCGTGATCTATAGAAGTCCAGTCTTTTCCTAACACCAACTGGGACCTCAAAGAACGATAAGAGGAACGTAGGCATACTCGTGAGCACCGAATTAATCAGGATTAATCGGCCTCCGTATGACATGAGCTTACCCTTCCAGCAACTCAGTTTCTTCTCAAATCGGTCCTCAATACACTTCCACTCTCTGTTTGTGAGCCTACGATGGTGAATGGGAATACCAAGATATGAGAATGGCAAGCTCCCCAACTCGCATCCAAACAATTGTCTATAGGACTCCTGTTCGTCCTTAGCTCTACCAAAGCAGAACAGCTCGCTCTTATGAAAGTTAATCTTTAACCCAGACAATTGTTCGAAGAGGCATAACAACAGCTTCATATTTCTCGCCTTGGCCAAATTGTGCTCCATAAAGATGATTGTATCATCAGCGTATTGAAGGATGGATACACCTCCGTCAACAAGATGAGGTACCAAACCACCCACTTGACCATTCTCCTTAGCCCTTCCTATCAAAATTGCTAACATATCCACCACAATGTTAAACATGATAGGGGACATTGGATCTCCTTCCCTGAGGCCTTTATGAGTCTGGAAATAATGACTTATATCGTCATTCACTTTAATTCCCACACTCCCTTTTTGCGTAAATGATTCGACTTGCCGGCGCCATGCCTCATCGAAACCCTTCATACGCAGAGCCTGTTGGAGAAACGGCCACTTGACCTTATCATACGCTTTTTCGAAATCCACCTTAAAAATTACCCCATCTAATTTTTTGGAGTGAATTTCATGGAGCGTTTCATGAAGGACAACCACCCCTTCAAGGATGTTTCTGTCCGGCATGAAAGCAGTTTGGGATTGTTGCACCACAGAATACGCAATCTATGAGAGCCTATTAGTCCCGACCTTGGTAAAGATTTTGAAACTCACATTAAGAAGGCAAATCGGCCTGAACTGCTCAATTCTCACAACCTCCGTTTTCTTAGGGAGCAATGTGATAGTTTCAAAATTCAATTGAAATAATTGAAGCTGTCCAGAGAAAAGATCGTGAAACATAGGTAAAAATCCCCCTTAATAATATGCCAGCACTTTTTATAGAACTCGGTCGGGAACCCATCCGGACCGGGAGCCTTATTGTTTTTCATTTGTGCAATAGCATCAAAAACCTCCTTCTCCGAGAACGGGGCAAGTAAGATATCATTATCGGCAGTAGACAATTGAGGTACATCCTCAGTCCTGGACTCATCGAGTGTTACACAGTTAACCTCCGGAGGTCCAAAAAGCTGCCGATAATATTCGGTAATATATGTTTTGAGATTATCCTGCCCAACGATCGTACCCTCATCCTGCTCTAGCTGAAAAATCCGCTTCTTTCTGTGCTTTCCATTAGCAATCAGGTGAAAGAATTGAGTGTTGGCGTCCCCTTGGACCACTTTGCGAACCTTAGCTCGCAACGCCCACTTCAGCTCTTCTTCACGTAGAAGTTCTTTCAACCTCTTCTCTGCCTCAGTTTTAACTTGGCACTCAGCCGGCATAAGAATCGCGGATTCAGCTTTTATGTCCAAGGCTTGTATTAGAGCAAGGAGCCTATCCTTCTCAATCTTGTACACTCCACTGAGGTGCTTAGCCCATCCCCGTAGAAAACTTCTCAAATGCCTAATTTTATTCTGCTGAGGTGCACTGAGGTGCACGCAAGACCTCCTGGACAACATCACCCCGGCGGTCTCGGAGGAGATGAACATGAAACTTACGGCGAGGGTGACTGATGAGGAGATTAAGGGGGCTCTATTCCAAATGGGTCCGACGAAGGCCCCGGGCCCGGATGGACTACCCACGCTTTTCTACCAAAGGCACTGGCCAATGGTGGGAGGAGACGTTTTCCGGGCTGTCCGGGATTTCCTGGAGGGTGTGGCTGCGCCAGAGTCTTTCAATGCCACGGTGATTGTGATGATTCCGAAAGTTAACTCACCGGAGTTGCTCTCGCGGTTTCGGCCTATAAGTCTGTGTAATGTCTTGTACAAAATCGCTGCAAAGGTGCTTGCAAACAGATTAAAGGTAATTCTTCCGGTGCTTATCTCCGAGGAACAGAGTGCGTTTGTACCGGGGAGACTTATCACAGATAATGTCCTAGTGGCATATGAGTGTGTACACGAGATCAGAACACGTAAACGAAAGAAACCTTTGTGTGCGGTAAAGTTGGACATGACTAAGGCGTATGACAGAGTTGAGTGGGTTTTCCTCAAACAGATTTTGGCCAAGTTTGGTTTTGCGGCGGGTTGGATCATGATGGTGATGAGGTGTGTGACCTCAGCCAAATTCACGGTGAAACTGAATGGTGGCCTCTCCAGAGGTTTTGTTCCTTCAAGAGGCCTTAGACAAGGTGATCCACTATCCCCGTATTTATTCTTGTTCTGTTTTGAGGGGTTTTCAGCCATGTTGAAGAAAGCTCAGGAAGAGGGCAGTATTAAAGGGGTGGGCTTTGGGAGCACTGGCCCCCAAGTCACACACCTCTTGTTTGCGGATGATAGTATTGTGTTTATGCAGGGCACTCCGGATAATGTTCAAGTGCTGAAGACCATCTTGGTCAGATATGAGGCAGCATCAGAGCAGAAAGTTAACCTTCAAAAATCGTCTATCTTCTTTTGAAAAGGTTGTGGGCAGCAGCAAAAAGATGTCCTGAAGCAGACTATTGGCATTGAACAAGAAGCGCTTAGTGAGAGATATTTGGGACTCCCAACAGTGGTGGGGAGATCCAAAGATGGCACGTTTAGATATGTCACGGAGTGCTCCAAGGGCAAGGTAACTGGATGGAAGGGACTAGGTCTTTCCAAGAAAGCAAGAGAAGTACTTGTGAAATCTGTTTTACAGGCGACTCCTACTTTTACCATGAGTTGTTTCCACCTCTCAAAGAAGATGTGCCGGAACCTGACTTCAATCTCCTCAAAATTCTGGTGGGGTGCAATGAATGGTGAAAGGAAGGTGCATTGGATTGCATGGGACAAGATGTGCCAGTCTAAACGTACTGGTGGTATGGGCTTCCGTGACCCTGAGGCTTTTAACCAGGCGCTGTTAGCAAAGCAGGCATGGAGGATTCTCAAAGTGTCGGACGCTCTATGTGCCAGGGTACTGCGTGCTCGATATTTCAGTGACACTTCTATCATGAGTGCCACCTGCCCGTCGGGTGGATCATACACATTCCGGAGCATCCTACATGAGAGAGATCTACTGCGGGAAGGTATTATATGGCGCATCGGAGATGGTTCAGCTGTGAACATTCATCATGACCCATGGATCCCGCGCCAAGGATCGCTGCTGCCACTGGGCGCAGTTTATTCCCAAGGCATGGTAAAGGTGGCTCATCTTCTAGACCATACGGGCACTACATGGGATGACACCAAGCTACACGAGATATTCTCGATGGACGACGTTGCTGACATCAAACAGATCGCTGTTGGTGGCCCAGGTGTGCAGGACTATATGGCGTGAAATTTCACGAACGATGGCGTTTTTACGGTGAGATCGGCATACCATCTGAGAATGGCACTGAATGATGCAAAGCAAAGCCAGCCGGGTCCTTCTTCTACTGTTGCGACTCATAGGGGGTGGCTGTCACTTTGGGGTACATCGGCGCCAGGCAAAGCTAAAATTCACATGTGGAGGCTCGTGAAGAATGGTCTCGCCATGGGAGCTGAACTTCTACGGCGCAGAATCAAGGCCGGTGTGTTTTGTGCTGCGTGTGGACGTGAAGAATCTGGTTACCATAGATTTTGGGGGTGTCCTCACTCCATGTGCTTCTGGAAACGACTTGGCTCGATATTGGGAGTCTCGGTGGCGATCCCACCGTGCAACTATGATTCCCAGAGCAGGTTGGCTAGTTGGTTGCTGGAATGGTTCGCACAGGCGCCGGAGTTTGACTAGTCTGTAATGGTACAGGCTGTGTACTCTCTTTGGCTTGCTCGCAATGAGGCGAGAGATGGACGGAAGATAGCTGAGCCACATGAAATATCACTATCTGTGGCTGCGTATGTGAGAGAGTGGGAGGAGATCCACAAGAAGGAGGTGAACCCAAGGGCCGCAAGGGGAAGAGAAGCATGGGAGCCGCCGGAGATGGGCTGGATCAAAGCCAATGCTGATGGATCGGTTTCCAAGCACCGGGAGAAGGGGGGCGCTGGTGTGGTGCTGCGAGATCACACATGTGCTTTCCGAGCAGCTTCGTGCCATTTCCTGGGACATGTAGCTGACCCGGACAAGGTGAAGCTTCTGGCATGCAAGAAAGCAATCGAGCTGGCGAGTAAAATGGGCGTTTCAAGGCTTCATCTCGAGAGCGACTCCGCAAGGGTGGTTTCGATGCTTAACATGCAGGACATGAACCTCTCCGCCCTGGGGCCGATGGTGGAAAGAATCAAGGCGATGCTGAGACCTTTTGTTTCGTTTAGAGTTTCGTGGGTTCGCCGTTGTGCAAATGCCGCCGCTGATAGGTTAGCTAAGGTGGGAATGGGTGATGAGCGCTCGCAGGAGTGGCTATCATCTCCACCAGACTGCATTCTTGAGACTGTATCGGATGAAATTCCCAACTTCTTTTAATAAATAAAGCAGCGACAGTTAATTTCAAAAAAAAAGACATGTGGCCCTCTTTGCCGAAGTTGTAGGAACCACGGCCGCCACCAGCGCCATCACTGCCGCCACGACCACCACGACTGCAGCCTCCACCACCACCTTCGCATGGCTGCAGTTCGTCTCTCACTTGTACGATCCATGGACGCCTCCTCCGCCTCTATAGCCGTTGTTGCTTCCTCCACCATAGCAACAGTCACCGCTGTATCCATTGTGGTTAGCTCCTCCGCTGCAAAGACGTGAGGCACCGGGAGAGTGGCGCTCTTGACCCGATTTGACATCTTGGCTGTGGAAATCCTAGATCGGTGTGGATATGGAGGAGATGGGAGGCAGTGGAGCCTGGAGGAACATGGAAGTGACTGCCGAAGGTGTTGTTGCCTAGTTGAATGCCGGAGCGTTGGGTTGCGGGGTACCGTCCGGTGATTCATGGCGAGTGTGGTTGACGGTGTCACCCGATCCGCTGCCTCATCGGTAATGGAAGACAGAAGAAATCTGCTTCGGTTATCAAAGTGAAATCACACAAATCCCTCAAACAAAAAAAATATTATCACCCAATTCGTTGAAAAAATGATGAGGTGGCGTGTTGATGAGTTGGATAGGCTGCATGTCAAGAGAAATACTATAGTGGGGATGAACTATTTAGATAATATAGATTTATGGTAAATGACATTTTTCCCTTATAAAGATGACACAGTGTAACTTTTACTAGCTTTTCTTCAACATTATTCCGTTTGTATTTCAATGTCATCTGACCATGAAGGGCAGATTGTAATTATATGTCACCGTGGCTTATTGTTATACCAAAGTTAAGAAGGAATATCTTATACATATGCGTTTCAAAATCAATTTTGTTTCCTGTGTACCTTAAGAAAAGAGTAGATTTTTTTTTCACCATAACCTAGCTAAGAAATAATATTTTATACTGTACATATCTATTATCTATCAAGAGTAGATTTTTTACCTCAGGTCTTCACTCAAAACAATTAGGTTCCCAATTAGGTTACCACATCTGGCAGCACGTTTCCCCGGCGGCAGCGCGGACCCCCACTTGCCATATCCGGCGACGCCCCATGCACTGGTGGGGCCCTTCCCTGGAGGCAACGCGGATCTAACGAGTTAGCGGTAATAAGAGGTAGACGAGTTAGCACCAGGTTCGCAGGTCTAACCTTCGGCCGCGAGGTGACGACGGCGAACCTGGCGCTCGACGAGGTGACAACTAGATGGCGGAGCCGGGACGGCGCACACATCACACTAGCTATAAGAAATGGGGTTTGAAGAACCGTATTTATCTTTTACTAGTATAAGTATGTACATACGGTGCATAAAAAACCTGGGAATCAAATAAAGATAACTCAGAGCCTAAAGAAGTAGACTCCGATGCAGATGCATGTGGGAAATAAAGCTCAACCGTTTAATCGATCTAATCTAAGTATAAGTATGTAAGAGTCATGCACGCATGGAAGTATAAGATCCGCGGCGGACATTAATTTCGGCTTCGTGATCGCCGATCGCCGGCCAACGTTCGCCGAGTCGCCGACGCGCGACGTGGTCATCCACGTCGTGATCGCCCACATGGGCAGGTACATCCAGTGGCAGAGCCAGGAACATTTTTTAGGTGTGGCAGAGTTTGTGAGAGGAAAAAACAATGTAGTAACATATAACTATGTGACGTTCCTGCTTGCTGCCTCTCTTGACGGTGATCGCTGCCATGCCCACCACGCTGACTAAAGATCGCGTGGTTGCTTTGTAATCGCTGCCTCTGTTGCATGCCTTAGGGGTTAGCCGACTAGGGGTGGGTCGGTCGATCGGCAGTAGGGACAAATATCACAACAAGACATACATTGTCATGAGTTTGGAGGAGTAGCCGTTGCTCCTAGTTGTATATTGTAATACCTCAGACGATTTGAGTCCGATTAGATCTACCGGAGAGACGGAAAGCGGTGAGGCTCTGGGTTTCACGGAGTTGGCACTGCTCATCACACAGCTAGAGACAAGCTTGAGGGGCGGCTGCAAGGCGATTCCTGATCAACCGTGCTTGAACAAAACAGCTCGTGTATCTCCAATCAATTAGTACATTTTTTTAGCATGTCCAATCAACTGGAGTACATGTGAATTGATTTGCAATTGACTGCCAATGGTGTCCTCGTTTAGAACATGGGCTTGTGGGTCATGGGCTTATGTGATGCAAGTCACCTATTGCTTAATTCTCTCCTTCAGCGGCAGTTAGGCCTCTAATGAGGCAGAAACACGTAGGTAACAACACAACTACCTGGCGAAATACATTCGAGGCCATGAGTTGCCTGCCCCCTGCGAGTATTCATCCTCCAAATTGACGAAACTGACCAAAAATCCGTTGACTCAGCTCAAAGCTTCATACATACAGTATATATATGTAATACTTTTGCCAAATTTTAGGTATGGCGGCTGCCAAACCTCGCCATATAGCTGGATCCGCCCCTGGGTACATCGCCGATGTTGGCCAGCACCTTATCCAAAAATGGAACAGTGGCACACACCGACGACAGTTGCTATACGTTCAAAGCGTTTATTTTATAAACAGTGACACACACGTACTCTTGTACTATTATCATACTTTCGTCAACTATAGAATCAAACTCCAGTAGGGCATTTCTGTGCCAAGGCTCATCTGCGCCTGGTTATAAAAAAATCGTAAAAAATACAAAATAATATAAAAAAATCAATTTTTTTTGTGCGGTAGAAAATTTGATGCGTGAGGTTCGCTCCAAATTTCAAGTTATTTGGACACATGAGCAGTTCTCAGCAGAAAAGACAAATTGGGTCAAAACAATACATGAACAGTATACTTTTTCATGGACCCCAATTTATCTTTTTTGCTAAGAGCTCCTCATGTGTCCAAATGATATGAAAATTGGTGCAGACCTCCCGCATCAAATTGTCTACCAGACAAAATATATTGGAAATTTTCTATTTTCTTCTCGTATTTGTTTTGATTCTTTTGTCAGCGCGGGTGGAGGGAGCTCAGGTGCAGAGATAGATTTTCGATGAAACGAGTAGGGTGTTCCATTGTCTAGGGTCATTTGCACCCATTTATAAAAAGAATATAAAAAAATCAAAAAAAACACTTTTTTGTGCGGTAGAAAATTTGACGCGTGAGGCCCGCTCCAAATTTGAAGTCATTTGGACATATGAGCAGCTCTCATCAAAAAAGACAAATCGGGCCAAAATAGTACATGAATATCAAAAAATTCCCAATTTCATCTCAAAAATAAAATAGTACATATTGTAGTAGTACATTCTCTTGTTTTTACACTCATGTAGTAGCACATTCTTTGTGTAGGCGCGTTCTTTGGTTCGTCTCCCCAATTCTAGCGTCTAGATTTGACCATGCGATGATAATTAATTTTGGTCAACTGATTCTTCAAATGCCTGATGGATCAGTATCAACTTGAGATCGAGAGATCGAATCACAAATGGACAATCGACCACGTACACCAGCGGTCTTGAATTCTGCCAGTCAGCCATATCCCAACCGTGTAAACAGACACTCCGGAATGTGAATTCAGATCACACGGATCAGATTGGTATAACAAAAATTAAGGCTAGAATATATGCTTCCGCTAACTGTGCATTAAACAACATTAATGCAGGCGACCCTCGTATCTGTCAGAATAATTTTCTTTCCAATTATCACGTGGATGATCGTACTCTTGTCATTCGATTTGATACTCCCCTATAAGACCACCATCCCCTCATCTGGCAAGCACACCAACCATTTCACTTCGATTCCTGCCTACATTCTTTCGTTCCTTTTTGTAGCGGTCGTCCGTGTGTGTCCATGGCTCCCAAGAAGGTGAACATGGAGTACATCGCCAACGGCTCAACTCGGAAGGCGACGTTCAAGAAACGCAGCATCGGGATGAAGAAGAAGGCCCGCGAGTTGTCCACCCTATGCGGTGTCGACGTGTGCTACGTAATGTACTACCCCGAGGGCGAGTCATCGCAGGGACCCGAGGTGTACCCGTCTGTCCCGGAGGCGATGCGCGTGATAGACCGCTTCAGGTCCACGCCGGAGCTCGACCGGTGCAAGAAGAAGATTGGCGGAGAGGACTACATCCGGGAGCGCATCAGCAAGCTCCAGGAGCAGCTTTGCAAGGCGCGAAGTGACACCCACCGGCTCGAGACAAAGGTGCTGCTGCAGGACGTCCTGGCCGGTCACCGCCAGAACCTCGCCGGCCTCAACATCGAGCAGCTCGCCAGCTTGGGCTGGATGGCGGATAACTATATGAGAAAGGTCGGTGACTGCATCGCCTCAAACAAGAGTAGGCAGCATGCTGGTCCCCTGCCTTGCGATGCCACTGCTGCGAACGTCAATGCCGAGGGCCCACCGCTGCAAGGTTGGGCTACGGAGGTTGTCAAGGCCGGACCTGATGTCGACGGCGCAGCATACGGTGGCAACGCCGATGGTGATGTGACGCAGATCAGCAACTTGGCCGTGGGATTTGCATGGGCTGATCCAGGTCCGCATTTTCCTCGCATATAAGGAGACCGTGTGCAATTGTGTTGGCATCAAAATAAAGGCCTCGTGTCGATGGATATACTATGTACGTGGGTTCAAGTACTTTTTTTTTTTTGAGAAATTAATAAAGATGTGTTGATTCCTGAAATTTATACATTGCAAAAGAAATGGAAATATATATTATATATTGGAAGGATCGAAACAAGAAGAAATCGACCAAGTGGCAATGAAGATATCGATTATTATGTTAAATTATGTCTTTACAGTTCCTCCGCTACAAAATTTTGAAGTTATATCTTCTTTGTACATCAAACTTTTTTTTGGTGGTAAATCAAACCTTTTATATTTGACCAAATTATTAGGGAAATGTATCAATGGCAAGGGATAGGTGACAATGCACCGCGGAGCTGCTGGTCCGGCGAGAGGCATGCAAAGTTAGTGTACCCAAGGTATTGGATTCCGGAGTTAGACACCGGAGGGGTAAATGAAATGTGGGGGAGTATCGCGACGACGAGAGGAGGCGAAGACGAGCACACAAGCATCTTCATGCGGACGCTCGGCTTCATACTCGTGGTGCCGAAATCGACGCCGAAGACAGTGGACCTGCTGCAGTAGCGGGTGCAGATCTCAATGGCGGCACTCGTGTCTCCGCCGAAGAATGGGTCGCGGAGAAAGAATCTGCCAGAGCTCTTGTGCCGGTACAGGACCAGATTGCCGAAGCAGGCGCCCGCGCGGCAGCCCTTGGGCGTGGGGAAGCAGCGGCACACCTTGTTGTCGGCGAGGCTTCGGTACGTGCCGTTGCCGAGGTTGATGCATGGCAAGGCTGGCCATAGCAATGAGCGCTGGTGCCGCAAGGCGTGGCGCCAGTCCCGACAGACGGCGCCGAAGCTCAGTCGGTCGTTATGGGATGCGAGGCGGGAGAGGACGAGGCCGGCAATCTCTGGCGGCAGGTCCCGCCAGCTCGGCGACGAAGGACAGGTGTCGCCGTAGGTCGACTTGCCGAGGCAGAGACCCATGAGGAGGCGCCGAAGGTCGACGCGACAGCGGCGGCGGTGATCGTTCTGTGGAAGTCTTAGTATCAGAGGTCCGGGAGAATATGGTTTGCTCACCTGTGCGCCGTTGATTCTCCTCTCCAACTAACATTGTTAACAATTGACCAAATATTACGGGTCATTCGTAACAACCACCTTAACAATAATATATATCTGGCCACGCTCTCCGCACCTATCTCCAACGGCATGCACGTCCCATCGCTGCGCCTCTCATTGCATGTGGTGTGGCGATGCACGAGTACGACGCCCAACATATGTACCTTCTCTTTTTCTTCTTCTTTTTTAAACTATCACCTGACCTTGTTAACATATACAAGCACAAGAAGCTAGATCGCTAGCCAACAAAGAAGATAAAATATGCGAACCAACATGTGGTTGGATAGTTACAGGACAGTGGTATCCCCACCCCATCAGGGTTCAAAATCCTGTTGCTCGCATTATTCCTGTATTTATTTTAGAATTTCCGGTGATGCGCTTTTAGTGGGAGGAGACGTTCCCCTCGACGACGAGGCACCTACGTTGACTTCGTAAATATCAAGATGATATGCCGGCTCAGTCTCTCGGAGGTGTTCATAGGGTAGGGTATGCGTGTGTGCGTTCATAGCGCATATGTATCAGCCCTTGCGTCTGTATACACACATACACTTTAAACCCAATAAAGCTAGTAAAAAGAAGAAATTTTTTCTCCCGAAAAAGAACTCCGTTACGAGCAATATCCAATTCATTGGAAGGAAGAGCCGAAGTGAGCACTGCGGAGTCCATTTCTGTGATGATACGCCCAACCCCGACTTCAGCCGTGAACTCATTCTACAAACAAGCTATCGTCTCTGCATGCAAAGCATCCGTCGGGAACTGGATTTGGCCGATGACATCTCCAGAAGCATCCCTAACACAAAAGCCTCAACAACATGCAACGTTATCTTTTAGGAACGAGCCATCGATGTTTATCTTTAGGAAGCAGTCGGGAGGCTTAGACCAGAGCGCAACAGGGGGAGCAGATGAACATGAAGTATACGAAGATGTTCAGAAAATTATGTAACTTGTACAGCAATAGAGAAGATGATAACCACTGCTGAAGGACACCTATTACCATTATTGACCGCATTTCTAGCATTCCACAAATTCCACATCATAAAAATGAAGAACATGGATGTCACATTCTCCAGGAATAGCAGAGCTTCGACTGATTGTTTTGCATCAGCACAACTGAGAAACAAACCCTTAAACGCCTCTAGTTAGCTTCCCACCAAAGAGCCTTTGAAAATATACATTTGAGGAAGGCATGGCCACCATCCTCGTCGAGGCGTTTTCATACCAGGCACATGGTATCCAGGCCAATTCCACGAGGTTTAAGATTTAACCGGACAAGAAGGGTGTTGTGACTCAATCTCCAAAGGAACACTACAAAATTTGCTCTATTCAATGACAAAAAACCTGCTGACGAAACTTGAAACGTTGCGAAAGATCATTTTCTATGATGGTCCACCATCACGAGCCCCCCCCCCCCCCCCCCACTGGGTTGCGCCCTCTGCAACTTTGGCAATGTTCCGGACTAACTTTTGGCGACATATTCGGCCGTCATTAGGCATGTGCTTATTCTGCGACGATTTGTATTGTCGCACAAAATAGTTTGAAATCTTCATATTTTTTATGATATCATTTGATTATATCAAAATTATCTGTGTGAGGCGAAAACAGAAAATATATGCTTGTCATTACACTTGTCACCTCCGTTGTGCGGGGCTACATGACAGGGACAGAAATAACCCATTAGCAAAAAACATAGCATGTGGGTTTTACCCAAGGAATTGTTGCCTTCGCCGTGGCGACCGCCCGAATAGCATGCGGATGGCGTGGTCACCACCTAAACTGGATGAAATGGCATTGCTTGTCACCATTAAGATTGAAACTAGACTGGAGATGAGAGAATTCAATGGACAACTTCACAAAACATAAAAATAATACATAAGATCATTACAAGATATGCAGAAGTTCATACATAATTAACATGCATATTTTTAGAACCTAACAGAACAACTTGAACTTATTCCTCATCGTAGTTGCCGTCCTCCCTGTCGCCGCAGTCCTCCTCCTTGCCGCCATCCGAGTCGTCGTTGTCGTCATCCCAGTCGCTATCGCTGCCTCTCGTCGGCCTTCAACGCTTTGATCGTTCCACTACAATGGGCATATGTGTGGCGGATACTATCTTGTAGCACTCAGAATGTGAGGGACATCTGCCGATCGGCCCTCTCACTGCTTTGCCTCGGCGGCAAGCTTCCCTTCACAGCCTGATTTGTACCTCCACCAAGAGAATGCACGGGGAACATGGCTTGATTTGACGAGTACGCAAGTAACAACAGAAATGCGATAGGTACACCCCTTAGTCCTAGACATCAGTGGTTTCAAGACCTCCCAGTGACTACTCCGCCCCTGCCATCGCCAAACGTTGCTTGCTCTCCTCATCCTCCTCCGCAACTCGTGGATGGCTGGGGCTCCTCTGCATCGCGGATCTAGTGCGGCACGGTGTCGCCGACCACAACGATGTTGACGCGCTTCATGCTTTGCTCACCGAGCAACGGTGACTCAAGGTCCCCAACACTACCTCCTCCAGCATCGTCCCGACCTCGCCTTGTCGCGCTCTCACCGACAAGAAGAACAACGCTGCCACCCTAACTTCCACATGTCTCCTCTTCCTTTCTTCTCCTCCTCTAAAGGTGCCAATGCCAACCACCTCCTCCCCGGTAAGCTGGTATGGAAGCCGAGCCCCTCCTTGGCCATAGAGACCCCTCAGCGCATGTGCAGCCCATGCCCCACCCTGATTTTTTCAGGAGGATGTGGCGGATGAGAACGTCTCTCTATATTGCAGTGTGGCGGGGAAGGCCGCTGGTGACCAAGAGGGGTGGTGATGGTAGGAAGCACAGGACGTCGCCTTCGTGAGAGGGGGAATCCGTGGGGAACGTGGCTAACGGCCGGGGAGGACGAGCCAATTTCATCGACGACCATAGTTAGAAGATGCATTGCTTGCCACCTGAATGGGAATCTAGAGGGAGAGCAAACATCATGATGGGAAGAGACTGAGATAAGAGAGTAAGAGCATCTCCAATAAGTCCCACAAAAAGCGTTCCAAAAATTGTTTTACGCGATGTCCATATAATTTAGTGAAGGTTTGCAAGTGTTGTGCTTTAGAGCAAATCCAACAGATCTCGTATCCGTAAAAACAAATTACTGTCTAGGGGATGTTTCGGCCAAAAATCATCTTCAACAGATCCCGTAAACGTGGAATAAATTTACAGTATCATGTAAACTTGGCCAACTTCCCTCTCGTTTAGGGGAAGTTTTGCTTCCCGTAAATTTTTGGTGACAAGGTAACAACCTGAAACTTTCCAAGACGCCATTGACGCGCCGCCATCCTCCCTCGGATACATATTAATTGTCACTCAAGTGGATGTATCCAGTACTATTTGAGCGACAAGTAATATTGATCGGAGGGAGTATGATGTTTACAGAACCTGTTGGAGCAATTCTGTTATCCAACTCCACTAGGAGTCTAGAGCAGAATTTTGTATGGAAAAGGGGTTTCTTGGAGATGCTCTAAGACTAACGACTTGCGGTGCATATCGTGATGCAAAAAGAAATGAAGCGAACGGCTGCACCACGCATGCTGCGAAGAACAGCGCACGGATCGGACGTATGCGTCGCGTCACGAACTTTTCCAGGAACGTTTGCATGACTTCCGGAGAAGATTCTGATCCCTCAAAAAAGAGAGAGAGAGAGAGAGAGAGAGAGAGAGAGAGAAGATTTTGATATTTTCAGCGATCGGGCAAATATCTTATATATGGAAGAAATAGATCGGGCAAAATGTATGCGAGATGCACACGGATGAATATGATATGGAAACTCCATTTGGAGAATCCACCGCCTTCCTGGACTACCAAATAGCTCCACAGCTGCCATATATCTCCTGATAAATAGTACAGATATGCCCTGCCGCGAATGTGACGGTAATCATCGACAGACCATCCATACAGATCATCTAGCCATTCCTTATTCAACTTGTTTGCTCGCCGACGACCATGTACGGCCCCGACTTACCACCGTCGAGGTACCACCACCAGGCGGACCCGCCGCCTCCGCCCAACGGGTCCAAGGCGCTGAGCCTCCTGCTCCGCCTGTGCGCGATGCTGCTCGCCGTCGTGTCGGCGGTGGTGATGGCCGCGTCCAGCGAGTGCGCCGCCCACGCGCCCTCGGACGACTCGGGCGCCGCCGCCTCCGTCGTCACCTTCACCTATAACCGGTTCGGCGCCTTCGTGCTCCTGGTCGGGTGCAACATCACGGCCGCCATCCTGGAGGCGCTGGCGGTGTACCTGCACGTCAGCCTCGACGTGGCCGCCGTCACCGCCGCGGCTGCGGCCGACGAGAAGGATAGTCTGGACGAGGAGGAGGCGCCGGCCGGGGTCAACATCCCCGCCATCGTGCTCGTGGTCGTGGACCTGCTGGTGCACGCGTTGCTCTACTCCGGGACGGCGGCAGCCTACACGGCGGCGGCCGCGTACGCCACGCAGATCGGCGCCTGCGCGCGGTTCGCGGGGCAGGTGGAGCGGGCCAAGATCCTGTCGCTCACTGCCTCCATCGCCGTCACCCTCGCTGCCGTCGCCAAGGACGTGCCGCTGCCATTCAACGTCCCGCCCGTTCTAGGTTGAATTAAATAATCGTGATGCGTGCATGCGAGTGTAGGTACGTACGTTTGCAGGTACTTTGGTCGCGTGGTTGCCATTAGGAGTACTAGGAATCTACTACAATATGATTTGGTGGTATGTACAACTTCTTTATTTTTTAGATGAAAGCTAAAACTACTGTGATTTGATGATTTGTACAACTCTTGATTATGTTGCAATCTCCGAGTAGTATCAGGAATTCAGGATGTGTACATTTTACTTTCTGCGAGCCATCTTGTGGGTAGGAGTCCTCTTCCAATTTTACAACAACTGGTATCTTAACTATGTTGTCTTGTCCCTGAAGATGGGAGAGTATACATGTTTGGCTTTTTTATTGGAAAGTAGCGTAAGTACCCCATGGCATGTGGATGGACACTCCATGAGAGTATACAGCTATACATAGCTGCTCTCTCATCGTTTATTCTGTCTTAGAAACCTATGCTTGCCTCATTAATTCCGAAACGTATGAGGTTGCTTTCTCTTGGTATTTATTTTCTGCAAAATCATATGGCCTTCTGACATTACATGCATTCATGATAACAGATCATGCAACCGCTTGTGTTTTATGTGATATAACATTGTATGGTCGGGTTGATATTCCATGGTGCTTATCTATGTTATTTTGTAATCAGAAGATTACAAACTAATGATGTAGCTATTGGGCAAAGACTATCCAAGTGAAATAGACAGAGTAGAAGTATATCATTGACGTTTAGTGGTCGAATTATGGCACGTACTTGGTCTAATGATGGCATATATTACTAATTAATTTCGGGAGCGTGAACCAACCAGTGGTTGGATGGCTAGAGGGACAGTGGTATCCCAGCCCACACGGGTTCAAGTCCTGATTATTCCTGAATTATTTCAGTATTTCCGGCGATGAGCTTTTAGTGGGAGGAGACGTTCCCCTCGACAACGAGGCGCCTGCGGTGACTTCTTAAATCTCAAGATGATATGCCAACTTCTCTCAAAGGTGCTCATAGGGGTAGGGTGTGCGTGTGTGCGTTTATAGGAATGAGTCTATGCACATATATATGAACGCTTGCATCTATACTCTGTTGAAAAAAATCCGGGAATAGTAGCTGGAGGCCGTTCCCCAGGTTCTCGTTGCACGAATCATGACACCGGGCGAAGACACATTAGATTCTCAAACCCTTTTTCGATGTGCTAAAAAAGCTAGCGAACCATGTACATTTAAAAAGTAACAACACCCATAAGATTGGTTACGATGAGAGCCTCTATCGTAATAAAATCCCCCCCCCCCCCCCCTTCTTTTCTCTCTTTTTTAATCTATCTGGCAAAACAATGTTTTTTCTCACTTAGGTACACGGCAATTTTACATAGAATTTTTTAATAAGAACATACATTTTTAATAATCAGCAACATGGCTTTTTTATAATAAGAGATGTCAAGATATGGCATTTTTTATTTAAGAGATGGCATTTGTTGTGTGATGCTCAAATGCCATCTCTCAAGAGATGACATTTTTAATTAAGAGATGGCTTTTTTTGGTAAGAGATGACATTGTTTTACTTAAGAGATGTCATTTTTATTATTAAGAGAATTTGTGTGATGCTTTTTTAATGTTTGATAGGATGGCATTTTTCCTGTAGAGGATGACATTTTTATAAGATCTCTCGGCTTTTTTATAAAAAGTTTTAGCGTGGTAATTTAAATATTTTTAACTGGGCGCCTTTTAGAGCATCTCCAATAGATGGCCAAATTTTGGCGGTCCAAAACCGGAGATGTAAAATATGACCGCCAAATGGTGCGTTTTGGAGCTCCGAAAAATGCTCAACTCTAACAGATGGTCCAAATTAGAGATGTAAAAGAGCTTCTCCAACAGATAGTCCAAAACAAGATGTAAAAAACCAGCCAGCAGCCGCGTGAACACCTTGTGCGCGCGGTGGAAGAAGATGGCCGCCGGTTGGATTGGCTGCGGCGGATGGCTGCGGTCCGCTGCGGACGGCGGCGGTGATGAGAGCTAGCTCGGCGGGCGGCAAAGAGGATCTCGGCCGGCGGCGAAGAGTAGTTTGGCGGCCGACGGGGAGGAGGTCATGCGGGCTAGGTGCGGCGGTCGTGCAGCCGGCGAGAGGGCCGTGGAGAGGCCTGCGGCCAAAGGGGAGGAGGCCGGCGGCGGCCTAAGGACCCGACGGAGGCCTACAGGGCCAGCCGGACCGCCAGAGGCGCAGAATCCCACCGCGGCGGCCTCCCGATTCGGCGGCGCCCGGGCGAGTGCGAGACGGCTTCCGACGAGGGAGGCGACGAGGGCGAGGGCGGCGATGAGGGCGAGGGCGGCGGCGAGGATTCGGGACGGTGGCGGCGGCAATTTCCGACGAGCTGGTGTTCGGGCGGGCGGACGGGCGCGACTGTGAAATAAAATGAAGGGCGGTTGGACGTTGGCGGGCGGCCGCCGAATTTGGAGCAGTTGTATCTCGCGATGCAAATTTGCACCACGAGGTATTGTATTTTATATCACCGGAAGGCCGCGGTCCAATTTTTTTTACATGTGGACCGTCTGTTGGAGCAGCTTTTTCTTCCCAGACGGTCCAAAAGTTAGGTATTTTTACGTTTGGACCGCCTAAGATGCTCTTAGGTCTCTAGGTCTCTCTAGCCCATCCCATGGCGAACGATCATAAACGTTCACCGGGGCGGTGGTGGCTATTCGAGTGAACGTAACCATCCGCTGTGATCTCCCTCCTAGCGACCGTGCCGACCATTAATTTTTACTAGTGGTTGGGGCCTCTCCTGAGAAGAAGTTGGGGCAGTGCCAGGTGGAAGGCGCCCCTTCCACTTTCATATTTATACTAAAACAATCAGAATTGATATAAAGATTCAAACAAGTGATTCTATGAACTTCCACAAAATAATTGGAAGCTATTTCAACATTGATCGGTAATTGGTTCAGTAAAGAAATTATACTTTCTAATCAAAATATAACATTTTTCCTAATATGCGGAGCAGCTTTAGCATTGATCAATCATTGGCTCAAAAGCAGTTGATGGCGGCATGCAAAAGCAGAGGCCGGTGTCACTTATCCCGCCCTGCCGCAGATCTGCTCCCAGGTGCATTCTTCGTGAACTTGTTCATCGCAGATAATTGTTACTGTTTCACCCAAGTTGACATTTCGAGCCTTCTTAGTATTCTGTAGCCAGGGATGAACCATAAGAAAATACAAATTATGGACATGAGACACAAGCAATGCAATTAAATAATCTTAGGGCGAAAATCTTAAGAAATTTACACAAGGAAAGCAATTCTATATCCATTTAAGAAGAACAGAAGGAATGCAATTCTATATAGTTAACTTGTGTGGAATTTTGATTATTACCAGGAACCTGTTGAGCTGTCAAACACCTCCTTGGATCTGGGCCTTGACAAGGTCTTTTACATTATCTGAGACCCTTGGCCATGGATCTCTTTTAAAATCAGTGACAGACCGGATAATTGCCTGAGCAACATCTTGTTCGGTCTGCGTTATAAAGCAACAAACATATTATTCAGAAAGAGCATTCAATGGGACAAGATAAATATATTTTTCTGAACCAGGGTCCACAGGCCAATCACCCCAGAGGCAAAATAAGGAAAACAAAACTTCAGTGTAGAAGGTGACACATGGCCCCTTTGTGCAGACAGGACATCAAACACAGTTCACTTTTAGTACCCTAAATGTTTAATGCAGTTGACCTATGCCACCGAAACAATTGAACATTTTACGCTACAAAAATTGACCTGCCCAGAATGTAGGGACACCACTTACGCTACAAAACTGACCTGCTCAGAACGGAGGGACACCACAAAAGAAGAATGTAAAGAATCACTCCTACACTCCAAACATCAAACAATTGGCCATAGTTTCTCTTTCACACCTCCGGAGCCATGTAATAAGGACTTCCAACAATCTCAGTGAACCGTTCACCTACACCTCACCAACAAATAGCACATTAGGCAAACAATACAAAGTAAAAAAAAAAGATGGCATAAGCCAGGCTACTATATCAGCTCAGCTTTGTCCTCTGACCATATCATCGACAAGTGACGGACGGGTCAAAATAGAATCTTCAGCTATAGCTATATAGGATATTAGGATTGACTGTACTTGGAGTGAAAAACATAATAAACATGCCACAATTAATTGCTTTCAGTGCGGCCGTTTCTTTCCTGTTTGCAAACAAGAAATTCTCTGGTTTGAGGTCTCGGTGCATCACTTCATGCTTATGGCAGATCTCATATTGTACATGACAAAACAAATGTACACACGTTATTCACTAAACAGACAAAAAAGTGAAGTTGCAGCAATCTAAGTACTACCAAGTTAAATGTGATCCTAGATAATCTAACAACGCGAATGAACAACAGCAAATGAAGGAATCGAGGGGCCATTCTCACCTACACGATCTCGACGATGGTTTTGGTGACCACAGTGGCGGCGCGCTCCGTGTAGTGCCCCCTCACAACGATTCGGCAAAGAGCTCCCCACCCTCGCAGAGCGAGGGCCTCCCTGGTGGTGTAGTCCATGCAAAGGTACGTCACCTCGAACTCCCCGTAGCAAACCTCCCGATGGCAGTGATGTTTTTTTCAAACAACTCCCTATTAAGATGAGAAGATACATCATTGTGCGGGAATTGTTTTGCATAAATTGACAAGTTTGCACTTGGTAGCAAGTCGCATTAGTACTTACAGGTTGCAAATGGAATGGAAGGAAAAAATATGTCACCAAGAGCTTGGAAGCAATTGTACAAATTATGGCCCCTTACTCTTAAGAAACATAATCAGCTTCTCTAGAACAATAGGAATGCTAGCTACAAAACATTGATGAATTACTCATTGGCACGGTCTCTATTTTAACACCAGCTATCCTAGCCTTATCTCTAAAGAAAGTGATACTTGGCCTGGGTATATCAACTCCAGTTTTTCAGGGACATCGTATACAAAACATTTGAAACAGGGCCATGAGGAAAAAAACAAGGATATAAATTAGATGATGAACACTATAGCCAAAGGATTTTTGGTGACACCAAATTTATCAGCAGAAATAAGCCAAGATTATGCCAAGTGGACCAAAGAGGCAAAGAGTTCACAGTTTCAACTTTCAAGGAACGACCACATTACATGCATGGATATTGACCTCACAGACATTCATCATTCTTACCAAATGGGCAGCACAACTGATGTCTACAATGAGAATGCACTTCACATTTAGGAATCTTTATCCTTCAGCACCTTAGGATAATGATGAGAACACAAGTAGAAGTGCCACCGGGACAAACATGATAGGTCTACCAACTTCTCCTTTTCTAATAACTTTACCAAGATAATTAGTACCGCCCTCTAAAAGCCAGATGAACCCAGTCAACCTAGCCAAAGATTTAGAGTCATGTTTATCTTGCTTTTCAGATATTTATTTTTCAGAACCCATGGCCAATAAAAAAATGCCGTAAATTGGTCATGTTTATTTTACTGTGAAGGGAATAGACACATGAGTACCAAAACACACCAAATAGTATGCAGGCAGTGCATTTCTAATAATAGTGATAGTGTGGGCAACCTTGAGGGAGCACACGGCCACCGCGGACGGCCATGGCGCCGGCGAAAGAGAGGAACTTCTTGGCGAGGTCCATGGCTTGGGAGAACTTCGTTGCCTCCTTCATAGTGGGGCTGGCCGCCACGGCCCGGTCGTGCCACCTCCCACGCCACGCTGCTGTGGCGCATCTCCACCACCACCTCGCATAAAACGATCTCTCGATGTCAAAGAAGGATTAGTTGGCTGATTAAATAGGTGGTTCTTCACATAAGAAGGTGTTGCCGGCTAAGTACAGATATCTCACAGGACCTTGATACTCATAACTCACAAATCAAATTACCCTTCATTTGGTGTGTTGCCCAATCAGAAACCCATAATAAAATATGAAAATCTCTACACCAGAAGACAAAACATTGTGATATGGGACAAAATTTCAACTTATCTTTCAACCAATCAACCAATCACAAAAAAGAAGAAGACAAAAGAGAGAAAAGGATCCTCGCCTCATGGTCGCATCCGACCAACTACAGCACCTCCATCTTCAGACGCGCTGAATGACCAGGTAAGAACCCTACAAAATCAACAAGTTCAGGACGGGGCAAAACGAGAAAAGAATGAGAGGAAACATCACACCTATGCAACTCGCCGCCTTGAGCTCGGGCCTCCGTCAGAACCTCGATGTCATCCCCTTCCTCCCCTCCTCAGCAACCATCATGGCGGCCTGGTGGAACGTGAAGACGAGAAGGCTTGGGGGAGAAGCGGATCTGAGGAGGACACCTTGTTCTGTGGCCGACGCCGGAGGAGCAGGGATGGGCAGCGGAGGCGGTGCCAACCCTAGCTACGCGATGGGGTTTGCTTCGTTAGGAAGGGTGACGAGCGGAACGTGTCCAGGTAACGAGCGCCCTTTTCTTTTTTTCTCCCATCGACAAAGTGCCCCTGATGACCTGTCTATCGCGAGAGAGCGCCATTGTGACGACTGTTTTTTTTTTGCGGGAAAAACTTCCAATCTATTCATCTTCAATCTTGGTAGTACAACGAAAACTAAAAATAATAAAAATTACATTCAGATCCTAGACCACCTAGCGACGACCGACGACTGTTGATGGGTTTAATTTGTTATGCCATATCACATTGATACATACACCATCCAACTGCACTTTAGGGCGACGTCTATAAATTTGGTGGCTCTCGTTCTTCCTTTTACATGCACATTAATACTGTCTTCGAATTAAGAGAAGCTTGGTCGTATATGAGTGATGCTATCCATGTACAACAAACCACACACGCCATTGGATTTGGCCAATTCTTTTAATTGTATAACTCGAATTTGCACCGTAATAGAATCTGGTTTGAAATGTTGTACACCACTTGCTTATGAAACATTATTTTCTAAGAGATCATAACATGTTTACATGGATTTTTTTAATTAATAGCACTATCATGATGCCCTAAAACAGTTCCAGTAATGACCAAGAAAAAAAAAGGCAGACAACAGGATGCAATAAATTGCATTTCCTGCAATTCCGATCATGCTTAATAACCAATCATTCAACATTTAAAATACGTGCGAACTGAGCATTGTTTAGGCTGGTTATAATGAGGAGTTTCATACAGTAATACCACGCATATGATACTACATCCGTAATGCATGGTATGATATGTTGGTATCATATAGGACTACATTTATTGTCATGCATGACACAAAGTAGCGCATCATTTAATATGATACGGTATCATGATATGATACTCAAGCCTCTCTTTCTTCATTTAATTCTATGCCATCTCATCAAGATTGCTTAGTTGGCATGCACGATACTACCTATGATACTCCCATTACGACCGGTCTTAGATGGTTAGGTTCCTTGTGGTGAAACTAGCCCACCAGGGTTCAAGTCCCAAACTTGGCATTAGTGCTCGCATTTCCGGGCAACGTTCATTCAATGAAAGGAGATATTCCTGTCGACTAAGATGCTTCTATGGTGACTTTGTCAATCTCAAGATTAGTTGCTGGCTCAGTACGGATAAGGCGTGCATGTATACGTTCATAAAGGTAAGTGTATGTACGTGTATGTGGGCCTCTATGATTGCACTGTGTTAGGAGAGTTAAAATGCGTGAATGATGGCACAAAAGGAACTTAATTAATTTTCACATCAGATCACATTAATTAGTATGTAGCTTGTCCAACCAGACTTAAGGACGGCATCCTAAACGGTCCCGGTCTTGCGCAACAAGAAAAGCTGAAGCAAAGGTGTGGCATAAACTGGTCATTGTAAATTGGTGGTTGTGTTACTAGTTTGATGGAAATGAAATGGGAGCTTGAGGTCCTTTAGGTAAAAAAAAAACCCGTCATTGAACAGCTAGGAAGAGTATAATGATCCTGTAAAAAAGAAAGAGAATAATAATGCGAAAATACAAAGGTAAACATGGGTGCGCGCGCACCCATGTGAATAGTAAATTCATAAAAAAATACTAGAAAAATTTATAAATTTCTGAAATACTAGAAAAATACTAGAAGAATATTTTTGAATTTACTATTCATAAAGGGTGCGCGAGCACCCATGTTCACCAAATTCGCGTCCATAATAAGGGGCCTATGGGGCCTATAGAGATGACGTTGCTGTTTTCCC
Source organism: Triticum timopheevii (assembly GCA_963921465.1). Lineage (NCBI taxonomy): Eukaryota > Viridiplantae > Streptophyta > Magnoliopsida > Poales > Poaceae > Triticum > Triticum timopheevii. Next base: position 686,062,713 of record OY997274.1, read on the forward strand.
TATGTGAAGAGAAAAATAAGAGAAAATAATGAGAGGCCGAACTATAAAAAGAGAGAATGTGTAGAAAAAAAGAAAAATTAATTGTCAACCTTATAGTCAGCCCATTAGATGAGGTATAACCAACGATAATTCTAAATGACATTGCAATAGCCAGTGTCGGGCTATATTATTCTACGTGCTCGTAATTGGTATTCTGGTAGCTAAAGTAGTATAATACTAATATCACATGTAATTAATTACTCAAAAGAAAATAATTAGTTTTCAATCTTGACATCAGATCACATTAATACAGAGATGGTCCAACCACACTTTGTGGAGGTCCCTATATATTGGAGGCGTTGAGGAGTGTGCTGGCAGACTTTGGTTAGAATTAGTAGCTAACTTGCATACAGATCGATGGTGCATACAAACAATATCCGCATTATTAAGTTAATTATGTTTTTGATACAAGAACTTGCATATGATGTACAGATTCATACATAAACTTGGAAAATGACACAAATCGATTCTACAACCTGTTCTTCGGCTACATTTAAGTACAAGCCATATAAGGTTCTGATCCAAGTGGGGAGGACAGTTCCGCCCACCCCCCCCCCCCCCCCCCCCCTGCCATGCCCTTTTATATGTACAATATTGCAGTCACATGTGACGCACATCGTACCGTTGGTGAGCTCGCTGCTAATCAACTGCATGCATATCCTATTTCAGGCGACTGTATAGCTGATGAACCCTCCTGATCATCTCTTACCTGAAGTCCTTCGTCCCATATGTTAGCTCCTTATTTCTCTCCTCGGATAAATGGGGATCTACCCCCAAACCCGTGTTCCTCCTCTTCCTAACGGATATATGAATCTCTAAAAGTCCGGTTATCAGGGCAGCTACTAAGCACTAGCTATGTCCAGGACCTTCTCTAGCCACGCCTCAAACCATTAGCCTTGAAGGAATTTCTGAACTATTTTGGCTGAGATATTTCTAGGTCACATGTAATGGTACTCTAAAGCTTCCAGAGTATTACAAAAAGCAACCAAATAGAAAAGTATATGCAATTCCGAATGAACTGCAGCTCTCGACGGTGATGCCCCCGATTGTGGCGCCACTCCCGAGTGTGGCATAGCCCCCAAGTATATTGCAGTCCTCAAAGATAGACCGATCGGAAACCTAATAATACATTTGAGGAACTAATAAATTTTATTTCATCAAAAAGGACTAGGGTGTTGGTGAGGAGAAACTCCAGAGTAACGCTTGAAAAAGACAAAAAAGAACTCACTATGGACTGAAATATGCAATTTAATCACAAACGTGTCTTAGTTTTTCACGCCCCACACGTTGTTGATGTGGTCTAAGTTGTTGAAGCGATGACAACACCAAGTGGAGTCCTCGTAGGATTTGACCATGGAGAATGCAAAGTCAGTGATGGCGAAGTCAACGTTGGTCGTGTCCTAGTCAGAGTCGGTTGATTGTGTTCGAAGTCGACGTAGCGGTGAGGTCGGCATAGCATGGTTTCGCTGCGCTAGGGTCGGTGCGGCGAGCCCGGGTCTGTGGAGTGACGATGCCGACAAATGAAGAGACGAGGTCGTACGCCAGAGTGATCATGTGACGTGTTACACAAAATAGTACAAGCCAAAGTAATAATTTCTCAAAATAATTTACTATGTACTGCAATGGAGGCAGCACCCATAGGATACGAGGAGTATGGTTGGTCGGTACTTGAAGTAATCTGGCTGAGGATTGAAACCAATAGTAATACGACTAAGTGAACGATCCGACTGGACTTGAACAAAGTACTAACAGATGTAGGATGGCTTCATAATTATTTAGTTCTGACGGAACGACAGCCCTAGGACCGATCTAGTCCCTCTGAGAAAAAAAAGGGGGGTCAGTTGAAAAATTAAAAACATAGATAGAAAACTAACTTATAAACTTTTCCTATGACCGACGTAGATCAACCCCATGATGGGGGCCAACTGTCGTGGTTATAAATTAGACAGTAAAAGGGGTGTATGGACGGAGCTTGATCAATCGAGATGCAAATGGATGACATAAGATTGTATAGAGGTTCAGCGCCTTGTGGTGGAGGTAAAAACTCTAGTCCTGTCTCTCTGGTCGTTACAGTCCAGATTACAGTCCAGATTTTGCAAAAAAGGTTTTTCATTCATCAACCATGGTCGTTACAGTCCAGAATACATAAGGCCTGAATCCCCTCCGCAGCATGACGAAGCCAAACGGTGGTTCGAATAGCTCGTCCCATCTGGGCAAGCTGCTGGCTAACCTGATTTAACTCCCTTCTAACATGTGAAATCACATGGGTACACCCCGGACACAGCATGCGTTTAGTTTCCTCTACCATTGATGCTAATGGAGATCTGTTTTTTTTTCCGAAAAGGGGGACTCCCCGGCCTCTGCATCTAGGGTGATGCATACGGCCCTCTTTATTAACTAAACAGGTGTCAATAAGGTTCCAAGGTCTCAACTCTGAAAAGAAAAGGCAGCTCACACAGAGCGCAAAAAGGCTAGAAACACAGACTAGCCATGAACAAGGTGCCACAACCGGCTGGCTAAATTAAGACAGGTAAACTAATTGCCTATCCTATTACATGACCGCCATCCAAACCGGCTGAAGATATCCCGAGCGACCGTCTCCCATCGGATACACCCAGTAACCAAATGCTCCCTGGCCTCCATCGTAGTGAGTGGCGACCACGAACGGATCAGTGCCATAGCTCGGAAAATAACCTGCAAAAAATGAAACCGTGATGATCTGTTAAAAACCAAATTATTTCTGCATAGCCAGATGGTCCACAACAAAGCGCAAACTCCAACCCGAATATGTCTTGCTAAATTAGTCTCAAACCCATTAAGCCAGTTCCCAAATAGCGCATTAACAGTATTGGGTGGAGTGATATTGAAAGCAATGTGGACCGTCCGCCAAAGGACCTTGGCCAGCGGGCAATCAAAAAAGAGATGCTTAATCGTCTCGTCCTGGTCACAGAAACTACACCTAGTAGGTCCTGTCCAATTACACTTTAATAAGTTGTCCTTTGTTAGAATAACTTGTTTATGGACAAACCACATAAACACTTTTATTTTCAAAGGAACTTTGACATCCCACACGTTCTTGGAAGTTGGAATGGAACTCGAATTAATGACATCAATATACATTGACTTAACTATAAATATTCCAGACCTAGTCAACTTCCAGCGTAATTCATCAGGTTGGTCAGAGAGTTGAACCTCCATCAGTCTCCTAACTAAATGGAGCCAAACTTCCCAACGATTGCCCGCAAGCTCCCGTCTAAACTAAATATTAAGGGGGATAGATTGAAATACCGTTGCCACGGACACCTCACGTCGTTGAGCTATACGATATAAAGATGGATATTGAACGGCCAAGGGTGAATCGCCGAGCCAAGTATCCTCCCAGAAACGTGTAGTAACACCGTCTCCAAGAACAACTCTAGTCCTATTAAACAGTAATTGTTTGACTTTCATGAGTCCTTTCCAGAAAGGCGAGTCAGTCGGCCTAACCGTTACCTGAGACAGAGTTCTAGAATGGAGGTACTTGCTACGAAGGATCTGTGCCCACATGGCGTCAGTCCCAGAGGCAAGCTTCCATAGCCACTTACTAAGAAGGCATCTGTTCTTAACCTCAAGATTCTCAATACCAAGCCCTCCTTGGTCTTTTGGTCGACAGATAATATCCCATTTAGCAAGCCTGTATTTCCTTTTAAGCTCATCACCCTGCCACAAGAAGCGTGATCTATAGAAGTCCAGTCTTTTCCTAACACCAACTGGGACCTCAAAGAATGATAAGAGGAACGTAGGCATACTCGTGAGCACCGAATTAATCAGGATTAATCGGCCTCCGTATGACATGAGCTTACCCTTCCAGCAACTCAGTTTCTTCTCAAATCGGTCCTCAATACACTTCCACTCTCTGTTTGTGAGCCTACGATGGTGAATGGGAATACCAAGATATGAGAATGGCAAGCTCCCCAACTCGCATCCAAACAATTGTCTATAGGACTCCTGTTCGTCCTTAGCTCTACCAAAGCAGAACAGCTCGCTCTTATGAAAGTTAATCTTTAACCCAGACAATTGTTCGAAGAGGCATAACAACAGCTTCATATTTCTCGCCTTGGCCAAATTGTGCTCCATAAAGATGATTGTATCATCAGCGTATTGAAGGATGGATACACCTCCGTCAACAAGATGAGGTACCAAACCACCCACTTGACCATTCTCCTTAGCCCTTCCTATCAAAATTGCTAACATATCCACCACAATGTTAAACATGATAGGGGACATTGGATCTCCTTCCCTGAGGCCTTTATGAGTCTGGAAATAATGACCTATATCGTCATTCACTTTAATTCCCACACTCCCTTTTTGCGTAAATGATTCGACTTGCCGGCGCCATGCCTCATCGAAACCCTTCATACGCAGAGCCTGTTGGAGAAACGGCCACTTGACCTTATCATACGCTTTTTCGAAATCCACCTTAAAAATTACCCCATCTAATTTTTTGGAGTGAATTTCATGGAGCGTTTCATGAAGGACAACCACCCCTTCAAGGATGTTTCTGTCCGGCATGAAAGCAGTTTGGGATTGTTGCACCACAGAATACGCAATCTATGAGAGCCTATTAGTTCCGACCTTGGTAAAGATTTTGAAACTCACATTAAGAAGGCAAATCGGCCTGAACTGCTCAATTCTCACAACCTCCGTTTTCTTAGGGAGCAATGTGATAGTTTCAAAATTCAATTGAAATAATTGAAGCTGTCCAGAGAAAAGATCGTGAAACATAGGTAAAAATCCCCCTTAATAATATGCCGGCACTTTTTATAGAACTCGGTCGGGAACCCATCCGGACCGGGAGCCTTATTGTTTTTCATTTGTGCAATAGCATCAAAAACCTCCTTCTCCGAGAACGGGGCAAGTAAGATATCATTATCGGCAGTAGACAATTGAGGTACATCCTCAGTCCTGGACTCATCGAGTGTTACACAGTTAACCTCCGGAGGTCCAAAAAGCTGCCGATAATATTCGGTAATATATGTTTTGAGATTATCCTGCCCAACGATCGTACCCTCATCCTGCTCTAGCTGAAAAATCCGCTTCTTTCTGTGCTTTCCATTAGCAATCAGGTGAAAGAATTGAGTGTTGGCGTCCCCTTGGACCACTTTGCGAACCTTAGCTCGCAACGCCCACTTCAGCTCTTCTTCACGTAGAAGTTCTTTCAACCTCTTCTCTGCCTCAGTTTTAACTTGGCACTCAGCCGGCATAAGAATCGCGGATTCAGCTTTTATGTCCAAGGCTTGTATTAGAGCAAGGAGCCTATCCTTCTCAATCTTGTACACTCCACTGAGGTGCTTAGCCCATCCCCGTAGAAAACTTCTCAAATGCCTAATTTTATTCTGCCAACGGTCGACCGCTGTCTTACCCCCTACTCCCTTAGCCCATTCCCTGGCATTGAGGTCCAAAAACCCCTCACGTTCAAACCAGGCCATCTCGAATGAGAAAGTGTTTTTGTTTCCCACATGGTTTGGCTCCCCAGAGTCCACGAACAGTGGTGTGTGATCAGATATTCCCCGTGAGAGAGCCTGGACCGTAACCAGAGGGAACTTCTGTTCCCACTCCACACTCGCGAGGACTCGATCAAGCTTTTCATAGGTCGGGATAGGCAGTGCATTAGCCCAGGTAAACTTTCTACCGGAAAGCTCTATCTCCCTCAGATCTAGGCTTTCGATAATGGTATTGAACATAAACGACCATCTGCCGTCAAAGTTATCATTATTCTTCTCCTCTCTCCTCCGAATGATGTTGAAATCCCCCCCAACTAACATCGGAAGCTGCTCGGACCCGCAAATTCGAACAAGATCCGCCAAAAAATCCGGTTTAAGCTCCGGCTGTGCGGCACCATACACCGACACCAAGGCCCAGTTGAAACCATCCACCTTAGACCTAACCCGAAACTTAACCACAAAGTCACCCATCACTACACTCCGGACCTCAAGGGAATCGCATCTCACTCCTAGCAAGATACCACCCGATCGTCCTCGCGGTGGTAGGCAATGCCAGTCAAAATCAACACCACCAGCAAGAGAGGAAAGAAACTGAGGAGCAAAATTATCTCTACCAGTTTCAGAAAGAGCGATAAAATCTAATCGATGCTCCAAAGATGCCTCAGCGAGAAATCTTCTTTTAGCCAAGTCCTTCAGACCTCTGCTATTCCAAAAGATTCCCTACATGGGTCATCATGAAATTTTTTTTGCCGTACGGATCCTAGCACTCCTACGTACCGCGGAAGCGGGATACACCTTCCGCTTCCACTTACGTTTGGGTTTATCATTGCCCACCATCCGGTCCTCAGAACCGGTCTCCGGTGGTTGATTCGCAAGAACTTCAACACTAACCTCCTCCTCGTCAGACTCATTAGTGGAAGGTTCAAGGTCCGCACACCAATTATCAAGCACTCTCACCCCCAATGCATTTATCTCAGCATCGTTCATAGGTTTCACTGCCGCTATATTACGAATGGTTTCTAAGGCGCGTTCCGCCTCCAGATCAAGAAGATCATTAACCGAATTGGAAATTTCAGAATTAGTATTCCCTAACGAAACCCCTATTTGATTTGCATTATGAATAATCTCATCCGAAGAAAAATGCATAATAGAATTGGATAAGTTGACTGACATACCCGTAGTGACCTCAATGTCACGGAGCTTGGCCGCCCTCATAGCGCACCTCTGCTGCATGTCATCAACCTCCGGGAGGTCCTGGAGACGAGAGCTCATCCGTCTCCCCTCAGAGACCGGGTCAGGAATCCCACCGAAAGCAATAACCTCCTCACGAGTAGCTCCACTCGTAGGAGGCCACGCCGGGGGGCTCCCACGGCTCCCAGGCCAGATACCGGGAGAAGGATGTGCCTGGGCCTCCTGCCCGAGCACCCCCTCTGCTCCAACCCTCAAGCGTGAGGGTGAGACCATCCCAATGACCGAAGACGCGGTATGGCCCGGGGCCACCTGCCCCAAGCTCCCGCGCGGCGTCACGGGAGAAGAAGCAGCGGTCGGCACCGAAGAAAGGAGGTATGAGGCCGCCTGCCCCATACAGCCTCCCTCTCGGCCGACTGGCTGTGGCGAAGCAGGCTCCGACCGAGCCACATGTCCCTGATCAACACCGATCAGCAAAGGAGCGGCTGCAGCAGCCGGCGCCGAGGAGGAAAGGTCCAAGGCCTCCTGCCCCAGACGGTCTCCCTCACGGCCGGCCTGAGACGGTAATGAAGGCGACTCAACGACCCCGCGTCCGTCCGAGCTCCCAGGCAAAAAATCCAGCACCGGAAGCGAGCGCTCAAAAGCATCCTCAGACTCCACCCTCTCGCTCCAAAGTCTGGGCGGAGCCGACGCAGGCTGAAAAGATCCGAAACTCAGCGTGTTGATAGGTATCGACAGAGATGTGGCCGGCTCTACCCCTGAACCAGTCTGGGGCAGCTGAGCACCTGATCCTGACCCGGAGGTTCTCTCTCGATTATCCTCATCCGTCGGATCCTTCCGAGCCCCCGCATTATCATCTCCCTCATTAATCTCCATATCATTATTACCATCCACGTCAGCAAACAACTCAGCGTCCTCAAACTCAATCTCCAGGGGGAACACCTCACCCCTGTACGTCCAGTTTACCACGTCCGGGACGAACTCAATGTCCAGAATACTCACTCGCAGTCTGGCAACCCCATGGGCGCAGGTGAAAATCATGTCCACCTTCTCTGTCTTACCAACCAAGGTACCCAAGCTGGCCACCACACGAACATCAGAAAGAGCCTCAGAAGGTGCCCCGGTAAAACGCAACCACACCTGAGTTAGGGGCTTCCCCTTCGGCTCCACTTTCTTCCACTCTTGAAACTCCAGAATATAATTAGTTCCCGGGACCTTACACATCCCGAAGCTCAGCAAACGCCATAAGTCCTCAACCGACGGGAGGTCGACTCTGAACACACGCTCCTCGATGAGAACAAGCTCCCACTGAAAATCTCCCGGAGCCAATTCCTGAAGTCTCATCACAATCTGAGCTTCAGAAACCTCAGCCTCGGTCACCTTCACAATCCTAGTAGTCAAGCTCTGCGGCTCAACCGGAATCTCTCTCGCGGCTGGTGACTCAAAGAACATCAGATCGGCACAATATACTCCATATGTTATAAGTGCCGGAACCTGCTCACGAAGAAGCGGGCAATCCCCCGAGATGTGAGTCGGTTTACCACAAGAATCACATAACTCAGCCACACACTCAACAATGAAGTGACCTTTCTCACCACAGCGATAACAAAGCATTTTCTCTTTCCGACGTGCCCATTTAGAGACCCTGTCAGACTCAGACCTGTTCTCCGTGTCAGCCGAAGCAGAAGTCATCTCAACCTCCACGGTAGCCAGAGCCGTGACCACCTCCATAGCCTCACCAGTCAAGGCCGTGGCCTGAGCGGGATCAGCCTCGACCCTGGAAGCCTGCTGATCAACAGTATCCTGCGTCTGATGCTGTCTGCGGAAACCGCGGCCACCCCCTCGACCATGATGACGACCACGGAAGCCACCCCTCTGCCGTACGTCTGGTCCAGAAGCGCCCTCCACAAAACCTCCAGACGGGCCCAGGAAGGGCCTCTGAGCAGAGCCATCACTCTGCCAGGCATAACCTCGACCACCTCCCGTCGATGACGATCCACGGTGCTGACCCTCTCCATATGCATCATAGCCATCATCTCCCCACTGTCCTCAGGGTGGTTCGGATGAGTCGGCACTCCCGTTAAATCTCGTCAGCGTAGTATTAGACCGTTGCTGTGTCGGTCTCGGGATGTAATGAGGCGGCGGCCGACCGCCCCCAACCTGCCCCTCGCCCCGGAGCCCTCGGCGGAGGCGCACCCCGGCCCGCGGTCCCGGGCTGTGTCTCTCCGGGCACCATGGCCTTAGCAGCTCCGCCAGGTGCTCCATCGCCCCGCCCCACTTGCACAGGCTGAGAGCCAGTGCCAAGAACCGGTCGTGGGGGCACGGCCCGGACGCCGGCCGGAGCAGGCAGCGGCGCATCGCCACGGCCCGCTCCCGGCCCAAAGCAGCACGGCCTCCGGCGGCAGCAGGTGGTATCCCACGTCCACCGGTCACGCCACGGCCAGCCCCCCCCCCCCCCCCGGCGGCCGCGCCACGGCCGCCTGCAGCAGGAGGGTTTTGCGCCCCGGCATCACGGCCAGTCCCCTCGCCAGCAGTCGCCTTCGGAAGAACCGACGGGCCTCCGCGCCCTGCCATGATCTCGAGCGGCGCAATTCGACGAGCGCGGCCGCTCCCAGGCAGCAAGGTATGGCGTGAAGGCTTAGCGAGAAGAACCCTAGCCCTCCCCAGGCGACTCTGGATCGACATACGTAGGATGCATGCCTCGTTCTGTACGATAACCGATGGCCGATCTGACTGGGCCTCATACCCAGTTGATGCGAGCCCAAGAGCCCCCCGCGGCCCATCCACCAGAGAGCTCTTGTCGCGGCCTAGGAGCGAATTCAAACGCTCGTGGCGGATCACGCGGATCTGGGTCGCCGTGACTGGCGGACGCGCCGCCGCAGTCACCTCCGGCGCCCTTCGATCCCGAGTCCGGCGAGGCAATTTTGGACGATGAACCGTAGTCCAAGACTCCGGCCTAATAAGATCAAAAACGGTTAAGTTAGGAAGACTGACCTTTGGTAGGGGACCTTTCCACGGCCGGATCGCAGAGTTCGCCGTCCTCCGATGAACTATCCGGCGAACCACCTCGATGTTCTCTTCCGGCTGAACACCCTGCCGCGCCGGATCGTCAATCGGCACGATTCCAGGAACGATAGCTGCGACCTCCTCCTCCGAATACCCAGGGTTGAAGGCTTCACAAATCACGTCGGAAGCCGTAGGCGAGTATCCGTCGGTCGAGTCGCCGGAGCCGTCTCCCTCGTCTTCCTCCTCTTCATCAGATCCGGCAAGGGCCCAGAACCTCCCTCCGACCTGCCTAGCAACCGGTGCCGGCGGCCGGGCCGTAGCGATCGCCGCCGGCGGCGCGCGCGCAGCCCCAGTCGCCCCAGTCGCCCCAGTCACCTGCATCGTGGTTTTGGGATAGGGACAGCGACTCGCCTTGTGTTACACATCAATAATGGAGATCTGTTGGTTGTAGCATCAGCGATCATTGCTGCGACTGTACTGCAGTCTGTTTACAGTATAAAAGGAATATAACTCCATTCCAGAGCAAGGGACACACCCTCCATGCAAGCTGCAAGCTCGGCCTCCAGTGCGCTCGAACACTTCGACAGGAAACGACATGACGCAAAGACGACAGTGCCGTGGTGGTCGCGAAGGATCATACCTGCACCACCTGTCCAATCCGCGGCAATGAAGGCGCCGTCGACATTAAGCTTGCACCAGCCATCAGGTGGTCTGGTCCATGTCTCCAATGGCCGAGGTTCAGCTGTCATCATTGAACGATCCATCTTTTGGCTGAGCATATAATCATACCTCAGGACCATCTTTCCTTTCGCCGTATCTGCATGTGCGTGTTGCCTGATACAAACAAGAGACTCAATGTAGCTTGAGAGGAAACGTTGAGATGATTCCGTCGGGGGTGCTGGCTTCTGGTGAGTTATCTCATCGTGGACATGCCAGATGCGCCACACAGTCATAAGCACCAGGAGCGTTCATCTTCGCTGCAACGATTCACAAGGGGAAGAAGCTATTCCGGTCCCGTATTGACGACCGTATCCAGGCTCGGCATGCGCCATTTTTCCTCCATGGCATTCCAGAGAACTCGAGCACGTGGGCATCTAAAAAAGACGTGGAAAGTGTCCTCGCGTTCCACCACACATATAGGACAGATGTCAGTGTCAACAATATTTCGTTTCGCCATATTTTCCATAGTTGCTAAAGCATTTTTCACTACTCACCAAGCAAGGACCCGTACCTTTGTGGGAGCAGGGCACCCCTATACCATATCCCAGACGGCTCTAGTGCCGTCCGGTGCCCTGCTCGTGGCGCACATGGAGGTGTGATTTTTTTCATCAAGCGCCATCTTGTACGCGCTGCGAATGCTAAACAATCCCTGAGGGTCGGGCGCCCAGGCGATGACATCCTCAAGCTGCCGTGGGGATGGCCTGATCTTCAAGATTTCATCTGCATCGATCTGCATGAAGTGGGTGAGAAGGGCATCCATGTTCCTGTCATAAGTGCCTGCGAGTTGTTCTTGCGTTTGAGTACAAGACTACAATGGTTGTGAACCCTCGACCTAGAACCTTGGGGAGGCTTATGTAGAGTCCGCCATGCACTTGGGTCCATTGGTTGGTCATAATAAGTGCTACTAAATGGTATATTGAATATCAGCTGGTAATGTTTGTCATTTATTTCATAGTCAACCCTCGTGTGTAACTCCTCTCTAAGAGCAAGTACAATAGGATGACCTAGGCAGGCTGTAAGCCTTTAAAGAATATAGTTTGGATGAGTTGGAGAAGAGAGAATTGAAGCGGACTATTGATTAACAGCCGGCTGCGTCACGTGCTTCTAGGCATGTTGTGAGAGAGAAAGATGAGCCATGTATCAAAAAAGTAGTACATATATAGCAACTATTGTATTTGCCGGCTATAAGGTTGGCTGTAAATGATGTGGCAAGACCATATAGCCAGCTGTTGGTTGTACTATTAACCATGATCTAAATGCTCCTGGTTGTTCGACTGCCATGAAACCCACTAGTATCATCCCAACTTTTAAAGCTCCCGACTCATGAGAAAACGGACTGGTGTCTACTCTGACTGTGTTACGCAATCTCGGGTCCGCTATCACCAGCGTTTTCGACCCACATGCGTCAACCAGGCCCAACCGAAGAGCAACACTGACTTATGACAGGCTTTTGGCCCTCTTCCCCCAAAAGACTAGCCTGTTAGGAGGGAACACCCCCGCCCTTATAAGTTGTGTTATGTCTCCCCCCACAACCGATGTGAGACTAAACCCAACAGACTGGGTGGCCACCACTTGTTGTTGGTGTTTATCTGGTCCTTTGCATTCATGGTCATGGGCCTGCATGGACCTCTTAGTTGGGCCTTATGTTGTCACGGGCCTATCCAATGGGGAATTCCCTCCTCACTGCTGGAGCACGGCAATCACTGTGATTGGCGAATATCCATCGCAGGGTAATCACTGTAATTGGCGAATATCCATCGCATCAACTATTTTAGTAATCAGGGAGATGACACCCAAGCTTAGCATAGACAGTCCAGAGTCCCAATGTAGAAACCATGGAACATTGGCTTGATCACGGGCTGCAGCAGGAAGAAGGCCAGTAGCAGGCCATCAGGGTCAGGTGCTAAACTAGCCTTCATCCTAGCAATCGTCCGCCCAAACCTCCTCTGTTAAGAATGGCAGAGTTAGCTCACCATTCTTACTCTCGGAAACATTGGCTGCTACAGGCCAACAATCCTCCGCTAACGAAACCCAATTCTTAAGTCTTGTTTCTGTGCGGTTCAACAGCCAACAATTAGAAGAAAAAACAGCGCTGGTCGGCGATTCTTAGTCCCTCCTCTCGCGCGCACGCAAGGATTAGGGAAACCTGGTTTCCATTGAGAGTCAAGAAAAAGTAGGACTGTATCTTTTTTTTTAGAGATAGGACTTTTATTTTGGGTCCGAATAACTGTCACACGTGTGGCGTCGATAGGAACCCGCCCGCACGCCTCGTGCGGCATAGACGGGGATCGGCCCGCACGACCACGTCCGAGAGCGCAAAAGTGCGGCCCGCACGTCCGGTGTGTGGCAACCCCGCCCGCACTGCCCCGTCCGGGCCAGAAGACCGGCTGCCCGCACGACCCAGCCGATCCACGCCTCCGATCCATCCCCTCTCTCCTACGCCGCCATCGTCCCCAACCTCTCGAACCCCCGACATCCGTCGCCGGCCATCCCTGGTTGCCATGGCAACCAGGGCAGATCCGTAGGGCGCTCCGACCCCAAACCACACCCTAACCCTCCCCATCCACAGCCCCCCCACTCCAATCCAGCCCTCCAGACACGATCAGCTAAAACCAGGTGAAAATTCTCGATCTCGTCCTTCCATCTCATTCTTAAGGCTGAAAAATCTCCCGATCTTGTACTGGGTCCATACTATAGGGGTAGAACACTGCGTGGTTCGGTGTATATTCGCAATTGCCAGGCAGAGTGCACCAGATCTGCCATGTACTAACGTTCGAAATTGACTTAATTTCCTAGTTTAAGTGACGCAAGTAGTTGGGTACGAAAAAATAGGACGGTAGGGGCAAAATTTTGGAATGGAGATGTTTGGAAGAAATTAATTGCCACTTGTGTGTAATGACAGTTGCCACCTTCCGTTGTCGTTAGCTGCCACCTATTATGACCCGTCGGTTGCCATCCATATCTTCTGTGTGCAAGCAGCACAGGAATGCTATTCTTGTGGGTTGTTGATGCCTTCTTGTTCATGCAGAGATTGAGAACACATTGGAAAAGAAGGAAGGGAGACACGGTAAGAATGAATCACGAAGGTGGCGCTGGTGATTGGGGTTCTCAAAGGCCAGAAACAGCCCCTTGGGATGCAACAGAGTACAGTCAGCTCATCTCTTCAGGGCCGTTGCTGCCACTACTGGAACAGTATGCAGGCGTAGGTATGATGCGTGCTAACAAAAAGAAGAGAACAGTTGCCATCTTCCCGATGATGAAGATGATATTCTACTTTTGTCGTGCATTGCCATTTTTTAGCAGGTTCTTATGACCAAAACACAATTATCGGGGCCCCGTGGCAAGTTCACTCACAAGGAGCTATCACTGACAAATGTACGGGCAGCAAACTTCAACTAGCTTGTATGGACAGTCAAGGTAATGTAAACACGGAAAAAAAAGAGTGCATACTGCGGTGCACATGAAAAACGAACATGCAAAAAAATCTATCAAAAGGGCTCACGACTTACCGCGGTGTGAAAATGCAGAGCCTTCGTGCAGCACGTGGCATCAGGCACCGCCAATGTACCTGCCGTCGACGTCGTACACAGGTCAGTCCATAAAATAAGGTGAAGCTGAGGATGATCAATTAGCAGAAGGAGCATAGGTGGCAAATGCAAAAAATTGCCATGACTGGTCATCTGCAGTTGCCATGTATTAGCAAACTACATTTGACATCCCTGCACGTCTGTTGTTGCCGTCCATGTACAAATACAGTTGCCAGGGGAGAACAACTGCAGTTGCCATGCCATTACAACTACATTTGCCATGTCATGGAACTGCAGCTGCCATAGAGGAACAACTGCGGTTGCCATGCCGATGCAAAAAATACATTTTTTTTGCCAAATAAAATTGCAGTTGCCACATCAGGGGCAATTGCAGTTGCCGTGCTAGCGCAAAAAATACAGTAGCCATGAATTTGACCAACCACTGCTATGCACACAGGTTATTACGCTGGTGGTACCCCGGCAAACGTCTCGTGGCAGCCTTCACTAATTGCGGGTGGGGGAAACCATTCTGCTATCCCAGGCAACACGGGAAGATCGAATGCAACGCACCAAGGTAAGGGAAAAAAATCTGAACCAGTAAAACAAACAGTACCTTTGATACTTGAAGTTATTTGCATGTGAAAACAAACTAGTTGCCGTGTTTGTTGAAAACAATGGCTGCCATCACTGGACAGCTATAGTTGCCGTGCATGCCCACGCACATACTCGCGGCTTGCTGTTTGAAAAAATTATGCCGTGCAAAATCACTCATAGATGGTGTGGTCCGTCACGATACACATGTTATTCAAACATAAAGCTTAAATGTCGTACCTGTTTTCCCTATCGCAGGGCCTACAACTACAGTTAGCGGCAGCGCCACGACATCAAATGCGGGGAGCTCTGAGCGCACGGAAGACGCGTTCCACCAGCCAGCAGACACTCGTGCCGCAGACAATTTCGAGTCACAGTCGGCAATGGCAATCATTCCAGCACTACAGACAAGCACCCCTTTGAACACGCACACTGACAACGCTCAGGTAGAAGGAACTGCCGCCGATACTGAAGCGAATGATGAAAGTGACGATGAGGCAGAAGATGATGAAGATGGTGGGCAATCAGAGATTGTGGTACCTCAGCCACCGTACATTGGGCAGAGATTTGAATCGTTCAAGGAAGCAAAGGAATACTATCAGACATATGCAAAGTTCCATGGATTTGCGGTCAACACCGAGTACCATAGGAAAATTAAGAAAACCAATGAGTACAGCAGAGGTGAGATGAGGTGCCACAAGGCGCGGAGGAACAAGAAGGTGAAAGGTGCTGCGCCTGTCGTTCCGGAACGAAAAAGAGGAATCATTCTCAAGACGGGATGCCCTGTATGGTGTAAGCTAAACGTAGATGGGACACAGTATGTGGTCACCGAATATTTTGACGAGCACAACCACAGTCTCATAAAGAAGTTTGACCTGGTCAAATTTCTGACCGCCCACAGAGGATTCACCCCAGTCGAAAGGCAATTCGTAAAGCTGCTACATGACTGTAATGTCGGTCCATCCAGAATGGTCCAGATACTATCACTCATCCACAGCAAAAAGGGGAAACTGAGTAGCATGCCGTACATACCGGCTGACGTCACAAACCTACAGGCCAGGTACCATAGAGAGAGCAGGCTAGCTGACATAGAGGCTACAATTGCCTACTTCGATGGGAAAGCAAAGGAAGATCCAGATTTCTTCTACAGGATAAGGTTGGACGATGAGGACCGTGTCAGGAACATGTATTGGGTGAATGGTGCTGCAAGGAGAGCCTACAAACATTTCCGAGATTGCATTTCGTTCGATGCGACGTACCTCACCAATATGTACAAGATGCCATGCGCTCCGTTCATAGGAATAAATAACCACAATCAGTCATTGCAGTTCGGTTGCGGGCTCGTTCGGAACGAAGACACGGATGGGTACGTCTGGTTGTTCAAGACCTTCTTGGAGTGCATGGATGGACTTGCTCCAATGAACATAATAACAGACCAGGATTTTAGCATGCGTGCAGGCATAGAGGAGGTCTTTCCGTTGGCAGTGCACAGGCACTGTAGGTGGCACATAATAAAGAAGGCTGAGGAGACGCTAGGACCGTTCTTTGCTGACCGTCCAGAGCTGCACAAGGCATTCGAGCTGTGCGTGGACCACAGCTTGATGGTCGAGGAGTTTGAAAGGAGCTGGATGGCCATGGTTGAAACGCATCAAGTCCAAGACAACGAGACGCTTGCTAATCTGTGGGAAAAGCGAATGTACTGGGTGCCCGCCTACTTGATGCACTGCTTCTTCCCTTTTCTACAGACTACGCAGCGCAGCGAGGGGTTCAATGCTGTGTTGAAGCGGTACGTGAGCCCTGGCAACTCATTGTTACAGTTTGCCAAGCAGTACACAGCTCTGCAACAAAAAATTCTGGGATCTGAGCTGCAGCAAGAAGCTACCACCGCACTAAAGCAGCCGAAATTGCTAACGTACTTACCAATGGAGAGGCAAATGAGCAAGATATACACAAACAAGATCTTTAACAAGTAAGTCAGTTGCGTTACGGGTCTTGTTCGCACAAAAAGCACTAGGGCAGTAGTTGCCATATAGATTTGCAAATGCAGTTGCCATGATATGTAGTTGCCATGTTTAATGGAATACTTTTTGCCATGCTTACTCAGCTGCAGTTGCCATGTTTTGTTGAAATTTCTGTTTACAATGCTTACTCGGATACATTTTATACGTTCAATGAAGTTCCGGCGCCATGTTTAGTGAACTGTACTTCCATTGGGGCATGTTGGTATGCAAATGCCAATGTCAACTGAAAAAATGTCATATTGTCAACACATATGCTGAATATACAAAAATTGCCATGTTTAATAAAATGCAACTTCCATGTTTGTTGAAAATGCAATTCCCATGTTTACTGGAATGCAGATGCCCATGTTTGATGCAATGTGCTTCCATTGGGGAAAATATTGGTGTGGAAACGATGATGGCTAGTTGAAAATGTAATACAGTTGCCATGTTTGGTGACTGCAGTTGCCATGTCTGTTGTACTGCAGTTGCCATGTTCAGTGTACTGCAGTTGCCATGTCTGGTGTGCTGAGGTTGCCATGTCTGGTGTACTGCAGTTGCCATGTCTGGTGTACTGCAGTTGCCATGTTCAGTGTGCTATGTTTGCCATGTTCAGTATGCTATGATTGCCATATTCAAAACAAAAATCTATTTCTATTCACATGACAGCATAAGGTGCTACAAAAAAAGGATCGCACGATGGATTAACATAAAGCACACAAAACTTGCAGATTCCAAGAAGAAATAAGGCGTGCCAGCATGTTCACGGCTTTCCAGATGGACGAACATACGTTCAAGGTGTGTTCTATTTTGGGCATGTCGGATTCAAAACCTGAAGACCCAGACAAAGGAAGGAACTACTTCGTGAAAGCCTCGATAGGCGAAGGCGAGTACTACTGCCAATGCTGCAAGTTCGAACGGGACGGCATTGTGTGTTGTCACATACTGAAAGTGATGGACATGAACGCTGTGACACGGATGCCCCGCCATTTCATAAGGCGACGATGGACTTGGGACGCTGACGATGCGTTGGCGCCGCAGACAACACACGCGGTTCTGGCTGTGCATGACGAGAGACCAGAGTCCACCATGAAAGCCGTGAGGCACGAAGTGCTGACGAAGAACTATGCTGAGCTAATTGATGAAGCGTGCAAAAGTGATGAGACAGCAAGAGTCGCAGAAAAACACAAGAAGGCGCTAAAAAGAGAGCTTGATGAGATCAAGAAGCGGAAAGCTGAGGAAGCCTTACACCGGTTCCCCCGCACATCAAGTGTGCCTTCATCGACCGGGCCGTCATCCGAAAACTCGGACATAGGATCTGGAACAGCAAGCACACAAACGCAGGTTAGGAACCCACCACGTTCCATCACAAAGGGTCGCCCGAGAGAGATAAGGTACAAGTCAGGATTGGAGATTCAAGCAAAACACAAGAAAACGAAGAAAGCTGCGGGTAATTCATGAGCAGAAATTGGGGCGTTTCGTCATGGTCCTTGTGGACATTTAGTTTTGTACGCCTATACGATGAGATTTTTTGTTTTTAAAATTGGGAGAATAACTATTGAGGAATATAAGAAAAGAGAAGGGACAAAATTCATTGACTGCAGAAAATGCAGTTGCCATGTTATGTGTATGAAATCTGCCATGTTATGTGTATTAAATCTGCCATGTTATGTGTACTAAATCTGCCATGTAGTGTGTATTAAATCTGCCATGTAGTGTGTACTAAAATCTGCCATGTAGTGTGTAGTAAAAAATATGCCATGCTATCTTATACTAAAAATATGCCATGTTACTTTGTACTAAATATGCCATGCTTTTTTACTGGATCTGCCATGTTAGTTGTACTGTATCTGCCATGTCAAGTATGCTTGATCTGCCATGTTGTTTTGAACTGTAATTGTCATGTTAGCTGTGCTTAAAATATGACATGGTATTTGAAATGACTGTGCATGACGTATATTTCCATGACAAATACCACACGGTTTAGAGAAACAAATTGTGTTGTGTGCAGTGTATTGAAAATCAAGTTGGACAAAGGCGGAAAATGCATAAATCACAGCCAGGGTTGTGGCTGCATGATCAGCCCTGCCCCACAAATTGCTAGCCGGTGATGCCCCACGTATGTTGAACTACATTTGCCACCTGTTTTTAAACATCATGGACGCAATCCAAAAACAGCAAAAAAACTGGTGATGTGTGCGACTGAAACCATTGTAATAATAATAAAAACATAAAAACGTATGTGCATTAGCGACTAAAAACATAGGTTCACGTCCACACATATATTACAGACCTACTATAAAAAATCGCTCACACACCACCACTGCATAGTGGCGTACGCTGGGTTGCAGTCGTAACATAGCACACAAACATAGTTTTTCGACAATAACAAGATAGATAAGTACCTTACATTCCTCAGCAACAGAATGTAAGGTATGCGTCCGGCGTCTAACACCACATGATCACTTGTACTTCTTGTTGATTTTCTTGACAGCTTCCTCCACGAACTCGCGTGCTCCAGACCGCTTGTTGAAATCTTCGTTCGTCAACCAGTTCCACGTGTGGATTTTCCGGAGCTCAACAATCGTTGCAGCTGTGATAGCGGGGACGATTCTGCCTTCCCACTTTGCAAAGTATCCCAGCGCGTGAAAGCCGCAGTCCGTACTGCACGAGAAAAAGACTCAAATGAACACACACAAAAAGGAACAGACATAGCAAAACATAGACTTCAATTCACATGTGGCAAACAAAAAAAAGAGGGGTTGCAATTGATGTAAACGACACATAAAAAGGAAGGGGAAAAGAAATTACGTGTTCCCTTGCTTCACAGTCGCCACATACTCAATCGGGAAATGTCTGATCTGGACCTTTGAATTTTCGTAGTGACGGTTCCATGTCTCTTTGAGGTTGTTGATGAAGAATTCAGCATGCGTGGTAAGATCTGAATCAGCTCCCGAACGGATTGAATCAAGCACCTCAAAGCGTTGGTTCTTCAGGTCCAGACAGATCGCGTAGTGGTGACCACACTTGTCGTGTTGGGCATGTGGTGCAAGCTCCTAGAACATGGGGAACATGACCTGCATTTTAAAAAGTGAAGAAATGAGAAGCATAGTTCACATAAAAAGAACAGCAGAGGGACAAAAAAATTAGAATCATGTAGGATGTGTTTTTTGGCGATGGTGTGGGGGTAGTTGAAGAAAAGTTGCCATCCATGTATGTTCAAGATTTGCCGTGCATTTCATAAAATCAAAAAATGCCACGTGGTTCGCACAGGGAATGCACAAAAAACAAAAAGAAGAAAAAATGTGCATGGCAACTGTTGCCACATGGAAAAACAATCTGACACATAGTCACAAAAAGTGCAGAAGATGGCAAAAACCACACCATGTAAAAAAAATAGTGCAGACAGGGTAGGAGTACTCACATATTTCTTCAGTGTTAGCTTGAATTCACCGTGCTGAGCGAAATTCTTCCTCAGAATTTTGTGGTGGAAGTCATCATCCCATATTTTGCATGTCACGCTGTAATGCATGATGACCTTGTCGGCACACATATCGATGTGATTGGTGATGTAGTCGATCCCGCATGCAATCACATTCGTCGACATTTTGCCGTTTGGCCTCACAGACTCGGCGAGATCACCCAGGTTGACGTACGTCGCTACGCATTGAATGACTTTGGTTCTGTCCAAACATGAGTTGTATGAAAACGACATAACACGGAAGAATCATGCCTGCTAAGTAAAGAGATATATAAAAGAACTAAAACGTAAAGCGCATCATGTATAAGGAGTGCAAAAAAAGAAAAAGATGAAGATGCTAAAAAAAGAACAAAGCAGAATGAGTGATTGTAGGATGTGGTCATTTACGCTTTCAACTCCTTCATATGCTTGCTGCTGGCCCTTGCATTTCCAAACCGCTTGATGACGTCGTACAGCTGGGTCTGTTCCTTAGTGGCCCTGAATTCGGGCTCGTAGTCTTCCGCGGGAGGTGCGTGAACTACCCTCTGCTGTCTCACAGAACCAGGGGTCGCGCTTCTGATGGTATCCTCAGTTGCCATCTCCGCAGTCAAGTTGGAACTTGATTGCCCCTGTCCTCGGGATGTCCTCCTCTGCAATGCTGCCTCCTCAATCTTGCGGTAAGCTTCGTCGAGTGACGGTGAAATTTCCTCAAGGGTGGCTGCAATGAATCGAGAAGAAAAAAATAAAAAGTGTGTTATGATAAGGAGAAAGTCAGAAAACATATGGGTTGTGAGGAAAAATGGGGTGTATGATGTGACATGTAGGTAGGAAAAAGTGGGGAAATTGCCATGTGTGGTGCAACTACAGTTGTGATCATGTCATCGCAACTGTGGAAAAGTGGGGAAATACGGTGGCCATGTCATCGCAACTGCAGTTGCCATACAGTTGTGATGAATTACCGTTCAGATGGCCTGTGGTTGCCATGTTGCATCAAATGCAGTTGCCATGTTGTGTCAACTCCACTTGCCATGTGATTACCGTATAGAAAAAATGCAGAATGGTAACAAACAAAATGCATGTGACATGGTGTGGCAAATCCAGTTGCCATATGTAATAAACTATAGTTGCCACGTGTCAGCAAATACAGTTGCCATGGTGAATCAACTTCAGTTGCCATGGTGAATCAACTTCAGTTGCCATGTGTTTACCCAAATGTCAAAAATGCAGCATGGCAACAACCAAAAAAAATGTAGGCTATGGTGCATCAAAAATCAACTTGCCATCTCATCACACCGCAGTTGCCACCGCAGGTGAGAACATCACCGAATGGTATATGATTGGGACAAAATTCAAACTACAAAATATGTGCACACGAAAATCGTAAGGACATGACAAGTGTACCTTGCACAATTGGCTCTGCGAACTTGACAGCCTTCCTGCCCTCGACCATTGGCTGCGCCATCATTGCCGCCGTGCCTCCTGGAAAAGCAAAGGCAACTGGCATAGGATCATGCACCACCGCTTGGTCTTGACTTATGCCAAGGCTGAAGCTCGGTGGGGTAAATGCCATTGGGTGCCTCTCATTCCTACTGGCCGGACCACGAACGATTTGCGGGGCAGAATCCAATGGTGAAAGATCAACAAACATATCTGAATCCACCGCTACAGAATGTTCGGGCTTGTTTGTAGGGCGGGGCGTCTTGTCAGCGGTATCGGCAGCAACTTTCATGGCGATCTTCTTGTTTGGGCTGTAGGGGACACCAACATTGACTGGCAGCCTGGAAGTGCGCAGATTTATGTTGGGGATTTCCACTGCAGGTAAAGGTGCAGTCTGCTCCGGCCGTTCACCTGCGTCACTCATGCCAGCCTTGACAACTGCCACAGTTTTGCTCCGGTCTTGCGGGTTCTCCATCACATTGCTTCGGGCGGTTGGCGGGAACAGTGTGGATGCAGGAACATACCCAGACTCATCTCTCCTGCTACTAGGTGCAGCCGGTACATTGGGTACGACTGTTGGTTGCTTACAGGGGCTGCGACGCCTAGGTGGAAGACCAGCACGCGCCACAGTAACCTTAGCAGTATCTGCACCGACAGGGGCTGGAGCTGTTGTGGAAGGAATCTCTCCTGAAGATGGCATATCCTTATGAAATGCCGCCTCAGCGGCTTCTGTCGTGGACACAGGTGCGCCATCACGCACGCCCTTGGAGTCAGTATCTGAAGTGCGGGAATCTTCCTTGCCTATGTTCGTCTCGGGAGCGTCCACTTCAACACTTGCTGATGGGCTGGCGTGGCTCACTGCGGCTTCCTTCATTGCCAGAAGAGTTGGCAATATTTCAGCTGTCCTGGCAGATATGGACTCATCACTCCCCGATGTACGGATGCCTGTTGTTGTATCCTCGGCATCCGCAGCCGGCGGAGATGATCGGCCACTCGCATCAGGGTTGGTGGAAGCCGTCATCGGTGCGCGTAGTAGTCTTCTTAACCCTGAAAAAAGAAAAAATCACATGAGAAAAGGTTTGAAAAAAATGAGCAAAAACATGTTTTGCAAAAAATGGTAGAAACCTTAAAGTGAATGAAAAACATGTGGAAAGTTGGTAGTTGCCATGTAATGGGAACTTGAGTTGCCATGTGTCCTGATTAGCAGTTGCAATTCAGCAGTAGTTGCCGTGTTTAGCAAAAAAATTGAAGAATGAAAAACTGTTGTATGTTCTGGCAGGAATGCAATTTGAAAACTGTGTATGGGATGAGCTCTCAAACCCATAGGTGAAAAAATGGCAGTTGCCCATGAGGTAGAGGGTTAGATGCCAGTTGCACTAGATGCCAGTTGCCATGTGAAGACCAAATATGAGTTGCCGTAAAACTAAAAAGAGAATTGAATGAAGAAATCATTTGGGGGAAGAGAGGTTGCCGCGTGGGTTACGGTGAAAGAATATCATGTGACAAAGCTGAACAAAAAAAGCATTGGAAAATTGAAGGAAAAAACACAAATATGAAAATGAAACCACATTGATTAACGTACTTCTTGACTGGCTTTCTCATGTCTGGCAACACAACAGGATCCCCGGTGTTGGTCGTCGTCATACGAGGAGACAACGTGGTGGAAGGGGTGTCACCAGCAATGGGGGCACCTTTGTTCAAGCGAGCAGAAGCACGGGTTGGCGTTGGCGCCTGTTTCTTCGTAACTGCTCGTCCACCAGCGGTCGGCTCGCTGCAAAAATAACAGATGGAGGGAAAAAGACAAGGTGGCAAATGTCAGAAAACAAACCGGTTGCCGCGCTTGACAACAGAAAAGTGTAAAGAAAATTGGATGAGATTGTTCCAAGAAAATAGACACAGCGGAAAACTAAAAATTGAAAGTCAAACCTCCTCCTGGCAGCTACGGGATCCGTCTTGGACTTCTTGCCATGAGAACCCTGCCCAACATCATCTGGAGCCCTCCCCCTCCTTGATGGCAACACCCCCTGGCCTCTCGCAGCCGTCTGTTCTTTCACTTTCTCCGGTGGTGGGGCATCTGTTGCATCCTTGCCCCCGTTGCCGCCTCTGCGAACTTCAGCTTGTTCATCGTCATCCGTGTCCTGATGCACATTGTCCATGTCGTCGTCGTCATCCTTGCTGAGGCCAGCGTCTCCGTCTACATCATCTTGTGTGTCGCCGGGCTCTTGGGAACTGTTGTAGTCGTATCGGCCACGACAGCCAGTTGGCCGGTGTGTACGTTCTGGAACAAATGAAGTGAACTGCCTCGCAACCGCGTCGCTGTCGGAGGCACTGAGGGACGTCCACCCCTCGACCAACTTCCCGAGCAATCCGGTCATTCCGGAAGCAAACTGCCCAATTAGATGCTCAACTGGTGCCCTCGCCTGTCCACGAAAACAAGAAGCATCAGCAAACAACCCCCGTATTGAAGTCACTTCCGCAACATCAAACATGTAATCCACAGCAACCCATGGATGTGGACATTTTGATTACCTCAGAAGGGCAAGACGGAGCTGAGTGCACGTCCATCCACTTTTCAAATTTTTGAGGCCCCCCAAACACGCTGTAGTCTATAGCATGCTTGGCCATCAGCTATGAAAAACAAAAAAAGAAAATGTAAGCATGCCTTATAAACCACGGACGGTTGCGTCGTGTCAAATTTGTAAGCATGCCGTGTGAAAAAAAGACATAAACAAAAACTAATCTATAGTTTTCTATACGTGCCATCAGTTGCCCTGTCTGCAGCAAGCACAGCCTTGACAGCGCTGATGGTCCACGCAGAAACAGCAAACTTGTGCATAGGCGGCGGGCCTCCTACCCCAGTGAAATCCACGGTGGACAGATCAAGACAGTCGACATACATGAGCTGATTTAAAACAATTTTACAAAGAAAAGAAAATATCAGTTGCCATCATCGGTAATTTGTAGTTTGGAAAAAAATAAAGAGCAGGATAAATGTATGATCCAACGATAATATGTATGTGGTAGTTGCCATCGAAGTGTGATGGAAGTTGCCATCCTACTGTGATGGCAGTTGCCATGCTAATATGAAGGCAGTTGCCACATTGTCAGAATGACAATTGCCACGTTATCATTATGGCAGTTGCCACATTGTCGCTATGGCAGTTGCCATCTTGTTGTGACCAGATTGTCATGCATGAATGAAAGTGCGTCATAAACAAAGAGTTCACACAGAGACCTGGTAAAAATAAATACAATTAAATGCAGGCGACAACCCTTCTGGTACATCTTGTTTTTGAAAGCATCGTGGAGAAAGTCGGCGATGAATTTACACCAGTTCATATTCTTCACGTTTTTCAGATTCGCCTGCACGACACGAAATTTTCAGGGCAAAAAAGGTTTGCCACGTCAGAAATCAAACGGAAAGAAGCGCAACGAAAACACTGGCAGTAGTAAGCATGGATCATTCACCAGGATGGGGAAACATTTGTTGCTTGGGCGAAGAGAAGTGGTCGGCGCGAAAACAGCTGATATGAGATACATGAGCAGCTTCATCTTGAAAACTTCTCCGTGCGTCGTCATGGCCTGCAGAGAATCTGCCAGTACAGACGTGTTCGGCATTGCCTCCAACCCAGGAAACAAACGGGCGAACAGCTCTTCCTCAATCTCATTATTAACCTCATACGGGACTTTGATATGTCCCCGAGGCACACCCAAAGTGCAGAACACGGATTCCTCGTTCAATAGGATTCTTCCCCGTCCCGGGATCACGAATTCCCTGGAGGCGGGATCGTATATCTCACCAAGCCAGTCGCATACCGTGTTGACAAGGTTCGTGCACCGGACATCCATCAGAACCTGCATACCCATCTCAGCAGCAGCTCCCTTTTGATCGTCACTGAATTTGTGAATCAGCACGGTCAGACGTTCCTGGGAGGCTCTGTTGCGAATACGTTTCTTCTTTTGCAAAAAAACAAACACAAAAGTGTTGAGCTGTTGCCATGTTTTTGCAATGCTACGAAAATTTAGTTCATGACGGACGACTATAAAAAAGATATAGGTGCCAACAAATAACATAAATCAGGAGGGAGGGGGGCGGGTGTGCAGACAGTTACCTCATCGCCCTCTTTTCTCCGTCCAGTTGCCCTGTTACGTTGAGGTGGATCCATGAAATCGTCATCATCACTTTGATGATCGCCGCGAGCCATTCTGCTGATGTAGGAACAGACCAAATTGTTAATGGCGAAAATGTAAAGTGCAATGGGTAAGCAGTTGCCACCCAACAGAAAAAAATGTTAACTATTTGAATGCAAATGTGGTTGCCATACTATGCAGCCAATTTGCCACATTGCCATATCTGTGTTGTGGCAACAGACATTGTGTTCACAAACTGTATTGCAACATGATTATACAAAAATCCAAGTGGCAAACACGCCCACTCAATGTGCACATTATTTCCGTCCAGTGCTACCGATTGTGGCAACTATTAAAAGTATGGAAACTGTCGCAAAATAATTCAGAAAAAAAAACAAGTCTCACAAATGAAAAAAGAATGTTTGAGGTTACTATTATGTAAATTCAGCAAAAAAACAGTTTGCCTCGTTTAAAAAAGCGTGTATGTGGCAACTACCTTATTCATTCAGAAAATTTTAGTTGCCTCCCCTTGTGTGTGAGCTTGAACACATTCGTGGCAACTATGACAGTCAGTTTCAGAAAATATGTTGCCGTAGAAGAGAACACATTTGTGGCAACTGCCACATTTGTTCATGTAGTTTAGTTGCCACACACCTGTTCACGTTCGGTCATACTGCCATAGTTGCTACATTCAGAAAGCATATTTTCTCTGGTTACTTATCGTACAAGTTCAGCAGAATTAAAATTTGCCATATGGGAAGAGCATGCGTGTGGCAACTGCCACAGGAGTTCAATGAAATTAGTTGCCACCTCGTTTTGGGGTGGCAACTATGACAGTCATTTTCGGAAATCTGTTGCCCACATGGGAGAACACGTTTGTGGCAACTACCACGTTTATTCAGGTAGTTTAGTTGCCGCACATTTGTTCACGTTCAAAAAATCGTACTACCAATTTCGCCACAGTCTGCATTTTCAGCCCCCCAAACTAGACTAGATCTAGGTTTCAACGGCAACTGATTCAACCTCAAAATCACCCTTACAATTCACGCGCGAAATGGCTGCAACCACAAATTTCGAACCAACCCCGCACCAAATGAACCCGGCGCACACTCTCCAAATCCAAATGCAAGACTAATGCGTTGCCTACGAGCAGGCATAGCCTCACCGACGATGCCGCCGCAGCGGCGGCGATGAAACTGCCCACTCCTCCGAAGCAACGGCAAGCACACAACTATGGCACACCGCCGCATCGGCGGGGACGCCGGCGCACCGCCGAATCGCCGGAATTTCTAGGAATGGATCTAGAAATCGAACAGGGAGGAAAGAGGGAAACAAAATCAGGGAGGGTGCGCGATAGATGAAGCGAGCATTACCTTCGACCCGCACGCGTTCCGGCGACGCCGCTCCGCTCCCGACGAGCGCCACCAACGCCCGCGAACACCGTCGACTGTCCCGCCTCCGCCGTCGCCTTCTCGCCTCGCCTTCTCCTCCAGTGGACTGCAATGCGAGTGGGTTGTGCCAGTAAATGCGACGTGAGGGAGAGTGAATGGAACCGTGAAGGAAATGGTGGAGGGGTGTGCGACGTCTTTTACGTCAACTGCGGTCGGAACGTGGCGTGCGGGCGCATGGCAGTTTCACCGCACGCCTCTCAGTGGCAACCGCTGACCCCGGGATGGCAACTACCGTGCGGGCGAACCCACTCGCACACCGCACACTAAAATCGTCCTACGTGGCGCCTAAAACCAACCCTTTTGCTCCAATATTCGTGCAAAACTAAACCAACGGCGATGCTTGCGTGTGTTCAGATATCACAAGTTATTATGGCAAAACACAAAAACTGCGTCCGCAGTACAATGAATTTGCCACATTATACTGACTGTAACATGGCAACAGACATGCTGTGGTCAGACAAAAAACTTGCCACATGGAAAGCATATGTATGGCATCTGACACAATTGATGTGCAAATTGGTTGCAATGTTATGCAGCCAATTTGCGACATTGTCCTGTCTACAGTATGGCAACAGACACAGTGTGTTCACATTCTATTTGCCACAAGAATATACTATCCATGTGGCAACAAGCACAGTTGATGTGCAGATTAGTTGCCGTCCAGTGCAGTTGGTTGCTGAAACTGCAGTGACTACCGATTTACTACACTTTACCATTCATACAGTGTGGTAACTATCACAATCATTCAGGAAAATTAGTTGCTAAAAAGCATGTTTGTGGCTACTATCACAGTAATTCAGGAAATTAGTTACCCACATGGAAAAGCGTGTGTGTGGCAACTATCACAGTCATTCAATAAATTAGTTGCCGCATGGGAAAGCTTGTTTGTGGCAACTATCACAGACATTTCGGTAAGTTAGTTGCCGCATGGGAAAGCATGTTTGTGGCAACTATCACAGTCATTCAGGAAGTTAGTTGCCATACAGTCATGATAGTTAATCAAACTACCACGTTTGCCTCATGTTGCAGTTTGAAAAACAACTAACTAGATCTAGGGTTCGAAGGCAACTACAATGACTTCAAATTCAACCTCAAAATTCTCCCCGAACTGATTACAAACACCAATTTAAACCAATGCGCAACTAACAGACCGGAAGACACCTGCCCAATCCCAAGGCACAACCAGTGTGTGCCTCCGGACAGGCAGAACCACACCGACGAGGCCGCCGCGGCGGCGGCGACGAAACTGCCCAGTGCCACCGATAACGGCTAGCACAGGACTCCGCCGCCGGCGGGAACGCCGACGCATCGCCAAATCACCTGAATCTCTATGAATCTTGAGCGAGGAATCGAACAGGGAGGGAATGGGGGAAAATGTAGGAAAGGATTGTGAGAGTTGGAGCGAGCATTACCTTCAATCTGCAGGCGCTCCGGTCCGGCGAGCACCACCGACGGCCGCGAACACCGTCGATTCTTCCGCCTCCGCCGTCGCCTTCTCCCCTCGTCTTCTCCTCCAATGGTTTGAAATGCGAAGTGGGTTGTGCGAGTAACTGCGGGGGTGAGTAAATGGAACCGTGAGGGAGAGAGGGGCGAAGTGCGCGACGTGTTTGACGTCAACCACGGTCGGCGCGTGGCGTGCGGGCGCATAGCAGTTCCACCGCACGCCCCCGAGTGGCAACCGCTGACCGCGGGAGGGCAACCAACGTGCGGGCGAACTGTCTCACACACCACACACGCGCCTTGTTCTACGTGGCACAGAAAAACGACCAGATTGTGTCAAGATTCGTGCACAAAGTACTCGACGGTGATGGATGCGTGTGGTCGAGATGATGAACGCCCACACATGTGGGCGTTAACATTTCCGTTTATTTTTTGGCGATCTAGGATTAGGACTATAGGTATGAGTACATCCTAGTCCGAGTAGTACTACTATAGTCTAGTTGATCTTTTACGTACACGTCAAGGCCGTTATTGCAAGACCGCAAAAATCAATAGATAGAGAATAACCAAGGTCGATCATTGTTCTGGTGTGGATCATTGTTGGCTAATCGATTCAATCAAGGACGGGATAGAAATAGCCAGTACACGTCCACGTCCAGAAGAATCGACCACGCAGGCGGGAGGCTAGCTTTGTATGTGCCTGCGCCTGTTCTGAAAATCAGGTCGTCGTCCATCACCGTCATTGTCTGAGAGTAACGCAAGGCACGGCAGGTACCCATATCTCGTCATGGGTCTCTGCCTCGGCAAGTCGACATCGGGTGGCACTTCTTCTACTTCTCCGCTCTGGAAGGACAAGCCGCATGACCTCGGCGACGGCACTTCTTCTACTTCTCCGCCCTGGAAGGACCTGCCGCATGAGCTCGCCGGCCTGGTCCTCTCACGTCTCGCGTCCCACGATGATCGCCTCAGCTTTTGCGCCGTTTGCCTGGACTGGCGCCTCGCCGCAAAGCACCAGCGTCTGCTGCTGCCGCCAGCCGTGCCGTGCATCAACCTTGGCAAAGGCGAGTACCAGAGCCTTATCGATCGCAAGGTGCGCCGGTTCCCCATCCCCAGCGATTGCCGCGCCGACGCTTCATTCGGCAGCTTGCTCCTATTTCAGCATGGGCCATCCTCTAGCTGCTTCCTCCAAGACCCATTCTCTGGAACCACGCCGGCCATAGAGCTACCCTGCTACTACAACTGGATGCCCCTTAGTGCTAATGGCGTCGTCGGCACCTTCAAGCCGCACCACGGGCATGGCGTGCCACACAACAACATTCAAAAGATTGTTCTCTTGTCACCTAAACTCGTCATCGCTGTGTTCCAAGACTGTCCATTCCCCAACTATTCCAACTTTGGAGGTTTTTGCCCGGGCACGCCACTTCCGCTTTTGTGGTCAGAAGCAGCCGACACATTCGCTATTCAGCACCATGGTGGGACCTTTTGTTACGAGGACGTAGCCTTCCATCATGAAAAGATCTTTGCTGTCTGTAGGATGGGGAATCAGTTCACCCATGAGTTTTTCGGTGATTCATTGTCCAAAAGTCGCGTGGAGCATGTCATTAAGGAACAACCCGATGCGGGCTACATGGACATGAAATGCTACCTAGTCACATCAGCCGACAACACAAAGCTACTGATGGTGCGTTGGAGCATTCTTGAAGTGATGAACGAGTTCAAGCTTGATCACCACACAATGGATCTGCGTGTATTCGAGGCAGACTTGGATTTTTTTTTCGAAAAGGGGGGATTCCCCGGCCTCTGCATCAGAACGATGCATACGGCCTCTATTATTAAAAATAAAGCAAGGTCTCAACAAGGTCTTACAGTAATGTAACAAAAGCAGGGACTAGCTCACATAGAGCGTCAACTGCAAAGCACCAACTAGAACAGCCACAACCGGCTAGCATGAAAACAGATAGGTAAAACTAAATGCCTATCCTATTACATGATCGCCATCCAAACCGGTTGAAGATATCCCGCGCTACCATCTCCCACCGGACAGATCCAGTAACCAAACGCTCCCTGGCCTCCGTCGGAGTGAGTAATGACCACGTACGGATCAGCGCTGTAGCTCGGAATAACACCTGCAAAAAATGAGTATTTGTTGTTCTGTTAAAGACCAAGTCATTTCTGCAATTCCAAATTGCCCATAATAACGCACATACTCCTACACGAATATGTCTGGCTGTGTCGGTCTGAATCCCAACAAGCCACGCCCCAAATAACGTGTTTACCGATGTGGGAGGAGTAATATTAAAGGTAATTTGCACGGAGCGCCACAGCCCGCGTGCCAACGGACAGTCAAAAAATAAGTGCTTGATGGTCTCATCCGTATCACAGAAACTACACCTAGTAGAACCTGTCCAGTTGCGCTTAACTAGATTGTCCTTAGTAAGAATCACTTGCTTATGCACAAACCACATAAACACTTTAATCTTCAAAGGAACCTTAACTTTCCAGACCTCCTTGGAAGTGGGAATTACAGCAGAATTAATGATATCAACATACATCGATTTGACTGTGAATACCCCAGTTCTAGTTAGCTTCCAAAACAACTGATCGCGCTGAGGAGTTAGCTGAACTTCCATCAGCCTACGGACGAGGTTGAGCCATGCCTCCCATCGAGGCCCGACAAGCACCCTCCTAAACTGGATGTTTAGTGGTATAGACTGCATCACCGTGGCAACGAGAGTATCCCTACGCTGAACAATACGATATAGTGTCGGATATTGTGTAGCCAATGGCGCGTCACCAAGCAACGTATCCTCCCATAAACGCGTACTCTCGCCATTACCCACAATACATTTTGTTCTATTAAAGAAAGCGGCTTTAACCCTCATAAGCCCTTTCCAGAATGGTGAATCTGTAGGTCTCAGAGTAACATGGGATAACGTCTTTGAGTGCAGATATTTACTACGTAGAATCTGCGCCCATGTTGCATCTGTCTCAGAGGACAACTTAAACAACCATTTACTAAGCAGGCACTTGTTCTTGATTTCAAGATTTTCAACCCCAAGTCCCCCTTGGTCCTTTGGTCGACATATAATATCCCATTTGGCCAATCTGTATTTCCTCTTGGACTCATCATTCTGCCAAAAGAAACGGGAACGATAGAAGTCTAGCCTCTTCCTAACACCCACTGGTACCTCGAAGAACGATAAGAGAAACATAGGTAAACTCGTGAGCACCGAGTTAATTAGAATTAACCGGCCTCCATAAGACATGAGTTTTCCTTTCCAGCAGCTAAGTTTCTTCTCAAACCGATCCTCGATACACTTCCACTCACGATTAGTTAGCTTACGATGGTGTATTGGAATCCCCAGATAAGTGAAAGGTAAAGCCCCAACTTCGCAACCAAACAATTGTGTATAGGCGTCTTGATCGTCTTTGGCTCTACCAAAGCAAAACAACTCGCTTTTATTGAAGTTTATCTTCAGCCCCGACAATTGTTCAAAGAAGCATAACACTAGCTTCATGTTCCTCGCTTTTGCCAAATCGTGTTCCATGAAAATGATTGTACCATCAGCATATTGCAGGATGGACAGACCACCATCTACCAGATGAGGCACCAATCCCCCCACCTGACCGGCCTCCTTGGCCCTCCCAATCAGGATCGCTAACATATCAACCACAATATTGAACAGAATAGGCGACATAGGGTCCCCTGTCTCAACCCCTTGTGCGTTCGGAAGTAATGACCTATGTCATCATTAACTTTAATGCCCACACTGCCTTTTTGTGTGAATGTTTCCACCTGATGTCGCCAGAGCTCATCAAAACCCTTCATCCGTAAAGCCTGTTGGAGGAACGGCCATTTGACTTTATCATAAGCCTTCTCGAAATCCACTTTGAAAATAACACCATCTAGTTTTTTCGTATGAATTTCATGAAGCGTTTCATGTAGGACCACAACCCCTTCTAGGATGTTCCTATCCGGCATGAACGCCATTTGAGAAGGTTGCACAACAGTGTGCGCAATCTGCGAGAGCCTGATCGTCCCCACCTTGGTGAAGATCTTAAAGCTGACATTCAAAAGGCAAATGGGCAGACTTGGATAAGGGCCGGTGGTCTGAGGTGAAAGACTTGGGTGACCAGGTCCTCTTTGTTGGACAGACTGGCTCGAGAGCGTTCGCGGTAACAGGTTCCTCTACGCACTATCACCAGATTTTTCAAGGAGGGAACCTTGTGTTTCTTTCGGGAAATGATTGGTCATGAAAATGGGAATGTAAGCAACATTCTGCACAGTGTAAGTGCTTCAATTGTCGAAAGTTCATCCATGGCATTCCTATCTATTGTGTGTTCGACATAATGAGTGGCAAAAGCAGTATAGTTTCTCTTAGTCGGAGTGATAGTCAAAAGAAATATTTTAGGTCTGAATGGTTCTTCCCCTCTGCGTAACAATCGAAAGATTTTACGAGATGGATTGATGATAGACACACATACATATCCCTATAGAATCCACTGATGAACTTATTCATGTATTGAAATGTCAATATTTCATTATTATTTTCCACAACGCTACTGTCTACTATAATGTTATTTATCAGAAGACACTGTACCACATATGCAACTTGGACACTGTACCACACATTTTTTTTGACACTTTCTAACGGCTGATACAGGAAATACATTTGTTTGGCATTTCACCGCAATTTTTATATAAGGAAGACCGCCATGGCGATTGTTTTATCAAAAAAGATACATTGTCTACATGTTTGCTCACCAAACAATCTAGAGACTCGTCAATCCCAATAAAAGAAACTTTATTACAATAGCTAAGAGTCTAAGACTATTTAGCACATGCGCCACTTGATTTGCTGATTGAAAACAATGCTTAAACTTGACCTTCGCAATCAAGGTAGAGATGTCCGCATATTTCGTTAATATCACTGCCGCCGCGTGCCACCAAGTACTCTTACGGAGCAGCGGTAGATAGCCGTTAGAGAATCGGATTCCACTTAAAACTCACTGGAACCCTAGGTATTTCACCACACTTTTTAACGAACACTTCTGTTTCGGTACACCCCCCTATACACATGGATGGCTGAGATTATATTACCCCATATCCCTTCATAATAAAAGGCAGAATGGTTTTTTTAAAGTGTGTCATCCGTGCAGATACGCGGGACCTCGTGTGTACAAATTGTGCGGGCGAAAGGGACAGGGCCGGCCCATTAAGCCATGTCCCACCTACCACGTTCTATGTAAGCGACTTAAAAGTAGAGAGAAAAGGGAGATCTCACAAGGACTTGAGATCGATACCTCCCACTTGAGGCGCGCCCTGCTAGCCGCTTCACCACACTGCTGCTTCTGGTGTTCTACAGTGCAAAATAAATAAGAACACACAACACTGTTCATTAATATGAACATATTTCAGAACAATTTCAAAAAAATTATTGAAAAAGATTTGAACAATTTTGAAAAGCCAAATAGTATTTGAAATTATGGACAAAATATGGAAACACAAATGTGATCAATTTCTGGACAACTTTCGAAACATGAACATCTTTCAAAACATAAACAGTTTCCGAACAACTGTGAAACATGAACAATTTTTATAATTTGTGGATTTATTCCTTTTTTATTTTTGTTTGTCCCAATTTCCTTCTTCTTTTTCCTTTTTTTCATTTTCTTTTTAAAAAACCAGGAATTATTTTTAAATCATGAATTTTGCCTCAAATTCATGGAATCTCAAATTCATGGAATCTCAAATTCATGAAATTTTCTTAAATTCATGAACTTTGTTTTCAAATCCGTGAATTTTTTTCCCAAATCCACAAACTATTTTCGACATTTATGAACTTTCCAAAGCCGGTGAATTTTTTTAAAATTTGTGAACATTTTTTCTGAATTGATGAACTTTTTTCCAAATCTGGGGACGCTTGGGCCGCCCCAACAGGAACCCGACGGAAACGATGGCGTCGCCTAGTTGGGCCAAAGCCTGGGAGAAAGGATTCTCTACTTTGGCTGGACGTAGTCTAGCACACCCCTCTCAACTGATGTTTTTTTGGATTGTGGATAAATGGCCCCAACTGCTTGCAGCAGCCTGACACGGCATAGCAGGCATTTGTGCCACGTTTGAACGACTCCCAACATTGTTTGCACGTTGCGACATGTCCGGCCCTTTATCTACCCTCGTTTGACATAGACAACTATAAATAATGCTAAACTTGTCAAAAATCCAAACAAGTTGGCATGATGCCTTGAATTGGTCATAGAAGCTGGTGGAAAAAAGTTGGGGCGGTTTGAAGGATGTTGAGAAACAACATGCTTTAAAATGAATCGTTCTACCCCTATACCGAACAACCTCCGTCGCACATGATCTATTTTTTAACATCCTTTAAAGGTTCTATTTCTCAAAAGGAGTGATCCAAGCAAAACTCAGTCTACTGTGAAATATGTGGCGATAGACGGACCAATACTTAAGGAGGGACCCTCCATTGAGTTCAGTTAAATACGTTGCAGAATGAATGCATAATCCGTTCAGTCCAATCAAGTTGTATGAACAAACCCAGTTCATCTTTGAAGAAAATAATAGTTTCAGAACCCCCTCAGGCTGCACCGGAGCTGTCCAATCTTGGGAACGGTGCGATGCCTCCTTCTGCGAGGTGAGGAACCTGCCAGTAATGTAACTTATGTGTACGTTCTTAAGCTTCTTTGTGTTCAGTTACGCTCCATTTCAACTGAGACGGGCTCTACATTCAGAACTTTCAGTTATGCAGCAGCATCTGAACAACGCAATTTCTTTATATTTTCATAAATAAAGAGTTGTATTCAAGGGTCAACTTTGACATTAAGTGTCTCAATTCTAGTACAACTTTGTACTAAAATTAGTAGAAAATTGAGACACTTATTTTAGGACGGAGAGAGTAGGTCACATCTGTCTGCAATGGCAATGGCTGTACTAGATAAACAATGGAGATCAATTTTCTCTTGAATTTTTCTTCTCAAGCATTACTGTTGGGATTAAACCGAAATACTTTTAATTAATCTCATGATTAGTTTACATATACAACCTGGTTTCCATTGAGAGTCAAAAAATTGGACTGTACGTAGGAGTGCGTCCTATTCCGAGTAGTAGTAACTAGCATAGTCTAGTTCATCTTCTACACGTGCTAGTCGGAGTACGTCCTATTCCGAGCTGCAGGTTATATGACTTGGCTGTGTATATATACACGTGAACGCCGTTAAAGCAATACCGTAAAAATCAATAGATAGAGAACAACCAGGCCTGGTGTAATCCATCCGGTGTGCATCGTTGTTGGCTAGCTATATCGATTCCATCAATGTCGGGATAGAAACAGCCACGTCCACGTCCAGACGAATCAATCAGGCAGGCGGATCAGTGAAGCGGGAGGCTAGCTTTGTACGTGCCTGCGACTGTTGTGGATCAAGTCGGCTCATCCTCGCGGCCGGTTATTTTTTTCAGGAATTGGTAACCAAAACCTTGCCCATATCTCCCCATGGGTCTTTGCCTCGGCAAGTCAACCTCCGGCGGCACTTCTTCTACTTCTCGGCCCTCGAAGGACCTGCCACATGAGCTCGCCGGCATTTCTACTTCTCCGCCTTGGAAGGACCTGCCGCATGAGCTCGCCGGCGTGGTCCTCTCACGTCTCGCATCCCACGACGACCGCCTAAGCTTTGGCGCCGTTTGCCACGACTGGCACCTCGCCGCAAAGCACCAGCGCCTGCAGCTGCCGCCACCCGTGCCGTGCATCAACCTTGGCAAAGGCGAGTACCAGAGCCTTATCGACGGCAAGGTGCGCCACTTCCCCATGCCCAGCGGTGCCCGCACCGACGCTTCATTCGGCAGCTTGCTCGTACTCGAGCACGGGGCATCCCCGAGATGCTTCCTCTGCGACCCTTTCTCCCGAACCAGTTCGCCGGCCATAAAGCTACCATGCTACTACAACTGGATGCCCCTTCGTGAGAATGACGTCGTCGGCACCTTCAAGCCGCACCCCGGACGTGGCGCGCCACGCTCCGACATTCGAAAGATTGTCCTCTTGTTACCTAAACTTGTCATCGCGTTGTTCCAAGGTTGTCCATTCCCCAACTATCCCAATGTTGGAAGTTTCTGTCCGGGCACGCCGCCCCCGCTTTTGTGGTCGGAAGCAGCCGACACATTAGATGGTCAGCACCATGGTGGGACCTTTTGTTATCAGGACGTAGCCCTGCATCACGGAAAGATCTTTGCTGTATGCGGAGTGGGGAATCTGTTCACCCATGAGATTGTTAAAGAGTCATTGTCCAAAAGTAGTCGCGTGGAGCATGTCATTAAGGAACAACCAAATGCGGTTTACATGGACACGAAATGCTACCTAGTCACATCAGCCGACAAGAAAAGGCTACTGATGGTGCGGTGGAGCATCCTTGAAGTGATGGACGAGCTCAAGCTTGATCACCACACGATGGATCTGCGTGTATTCGAGGCGGACTTGGATAAGGGCCGGTGGTATGAGGTGAAAGACTTGGGCGATCAGGTCCTCTTTGTTGGACAGACTGGCTCGAGAGCGTTTGAGGTAACAGGTTCCTCTGAGCACTATCACCAAAACTTTCGAGGAGGGAACCTTGTGTTTCTCTCGGGCAATGATTGGTCGTGGAAATGGAAATGTAAGCAACATTCTGCACAGTGCAAGTGCTTCAATTGCCGAAAGTTCGTCCATGGCATTCCTATCTATTGTGTGTTCGACATAATAAGCGGCAAAAGCAGTATAGTTTCCCTTAGTAGGGGTGATAGTGAAAAGAAATATTTTAGGTCTGAATGGTTCTTCCCCTCTGCGTAACTATCGAAAGATTTTACGAGATGGATTGATGATAGACACACATACCTATCCCTATAGAATCCACTAATGATCCAATGTATGTATTGAAATACCAATCTTTCATTATTATTTAACCGAGAAACTTTTTTCATATGGCTCTAACAATTAATTTGATTTCCCTCATTGATGTGAAACATGTCTTACTTTCTTCCTATATATACATAATCATGTAGATTTTTCTTTGTGCTATTATTTGGACCCCTTGACTTGTACTACATCTCAGTTAGTCGTACAAAAGACACTAGCAAGCATAGCTAATGCACTTGTAGCTTCATTGTTGCAAGTACTGGGACACATGTAACATGGGAGTACAAGAACACATGTAACATGGAAATTAATTGTACTTTTTTCATTTTACTTTTTAGGAGGAAAGGTAACACTACCCATATTTGTAATTTTTGCTTGTTTTACCATGGTCTCTCTGCAACGATAAACCGTCGCCGAGTAAGGAGCGGCACGTGTCGTAATAGAGCCTCGGACATATGTCCCTCTCTATTTACATTCGCTTGTGACGCATCTTATGTTTCGGTCATGTAATTCCCTTTGATGCATGATGTAGTTCCTATTCGCTAGTTCTTGTTTGCTTGTTGTACTCTATTTCTATTCGTTCTGCTGCTGGTTTCTAAGAGTTTTGAAGTTTTTGAAAGAAATTTTAAAACTCTCATTCACCCCCTCTCTGGTAGACATACTTCGTTCCTACCAGGCGTATCACTTATGTGCATGAAAATGCAGGAGAAAGGATGGCACCCACAGAGCAGGAAGGGTGTAGTAAGTGATGAAATGCTTCGGGGAGTTTAAAATAAGCACAGACCCGAGATTTCCAAGTAGGTCAACCTTTTGAACTACCTACTGAATGCATGAGCGGGCAAGAGACAACCTAGCGAACTGAGACATCTTAGTAGGCAAAGAAAAAGAAAGGGTAATGTTGATCTTCAGAAAACCTGTATAGTGGCCTTCATCGATGGGACAAACACTCCAATGTATCCATTACAAGGCAACTAGCACTTTGTCATGGAATGTCGTGAAATAATGTTCTTATTTTTCATAGGAAAAAACAATGTCAACATCTAGATCAGTCTCCTATCTCTTTTCGGGAGCAGAGCTGAAATGGATGGGCAATAATGATCGCATAATATTAATTTATCGACCTCTTCATCAAAAGTGGCTTCCAATTACTCGAAAATTCTCAGCTATATTGGGGACTCTGATGTTGAGCAAAAAGTATTGATCAAGAAATTGGTAAATTTTCGCAGGATCGATGGAAAAAGAACAAGAGTTCATGCTATTGTGTATAAAACTTTTCACCACCTAACTCGAACTGAACGCGGTGTAATAAAACTTATGGTTGATGCCGTAGATAATATAGAGCCGATATGCACGTAGACATCTCAAAAGTTGGTAAGGGCAGTAGACAAAGTCGCACATCACACTGCCAGGATAGTGGGTGGGGTGCCAACAATGAAATTCGACATCCATAGGCAGGGAAAGTTTCACATAAACTGCTAAGTTGTTGCCGGAGCACCAAAGATAGTTGCACCTTTCACTAGTAAGGTAGTTGCAGTGGGTGACAGTTGTGAAAACTACGCATCCGCGGGTAAGAAAACTTGCACATCGACTACTACAAAGTTGGACCTAACAGCGACTAAAGTTGCATAGAAAAAAGTTTGTCCAAATGTAGCCATGTGGCATCTAGTTCCAAAAAACACATCACCAGAATTCTAATGATGAAAGCGAATCTTAATTTCGATGCTCAATTTAAAAGTTATAACCTAAGAAAATGAAAACCAAATTAACTGCACATGAAACAATACACAAATACGAATGGACAGGAAAAGTTTAACTCGTTCACGTCTATTACCAGGGTTTCTTACTTTTTTTTGTCATGTGATGAAAAGGGCAGACAAAAAGTTCCCTAATATGCCTTTGATCACTTGATGTGTCCAAAAATAATTACGGTACATTAAAAGTTTCAGTATTGTATGGTTCTCACTCCGAGGGGAAGAACCATGACATCTTCGAAAAATTTGTACGACCGCGATATCGACTTAATGAAACTAGACTAGCTTCGCCACTGATCATGTCATACACACAATAACTAGGAACTGCATAGCTGAGTTTTGGGCAATGGTCGCCTAGAAGGAAGACACAGTTCCCTCGGAAGCGCTCGTCTGATGAACCAGCCACCACAAGCGCTCTGGAGCTAGTCTGGCCGACAACGAGGACCTGGCTGCCCAAGTCCTTTACCTCGGACCACCGGCCCTTCTGCAAGTCCGCCTCAAACACCTGCAGATCCATCGCCCAACAATCATCAAACTTCGCCCTATCCATCTGCCAAGGGATACTCCACCGCACCATCAGTAGCTTTTTCTTGTCGGAAGACGTCACCAGGTAGCGTCGGACGTAACGCGTGTTCACCATTGTGGCCATGGCTGGCCCTTCCTTGATGACATTCTCGACCCTACTGGTACTGCAGGTGTGAGATAGCAGCGTCTCTCCGAGGTCCAACTCATAGGTGAAGAGATTCTCCTTGGAGCTGAGCGCGAAGATCTTTCCATGGTGGAAGGCTATGTCCTTGTAGACTATGTTCGAGTCATGGCGCTGAGGATCCTCATAGCATTTGTAAGTTGTATTTGACCATGAAAGTTTCGTGCCTGGCCGGAAACATCCTATTTTGATTAGATTGCAGTCGTCGAACAACGCAACAACTAGA
The DNA here is from genome assembly GCA_963921465.1 of Triticum timopheevii. NCBI lineage: Eukaryota > Viridiplantae > Streptophyta > Magnoliopsida > Poales > Poaceae > Triticum > Triticum timopheevii. The sequence goes on from OY997274.1 coordinate 686,102,763, forward strand.
AGAGAGGAGCACACGATGATCTTCCTCAGGGACCATGACGTGACCGGATTGTACTCGCACCCTGTCCAGAGCGCATCAGACTCGCCACAGACGACGTCGTGACGGCACGGCCGGTCGTACTGGCATGGGACCTCGATGACCGGGGTGGACGGGAAGAAAGGGTCGCCGAGGAAGCACCGATAGGAGAGCTTGTGCTCATACAGCACCCAGCCGTCATATGTGGCGCGGGCACGGTAGCCTCTGGGCGAGGCGAAGCGGCGTACTTTGCCCTTGCCGGCCAGGTCCTGGTACCGGCCACGGCCGAGGTTGATCCACGGCATGGCCGACGGCAGCAAGGAGCTCTGCTGCTGTGCGGCGAGGCGCCAGCCGCGACACACAGCGCCAAAGCTGGCGCGGTCCGTCTGGCCGAGAAGCCTTGAGAGGATTTCGCCGGCGAGCTCTGGCGGGAGGTCCGGCCAACACGAAACGGTCTTGCCCACACAGAGTCCCATGACGTACGAGAGTATGCGACGCTGCGATCGAAATTTTTGGCTCTCCAACTTTTGCTTCTTTTAGGGAACGATCAGTTTCCGAACATGACTTGATCACGGACACGAGACACGAGACAGGTCTTCGTGACTTTTAATTTAGAAAGTGCTAGGAAAACAGGAAATCATACGCTGTATTCATCCAAGGACTTGTCTCACACTGATCGACTTCCATTCGTAACGTCGATACAGTACCACACTTTTTTTTGGCATTTCTCTTTTCTAACTGCTGGTACAAGAGATGCATTTCTTTGGCATTTCACACTATCTTTTCTGAAAGACCGATCGGAAACCAAATCTACCATTCTTAAGAAAGTGCTCCCTACTTCCTCCTACTCTCTCAACATGCAGCCCGTCCACATCATTATCTAGCCATGTCAGCATTTCTCCTCGTCCATGGCGAAGCTAGGTCACCGCTAAATGTTGTTGCTGCAGGCCACTAGCTTTGTGCTACGTTCGCACAGTTTACTGACCATCCAACACGCCTTTCCTTCTGCACACGTACTGTTGAGTTAGGAAAATATGGACCTAGCTAGCCGGCGCCCGTGCGCTCGTTCATCGGATGGAGCACACTTTCCTTTTAAAGAAACGAAAGCACCAGGTTCTGTTCAATTGCATCAAAAAGGAAAGCATCAAGTCCCACATGCTCACGCTATCTATCCCACTTGCATTAATTACGGGGATCAAAAACATTGAGAAGTTGTAGCTTTTTATTCGAGTGTCAAATTCAGATCCGTTTTCACCGTTGGGTTTTCTCGTGACGGGTTCTTCAAATCTAGATCCCATGTGAGTATGTTTCTATGAACTTTTTTTCTCAAGAAACTTTGTGTGCTACAGAGGCAACTTTAGTGCTATAGAAAAGCAACTCATTTGCCCCATACTATGACTACCTAATTGCAGAGGATCCTTCTAAGTTTGTTACCATGACTATCAATTGACTAGCTTCACCTCTAAGTCTCCTACCATAAGGACAACTCCAACGCAGATCATTAAATCAGCGAAAATGTCGGGATCGACCTCTCTAGACACTTTTAACAATCCAATGACGGTCACCTAATTTGTTTGAACAAGTCAGTACGTCCGAAATCCTCCAAGCCGAACGAGGAGCGGGAGTTCTCAGGGCCCCTCAGCGTCCATTATTCGACATCAAGTCGAATCCCATCTCCTCATACGACAAGAGGACAAAAATCCGCCCCTCCTAGACGAGATCCCCGCGATGGACAAAAAGTATGCACTGCAAATGGAGATGCCAACCCAATAGTCAACCTCCGACCGCTGTCTGACGATGCCCTCCCCGCCCGCTCCGGAGCAAACACAACATCCAAATCTAGATGACGCGTAAAGGAGGAGACGTCATCCCCACTACGCCAACCATTTATGTTGTAACAAGGAGGTGGCAACAAAAACTTCAAATATTTATAAGCGCAGCCACATATAGAAAAGAGTAAGTTCATCCAACTGAGCCCGTTGGGGGTAGAAAAGAAAAAAAAACTATGTGACTTATATGCACTGGAGTTGTATTTAAAAAAGCCTGCAAATCTTGGGGTGTTTTTGCGCAACTCCAATGCATTCACCAGATTCGTGCGTAGTCCCAGTCTGACATGGTATCTAGATAAAGTGGTCATATATAGAAAAGACTAAGTTCATCAGGAAACTCGTGTGTACTCCAAGCCTAAACAACTCCACAGTTTTCCTTAGGCAACTAGGTAGTAGAAGAGGAGAAAACACACACGCGCGTGCGCGCACACGCACACACACACACACACACACACTTAGTCATGTGCCTCATATCTCCAGCTCACCTCTACAGTCGCACCAAGGGATCCCACCCGAGGAGAGGAAAATCTTGACTCCACCTCTACGACCCGAACTTAATTAAAGGTATCTAAAACCTTTAGATATTTACCAAATAATGGTCTTGGTAAATGTTTCTGTTCACGAGGATTGGCAACTGGATACATGGTTTTAGGCAAACTATTTATTGATTTTGGGCAACTGGATATTTGGTTTTAGGCAACTGTATGGTTGATTGTGGACAACTATGAAACCTGAAAAGGGGATAAATAACATACACATGTTCATTTTTGGAGGTTTCATAGATAAATGTAATCCCCTAAAAACACTTTGTGGTTTTAGTTACGTCCCCATGACCAACTCCATCTTGCTCCCCCTCTATGATTATTCGCCAAGTATTTACGATCATACCAAGGGATCCCACCCTGAGGAGATAAATTATTGACGCATCTCTATGACACAAACTTGAAAGGTATCTAAAACCTTTACATATTAGCCAAATTCAAATTATGGTCCAGGTAATGGATCTCTTCATGAGGATTGGGTAACTATATACATGGTTTGAGTCAACTCTATGGTTGATTGTGGGCAACTGGATCCATGATTTTAGACAACTGTACGGTTGATTGTGGGCAACTGGATACATGGTTTTAGGCAACATTATGGTTGATTGTAGGCAACTATAACACCTAAAACAAGGGATAAATAACATACACATGTTCCTTTTTGGAGGGGGGGTCACAAAGAAACTTAGTCCCCTTAAAACACTTCGTGGTTTTAGTTATGTCCCCATGACCAGCCCCACACCGCCCCCCCTATATGATCATTCACCTAGCATTTATTATCATACCAAGGGATCCAACCCCGAGCAGATGAAATTCTTAATGCATCTCTATGACACAATCTTAATTGAAAGTTATCTAAAACCTTTACATATAAGCCAAATTATGGCCTTGGTAATGCTTCTATTCATGAGGATTGGGCAACTGGATACATGGTTCTAGGCAACTGTATAGTTGATTGTGTGCAATCTTGATAACCCGCAAGTATACGGGATAGTTGTAGCCTCTTTCGATAAGTAAGAGTGTCGAACCCAACGAGGAGCTAAAGGTAGAACAAATACTCTCTCAAGTCCTATCGGCCACTGGTACGACTCTACGCACGCTTGACGTTCGCTTTACCTAGAACAAGTATGAAACTAGAAGTACTTTGTAGGTGTTGTTGGATAGGTTTGCAAGATAATAAAAAACACGTAAATAAAAAGCAGGGGCTTTTTAGATAAAGATGCAATAAAGTAAATATAGCGAGTGTGGAAAAGTGGTGATAGGAGTTGTGAAATTGTCCCTAAGCAATTGACTACGTTACTTTACCGATAGCAAGTTTTATATGGGAGAGGCATAAGCTAACATGCTTTCTCTTCTTGGACCATATGCACTTATGATTGGAACTCTAGCAAGCGTCCGCAACTAATAAAGATTCATTAAGGTAAAACCCAACCATAGAATTAAAGCATCAAGTCCCCTTTATCCCATACGCAACAATCCCCTTACTCGGGTTTATGCTTCTGTCACTCAAGCAACCCACCATAAAAGAAACATGAATATATTGCAACACCCTACAGCGGGAATCCCTCACGTTTGCGCGACACAGAGGGCACAATAGGACAGCAACATAACCACAAGCAAATTAAATCAATCATAGCAATTCATCAACCACCAATAGGACAACGAAAATCTACTCAGACATCATAGGATGGAAACACATCATTGGATAATAATATGAAGCATAATGCACCAGGTTCAAGTAGAGGGTACAGCGGGATGCGGGAGAGTGGACCACTGGATATAGATGGGGAAAGGTGATGGATATGTTGGTGAAGATGGTGGAGGTGTTGGTGAAGATCGCGGTGATTATGATGGCCCCCGGCAGCGTTCCGCCGCCACCGGAAGCAAGGGGGAGGGAGCCCCCCTTCTTCTTCTTCTTCCTTGACCTTCTCCCTAGATGGGAGAAGGGTTTCCCCTCTGGTCCTTGGCTCCCATGGCGTGGGAGGGGCGAGAGGCCCTCCGAGATTGGATCTATCTCTCTGTTTCTGCGTTCTGGAATTCTGCCCTGGCACCGTTTCCTTTATATCGGGAGATCCGTAACTTCGATTGGATTGAAACCTTCGCCCAGATCGTTTTCCAAAAATTAGCTTTCTTGCGGCCAAAGAAGAGCATCAACCGCCTTACGGGTGGCCCACGAGGATGGGGGCGCGCCCTCTTTAAGTGGGCATGGGCACCTATCTCGTGGCCACCTCGGGCATCGTCTCGCGTTGATTCTTCCTCCCAAAAATCACAAATATTCCAAAATAATTCTCCGTCCGTTTTTATCCCGTTTGAACTCCGTTTGATATGGGGTTTATGCGAAACATAAAACATGCAACAGACAGGAACTGGCACTGGGCACTGGATCAATATGTTAGTCCCAAAAAATAGTATAAAAAGTTGCTAAAGGAATATGAAAGTTGTAGAATATTGGCATGGAACAATCAAAAATTATAGATATGATGGAGACATGTCAGCATCCCCAAGCTTAATTCCTGCTCGTCCTCGAGTAGGTAAATGATAAAAAAGATAATTTTTGATGTGGAATGCTACCTAGCATAATCTTGATCATGTGTCTAATGATGGCATGAATATTAAGATATGAGTGATTCAAAGCAATAGTCTATCATTTGACATAAAAACAATAATACTTCAAGCATACCAACCAAGCAATTATGTCTTATCGAAATAACATAGCCTAAGAAAACTCATCCCTACAAAATCATATAGTCTGGCTATGCTCCATCTTCATCACACAAAGCATTCAAATAATGCACAACCCCGATGACGAGCCGAGCAATTGGTTCATACTTTTTAACGCCCTTCAACTTTTTTAACTCTTACGCAATACATGAGCCCAAGCCATGGACATAGCACTATGGTGGTATATGGTGGTGGTTGTGAGGACAAAAAGGGAGAAGATAGTCTCACATCAACTAGGCGTATCAACGGGCTATGGAGATGCCCATCAATAGATATCAATTTGAGTGAGTAGGGATTGCCATGCAACGGATGCACTAGAGCTATAAATATATGAAAGCTAAACAAAAGAAACTAAGTGGGTGTGCATTGAACTTGCTTGCTCATGAAGACCTAGGGCATTTTGAGGAAGCCCATCATTGAAATATACAAGCCAAGTTCTATAATGAAAAATTCCCACTAGTATATGAAAGTGAAAGCATAGGAGACTCTCTCTATGAAGAACATGGTGCTACTCTGAAGCACAAGTGTGGTAAAAGGATAGTAACATTGTCCCTCTCTCTTTTTCTCTCATTTTTTATTTTATGTTTTAAAATTTTATTTTATATTTTTTTGGTGGGCTTCTTTGGCCTCTTTTTTTATTTGGGCTTCTTTGGCCTCTTTTATTTTTCATAAAGTCCAGAGTCTCATCCCGACTTGTGGGGGAATCATAGTCTCCTTCATCCTTTCCTCATTGGGGCAATGCTCTAATAATGATGATCATCACACTTTTATTTACTTACAACTCAATATTACAACTCGAACAAAGATATGACTCTAAATGAATGCTTTCGGCGGTGTACCGGGATGTGCAATGATCTAGCATAGCAATGACATCAAAAAACGGACAAGCCATGAAAACATCATGCTAGCTATCTTACGATCATGCAAAGCAATATGACAATGATGGAACGTGTCATAATAACAGAACGGTGGAAAGTTGCATGGCAATATCTCGGAATGGCTATGGAAATGCCATAATAGGTAGGTATGGTGGCTGTTTTCAGGAAGGTAAATAATGGGTTCATGATACCGGCGAAAGTTGCGCGGCACAATAGAGGCTAGCAAAGTGGAAGGGTGAGTGTGCGTATATCCATGGACTCACATTAGTCATAAAGAACTCATATACTTATTGCAAAAGTCTACTTAGCCCTCGAAGCAAAGTACTACTACGCATGCCCTTAGAGGGATAGATTGGTAGGAAAAGACCATCGCTCGTCCCCCACTGCCACTCATAAGGAAGACAATCAAAAAATACCTCATGCTCCAACTTCGTTACATAACGGTTCACCATACGTGCATGCTATGGGACCTGCAAACCTCAACACAAGTATTTCTCAATTTCACAATTACTCATCTAGCACGACTCTAATATCACCACCTTTATATCGCAAAACTATTGCAAGGAATCAAACATATCATATTCAGTGATCTACAAGTTTATGTAGTATTTTATGACTAACCATGTGAATGACCAATTCCTGTCATCTCTCTAAATTGATATAAGTGAAGCAAGAGAGTTTAATTCTTTCTACAAAAGATATGCCCATGCTCTAACAATTATAAGTGAAGCAAAAGAGCATTCTACAAATGGCGGTTTTCTATGTGAAGAGAAACAGGCAATCAAAACTTCAAATGATATAAGTGAAGCACATGAACCATTCTATAAAGCCATACTCAAAAGATTTAAGTGACGTGCAATGAGCATTCTATAAATAACCCAAGGACTATTTCGTACTGATACGTCTCCAACGTATCTATAATTTTTGATTGCTCCATGCTACTTTATCTACTGTTTTAGGCAATATTGGGCTTTATTATCCACTTTTATATTATTTTTGGGACTAACCTATTAACCGGAGGCCCAGTCCAGATTTGCTGATTTATGCCTATTTCAGTGTTTCGAGGAAAAGGAATATTAGACGGAGTCAAAACGGAACGAAATCAACTGGAGAAGTTAATTTTGGAAGGAAACCAACCAGATGGGCTTGGAGTGCATGCCAGGGGAGTCCCGGGCTGCCCACAAGGGTGGGGGCGCCCCCTGGGTGCGCCCCTACCTCGCGAGTACCCCGGAGGTCCACCGACATACCCCCTGCACCCATATATACCTACGTACCCTAAAACTTCCAGAACAGAAGATAGATCGGGAGTTCCACCACCGCAAGCCTCTGTAGCCACCAAAAACCAATCGAGACCCTGTTCCGGCACCCTGCCGGAGGGGGATCCCATCACCGGTGGCCATCTTCATCATCCCGGCGCTATCCATGATGAGGAGGGAGTAGTTCACCGTCGGGGCTGAGGGTATGTACCAGTAGCTATGTGTTTGATCTCTCTCTCTCTCTCGTGTTCTCTCTCGTGTTCCATCTATGGCACGATCTTGATGTATCCCGAGCTTTGCTATTGTAGTTGGATCTTATGATGTTTTTCCCCTCTACTCTCTTGTGATGAATTGAGTTTCCCCTTTGAAGTTGTCTTATCGGATTGAGTCTTTATGAGAACACTTGATGTATGTCTTGCCGTGATTATCTGTGGTGACAATGGGATATCATGTGCCACTTGATGTATGTTTTGGTGATCAACTTGCGGGTTTCGTGACATTGGGAACCTATGCATAGGGGTTGGCACACGTTCTTGACTCTCCGGTAGAAACTTTGGGGCACTCTTTGAAGTACTTTTATGTTGGTTGGATGAATCTGAGATTGTGTGATGCATATCGTATAATCATGCCCACGGATACTTGAGGTGACAATGGAGTGTCTAGGTGACATTAGGGTTTTGGTTTATTTGTGTCTTAAGGTGTTATTCTAGTACGAACTCTTTTATAGATTGATCCGAAAGAATAACTTTGAGGTGGTTTCGTACCCTACCATAATATCTACGTTTGTTCTCCACTATTAGTGGCTTTGGAGTGACTCTTTGTTGCATGTTGAGGGCTTGTTATATTATCTATCTATGTTATTATTGTTGAGAGAACTTGCACTAGTGAAAGTATGAACCCTAGGCCTTGTTTCCTATCATTGCAATACCGTTTACGCTCACTTTTATCATTAGTTACCTTGCTATTTTTATTATTTCAGATTACAAAAACCTATATCTACTATCTATTTTGCACTTGTATCACCATCTCTTCGCCGAACTAGTGCACCTATACAATTTACCATTGTATTGGGTGTGTTGGGGACACAAGAGACTCTTTGTTATTTGGTTGCAGGGTTGCTTGAGAGAGACCATATTCATCCTACGCCTCCTACGGATGGATAAACCTTAGGTCATCCACTTGAGGGAAATTTGCTATTGTCCTACAAACATGTGCACTTGCAGGCCCAACAACATCTACAAGAAGAAGGTTGTGTAGTAGACATCAAGCTCTTTTCTGGCGCCGTTGCCGGGGAGGTTAGCGCTTGAAGGTATATCTTTAGATCTTGCAATCGAATCTTTTTGTTTCTTGTTTTAGCACTAGTCTAGTTTATAAAAGAAAATTACAAAAAATGGAATTAAGTTTGTCTCAAATGCTTCACCTTTTTAATATCTTTCGTGAAAATGATGGGAAGGAAAATTGTGCTCAAGTGCTAGAAGAAGAATTACATAGAATGCTTGGCATGAAATATGTGAATGATGAGCATGATTGCAATGTTGTTAGTATGAATTCCTTGAATATCCATGATGCTAATGATATGCAAAGCCACAAGCTTGGGGAAGCTATGTTTGATGAAGATGATATTTTTTGTCCCCCAAGCTTTGATGAGCAAATTTACTATGATGAAAGCATGCCTCCTATCTATGATGATTATTGTGATGATACATATGCTATAAAGAAGAAGTTTGCTTATGTGGAGAGTAGTAAATTTTCTATGCTTGTAGATCATGAAAAGAATGCTTTAGGTGCTGGTTATATTGCTGAATTTTTTCATGATGATACTGAAAATTATTATGAGGGAGGAACATATGCTTGTAGGAATTGCAATAATATCAAGTTTCCTCTCTATGTGCTTAAATTCTTGAAGCTATGCTTGTGTTACCTTCCTATGCCTGTTGATTATTGTTCCCATAATTTGTTTGCTCACAAAATCCCTATGCATAGGAAGTGGTTTAGACTTAAAAGTGCTAGTCATATGCTTCATGATGCTCCCGTTATGTTTCAATTCTTATCTTTTATGTGAGCATCATTGTCATCATCATGCCTAGCTAGAAAGGCATTAAAGAAAAGCGCTTGTTGGGAGACAACCCAATACTTATCCTTACTTTTTTTGTGTGTTCACATGATTATGCTACTGTATTAATCATGTTTTATAGCTTTTGTTTCAATAAAGTGCCAAGTAAGACCTTTAGGATAGCTTACGGTGATAGTTGTGTTGATCCTGCTGAAAATCAGAAACTTTTGCACCCAGTAAATTAGTTTTGTTAATTCACAGAAACGTGCTTATGATAAGATTCCTTTTGCTCTGGATTGGTACACGAATTGCCTAGGACTTCCTAATTTTGTAGGATTTTTGGAGGTCCAGAAGTATACGTTTGATACAGATTACTACAGACTGTACTGTTTTTGACAGATTCTGTTTTCTATGTGTTGTTTGCTTATTTTGATGCATCTATGAGTAGTATCAGAGGGTATGAACCATAGATAAGTTGAATTACAGTAGATATTACACCAATATGAATTTAGATGAGTTCATTACAGTACCTAAGTGGTTGTTTTATTTTCTTATACTAACGGAGCTTACGAGTTTTCTGTTGAGTTTTGTGTTGTGAAGTTTTCAAGTTTTGGGTAAAGATTCGATGGACTATGGAATAAGGAGTGGCAAGAGCCTAAGCTTGGGGATGCCCAAGGCACCCCAAGGTAATATTCAAAGTACAACCAAGAGCCTAATCTTGGGGGTGCCCCGGAAGGCATCCCCTCTTTCGTCTTCGTTCATCGGTAACTTTACTTGGAGCTATATTTTTATTCACCACATGATATGTGTTTTGCTTGGAGCTTCATTTTCTTTTGTTATATTTTGCTTGCTGTTATTTAGATTAATGTTTTGCATCTTTAGTTTCAATAAGAAAGTCAAGGATAGCCTTTGCCATGCTTATTTTGCTAGTATACATGTTGCTGTTTGAAAAACAGAAAGTTTACCGCTGTTGCAAAAATTCCCTAGAAAAGTCAGAGAGTGGTATAATATTAAATCTTTTTGTATATGGAGCTTTGATAAATTTATTACAGTGGGAATTTTAGTTAATAATTTTTGGAGTCGGGGAAGTATCGATGAATCTTGCATTCTTTAAAGACTGTACTGTTTTGGCAGATTGCTGTTATGTTTGCATTGTTTGCATATGTTTGTTTGTTTAATGATACTATTTGAGGATAGGAGTATTAAATATGCAGAGGCATTTAGTATGCAATGTTGAACAATAATTTTAGTGATTTGTTACAGTAGAAAATGATAAGGTTTTGCATTGGTTTATACTAACCTATCTCACGAGTTCTTGTTGAGTTTGTTGTGAATGAAGCTTTTGATAAAAAGAGAAACCATAATATGAGAGGAATTAAGGAGACACAAAAGTTCAAGCTTGGGGATGCCCAAGGCACCCCAAGATAATATTTCAAGAAGTCTCAAGCATCTAAGCTTTGGGATGCCCCGGTAGGCATCCCACCCTTCTTCTTCAACAACTATCGATTAGTATCGGTTGAGCCTAAGTTTTTGCTTCTTCACATGAGTTGTGCTATCCTTGCAATGTAGTTTTCTTTAGCTTTGCTTGCTGTTTGAATAAAGTATCAAGATCTGAAATTATTAAATGGGAGAGTCTTCACATGGTTGCACAATTATTCGACTACTCATCGATCTTCACTTATATCTTTCGGAGTAGTTTTTTGTTATTGCTCTAGTACTTCACTTCTATCTTTTAGAGCCCGGTGGTGGATTTGTTTTAAAGAAACTATTGATATCTCAAGCTTCACTTAGATTATTTTGAGAGTCGTTAATAGCATGGTAATTTGCTTAATGTTAATATACTTGGTGTTCAAGATATGTGAAACTTTCTTTTGAGTGAATTGAATACTAAGATAAGTTTGATGCTTGATAATTGTTTCGAGATGTGGAGGTAATAATATCAAAGTCGTGCTGGTTGGGTGATTATGAATTTGGGAAATGCTTGTGTTGAAGTTTGCAAGTCCCGTAGCATCCACGTATGGTTAAAGTTGTGTAACAAATTCGAAACATGAAGTGTACCTGGCTTGTGCATCCTTATGAGTGGCGGTTGGGGACGAGCGATGGTCTTTTCCTACCAATCTATCCCCCTAGGAGCATGCGCGTAGTACTTGAATTTTTGATGACTTCTAAAATTTTGCAATAAGTATATGAGTTCTTTTGACTAATGTTGAGTCCATGGATTATACGCACTCTCACCTTTTCACCTTTGCTAGCCTCTTCGGTACCGTGCATTGCCCTTTCTCACCTTGAGAGTTGGCGCAAACTTCACCGGTGCATCCAAACCCCGTGATACGATATACTCTATCACACATAAACCTCCTTATATCTTCCTCAAAACAGCCACCATACCTACCTATCATGGCATTTCCATAGCCATTCTGAGATATATTGCGATGCAACTTCCACCATCATCATCATGACATACATTACTTTTGTCATATTGCCATTGCATGATCTTGTAGTTGACATCGTATTTGTGGCAAAGCCACCATGCATTATTTTCTATACATGTCACTCTTGATTTATTGCACCATCCTGGTACACCGCCGGAGGCATTCATATAGAGTCATATCTTGTTCTAAGTTTCGAGTTGTAATCCTTGTGTTGTAATCAATAGAAGTGTGATGATCATCATTATTAGAGCATTGCCCAAATAAAAAAAGGCCAAAAGAAAAAAAAGAAAGGCCCAAAAAAAGAAAATAAAAAAGGGGGGGCAATGCTACTATCTCTTTTTTCACACTTGTGCTTCAGAGTAGCACCTTGTTCTTCATGTAGTGAGTCTCATATATTGTGCTTCAAAGTAGCACCTTGTTCCTCATGTAGTGAGTCTCATAAGTTGTCTTTTTATACTAGTGGGAATTTTTCATTGTAGAACTTGGCTTGTATATTCCTACGATGGGCTTCCTCAAATGCCCTAGGTCTTCATGAGCAAGCAAGTTGGATGCACACCCACTAGTTTTCTTTTGTTGAGCATTCATAGCTCTAGTGCATCTGTTGCATGGCAATCCCTACTCCTCATGTTGACATCAATTGATGGGCATCTCCATAGCCCGTTGATTAGCCTCGTGAATGTGAGACTTTCTCCTTTTTTGTCTTCTCCACACAATCCCCATCATCATATTCTATTCCACCCATAGTGCTATATCCATGGCTCACGCTCATGTATTGCGTGAAGGTTGAAAAAGTTTGAGATTATTTAAGTATGAAACAATTGCTTGGCTTGTCATCGGGGGTATAGAAGTTGGGAACATCTTTGTGCGACGAAAATGAAGCATAGCCTAACTATATGATTTTGTAGGGATGAACTTTCTTTTGCCATGTTATTTTGAGAAGACATGATTGCTTTGATTAGTATGCTTGAAGTATTATTATTTTTATGTCAATATGAACTTTTGTCTTGAATCTTTCAGATCTGAATATTCATATCACAATTAAGAAGATTTATATTGAAATTATGCCGAAGTATCACTCCGCATCAAAAATTCTTTTTTATCATTTACCTACTCGAGGACGTGCAGGAATTAAGCTTGGGGATGCATGATACGTCTCCAATGTATCTATAATTTTTTATTGATCCATGCTACTTTATATACTATTTTAGGCAATATTGGGCTTTATTATCCACTTTTATATTATTTTTGGGACTAACCTATTAACCGGAGGCCCAGCCCAGATTTGTTGTTTTATGCCTATTTCAATGTTTCGAGGAAAAGGAATATCAGACGGAGTCAAAACGGAACGAAATCAACTGGAGAAGTTAATTTTGGAAGGAAACCAACCAGATGGGCTTGGAGTGCATGTCAGGGGAGTTCCGGGCTGCCCACGAGGGTGGGGGCGCCCCCCTGGGCGCGCCCCCTACCTCGTGAGCACCCCGGAGGTCCACCGACGTACCCCCTGCACCCATATATACCTACGTACCCTAAAACTTCCAGAATAGAAGATAGACCGGGAGTTCCGCCATCGCAAGCCTTTGTAGCCACCAAAAACCAATCGGTACCCTGTTCCGGCACCCTGCCGGAGGGGGATCCCATCACCGGTGGCCATCTTCGTCATCCCGGCGCTATCCAAGACGAGGAGGGAGTAGTTCACCCTCGGGGCTGAGGGTATGTACCAGTAGCTATGTGTTTGATCTCTCTCTCTCTCGTGTTCTCTCTCGTGTTCCATGTATGGCACGATCTTGATGTATCCCGAGCTTTGCTATTGTAGTTGGATCTTATGATGTTTTTCCCCCTCTACGCTCTTGTGATGAATTGAGTTTCCCCTCTGAAGTTGTCTTATCGGATTGAGTCTTTATGAGAACACTTGATGTATGTCTTGTCGTGATTATATGTGGTGACAATGGGATATCATGTGCCACTTGATGTATGTTTTGGTGATCAACTTGCGGGTTTAGTGACATTGGGAACCTATGCATAGGGGTTGGCACACGTTCTTGACTCTCCGGTAGAAACTTTGGGGCACTCTTTGAAGTACTTTTATGTTGGTTGGATGAATCTGAGATTGTGTGATGCATATCGTATAATCATGCCCACGGATACTTGAGGTGACAATGGAGTATCTAGGTGACATTAGGGTTTTGGTTGATTTGTGTCTTAAGGTGTTATTCTAGTACGAACTCTTTTATAGATTGATTCGAAAGAATAACTTTGAGGTGGTTTCGTACCCTACCATAATCTCTACGTTTGTTCTCCGCTATTAGTGGCTTTGGAGTGACTCTTTGTTGCATGTTGAGGGCTTGTTATATTATCTATCTATGTTATTATTGTAGAGAGAACTTGCACTAGTGAAAGTATGAACCCTAGGCCTTGTTTCCTATCATTGCAATACCGTTTACGCTCACTTTTATCATTAGTTACCTTGCTGTTTTTATTATTTCAGATGACAAAAACCTATATCTACTATCTATTTTGCACTTGTATCACCATCTCTTCGCCGAACTAGTGCACCTATACAATTTACCATTGTATTGGGTGTGTTGGGGACACAAGAGACTCTTTGTTATTTGGTTGCAAGGTTGCTTGAGGGAGACCATCTTCATCCTACGCCTCCTACGGATTGATAAACCTTATAAAAGAAAAGTAAAAACTAAATGCAAAAGACGCTCCAAGACTTGCACATATCGCATGAACGAAACGAATATGAAAACATACCAATACTGGGGATGCCTTCCGGGGCATCCCCAAGCTTAGACGCTTGAGTCTCCTTGAATATTTACTTGAGCTCTTGCCTCTCTTCCTTTTCCTCATATCGAGACCTCCTCGATTAGACACTTCATCCACACAAAACTTCAACAGAAAACTCGGTAAGATCCGTTAGTATAATAAAGCAAATCACCACTCTAAGTACTATTGCAAACCAATTCATATTTTGTTTTTGCATTGTGTCTACTGTAATATAAATTTTCCATGGCTTAATCCACTAATATAAATTGATAGATTCATCAAAACAAGCAAATTATGCTTGAAAAACAGAATCTGTCAAAAACAGAATAGTCTGTAGCAATCTGAACATTCACCATACTTATGATACCCCCAAAATTCTACCAAAATTAGGAAAAATAAAGAAGTTGTACATCAAGACAGTGCAAAAAGAATCAGAACCGTTTGACGTTCCAGATAAAAATGCACTACAGCCAAAGTTTCTGTCCTGCACCGTACAACAATTTAATGTTTAACATAAGAAACTATCATGCGTGGGTGCAATAGCAACAATTTAATGTTTAACATAAGGAACTATAGCAAGTTCATCTCCATAAGCATAATTCATATTGGCATCTTGGCCACAAGCATAGCAAGCATCATCAAAAAGGGATATTTCAAGAGAATCGACGGGATCATAACCATCATCATAGCAATCATCCTTCGGTAAGGACGAAGGGGAATTAAACAATGTATGAGTTGAAGAGTTACTCTCAATAGAAGGTGGGCACAGGTAGCTAATCCGCTCTTCCTCCTTTTGTTCTTCGCTCTCCTCATCATCTTTTTCATTCAATGAACTCACAGTTTCATCAATTTCTTCTTCCATAGCTTCCTGCAAAATATTATTCTAATCTTGGACAGCGGAGAATTCCTCAATATATGGTTTAACATAGGCATTAGAAGCATAATTATAATAACAATATTCAAGTATGGCAAAATTTTCAGATTTGTAAAGAGTAGCATCATACTTTTCAATCAAAGAAGCAATTTCATAAGCACCCTTAAAAGCAACAAATTCTTCAATTTGTTGAACATCATAGTAATTATAAACACCCTTAACACACGAAGATACGATTCCATTATCAATAAACTTACATTGGTAGGGCAGGTGTTTCTTAGGGTTTTCTGAACAACAAGTAAAATCGTAAATTTCACATATATTCCAAGCATAACATTGCAAACGATGAATTTGATCCAGTAAAACTTTCCCTTTTAGAATATACGGTGTCGCACATAACAAGCATGCTCATCTAAAGATTTTCCCTCAACTAAGCTAGTGGGGGTTTCAGCACGAGCACAAAGGGATCAAAGATGATCCAAGTAAAAGGCTTCAGGAGTGTGATAGATTTTGAGTGGTTCTTCAACCATTGGTTGAGTAGGTATAACTAATTTTTTTTTGGTATTTTGCGTTTCCTACCCATAACTAAAGATAGAAAACAACTAAGGACAGCAAATAAAATTACTTAGTGAAAAAGCAAACAAGCACACACAAGAATATTCAGCCCACGCTATGACTCCCCGGCAACGGCACCAGAAAAAGGTCTTGATAACCCGCAAGTATACGGGATAGTTGTAGCCTCTTTCGATAAGTAAGAGTGTCGAACCCAACGAGGAGCTAAAGGTAGAACAAATACTCTATCAAGTCCTATCGGCCACTGATACGACTCTACGCATGCTTGGCGTTCGCTTTACCTAGAACAAGTATGAAACTAGAAGTACCTTGTAGGTGTTGTTGGATAGGTTTGCAAGATAATAAAGAACACGTAAATAAAAAGCAGGGGCTGTTTAGATAAAGATGCAATAAAGTAAATATAGCGAGTGTGGAAAAGTGTTGATAGGAGTTGTGAAATTGTCCCTAAGCAATTGACTACCACTAATAGAAAAGGGGGCAATGGTCCAGGCCGGGTCAGCCCATTAGTCCCGGTTCAGTCCAGAACCGGGACCCATGGGGGCATTGGACCCGGTTCGTGAGCCCCGGGGGCCGGCCGGGCCACGTGGGCCATTGGTCCTGGTTCGTCTGGACCTTTTGGTCCCGTTTGGTGGGACGAACCGGGACCAATGGGCCTCGCTCCTGGCCCACCACCATTGGTCCCGGTTGGTGGCTTTAACCGGGACCAAAGGCTGCCCTTTAATCCCGGTTCATGCCACGAACTGGGACCAATGAATTGCCTATATATACCCCTCGCCCGCGAGAAGAGCACTTCACTGCTCTGTTTTTCTGCCCGGCCGTTGGAGAGCTTTGTGGTGCTCTAGCTCACCTCCTATGCACACGAGGTGTTCGATGGAATGGCCGAGCCACACTACTTAACTTTCTCCTCTCGAAGCTCGACCTCCAAACTCCATTTTCCTCAATATTTGTCTAGGTTTAGCAGTCTGTCACTTCCCGTCTCCGTCTTCACCGTCGTCGATTGCCCGCGCCGATCTCATCACCGGCACCACCGTGGTGAGCCTCTTGTTCTTATCTCCTTTCTGAAAGGAAAAATATTCTTACTTGTATGTTTAGATAGATAATTGTATTATTTTCTTACTTTTATTATTGCATCTTATATAGTGCCATGGTTTTGGTATCCGCCCCCGTCGGCCCTCGTCCTGTCTATGATTCGGATGTGGTATATATTATCTTTTCATAACTATTGGTTCATTTATTGTTTATGAAAATTATGCCGACCAACGTGACATAGATTTTATTTATCTAGGAGGTTGTTGAACCGGAAATTCCAACCGACCCTATTGTCGAGAGGTTAAATTTAGTTGAAGAAGAAAACAATTTCTTGAAGGAAAAAATAAAAAAATTGAGGAGGAGAAGATGATATTGGAGTTGCATGTTGCGGATGTCGTCGATGATCACAAGATCAAGATGGATGCAATGCACTTGAAGATTAGAAAGATTAGAAAATATGCCATTCATACCGAGGCTTGGTATCATTATGCCGTTGGATCAGTTGTTACCTTGGTTGCGATTATGATCGCATTAGTTTTCGCATTGAAATGTTTTACATAGTTTCAATGTCTGGTTTAATTAATTTAGATGCTCTGCAGAGCTTTATGTTGTTAGATGAGAACTATGTATGTACTTTGGTTTTAATGTGATGATGAACTTCTATTAATTTGGTCACTTAATTATCTATTCATGATGTTCTGTAATGATTTTTGACACACTTAATTATATATAATGCACGCAGATGAACCGGCAATGGATGTACGGTGAAAGACACACCTCCGAGTACATTAAGAGCATGCATTATTTTCTCGAAGTGGCTGAGGAAAACAAGCAGAATGGTTTTATGTGTTGTCCATGCCCTATATGTGGGAATACGAAGTCTTACTCTGACCGGAAAATCCTTCACACCCACCTGCTTTACAAGGGTTTCATGCCACACTATAATGTTTGGACGAGGCACGAAGAAATAGGGGTTATGATGGAAGATAGCGAAGAAGAAGAGTACGATGACAACTATGTGCCCCCTGAATACGGTGATGCTACTGAAGATCAAGAGGAACCAAACGATGTGCACGATGATGCTGCAACGGGCGAAGCTGCTGAAGATCAAGAGGAACCAGACGATGTGCCCGATGATGATGATCTCCGCCACGGGTCATTGTCGATGCAAGGACGCAATGCGAAAGTCAAAAGGAGAAGCTGAAGTTCGATCGCATGTTAGAGGATCACAAAAAAGGGTTGTACCCCAATTGCGAAGATGGCAACACCAAGCTCGGTACCGTACTGGAATTGCTGCAGTGGAAGGCAGAGAATGATGTGCCTGACAAAGGATTTATGAAGCTACTGAAAAATATTGAAGAAGAAGCTTCCAAAGGATAACGAATTGCCCGATAGTACATACGCAACAAAGAAGGTCGTATGCCCTCTAGGATTGGAGGTGCAGAAGATACATGCATGCCCTAATGACTGCGTCCTCTATTGCGATGCGTACAAGGATCTGAACGCTTGCCCGTTATGCGGTGCATTATGGTATAAGATCAGACGAGATGACCCTGGTGATGTTGACGGCGAGCCCCCCAGGAAGAGGGTTCCTGCAAAGGTGATGTGGTATGCTCCTATAATACCACGGTTGAAACGTCTGTTCAGAAATGGAGAGCATGCCAAGTTGATGCGATGGCACAGTGAGGATTGTAAGAAAGACGGGAAGTTGAGAGCACCCGCTGATGGGTCACAGTGGAGAAAAATCGAGAGAAAGTACTGGGATGAGTTTGCATGTGACCCAAGGAACGTATGGTTTGCTTTAAGCGCGGATGGCATTAATACTTTTGGGGAGCAGAGCAGCAATCATAGCACCTGGCCCGTGACTCTATGTATGTATGACCTTCCTCCTTGGATGTGCATGAAGCGGAAGTTCATTATGATGTCAGTTCTCATCCAAGGCCCTAAGCAACCCGGCAATGACATTGATGTGTACCTAAGGCCATTAGTTGAAGAACTTTTACAGCTGTGGAATGGAAACAGTGTATGTACGTGCGATAAGAACAAACAGGAGGAATTTGACCTAAAGGCGTTGCTGTTCGTGACCATCAACGATTGGCCCGCTCTCAGTAACCTTTCAGGACAGACAAACAAGGGATACAACGCATGCACGCACTGTTTACTTGACACCGATAGTATATACCTGGCAAACTGCAGGAAGAATGTGTACCTGGGTCATCGTCAATTTCTTCCGACCAACCAGCAATGTCGAAAGAAAGGCAATCATTTCAAAGGCGAGGCAGATCACCAGAAGAAGCCCGCCATGTGTACCGGTGATCACGTACTTGCTATGGTTAATGATTTACACGTAATCTTTGGAAAGGGTCCCAGCACACTAGCTGTTTGGAATGACGTTGAGGGACACGCACCCATGTGGAAGAAGAAATCTATATTTTGGGACCTACCCTACTGGAAAGACCTAGAGGTCCGCTCTTCAATCGACGTGATGCACGTGACGAAGAACCTTTGCATGAACCTACTAGGCTTCTTGGGCGTGTATGGAAAGACAAAAGATACACCTGAGGCACGGGAGGCCTGCAACGTTTGCACGAAAAAGACGGCATGCCTCCGAAGCAGTATGAAGGTCCTGCCAGCTACGTTCTTATGAAAGAAGAGAAAGAAATCTTCTTGGAATGCCTGCTCAGTATGAAGGTCCCGACTGGCTTCTCGTCGAATATAAAGGGAATAATAAAAATGCCAGAGAAAAAGTTCCAGAACCTAAAGTCTCATGACTGCCACATGATTATGACGCAACTGCTTCCGGTTGCATTGAGGGGGCTTCTATCGGAAAATGTCCGATTAGCCATTGTGAAGCTATGTGCATTCCTCAATGCAATCTCTCAGAAGGTGATCGATCCAGAAATCATACCAAGGCTAAGGAGTGATGTGGCGCAATGTCTTGTCAGTTTCGAGCTGGTGTTCCCACCATCCTTATTCAATATCATGACGCACGTCCTAGTTCATCTAGTTGACGAGATTGTCATTCCGGGGCCCGTATTTCTACACAATATGTTCCCCTTTGAGAGGTTCATGAGAGTCCTAAAGAAATATGTCCGTAACCGCGCTAGGCCATAAGGAAGCATCTCCATGGGCCATCAAACAGAGGATGTCATCGGGTTTTGTGTTGACTTCATTCCTGGCCTTAAGAAGATAGGTCTCCCTAAATCGCGGTATGAGGGGAGACTGACTGGAAAAGGCACACTTGGAAGGGACTCAATAATATGCAGGGACGGATATTCTTGGTCTCAAGCACACTACACAGTTCTACAGAACTCTACCTTGGTGACCCCGTATGTCGATGAACACAAGAACAGTCTGCACTCCAAACACCCGGAGCAGTGCGACGACTGGATTAC
This sequence comes from Triticum timopheevii, assembly GCA_963921465.1. NCBI lineage: Eukaryota > Viridiplantae > Streptophyta > Magnoliopsida > Poales > Poaceae > Triticum > Triticum timopheevii. The sequence continues at coordinate 686,123,129 of OY997274.1, forward strand.
ATGTGAACACATCAGGACTTTCAGCAGTTGGTTGGAAACACGTCTCAGAGGTGACAACACCGTTTGTGATGAGTTGTACTTGTTGTCCAGGGGACCATCTCTGACTGTATTGATTTACAAAGGAAAAGAGATAAATGGGAATACATTTTACAGGATTGACCAAGATCAAAAGAGCACCAATCAAAATAGCGGTGTCCGCTTTGATGCAACAATCGAGAGGGAAAGGACACATATTATGGTTACATAGTGGACATATGGGAACTTGACTACGGACATGATTTTAAGGTCCCTTTCTTTAAGTGCAAATGGGTCAATCTGTCAGGAGGCGGGGTACAGGTAGACCCACAGTACGGAATGACAACAGTGGATCTGAAAAATCTTGGGTACACTGACGAACCGTTCGTCCTAGCGAATGATGTGGCACAGGTTATCTATGTGAAGGACATGTGTACCTGACTGAGAAAAAGAAAAGATAAGGAAGCGAATACATCATACGATGAGCCAAAGCGCCACATAGTTCTTTCAGGAAAAAGGGACATCGTGGGAGTGGAGGGCAAGACAGACAGGTCTGAAGATTATGAAAAGTTTCATGAAATTTCTCCCTTCAAAGTCAAGGCTGACCCCAGCATCCTGATAAACGATGAAGATTATCCATGGTTACAGCGCAATAAGCAAATGACACAAGCGAAGAAAAAGTGAAGACTTTCTCCCGCAACTATTATGATGATACCATGCCAACTTTGTAACAGACGAGTATGATACCATTGTCCATTTTGTACATGCACATGCTATGTGGGTGAAATTATGATACCATGCCAACTTTCAACTTTTTCAGAGTTCATTTGAAATGCTTTAATGTCTTATGGTTCGGCCCTCGTAATACCATTAATCCCGGTTCGCTCCTTGTCAACTATGTTCTCACCAAGAACACTCTCAAGAGGGCAGCCACGTGGGCCATTGGTCCCGGTTCGTGTGGACCTTTTGGTCCCGGTTCCACGCACGAACCGGGACCAATGCGCCTCGCCCCTAGCCCATGACCATTAGTCCCGGTTTGTGCCACAAACCGAGACTAAGGGGTTGGTCCTCGTTGCCCTTAGAGTTGAGTCCCACCTCGCCAACCGAAGGGCGCTCACACCGGTTTATAAGCCCGTCTCTCTCTGCCTTGTTGAGCTCCTCTCAAAGTGAAAATAGATGCCCCTATATAGGGAATTTGACCTAAATTCATAATGAATTTCTCTGAAATTCATAGAAATTTATTATGAATTTAGGTTGAATTTTCTCTATAGGCGCATCTATGTTCATTTTTTTAGTAAAGTTAATCACAAACTTGTAATTCACACAAATTTCAAAGAATTCAAATTTTAACTATTCAAATTTGAAAACTAATGGCACTAACAAAAAGTTTATAATTTTTCTAAAACTAATGGCACTAACAGAAAGTTTATAATTTTGCTGACCTAAAAGCAAAAAGAATTAAATAATAAAGCAAAAAACAAAAGAAAATAAATAATGCAGAAAACAAAACAAAAAAACTAGAAAACAAAATAAAAATAGAAATAATAAGTATTTTGTTCTAAGTAGAAATAAAATATAATAAATAAAGCAACAAAGAAAACAAACAAACAAAAAAAGTGTTTTCAAATTTGAAAACTAATGGCACTAACAGAGAGCTTATAATTTTTCTAAAACTAAAAGCAAAAAAGAATTAAAAAGTAAAGCAAAAAACAAAAGAAAATAAATAATGCAGAAAACAAAATAAAAAAACTGGAAAAAAATAAAAATAGCAACAATAAGTATTTTGTTGTAAGTAGAAACAAAATAAAATAAATAAAGCAAGAAAGAAAACAAAAAAAGTGTTTTCAAATTTGAAAACTAATGGCACTAACTGAAAGTTTATAATTTTTCTAAAACTAACAGAAAAAGAATTAAAAAATAAAGCAAAAAACAAAAGAAAATAAATAATGCAGAAAACAAAACAAAAAAACTGGAAAAAAGAAAAATAGCAACAATAAGTAAAGAAAACAAAAAAAGAAAAAAAGTGCCTCCTAATGGGCCCCCACGGCCTGAATACGACTAGAAACCCAACAATGGGCCAGGATTCAGGCCCGTAGTAAACCCAGTAGGCCCACAGACACATAGAGGCAGATTAGGCCCGAAAGCCTGCTTTAGAGAGAAGCTCGAGAGGGTTGGCGCATCGCACCTTATAAACAGGTGCGGCTCTCTCTCAACTAGCGAGGTGGGACTAAACTCCCACCACCACGCCGTTGTGCAAGGACCATTGGTCCCGTTTGGTGGCACCAACCAGGACTAAAGGGGTGCATTAGTCCCGGTTGGTGCTACGAACCGGGACCAATGCCCCCCCTTTAGTCCCGGTTGGTGGCCTTTGGTCCCGGTTGGTGGCACCAACCGGGACTAAAGGGTGCATTAGTCCCGGCTGGTTTCACGAACCGGGACCAATGGCTTTGCTATATGAGCAAACACTTTGCAAAAATTCAGAATTTCATCGCCAGTTGCCCCCGACGATGCCGACCTCCTCGACGCCGCCAGGCTGCCCCGACGCCGTCGCAGTCGCCCGTGCCCTCGAGCCCACACCGACGCTGTCCGCCGCTCCCGAGCCCACGCCCACGCTGTCCGCCGCCCACGCCGTCGCCATCCGCCGCTCCCGAGCACGCCCGGTCACGCCCATGCCCCACGACCCACCCCCCACCGTCACTGTCATCGCCGGCCATGCCCCCGCCTCGGCCCGTGGCGTCCACCGCCACCGAGCCCACGCCGACACCGTCCGCCGCCAACGCCGTCACCGTCCGCCGCCCCCGGGCGCGCCCGGTCGCGCCCCTGCCCCACGACCCGCCCTCCACCGTCGCCGTCGTCGCCGGCCACGCCCCTGCCACGGCCAACGCCCCCACCGTGGTCGTCGCCGACACCCTCGCCGCCCCCGCCGTCGCCCTCGCTGGTCGCCCCCGATGTGAGCCGCCGCCGTCACGGCTCTGTGTTTAGTGTTTTTTTTCATATATACATGTGTATTTTTTTGTTCATTGCATTTTTTCATATATATATATATATATATATATATATATATATATATATATATAATGTATATATGTATGTGGTAGCTATATGATGAATGGATGTGGCTATGTATGTATGAATATAATGTTCATAGCATTTTTTGTTTATATATGTTTCTTCATATATGTATTAATTTTTTATTTAGGTTGTTAGTAGATATCGATTTTAGGTTAGTGCATTTTAGGTTAGTGTAGAGGAAAAAGTAAAATAAGGAAAAGGAACAAAAGAGGAAAAAGGAAGAAGAAGAAGAAAAAGAAGGAGAGGAAAAAGGAAAAAAAAGAGGAAGAAAGGAGAAGAAGAGGAGAGGAAGAAGAGGAGAAATAAATAAGAAGAGGAAAAATGAAGAAAAAGAAGAGGAGAAGAAGAAAAAATAAAATATTTTCTATTTTTTTTCTTTTTCTCCTCTATTCCTTTCTTCTTCTCCTCTTTTTTTTCTTCTTTTTTTTCTTTGATCTTCTCCTCTGTCATCGTCGATATACCCCTCCCGATAACTTCAACACGAGGGAGAAGAAGAAAAAGAAGAGGAGAAGAAGAAGAAAGGAATAGAGGAGAAAGAAGAAAAAAATAGATTCTATTTTTTTCTTCTTTCTCCTCTATTCCTTTCTTCTTCTCCTTTTTTTCTTCTTTTTTTCTTCGATTGCTTCTCTTCTATTTCTTTCTTCTTCTCCTCTTTTTATTTCTTCTTTTGTCTTCTTATTTTTTATCGGGTATGTCGTTGTCGATATACCCCCTCCCGAGAAACTTCAACACGAGGGGGGGGGGGTACCGATGCGCCCTCCCCGATAACATTATTTTCCCATGTATATGTATGTCGCGTCGTTGTTGATATAACCCCTCCCGGATAACTTCGACATGAGGGGCGGTCGATATATATAGCCCCTCTCGACCGTGATAACTTATACCACGGCAGCACCCCCCTCGGCCCTCTCGCTCGACCAAAACTCTCGAGGACACCCAAACCCTAGAGAAAAAACGACAAACTCTCTCGAGGCCACTCAAATTTACCAAGTTAAAAGAGCGTTGTCGTCGAGGCCACCCCAAACCCTTGAAGCGTTGTGCCGAGGCCAACCCAAACCCTTGAAGCGTTGTCTAGGCCACCCCAAACCCTAGAGAAGCAGCGTCGAGGCCACTAACATGATTCCTTATTGTGATTAGCTAGCTAGTTCTACATTTTCCACTGATATATATCCATCTGTACCATGTTTGAATAATAATTGACATGTTGTAAATATTTGCAGAATCTATGGAGCACTCCCGAGACAAAGCAACATAAGCGATGTTGGGGGACATAATCGCACAAGGAAGTGATGTCGTTGCGTCATTTCTCAACGACACCGATGGTCAGGAAGGACTGGGTGAAGAAGAGGGCTATGTTCATGATGGCTCCGGCCCATTAATACCGGTACAATAAGAGGGCTATGTTCATGATGGATCCGGTGACCCAATGGAGGTACAAGAAGGAGACCGTGCTGACTGCTTCGGTGACCGAACCAAGTCCGTCCAGGTATATATATTAGTTAAGCCCGTGCTGACTAGTTAATTGATGCATTCATTATTTTGGTATATGTACACATATTAATTAACTCTCGTCTTTCTTCCTTTTTCTAGCCCTCCGGATCGAGCACAACATCGGTATGGAGACGAGGCCCGAAGAAAAAGTTGAGCTCGGATGAAAGGTTTGAGATCACAGCAATCGCGCCCGACGGCGAACTGATTGAACCCATCTGGACAAAGAACGCATTTGCTGCTCAGTGCGGGGTTCTTGTTAGGGACAAGATCCCGATCAGCATCCACCAATGGTATAAGCCTAAGGAGGAAGACCCTGAGGTGTCTTATGTCAATGATATGAAGAAAGATGATCTTTGGACTGAGCTGAAGGCAAATTTCACCCTACCGCCAGAGGAGGATCCGGAGAAGCCAGTTAAAGAGCAATTAATCAAGTCTTGTGTTCTTAAGAAGATGGCAAGCCTATTCAGGAGGTGGAGGAAAGAGCTGAACAAGTTTGTCGACAAAGAAGAGACACTAGAATTCATCGGCAAATATGAGAAGATCAAAGATCACTGGCCCGCATTTGTGGCCCACAAGACATCGGAAGAGAGTAAGAAGATGTCGGCGACAAACAAGCAAAAAGCTGTGAAGAAGCAATGTCACCATCGCACGGGGTCAGGTGGCTACCTCAAAGCCCGGCCTAGGTGGTCCAACGCTGAGAATGATTTGCTTCATAAAGTGATCGAACCAGAGACAATGAACTGGCCAGACCGTTGCCGGACTAGGTTCTTCGGGGCTGGCGGAACCTTGGACCCTGTATCAGGGAAGTGCCGTTGGACGGACAAGCAAGTGAAAATACCAATCAAAAAGATTCGGCACTATATCGATGCAGCGCAGCAAGGGACGTTCATTTCAGACAGGGAGAAGGACGAGCTCACAATGGCCCTCGGGAATCCTAAGCACCCTGGATGGACACGAGGCACGCCAGGCTCCATTCTGTGGAAGGTTGGTTTCCGGTTGCAGGGGGTTACAAAACCCAGGAGAGGAGGAAGAAACTAGAGCAGAGCCAACTGTAGGCGCTGCACGAAAGGGTACAAGGGCTAGAGGAACGAGAAGAAGATCGCATAAAACGACCTGCCGAAGCTTCCCCCGAAGCTACCCCGCCATCTCAGCGGAGAAGCAGCGTGGCTTCCACCGAGCTGCTTCAGCCGGAGCATGTCTTGACGGCTCCTGCTAGCTACCCCGTGGATTTTATCACGGAGTCTCAAAATTGCCACCTTATGACGCAATGACAGAACTTCATAGTCAAGGCGGCTGTCGGCCATGTTCGACCTTCTGAACCCGGCGCAACTTTTCACTGTCGTCCGATTCCAGAAGGATATCCTCGGGTGATGGTGGACGAAATAATGGAGGGATTTGAGGACCTCCAACTTGACCACCCTACCGGTGAAGGGAAGACTCGGCTGGGTTCTGCTCTGAAGACTCCATGCCTATGGCGGAAGGAGTTCATCAAGCTTCCGAACTGGATGCCTCCTCCTCCTCCTCCGGCGAGTCAGGGCACTTCGCCTCCTCCACCGCCTCCTCCTCTGACGAGTGACGATCATGGCACTCAGCCTCCTTCTCCGGCGTGTGGCGGCACTCCGCCTCCTTCTCCGCCTGCGCCGGCGCGCCCGAGCAGCCAACAGCCTCCTCCTTCTCCGCCTTGCCAGCAAGGGCGGAAGAGACCCGCCGCCGCCCCAGCTGCTCCGGCGCGTCGTAGTCCTTCTCCTCCGCCTCGTAAGCAAGGACGAAAGAAGACAGACGCCGCAGCCGCTCCGTCTGCTCCGGCGTCTAGCAGTACAGCCAGCAGAGGCGGGAGGCAATACAGATATGGTCCTTCTCTCAAGCCTCTAGAGAAGTTACCATACGAGAGGACCAAGGAGGAAAACACGAAGATCGTGCAGGCCGAAGTGGACGACTTCTTTGAAGGGTTGAAAGCAAAGAGACATCCACCTCTGGAGGAGAAGGTAGATCCGGTGAAAGCAAAGCGCACTATCGATGCCCTGAGGAAACCACCAAAGTCTCCGCCGAGAACCAACTATGAGCGCATTACTAAACAGACATATCTCGAAGCGGAGCGGTCGAGAAGTACTGTCAGACATCAAAGGTCAAAAGAACGAGCAGCTGCGAAAAAATTGCCCAGCTCGGCGAACAAGCAAATCAATCGTGCCCCCCCCCCCCCCCGCTCAGTGTGTCTAGCAGCGACATCGTCGCTAATGCTCTGGGGACGGTGGCTGGTTATGGCAATCTTGCAGATTACCTGCCTGACGATCAACTTCCTGATTTCATGGTGGTGGACGAACACAGATATGAGTACGGGAAGCCTCTCCTCAAAGATGAAAATCTCTAACAACGATGATGCGAAGATTCCATAATTGGTACATGAAAACCTGCGGAGAGTCTGTGGGGACGAATACTTTGTATCTGAACATTAAAGAGGAGCACGACCTCGTTGGAACTGATCTGTTGCCTGTTACATTTGAGGAGTTCTTCGAGTTCTTCAATAAAAAGGCCCTCGATAAATTAACGGTCTTTTGCTACTGTCTGTAAGTACTATTTCTGTCATTAAGTCTCTATATATAGTTCAGCTCTTTCATTGCATGTATTTATAATTAATTATTCTCACTATATTATGTAGATTGAAAATCGTCGAGTGCAGAAAACAAGAAATGTATGATATTGGGTTCATTAACACAAATATCATAGATGAAATTCAGGTTAAAAAGCACGCCGAAGAGGCCGAGGCCAACTTGCTACAATCGTTGATCAAAAATCAAAACAAAGATACCATACTCTTTCCTTACAACTTCAAGTGAGTGTTACTGTCGTGTGCATATTCGGTTTCCCTTATTACTCGAGCGAGGTTATAGTAACGTAATTGATGACTTATGCATGCGTGCGCAGCTTCCACTATGTTCTTCCACTAGTAGAAAATGGAGCTTTAATACCGGTTCATAAGGGCCTTTAATACCGGTTCTGCAACCGGCACTAAAGAGTGGAGACTAAAGGCCCCCCACCTTTAGTACCGGTTCGGCATGAACCGCCACTAAAGGCACACCACGTGGCGTGAGCTCGCGCCGTGGTATGGGGGACCTTTAATACCGGTTGGTGTTACCAACCGGTACTAAAGATATTTTTTTTGATTTTTTTTTTTGGAAATTTTGAAAAAAAAGTTGACTTTTTTCGATTTTTAATTTTCTGAATTATTTGATGATTTAGTCTCTAATCGCCCCTCTTAACTACTCAAGTGTGGATCACTCATTTCAAATCGTCTAACTTCCCCACCGGTCATCCATCCTCTCACTCCCCCAGGCTGAGCACGCTTAACTTTGAAGTTCTATTCCCCCTACTTTCCAAGTCTGCACTTGTTGTTTTCCTCACAAATGTAAGCTGTAAATCCTATTAACCCTCAGCAGTTTAGCTTGAGCATTAGGTCACACATTTCACCGTTTGAGTTTGAAATTATTATTCTAAAAAAAAGTAATTATTTAGTAACACTAATATTTCTTAAATAAGTTTGACCATAGTTTGACCACAGTTTGACCATAGTTTGACCAGATTTGACCAAAATTCAAAAAATTGAAATAATTATTTAGTAACACTAATATTCTTGAATAAGTATGTAGTAACATTAATACTTCTTGAATAAGTAGTTTGACCATAGTTTGACCAGATTTAACCAAAATTAAAAAAAACTTAAATTTGAGCATATCTTTTTCTCCTTTTGGAATTTGAGGATTCTAAAAAGTTGCAAACAGGTCGTAGGCCATCAAAATCGGATGCGGATTTTCGTGCTGAATTTTTTGATATATTATATGTTTTTTTCCGACATCGTATCCAAAAGTTATAGCCGTTTTACATTTTCCCTACACTTTTTGCAAAACATGTCCAAATTTAAGTTTTTTAATTTTCCTAACTAGTAGATGTAGTAATATAACTACATCTCGAAGAATTTTATTTTTTGAATTTTTTATCATTTTCTTTTGTATTTTCCAAAACTGAAATGGCGATATACTAGCGGGTAGAGATTGAAAATTGCCCTTTAGTACCGGTTTGTGCCACGAACCAGTACTATAGGTCAAACCCCTTTAGTACCTGTTCGTGGCACGAACCGGTACTAAAGGTTAGCCCTTTAGTATCGGTTTGTGCCACGAACCGGTATTAAAGGTGATCGCCGGGCCCCGGCCTGACGCCAGCCTGCCACCACCCCTTTAGTACCGGTTCGTGGCACGAACCGGTACTAAAGGTTCAAAACAAACCGGCATTAATGCATAGCCGTTCGAACCAGCACTAATGGTACCATTAGTACCGGGCCAAAATCGAACCGGCATTAATGTGTCTCACATTAGGTCCTTTTTCTACTAGTGTTCTGGAGATTAAGCTTGAGCGGGGACTAGTAACCGTCTTAGACTCGAGACGAAAAGATCCCGAAACCTATGCGGACATGACTAAAATGCTCAACAAGTAAGTTCAATCAATCACTATCGCACCATTTCAGCAACTTTTTGTTCATTTCCTGATATCTCAAGTAATAATTATTATTTTCTTTGTCTTGCAGGGTTTGGAAACAGTTGACCGCAGAAGCTCCTGGACTGCCGAAGGAGCTGCGATATACATACCCGAAAGTAAGTACTACTGGCTAGCTAGTTGCGCGCATCTCCCGTTGATTCTATAGCTATACTTTCATCAATGCCATTTATAATGCTTCATTATCAGTTTGATTGACCTCTATTTCTCGTAAAGTGCTTGTGGCAGGAACAAGGGAATAATTACTGTGGATACTACGTGTGCGAGTTCATCTACAACGCGACTTTGAAAAATAAGTGGGGCTACTCTAAAAGACAATATGAAGTGCGTAAGCAATAATATTCACAATTTCATTTTATTACACCATCATTTCTGTTGAGTTTCATTCATATATATGTATTAATTAACCGCCTTCTTCAAATTAGACGTGGCAGATGCGGAATGAACTCCTAGAACAAGATCGCATGAAAGCAATTCAAGAGGAATTGGCGGGATTCTTTCTTGACCACGTCATCAATAAAGCCGGAGAATACCATGTGGAAGTTGATTTCAATTGCTAGGGGATTGTAAGAGATCTTACATATTGTATATGTATGTAGCCAGTAGCGTCGGATAGATAATACGAAAACTTGTTGTTCGACCAATCTCTCGGAAAAGGAGAGGTCGATCGATCACTTCTCTCGGTATGCATGACGAACTTCTGTACTTAATGGTTCCCTTCATTTTCTTACTAGCTAGCGTGTCGAGGGCCTCTCTATGTATAGTACGTAGCATCGACAAAGCACGGACATAAGAGAGGACACTTCTCTCTATTAATTAGCTAGCTAACACAATATATGAAACACCTAAATTAACCCCCCAAAACCCCCAAACCCCCCCCCCCCCTTCAAAAAAAACAAAAATCCCATTCACTGAAATGCTGACGCGTGGATGCCTTTTGGTCCCGGTTGGTGCCACCAACTGGGACCAAAGGCCCTCTTGCCTGGGCTCTGCGCACCGGCCACATGGAGGCCCATCTGTCCCGGTTTGTGTTAGAACCGGGACTAAAGGACTAGGGCATTAGTAACGACCCTTTAGTCCCGGTGCAAGAACCGGGATAAAAGGCCCTCACCAACCGGGACTAATAGGTGTTTTTCTACTAGTGTACGTTACTAGACCGATAGCAAGATTTATGTGGGAGAGGCATAAGCTAACATACGTTATCTTCTTGGAACATATGCACTTATGATTGGAACTCTAGCAAGTGTCCGCAATTACTAAAGATTCATTAAGGTAAAACCCAACCATAGCATTAAAGCATCAAGTCCCCTTTATCCCATACGCAACAATCCCCTTACTCGGGTTTATGCTTCAGTCACTCAAGCAACCCACCCTAAATGAATCATGAATGTATTGCAACACCCTACAGTGGGATCCCTCACGCTTGCGCGACACGAAGGGCATAATAGGACAACAACATAACCACAAGCAAATTAAATCAATCATAGCAATTCATCAACCACCAATAGGACAACGAAAATCTACTCAGACATCATAGGATGGCAACACATCATTGGATAATAAAATGAAGCATAAAGCACCAGGTTCAAGTAGAGGGTACTACGGGATGCGGGAGAGTGGACCGCTGGATATAGATGGGGGAAGGTGATGGAGATGTTTGTGAAGATGGTGGAGGTGTTGGTGAAGATCGCGGTGATGATGATGGCCCCCGACGGCGTTCCGGCGCCACCAGAAGCAAGGGGGAGAGAGCCCCCCTTCTTCTTCTTCTTCTTCTTCTTCCTTTACCTTCTCCCTAGATGGGAGAAGGGTTTCCCCTCTGGTCCTTGTCTCCCATGGCGTGGGAGGGGCGAGATCCCCTCCGAGATTGAATCTATCCCTCTGTTTCTGTGTTCTGGAGTTCTGCCCTGGCACCGTTTCCTTTATATCTGGAGATCCGTAACTCCGATTGGATTGAAACCTTCGCCTAGATCGTTTTCCAAAAATTAGCTTTCTTGCGGCCAAAGAAGGGCATCAACCGAATTACGGTGGCCCACGAGGGTGGGGGCGCGTCCACTTTAAGTGGGCGTGGGCCCCTATCTCGTGGCCATCTCGGGCATCGTCTTGCGTTGATTCTTCCTCCCAAAAATCACAAATATTCAAAAATAATTCTCCATCCGTTTTTATCCCGTTTGGACTCCGTTTGATATGAGGTTTCTGTGAAACATAAAACATGCAACAGACAGGAACTGGCACCGGGCACTGGATCAATATGTTTGTCAAAGGAATATGAAAGTTGTAGAATATTGGTATGGAACAATCAAAAATTATAGATACAATGGAGACGTATCACGCAACTATAACACCTAAAAAATGGATGAAGAACATACACATGTTTGCTTTTTAGGGTTCACAGATAAATCATGGTCTCGGTAATGTTTCTGTTCATGAGGATCATGCAACTGTATAGTTGATTGTGCACAACTATAACACCTGAAAAAGGGATAAAGAACATACACATGTTTGCTTTTTAGATGTTCACAAATAAACTTAATCTCATAAAAACTTCATAGTTTTAGTTACGTCCTCATGACCAGCTGCACCCTGCCACCCTTTATGATTATTCGCCAAGTATTTATGATCATACCAATGGATCCCACCCGAAGAGAAGAAATTCTTGACACACCACTATGAAACAAACTAAATTGAATGGTATCTAAAACATTTAGATGTTGGCCAAATCGTGGTCTTGGTAATGTTTCTGTTCATGAGATTGGGCAATGTGATACATGGTTTTAGGCAACTGTATGGTTACTTGTGAGCAACTATGTTATCTTAATTAACATATGCAACAAAGAATAGCAGGGCCAAAGGAACATTCGACGATACTTCCACACAAATTAATCACCTGGTTGGCCAAGAGATAGCTTTCATTCGAATGAGTAGGTCATAGATCAAGCATTGAAAATATAGCTAGAAAGCCTACAGCAAGACAACGACTAATGGTACCTACCTGCTTACTAGCTCCAAACTCTTACATGGATTGGAATTGCCTGATTAATTTGGGCACGACTCATCACGGGGCCTCGACTCGACTCTGTTGTTCCATCTACACTCTAGGTACGACCAACGTAAGTTTAGAACCTCTATTAGGAAAATACTATTATTCCTATTAGGATCACATGTAGGAAACTCTGTAGCAATGTAGATAACTTGGTTTTTGAGGAAGACAACTTAGAATCCATGTTAGAAACATTTGCACTTTATGGTAAGCAACTGTCACGATATTATAGACAACTAAACTATCTACAACTTAGTTTCTGATGTATGAAAATTAGCCTCCATGGTAACCACCTATTACACTACTGCACAAAGCTAATTAGGAGGCTACTAGGCGAGTTCACTTATACACATGACGCAATTCATGTAGCATCAAAGTTTCTCATGTTTAGCACTAAAGTTGCGTCATCCAGCATCAAAGTTGCTTTTGAAAAAAACACATCAAAACATATCCATATGAGATCTAGTTTCTACGAGCTCGTCACGAGGAACCCGACGGTGAAAACAGTTCTTCATTTCGACACTTGGTTCAAAAGTTGTAGCTTTTGAAAGAAATGGAACGAAATAAATTGGTGACGGCAGCACATGCATGCACACCGCCGTTGTTCTCGCGTTCCCCATCAGATCATCAAATCCATTAGGTACACCACTTCCTATGCCTCACCCGCCCTACAGCGGCATCTGCCGTCGGCTGGATCTGAGCTCTTATTACAGCGTCTGTGCATGTAGGTACATAAGTGAACCGGCGGGACGCGAAGAAGATGGTGGGTTCGTTGGGGATACCGGAGTCATTTTTGGCCACCTTCGCCTCGCTCACCGAACCTGTTGGCCTACGAGAATGGTTCAGCAACCTCGTCTTCACGGCCACTGTTGCAATCTTCGCTTGTGTGGTTACATCACATCCCCTCCTCATCGTGCCTACAGGTCCGGTTATTAAATCTAGCAAACTGAAAATTGTTTTCTTGATGGAGTTTGTAGAACTGTTTCCGGGCGAGCCTGAAGCTTTGCTACGATCTAGCTAGGTCTTATTAATTACATCTAAATATGGAGGAACAGAAGGCATTGTGCTGATATGGCTATAAAGCTTTTCCTGTAAACTGGTAACTAGAGATGCTTTAGCTTCTCATTGTTTTGACCAATACATTATTTGTAGTCATCCAATAAGTTAGCAAGTTGTTGTTCAAAATTGTATCCAAAACTGAACATACAAAGTAGTGTTGAACTGGAATTATATCCATGACATATTTTTTCTACAGATGCTCTTGCAGTCATCAGGCATAGGAAGAAAACTTCCGAGGCTGGGTTATATCTACCCCTGCATCCTGTTCCAAATTTCAATCCCCTCTCTGTATGAGGTTCTTTCCTCCATTTTCCAATCTTCATGAACCATGTTGCTTCTTTTCTTTTATATTACTGCCATGCACTTGACGCATTGATTATTTTTTCCTTGCTTTCCATTAGCATGTTTAGAGAGAGTCAATGTTCATATTATGAATCTCATCTCCAGCCTGCATATACTAACTTGAACGACGAAATATCTTGAGGCATCTCAATTATCAAAGTAAGGGCATGTTGTCTGTTCTAGATTCCATCCAGACAACTACTGAGAGGTTTGTTGTCATCTTTTGATTTAAAGTTGCAGTTCTTTTCAATAAATACCTCAAATATTTCTAATGAGAACCACTTAATAGTCCAACTATCCTTAGCATAGGGATCTCACAAGATAATTTGAAAAGAAATACTACTCATAGATCTACATACTTATTTAATACCTTGACTACTTTATAGTCCAACACAAAATTTTCTTTCACAGAAACTCCGGTATAGAGAGAAAAAACGATTTTACTAAAGATGATAGTAGCAAATTCCAATGGTATAATAAACTTCAATACCCTGCGTTGTACCATATATTTAACTAATAATGCCTCTAATACCTATCAAGTACCCACAACAATGAATACGTACTGGTCACCATTGTTGATAGAAAATCAATAAATCAATGTCCTGACATGTAAATCTTACCATTCTTCCCTACATTTATTGAATAAAATTAAGATACATATTCTGATTGGACATTACCTTCTATTCCCACTATTTAACATCAACGGCACAAAATAAATTTATATTGCTGAGAAGCTTCTCCAATGCAGCAACTGCCATTACATGATTTTTTTTCTAGATCAGTTTGTTCTAATGATGAAAACATTGAAGATAATATGCTACATTTTTAAAAAAAATAATTGTTTCGGTGATGATGGCCATGTCTTTTGCTTCTAATTCTCATACATGGGAGCTAAGGGCACATCTTTTAAATATAATTTCTATAAGGAACAAAAATTACCTTAGTCTTTTATTGTTTTCTTATAGATATGTAACCACTATAGTTCCATGGGTTTAAGATGAGCGAGCCTCTTCTATCAAGTGCTAGCCCTATTCTAAAAGAATGTGTTAGCCCTAAAAGTGTTTAGGTCAACCAGTACACAGGATAGATACGGTATTTGAATTAAAATAACCTGCCCGCAAAAAAAAAGAATTAAAATAACCTGAAAGATGTCACTTTACATAGAGATATCTTACAATAGTGCTTCAATGTTGTTTTAAAAGAAGACTATTGTGAGCTATTGCTAACATTTCAGGACACGTAGAGTAATGCCACAAGGAAAAGAATATATTTCAAGGCATTATACTGTACATAAATCTAACAATTGAACCGGTTATTTAGAATGATCAAACTCACCATACTATCCACTTAATACCCTCCTAACAAGGCCACACATTTTACACCATGTAGGGCAACACTAATATGGTACAATGAAGATACATGCTCCAGTTCCCTCCATGCCATGTATAGTATAAATAATTGTTGCCTTGACCGCCACCTATTATAGCCGAGATTCTCACACTTCTAGATGTCTTTTAGTGGTACAATACTTCAAATATATCATCATGCTGGAGTACATGTATTTGCGTCAATTGTTGATATCTGATATCAGCTGTGCATTTTCTGATATCAGATGTACATATATAATCGTCAACGGCATTTTGAAAATTAGTTCAATTACTTTAATTAAAGAGGGTCGGCGGCACAACTTATGGTGGCGCTTAATGCAATTCCTCGTCTATCGGGTCCACAACTAATATTTGCAGTATGGCACCAGTGCTTATAGACTACAATGAGACGACTCCAAGCACTTGTGGACCATGGTGGGATGAGGACACCGCCGGGAAAGTATCAGGTGCTACTGGCCATTAGGTGCTACCGTGATACGGGCTTCTGGACCGTTGGATCTCAGATTTGATGGTTCTCGGGAGCTCTTGAACATTTTACAGAAACAACAACCTAGAGTCTAAAAATTACGTGCAGATACAATAGCTTCTCAAATACCGTCGGATCTGAGATCCAACGGCTCCCAAATGCCCGTATCACGGTAGCACCTAAGAGCCAGTAGCACCTGATATTTTCCACACCCCTTGTTTTGTGAAGTCAGTGGCTTTGTGTACCTCCTTAATAAGCGTGCGTAAGCAGAGTGTGGTGTGTTTTTTGCTCGCTCAGCTCTGTATTATTGTATCCTAGAGAAGGCTATTGATGCATACTCTCTTTTGGATTTTCCGAACAACCTGTCCCATGCATTTTGATGGCAGCCAAATATGCAGTATTATTACAGGATATCGGACACTAAATCCATTCCATAGCATTTGGCATTGGTTTAGTTTAATTTAGGACCAGCCAAAGTTTAGAAAGAGTAAAATGCACGGGTGGTACATGAACTTGGTAGCGAGTGTCATTTAGGTCGCTGAACTCCCAAAATGCACATTTAAGTCCCTAAACATGCTTATGGGTTCACATAATCTATATCTATATCTATATCTATATCTACTCCTAATGAAGCAGTTGGTAGTCTCGTTTCCAGGTTTTTTTCGTCCCACTTCTCATGGTTTTTTGGTACCTCCTCCCACCTCTGCTAGTTTTTTCGTAGGTTTTTTTTTGTCCCCTCCCCCCACTTTATCGGTTTATTTTCGCATCACCCTCTCACACAATGAAAGAAATCTGAAGTTAGTAATATCATGTAGAATCAATCATGAACAATCTCTAAAGATCAAATCTAATTAATTAGTCTTACCTTAAATCACTTGATCACATTAATTAGAAAACAAATAATTGATTTTCAGAAAAATCGATCAATCACATTAACCTTACCTTAACTCACGGATGGTAATCAATCTCCACACAAAGTAAACAATACATCGAGGGAGCAGTAAATAAACTCCCTTTCTTATGACATGTATATGATCTTCCCTTCCCTCTCCGTTGTCGAGCATTCTTGATTCTCGAGACCGATGCTTGGGCTGCATCACTCGGTCGCAACGGTGCCTGAGGACGAGGACGGCGAGGCCGGGTGCCACGGCACCGCGTTGGCCGCGGCCGGTGAAGGGGGTGAAGAAGGGTGGCTTCCCTGGCCCCGGCCGTGGCCGTGGCCCTGGGAGTTGGTGCGGTGGAAGCGGCACTTGAAGGATCCGGCGTGGGTGGCTGGCGCGCAGACGCACTTGGAAGTGGGCCCGTGGCCCGCACCAGACGGCGCCGACGCCGACCCGGGCCACCTCCTCCGCGTATTGTTGGAGTTGTGGCTGGCCGATTTACATGATCCATATTTAATTCCCTCAGTTGTGGTGGCAAATATAATACACATAATCCATATTGTCATGCACTAGCGTGTGTGTGTGTGAAATAGATGGATTATGGTCCCATACCCAATAAGATGGATATGTGTGTTTGTATTGGAGAGAGGGAGAGGGGGAGAGAGAGTGAGGAAGAGGGAGGGAGAGTGTGTGTGTGTGTGTGAGGGTTTGATGGTAAAAAAGGTCGCCCATGTCACTTGATATGTATGAGAATATTAATATTGAACTCTTAAAGTTAATGTGGCCCCGTTTCAACGAATGAGCGTTCTTCTAGTACCTACTAATAAAGCAACTATTGCTTCTGGTGGTCCACCACAAAAATTGCCCCTAGAGTTGCGTATAAATTAGCCACTATGCCACCCGTAAGTTAAAAAACGATTCAGTTTTTTCCTTCATATATCGCGTTTGCTTTGGGTTCATTTAAGGAAACTCCTCGCGTATATCACATATACTACCTCCGTCCAGGATTAGAAGTCCCCAGAGCCACCAAGCCTCGTACGAAATTACTAGGCCGCCTGCAGGAGCTCTGCTCCTTTCTGTAGGCCGTGTTTGAAGCATGTAAGCAAGGCGATGATCGATCCACTGGTGGTACGATCTTGAGGGAGATGCGCACCTATCTTCCAAGTTTTCAGGGGTTTGAACTACGATGGACGGCAATGGAAGCTAATTCAGCTGCCCACCTCACTGCTAAGCAGGCTTTATATTTAGATACTATGTCTGTCTCATTTCATGTAATTCCTGAGTTTCTGGTCGAGGCTGTTCGATCAGATATGTCCCGCCTAAATGAATAAAATGCCTAAAGGGCGGTTCTCAAAAAAAGGTCTGTGCCTTTCGTAGTGAATGCAAGCTAAGGGCATGTACAATGGTTCTATCTTAGCAATGCCACTTAGGATAAATGATGAGGTGGATGAGAGAGAAATCATAAGAGAAGGCTTGTCTTCTCTTAATTAAGAGAAGGCAAGAGATGATCTCTTAGCACAATATGTCTCATCATATTTTTAGGAATAACAAGTTATTGATGATAAGGCTAAGAAATGACCCATTGTAGACACGTTTTTTGTCATCTCTAAATTACATGCAAGATTTAAGATAAGACTATCTTATCGACCATTGTACATGCCCTAAGCATGCAGCGGCCGTTCCGTCTTTCAAGCTCCTGCATGCAGCTACAGTAAACAACGCAACCAATGCATGCACTCCTTTTTCTAAGGCAACTGCGGGCATGCGATGTAATTATGTTTAGGAGGTTAGCAGTCAGAGTATAAATAGGAAACAAAGCCCTCTGATTGGTTAGACCAGCAGCAACTTTTGAGCATCGTCTTGGTCTTGATGATTTGGCTTAAGGGACTTTTAAACCCGGACGGAGGTAGTAGGTAGTTACACAGTGACTATGGTGTCCACGTCTCTTGCTGGAGACCCGGGTTTGATCCCCCTTCCTCCCTATTTTTTCTCTCCTTTTCTCTCTTGAGATGCTGGTGGGCGCAGTATATAACTACTCGCCCAAGCATCACTCAGCAGATGGGCTGCACACAATTTCAGCCCGGCTACTCTATTTTTTAGTCTTTCTATTTTGGCAGATTCAAATATTTTTCAAAAAAAATCATAACTCCAAACCTTATCTTCAAATCTAACATGTTATATATGAAAACCGCTCACAAAAATGTGTAGATTTCAAATATACTACTCACTCTATCCTAAAATAAATAACTCAACTTTGTACTAGCTTTAGTACAAAGTTAGTACAAAGTTGAGTCACTTATTTTGGGACGAGAGGAGTATTATATTGCATGTTAATCATTTCTAAATTGCTTTAGGATGTAAACTTAATTAATATCTTCTCTATATGAGGGGTTCTCTATATGACTGTTTGATGCTCTCACATAATCTATTATTGACACTATGGGGGATGTTGATTCCTATTAACTACCATATCCTACATAATCATTTTCTTTGTTTCGCACAGTGCACTACCAACCCCTATACGATGATGCACATTAAACTGTTGATACGAGTTTTATGTAAACCAGTGTGGCTTAAAGTTGATTTTCATGTTTTTTGAAATTGTGTCAATAAATATATTTTTAAGAATATTGTTTGCTTATGTTGTTGGATGTGTGTATGAGGGATGCTTTTTTTCCTCAGGTTGCAACGCACGGGCATGTTTTGCTAGTACATCCAAATCTTCATAACCCATGTTAAATGGCATGTATGAATGCTGACTGTGTGTTGACGTCCACATGTCAGGTCCACCTATGTTCTCTCTTCTTCTCTCTCCATTTCTCTCAAATGATCTCTGCCGTCGCGCTCTCCCAAATCTTGCGCTGCCGAAGCTTGGACGGTTCGGTGTGGCAAGCTCGCCCCGCCTCTACGGCGTGCCGACCTCGCCCTATCAGCACCACCAAAGCTCGTCTCGACTCCACTCTCATCCTCTCCCCCATGGTCACCGGCGATCACCTCCCCCTTACCCCTCCTGCCTCTCTTGCTCTCCATCCTCCGCTCCACACATCAGCATCCCAGTCAGCATGCCACGTACGCAATTTAAGGTGGGTTATGGAGATTTGAGTGTCACATGAGCCAATGAGATTTGA
Organism: Triticum timopheevii; assembly: GCA_963921465.1. NCBI lineage: Eukaryota > Viridiplantae > Streptophyta > Magnoliopsida > Poales > Poaceae > Triticum > Triticum timopheevii. Next base: position 686,142,553 of record OY997274.1, read on the forward strand.
GTGTCACATTTCGGGAGATGAGAGACCACTCCCTAGTTCATGTACCGCTGGTGCATTTTACTCCTTAAATAAAACAGGACGCAGGTACTTCCTCCACCCCAAATTGCAAGTCGTTTTAACTTTTTTATTAGATACATAGTAAAACATAATGTATTATATAGGTCAGGTGCATAGCAAAAGCTATGAATCTACAAAAAAACAAAACGATTTATATATAATTTTAAAAAAAGGAGTAGCATATATATATTGTTTATTTATTATAGGCAAGGATGCATGTTTAGCACCCCAACCTTTACATGCATGCATAGACATGGAGTACACAAGTGAATAGCTAGGTACCGTGCAATTATTCATTACATATATATAATATAAGTAGAGATGCACGGAGTCACACACAGATGATGGAGGTGCACGGCGGCTGGGTCATCAGATGATAGGGTAAAGCGGGTACTTGGCAATGCCGCACAAGCCCAAGGGTGGCGAGTCCCTAAGGAAATAGACGAAGCCTTTGTCGCCCCACTGGTCAGTCCACGAGTTCTTGCCGATCCAGTACTTGGTCCCGTCAGGCTTGGTCCCGTACCCGACGATGGCCAGCGCGTGGTTCTGCCTTGTCCCGCACGCCCCTTTGGTGTAGACGCCGGACCTGGAGCAACCGGCGTTGTACACGCCGCGGATGTAGTGCTGGAAGCAGGGGTCACTGTAGTCGAAGGATGCGGCGACGGGCTGCTGCGCCACGGCCGCCATCAGCGCCGCCTCGTCGCCGGGCGGTGAAATCTTCTTGTAGCCTCTGAGCCTCACCGCGACCGGCTTGGCCCTTTGGCACGTCCCCACCTTGCCGGTGTAGGGGTAGGCCGCCTCCGTGGTGATGCCACCGTTCTGGATCACCCACTCGAAGGCCTTGTCCATCCAACTGTTGCCGCAGCCGTTAATCCGACAGTCCACCAGCTGCTGCTCCGACAGCACCGGCGGCGATCCACCGGTGCTGATCGCATGCGCGCTCTCCATCGTCGCCACCGACGTGAACGCCCAGCAAGATGCTGCACGGACACGTACGTTAGATGACACTTACTTAGCTTGCATCAATGGAGTAGACGACGACAACTCGCATCTCGCATCGCATGCATGATTTATTTTGGATGGATGTTACTTACAACCTACGTTGCACGGATACTTCAGAAAGCGCGCGTATCCAGCCGGACTGCCCCGATACTCGGATACTGCCCCGATACGACCTGATACGTATCCCGTAAGTATCCCTCAATTTTTGATTTGAAAAAAAGAAAATAATGTTTGATACTCCTAGGATACTTCTGCGATACTTCTTGGATACCTGAAACCCCTCGTTCGGCATGAAATCTCCTCAATAGTAAAGGCGCACCTTTTGAAAATATCCAACATGGGAGTGAGTTCATGCCAAAACATGACCATCAATGTTCTTGTTCAATTGAAAGGTGAGCAAGAGAGAGTCGATGCACTGATTGGAACAACAAACCCATGAAAATCCCACTGCCAATTAATGAGAGTGGACCAACTGCATGAAAACAAAAGGAATAATCATATAGAGGCATGCTTTGACCTAGAAGCTCTATTTTGTTTTCAATATTTTTAATAATTAATATATGTAATATCTATATATAAACGTATCCCCGTATCCATGTTTTCAGAAAATTGGCGTATCGGGCGTATCCCCGTATTGCGTATCCGATACGTATCCAAGTACCCATGCAACGTAGCTTACAACAGGAATCCCCTTGATACTTGGCTGCTGTGACGACGCCTTTCTCCCTCCAATCCACGCTCGGAGGCACCACCGCCGTCAGGTTGAGGTTGGTACGACGAGGTGGCTCTTCGACGGCGGCGATGCCCTCGTGGACGGGGCCAGCGCGAGTTGTGATCACCGTCGTCTCCTCCGACTCCCATGACGACTCGTTGCTGCCAGAATTGCTGCTGAACATGGCCATGAACTCATCGTGGGTGAGGTCGGTGAACGGGGTCTCGCCGAGGCTGTAGCTCATCCGGCTGTCCCGGTTCGCCGCCTCGATGAACTCCATGTTGCTCCGGTACACCTCGAACCGGCGCAGCTTCTCCTCCACGGTGGCATACGACCGGCCGTGCGCCGCCATCCATCCATGGAACCTCCCCAGCATCAGCAGTGCCTCGCCATCCAAGCCATGGTCGAGGGTACCTGAAGCTGATGAAGCCATGGAGGGGATGAAGAATGCGGCTGCCACCAGTAGCGGCAGCAGAGCTCCATGGATGAGGACGACGAGCGCATGAAAGCCATGTCCGATATGGATGATGTTTAGCTACCTTTGGGTACAGCCATTTATAGAGGCCCGGCGATCGACAGATCTCACTACTGATTCACGTCCTCCTCTTGCAATTGGTGTGCTGTCTTTTTCCATAAATTTGAAAGCCATGTCCGATATGGATGATGTTTAGGTTTAGCTACCTTTGGGCACAACCATTTATACGTAGAGGCCCGGCGATAGATCTCACTACTGATTGACGTCCTCCTCTTGCAATTGGTGTGCTGTCTTTTTCCATAGACTTCTAGAGTGAGCCTCAGATCACATGCTGGCAAATAAACCACCGAAAACACTATATCTTCTTTTAGGCATAATTCATGTATAACATGATTTGAAGGACCTTGGTGGGTACGTACAGTGGCATCTTTCACACCTTCACTACCACACAAGCCATTTATAAGTGCTTAATTCCCTCCAAGTTCTTATAGTTTAAACCAAATAAAAGAAGAGCATATATCAACGTAATGGAAGAAAAGAGCCGGCGTCAGGTGCACTTAATTTTTTGACATTAACAATATTAAAAATATGAGATTGGCAATTATGATATACAACAAGTACACAAAAAGAAGATCTTTTTTTCTTTGGGGTACTCCTTTGCCTCACAACAAGATCAGACTTGCTGGTTTATGTTCTTCTACTATTTTTAAATAGGAAAGCAATACCTTATTCAAGAATTTTCTTCTCCCCTTACACCTGAATTTTGCTTCGTCCTCCTATTGCCAATCCAAGGATTGCGAGCTCCTTCCCCGCCTCCGACGAGGTTGGATCTTGGGAGTTCGGGCTCTTGCAAGCTTCTCCCCATTGCCGAACTTTTATCGAACGCCGATTACGGTTAACCGGCTTGTATCCCTTTTCTCCCTAACTCATTGTATCACGCGGGATCGAATGGCTCTTTCATTATTAACCCCTTTGCTTCTCGATCCGATCCTACCGCTTCCGCTCCAATGGAGGGCCACTCCTCCGGTAACGCCTCTCCTGCAAGCTCCCGGGATCACCTTTGGGACATGCTGGATCCCGCGAACCAGGGTGTTCACCATCCAATCGTTGTCAACTTGGGTCACAAAAAAAGAGTAGAAGAAGCTAAAGCAGCAAATATATTGTGACACGAAGGAGTACCACAAAGCAAAAAGATCTTATTTTTATGTACTTGTTGTAGACCATAATTGCTAATTTAATACTTTTAATCTGAGAAAATTAAGTGCACTTGACGCCGACTCTTTTCTTCCATGTGTTTGATATACACTTTTTCTTTCATTTAGTGTAAAATATTAGAACTTGGAGGGAACTAAACCTATGTCGCTGACGTGGTAGCGAAAGGTTGTTGGGATTAATCCATCCATCAATTATGCAATTCAGATCTACTGTCTTCGGCTGTTTATTTGCCAGCCTGTGATACAAAGCTCATTGTAGGGGGGAAAAGACATGTAAAAAAGAGGACAGCTTCAGATCCGCGATGCATGGCGGAGTGCGCAGGGACGGCGGTGGCTGGATCTGGGCAAGCGGGCTGGACGTGAAGCTGTTGTTGCTGGTTGTTCCGGTCTAGTACACATCCACGTCCTAAATGAATGCGAGCGCTACCAGAAGGCTAGCTTAATTTGCACTTCAGTGCACCGGGCTAGCAGGATCTTCGCCGTCCTCTTGCACTGCGTGACACCCGAAGAAATCGGTTCAGCCCTGTGTTGCTCTTCGCGACTCAAGACACCGACGCCCCCGGCGCCCTCTTCTCTGTTGAGTAAATAGGCAATATCTCGATTAAATTAATCCACGAGTAAATCACTAGCATGGCATTGACTAAGTTGATGACGTACTGACTTTGATCTAAACATGCACGTACTAAGCAAACAGTAGACAAATCTACACATACTGCTAGTACTGCTAATATGAAAATAATCAGGAGCGGGATAAACGAGTTATACCCTCCAGTAGGCCATGCAGAGGCCGCGGCTTTGGTGGCAGCAGCGGCGTCCTCGGCGGCCTTTTTGTCGGCTTCAGCTTTCTCGGTGGCGGCACGGTCGGCGTCGGTGGACATGGTGATGATGAAGGCGACGCGGACGTAGAGGAAGTAGACGATCGGAAGCGAGCAGTCGCGTAATCGCTGCCCAAAAACCTATTCGCCCCTCACCCCGTACAGGAACCAGAAGGGCGTGGTTTAGGAGACCTGCTCTCCCGTCGATCGTGTACGCGGCGGACGGGAAGGAGTCACCGGCGGCAGCAGCAGCAAAGGAGCGACGGTGGGCGTGCGCGTGAGCAGATGTGATCTGCTCGTGGCGGCTAGGGTTAGGAGACACAACACACTTATATAGACGCGTGGGCTTGACCCACATCCGAGTCCATGACAGCCCACGATCCGACGTCTCAGATCGTGGCCCTGCTGTCAGAACCTCTCCGTTAGTGACTGGCAAAAATAAGCGCATAGGTGTGAGCTCGGCTCGGCTCATTCCCGCAACCCGCGGCGCGGCGCGGCGCGGCGCGGCGCGGCGCGGCGCGGCGCGGCGGAGGAGGAGCGCGCGAGGGCCTCTTCTCTTCTCAAGCTCCAATAGCATGTAGAAGAGAAACCCTTATAAACCACTCCAACTCTCCTTCCACTTCCGGGGTGGGACTAAACTTCCCACCACACCTAGTGCCATATAACCCACATGGGCCCTTAGAGATTTTTCAAAAATTGCAATATGGGCCTAGAGCCCATCTCAGATTTCAGCAATCCCCCACCAGATCTAGGGGGCCCATTGTGTCCTCTGTTCCAAATACTGTGTCGATATACCAGTGTTTTAGTGAAGACCTGTTAAGGTTGAACTTCACCTAGAGCAAGTAGCTACGCTCCTTCACAACTGAACAATGGACTATGCCTTGAATTGTCAGTTTGGCGTAAAGAAGTTTCACCACATGTCTTACTAGTACTGGGCTGCCGAAGGCTGACCCCTCGGGTGGAGCATATAAGTCACACTCCTGGCCTATTCATGAGCTTACTAGAGATCACCCCAATCTCATAGACCGTGACTAGCAGTCAGGCTCACATAGGTATGTTCCTCCAAAGATCGCTCTGTAGGATAGCATCTTGCTTATACATATAAGCCTTGGAACACATTAAGACAGTAGTCATCCTTCCATACAGTTTCCGATAGTATTGCATCTCCAACGGAGTGGGTTAGTAAAGTTACTCTCCTCAGTTCACCACTGGCTTGTTTTCCCAGGTCCTACTTCACGGGATCTCCGATCACATAGGTTGGGTTACCACCATGGCAACTCATGTGGGTCTCATACCCATCTCTCTCGATGCACTATCTATCACTACACGTGATAGCCCTTTCGTAAAGGGATCTGCCAGATTCTTAGCCGTATGGACATAGTCCAACGCTATCACTCCGGAGTTTCTTAATTTTCTGACAGCTTTTAATCTCATTCTTATGTGTTTGTTGGACTTCATGTTGTCCTTTGAACTCTTCACCTTGGTGATTACAGTCTGATTATCACAGTTCATAAGGATAGCCGGAACCGGTTTATCAACCAGTGGCAAGTCCATCAAAAGATCTCGAAGCCATCCTGCTTCAACACCAGAAGTTTCTAATGCTGTTAATTCTGCTTCCATTGTCGATCTCGTTAAGATTGTTTGCTTGCAAGACTTCCAGGAAACAGCGCCACCTCCAAGAGTAAACATATACCCAGTTGTGGCCTTCATCTCATCAGCATCAGAGATCCAATTCGCATCACTATACCCTTCAAGTACCGACGGATCTCCGGTATAGTGAAGTCCATAGTTCATAGTACCTTTCAGATAGCGCATAACTCTTTCAACAGCATGCCAATGTACATCACCCGGTTTGGAAACAAACCGGCTCAGTTTGCTCACAGCAAACGCGATGTCAGGCCTCGTTGCGCTCGCTAGGTACATCAGTGAACCAATGATTTGAAAATATCTCAATTGATCTTTAGCCATGCCTTTGGACTTTCGAATCAACACGCTAGGATCATATGGTGTTTGAGATGGTGTGCAGTCCGAATATCCAAAACGACTCAACACCTTCTCAACATAATGGGATTGCAGAAGTGTGATCCCACCCTCATTATCTCTCAGTAGCTTGATGTTCAAGATAACATCAGCCACACCAAGATCCTTCATCTCAAAGTTCTGAGACAGAAACGACTTAACCTCCTCAATGACTTTGAGGTTGGTTCCGAATATCAGTATGTCATCAGCATACAGGCACAGTATAACTCCTTCGCCCCCACCATGGAGATAGTATACACATTTGTCAGCTTCATTAACAACGAAGCCAACAGATGTCAGAGTTGTATTAAACCTATCATGCCATTGCTTAGGTGCTTGCTTTAGGCCATATAAAGATTTCAGCAACCTACACACCTTTCTTTCCTGACCATCTATCACAAAGCCATCTGGCTGTTGCATGTAGATTTCCTCATTTAGCTCTCCATTCAGAAAAGCCGTCTTGACATCCATTTGATGGACTAGAAGATCATGTGAGGCCGCCAACGAGAGTAATACTCGAATGGTGGTTAGTCTAGCCACAGGTGAATAAGTATCAAAGAAATCTTCCTCTTCTTTCTGGTCATAGCCCTTGGCCACAAGCCTAGCCTTGTACTTTTCAATCGTACCATCGGGCCTAAGCTTTTTCTTGAACACCCACTTACATCCCAATGGTTTGCAACCATAGGGACGCTCAGTGATCTCCCATGTCCCGTTAGCCATGATGGAATCCATCTCGCTACGGACCGCATCCTTCCAGTAGTCAGCTTCTGGAGAGGCATACACTTCTGAAATAGAAGTGGGAGTATCATCCACGAGGTACACGAAGAAATCATCACCAAAGGTCTTTGCAGTCCTTTGTCTCTTGCCCCTACCAAGGGTTTCCTCGTCATCCTCCTTAGGATTTTCATCATGTGTTCGTTCATAATATTCCATAGGAATGGCAGGCTTAGGAGTCTCCTCAGATTCCTGTCTAGAAGTGCTTTGCATATCTCTCATGGGAAAAGTATCCTCAAAGAATGTAGCATCCTTAGACTCCATAATTGTACCGACCTTCTGGTCAGGCACCTCAGATTTCACTAGTAGAAATCTATAGCCAACGCTGTTCTTAGCGTAGCCCAAATTAACGCAGTCCACAGTCTTGGGTCCAAGCTTACGCTTTTTGGGGATCGGCACATTGACTTTCGCCAAACAGCCCTAGGTACGCAAGTACGAGAGTGTTGTCCTTCTCTTTGCCCATTTCTCATAGGGAGTGATCTCATTATCCTTTGTTGGAACTTTATTCAGGACATGACATGTCGTCAATATAGCCTCCCCTCACCATGCCTTGGATAAACCCGATGTATCTAACATGGCGTTAACCAGATCAGTTAGAGTATGGTTTTTCCGCTCGGCAACCCCGTTTGACTGGGGAGAATAGGGAGGCGTCCTCTCATGAATAATGCCGTGTTCCACACAGAAGGAATCAAACTCACTCGAGAAGTACTCTCCACCGCGATCTGACCGGACTCGTTTAATTTTCTTTTCAAGTTGATTCTCAACTTCTTCCTTATAGATTTTAAAGTAGTGTAGAGCCTCATCTTTAGTATTTAACAGATATACAGAGCAATATCTAGTGGAATCATCTATCAATGTCATGAAGTACTTCTTTTCACCTTTAGTCAACACGCCATTCATCTCACAAAGATCAGAATGTATGAGTTCTAACGGTGCCAAGTGTCTCTCCTCCGCAGCCTTGTGAGGCTTGCGAGGTTGCTTAGCTTGCACACATGATAGGCACTTAGAACCTTTGGCTCAAGTGAAACTCGGGATTAAATCCAACTTGGCTAGCCACGTCATAACACCGAAACTAATGTGACAAAGACGTGAATGCCAAACTTCAGATTCATTAACATTCGAATGAATATGGTTCACGACTTTATTACAAAAATCTGCGAGGGAATGGCAGAACATCCCTCCGCTCTCATAACCTTTTCCAACAAAGAGTCCATATTTCGTGACAACTAATTTATTAGACTCGAAAACCAACTTAAACCCTTCTCTACATAGAAGGGAGCCACTAACGAGGTTCTTCTTGATGGCGGGGACATGCTGCACGTTCTTCAGCTGCACGATCCTTCCCGAAGTAAACTTCAGATCGACCGTGCCAACACCATGAACAGAAGCACTCGCTCCATTCCCCATCAATACGGACCCGTGACCTGTGACCTGGTAAGAAGTGAACAATGAAATGTCAGCACACACATGAACACCTGCACCTGTATCCACCCACCAATCGTTGGGCTGAAACACTGAAAAAACAGTAAATAAATTACCGTACCCAGATGCACCATTCTCATTGTTGCACACAATCATGTTGACAGACTTGGAGTCCTGTCCTGGCTTCTTATACTTGTTTGGGCACTTGTTGGCCCAATGTTCAACCGAACCACAAGTAAAGCAGCCCTCTTCCTTCTTGTTCTTCTTGAAGGTCTTCTTACCCTTCTTCTTAAAGTCGGTATTGTGTTGGACACCGTTCTTTCCCTTGGGCTTGTGGGAGTTGAAGTTCTTCTGGTTCACCATGTTGGCGACAGAAGTCCCTTCGGCCCCTTTTCCTTGCGAGTCCTTTGCCCTCGAATTCTGCTCAACACTCAGATGGCCAATGACATCCTCCACAGAGAATTCACGCCTCTGATGTTTCAGAGTGTTGGCAAAGTTCCTCCAGGAATTGGGGAGCTTAGCGATTATGCAGCCCACGACAAACTTGCCCGGTAACTCGCACTTCAGAAGCTGAAGCTCCTTAACAATGCATATTATCTCATGAGCCTGCTCCAGTACAGGACGGTTCTCAACCATCTTGTAATCGTGGAATTGCTCTACAATATACATCTCGCTCCCTGCATCGGCGGCCCCGAACTTAGATTCGAGCGCCTCCCACAAGTCCTTGGCGACATGCACATGTAAATATGCGTCGACCAGTTTATCTCCGATCACGCTAAGAACTGCTCCGAGAAACACAGTGGTTGCCTCCCTGAACGCCTTCTCCTGTTCAGAGCAATCGTTCCCGTGGACACACCGGTGACCCAGAACACGTTCATAGCTGTGAGCCATAAAGTGGTATTTGTCTGCCAACACTTAAAATACGTACCGGTAAACTTATCCGGTTTCAGTGCTGGGCAAAGCCACTTGCTAAAAAATTTCTACACATAATAGGTTTTTGGATTGTTGAGTAAATAGGCAATTTCTCGATTAAATTAATCCACGAGTAAATCACTAGCATGGCATTGACTAAGTTGATGACGTACTGACTTTGATCTAAACATGCGCGTACTAAGCAAACAGTAGACAAATCTACACATACTGCTAATACTGCTAATATGAAAATAATCAGGAGCGGGATAAACGAGTTATACCCTCCAGTAGGCCATGCAGAGGCCGCGGCTTTGGTGGTAGCAGCGGCGTCCTCGGCGGCCTTCTTGTCGGCTTCAGCTTTCTCGGTGGTGGCACGGTCGGCGTCGGTGGACATGGTGATGATGAAGGCGACGCGGACGTAGTGGAAGTAGACGATCGGAAGCGAGCAGTCGCGTAATCGCTGCCCAAAAACCTATTCGCCCCTCACCCCGTACAGGAACCAAAAGGGCGTGGTTTCGGAGACCTGCTCTCCCGTCGACCGTGTACGCGGCGGACGGGATGGAGTCACCGGCGGCAGCAGCAGCAAAGGAACGACGGTGGGCGTGCGCGTGAGCAGATGTGATCTGGCGAGGCGAGGCGAGGCGAGGCGAGGCGAGGCGAGGCGGGCGGCGGAGGAGGAGCGCGCGAGGGCCTCTTCTCTTCTCAAGCTCCAATAGCATGTAGAAGAGAAACCCTTATAAACCACTCCAACTCTCCTTCCACTTCCGGGGTGGGACTAAACTTCCCACCACATCTAGTGCCATATAACCCACATGGGCCCTTAGAGATTTTTCAGAAATTGCAATATGGGCCTAGAGCCCATCTCAGATTTCAGCATTCTCCACCATGCATCCTCTCCTCGTCGTTGTCTGTGTTCGTTGGGCGAAGCCCTCGCGGTGGGTGGCGGCAGGCTGACGCGTTGACGGCGATGACCCTGGTTGCACATTGGAAGGAGGCGGTGGTTCTGGTGGGTCTGTTTAGCGCGTCGGTGACCTCGCTGTGAATTGAAGGGGCCATCGGAAGGTTCTTGTGAGGGTTCCTCTCCCTAGACCCGGTGGCTGGCTTTGGCGATGAAATACAAACTATGGACAATGACTTGATGCAAAGGGGAGGTTGTGCAGCGGCGGCGACGCATCGCATGTAGCTGCTGGGATCGAGAAAAAGTGGTGGCGGCAATACATGGCTAACGTCGATGATGGTGCTACTTGAGGACCCGGTGTTGTGCTCCGGGGTGAAAGCCTAGGTCTGGCCCGAGTTGATTATACCTGGCAATGACGATGTTTTTATGTCGTTACCTTGTTGAAGGCATTGTTGGGATATGCTTAGAGTGGATCTTCAGCGTAAAAACATAGATTCTGGCCTAAGGTGGTTGGATTCGGTGATGGCGGCGCTTGAGCATTGCTCCCTTTCAGATGACGTTGATGTTGAAGAACTTCCTCGTTCATGTGGTGTCATGAGATGGTTGGCGCAGATGTTGTCATTGTTGTAATTTACTGATCGTGGATCTGATCGCTTTCTTTTTTTTCTCCTCGCCCATGCATAGCTTTGGTCTTATATGACTTTGCTATTTGTTGACGTGTTTTTTGTGTGCGTGTGTTGGTATTGGCTGTGTGCATCCTAGTTATGCAGAAGCCGAGTGGTGTGTTTTCATTATGAGTGTATCATCTTGATGCTTCATTTTGAGCCAATAAAATCCACTCTTGATCGACAAAAACCAAGAGGATAACAGTCACTGAGGTTAGCTTGATGCCAGTCAAGTGCTCTACCCACTAGGTAGAGAACCTTTCGCTATATATTTTTTATTACTGGTGTGAGTGTTGCTCTAAATAGATGAGATTCACTAGAGCTAAAAGGATACTCTTTGTAAGACAAAATCCGTGTACTCTTAAAAGTGCATTTATTAAGTATATGGGCAGGATGGAAAAACATGGTCAGTTGCCTTTGAATGGTAAAACAGCAAGTATTGTAAAAGACATGTCTATATACCTCACATGAACATCTCTAACCATGTTTCGGCTTGTGATCAATCCATAGATACCAATCGAAAATAAATAGACACTCAAAAAAAGTATGAGGGCAAGAATTGAACCGATTCAATTAGTTACAATAGAACAATTACACAACAAAAGAGAAAATAAAGGAGCTATTTGTTGGCTTTTCTCCCCATACCCAATTTTTCCGGACCATTAGATCTCCATACAATAATGGATAGCCCATCTTGTTCCTTCATTCTACTATATATGCACTTCTTTCTGTCTAACTAGCAAAAAGGCCCATGCGTTGCAACGGAAGAAAAAAAATACCACACGCCCTTAATTTAAAAAATGTTCTATAATCCGAGGATTTATAGCTATTTTTTGAATACATGAAGAGTTAAAAAGGTTGTTAAAAAGATACATGATTTTTCAATTATAAAAAGAAATTTCTTTTGGTTTGGAAAAGAACATTTTTTATGGTCTCATGTTGACGCGGGTACTTGCGTCCCTATTTCATCACTATTTCTTGCCGTACATGTCATAGGTATTGGTCCCTGTTTCATCGCTATTTATTTCTTATCAAACTTGTCTTTTACTTTACTTTTTCTCATCATGCCTCCTTTTTTACTTTTTTCATGCATGTCATCTCTTTTTTCTTCTTATATATAGGAGAGCGCAACATCTCATCTTCATCGGATCTCCTCTGCATTTTCTCTTTTATTTATTTTATAGCTGGCATCCCATCTTTATTTGGTCCTTTTATTTCTTGTCATGCATATCCTTATTTATTGGTGTCTCTAACAATTTTGTTTTCAATTTGATGTCCAATCCTGATTTTACTGAGGAGTTCATCCCCAATCTGAATCAGTATCGGTATGAAAAAAGACGGATAATGCATTGTTGGTTAACATTGCAGCCTAGATAGTATTTTTTAAATTCTTAACAGGTAAAATAACACCGTATTAAGATTTTACCTATTTTTCTAATCAAAATTCATATATAACATGTTCAATTTGAAGTTACGGTTTAGAAGATATGAGTATTTAAAAAAAACATTAGATATGTACTGCGGGGTTTAATGTCAGAAACATCAGGGTTTTTCTATAAAATAGCATGACGGACTAAGAATACCTATTTCTTTAGGTATTCTTAGTCCATCATGCTATTTTCTAGAAAAAACCCCGATGTTTCTGACATTAAATCCGCAGTACATGTCAAATGTTTTTTAAAATACCCATATCTTCTAAACTGTAACTCCAAATTTAACATGTTATGTATGGAAGAAAAATATATAGAATCTGAATATGATGTTATTTTACTTGTTAACCATTTAAAAAAAATACTATTTAGGATGCAATCTTAATCAACAGTGCGTTATCCGTCTTTCCTTCATATCAGCACCGATCCGGATTGTGGTTGAATATCTCAGCAAAATCAGGATTGGAGACGAAATTGAAGATTACATGCCCGTTTATTTGTACGCATTAAATCTACATGCAAGCCATGTTTAAGTAGAAGATATGTGAAGTCTTGAACATGCGCTTCTATAGGCAAAGATCATCTTTGTTTGGGCCGTAGCTACAAATACTCAGATTATAGGCATTTTTTTTGTAAATTAAGCGCGTGTGGTATTCTTTTCTTCCGTTGCAGCGCACGGGCCCTTTTGCTATATATATACACACACTAAACTCACCCCCACCCAGAACTCCTCGTGTCTCGATCTTTTCTGGTAAGAGCCGCTAGCCCGCTACCCATGAATGCATGCATGGACCATGCATCGACCCTATCCAAACAGCCGACAGTGCTGCTATTATCGTACGTGTTGCCTCATCACTCATGTGCCGACCATGACCTCCACCATATAAACGTGAGAGATGTGAGTCAAGTCGGCAACGATTGCATTAACTCGTGATTGGGGCGTGACGCGCCCCTCTCACTTTCCTGGCTAGCTGTACTACGTAGTGTTATTTATCAAATCAAACTCCAACTGGTGCAAAGATAGAAGGCGCACTGTCAAGGGTAGAATCCGTGTGACTTTCTGCTAGCTAGCTAGCTGCTACAAATTCAGTTTTCACACACACACAAACAAACAAGACCGTACAAGGTGCCAAACAAGTACCCCTCCGTACCGAAATATTTGTAATTGTGAAAGCTTGTACAAGTAGTAATCTCTCTGTAAACTAATATAAGAGCCTTTAGATCACTAAAATAATAATCTAAACGCTTTTATATTTCTTTACGGAGGGAGTAGTAGATTAGATAAATAACTGTAGCTGGCCAACTAAGGCCCTGTTTGGTTCATAAGTCCTAGGACTTTTTCTAGTCCCAATTAAAAAATCCCTAGTCCCTAAAAAGTCCCTCCCTGTTTGTTTCCAGAGACTAAAAAGTCCCTAGTACCTTCCTAGAGGTTATTAAATGACCATGTTGCCCCTAATATATAGAAAAATAACAATCAAACAACACCATGGGATGGCGGGCCAATGGATGCATAGAGGGGCATTGTAGGAAAAGTCCCAAAAAATCCCAAAAAAGACAATCCTTGAGAGTCTTCTTCATATAGTCCCAAATGTCTAGTTTAATCCCTAAAAAGTCCCTCCCGTTTGGTAAAAAAAGTCTCTAAGGGGGACTTTTTCTAGTCCCTACACAAAAAAGTCCCTGGAAACAAACACTCCCTAATCGTCAACCCCAGGAACGGGGGCTCTTTGCCTTGACCTGCTTGTTGATGCGGAGATGGAGGACGATCCCTCATTCCTGCGGCGGCACGTCGGACGACACTGGCAGGTACCTGCCCTGCCGCCCGCGTCCATGGCCGCCTCCACGCCGGGGATGATGCAGCTCCTCACCTTGGCGTCCATGTGGTCGGTGTCCGCGTCCACACCTTACACCTGTACCTCTAGCTCAGCATGGACCCGTAGGTGATGTCGGTTATGGGCCACTGGTGGCGCTTGGCAAGGTGTCCACAGAGCGCCAGCGACGGGCCGAGGAAGCCGTAGCCAGGCTCAGGGCAGAGGCACGGTGCGTGCGGGCACACTGCACACCAGGCGGTGGTCGCCAACCATGCAGTACACCACGGAACTCCCGCAGCAGTACGCCTCCTTGGGGCAGGGCACCCTCACCGCTAGGAGGTAGCTAGCGGACACCGGTAATCTCCCTTGTCGCGCTCATGCCGCGTGCTTCACCCGGCACTGCACAAGGACCAATCTTTTGTGTGCGAGAGAAGTAGCCAGGAGGATGAGCGAGAGGTGCACATACGAACGACAATTATTGCTGCCACAAGCATAAACGGAACATGTACTACAATTCTTGCTAAAAATAAGATTTCAGAAGAAATGTAACATGAGACTTTCTATATTGCAGAAAATGGGAGACTAAAATACTTGAAAACTTTGGGAGGGTTCCGCACCAATACATAAAAAAAATGGGAGACTGAAATACTTGAAAACTGATGCTAAATTTGATGAAACAAAGATGTCGGTGGCAATCATAAAAGACAGAGAAAATGCTAGAAATTAATTGAGCCAAGTGAAGATAAATAGTCATTTTCTACCTGTCTAATTTTGTGATACCGGTACAGGACAATACTTGATCACTCGAGCGTAAACTACGAGAGAGATCATATCACCACCATAGATCTGTCCTCCTTCTGCTCGGCCCCACCTTCCCGGCTTCTCCCGCAGCCATACAAATAAACCCAGTCCCAACCAGCAGATAACCGGATACCAAGGACAAGGATATATACCCTGAAGAAAAGTAAAAGCTATATCATGGTCTACAAATGGTTAACATGTGCCAACTTTCTTGAACATGTGTTGTTGGGAAACTCATGCCTTATAGAGGAAAATAAAAGGAAACCAGGGGACAAACTTGTATAACTTTGACGGGACTCAAAATCGAAGCCAATAAAGCAATTTCACTAACCACAATCTTTTCCGAAGAGTGCAACCCAAGCCAAGGCCTCGAGACTGTCAGGAACACTCTCCATATGATTAAAGTAGTCAGTCCTCCTTCCTTCAGTCATAAAAGTTGTAAAAGAATAATATGCAGCAGGCATGATCCATTTGACATTCTCGGTCTCTCAAGCTGGTTCTTTTCAAAAGAATGAGATGGACACTGTAAGAACAGATTTGCACTATGACGTTGTCCATACTATTTAGCTATGCTCCTGGCAACCTTATGACAAAACCTACCAACATTATTTTCCAATGGACAAAGGAGCACAGAAAGTGAATGCCGCCAGATTACACAGCTCTACCTACCATCAAGTCATGAATTTCTTTGAGGCACAGCTACGGACCACCTTATGGAAAGCCTGTATTGCAGAAAGGAGAAAGAGAAAAGAAAAAGAGTCATTTTACATTGCATCCGGACGATATGGACCGTCCGTCGGAGCGAATTCGGCCGTCCAGATCCGATGTAATACGCTGATATCACGTGTATTATATCAGACCCCGAGGGGCATTTTCGGGAGAAAAAAATATTTCGAACTGATCAGATTTTCCCCTCCCAAATATTTCAGGGTATTCTTGGTACGAATTTCAGGGCTATTTTCGGTTTGATTTTCATCACGTTCGCTAGGGTTTATTCCTCGCCGCCGCTAGGGTTTTAATCCTCGCCGGCAGGATCTAGCCACGCGCCGCGGCCCCTCCCTCCTTCCACCCCAATTCCCTCGCGATCTTGCATCACCTTTTCAACCAAGAACACGAGAGGAGGCGCACTGCCCTCCCCGTGGCGGCCGCCGGCAAAGATTCGGCGCCATCGCACTTCCCAGTCCTCCATGCGGGTGCCTAGACACAAGGTTATAGGAATCCTCTTTCCCACACCCCAATTGGTTGTTTGCGTCCTCTACATCACCTCTCCGCCATGGCTGCAGCTTTGATCTAGCCATGCATCTCATCCGAAGGCAAGGTGGTTGGGTATGGATCATGTTCTGCGGGAGTAGATGAAGCCGGCCGCCAGCCTCGACGGCCAGCCCCATTCGTCCAGCCCCGACTGCGAGATCTACAAACGTTCAATCGTTGCATTCATACACTTATACATTTCAGTCAACATGTCTTCTTTCAATTTGGCTGATAGGTGAGATTTGGAGATCAATAAAGATGATAAACTATTAATTTTGGAATGTACTATAAACAATTCATAGCTTATGTTTCTCAATATTTATGATGCTCGCTTCTTCTTGTGCAATTGTTGGACTGTGATCAACAGACTTGGCATGTGCTTTATAAGAAAAATTATATTCACATGGGATATCCACCGTTTGAAGATTGGTGTTAATTCTTATTATGATGTTTTAGCCTTGTTAAAGGGAGAGTAATGATCCTCACAAAAAGCAGAAAGAAAGGAATGAGCATTCGATTCTTCCATATGTTGCATTTCATTCTTCTATGTTTAGTTATGTCCAACATTTGTTACATGCACACACTTGACAAGGTTAGTACAAGTAGTAACTTTTCCTCTGTTTTGCAGGGCTATGACAGAACATGCTATGTGATTCACTGAGACAAGGTTAGTTATGTCCACACATTTTTTTCCAGTTTTTTTGTTTTCTTTTTTTCTTTATCTATATTATTTTGTTTCTACTTACAGCAAAATACTTACTAGTTTTTCAGTGATTCTTTTTGCTTTAGGTAATAAAAATTATAAACTTTCTGTTAGTGCCATTAGTTTTCCAATTTGAATAGTTTAAACTTGATATTTTGCAATTTGTGTGAATCACTAGTTTTTGAATAACTTTACTATAAAAATAGATTTTTTTGAGTGATTCTTTTTCCTGCTATTTAATATTACTGTGTTTTATCATTATATTGAAAAACATCTTTTGTTATTTTAGTTTCTAACAAAAATATTATTTATGATAGTTCTTTTTGCTATTAAAGTTTCTAACAAAAAAGTTCTTTATGAAAATTCTTTTTGCTTTTAATGTTTTGAACAGAAAATACTTTGATAGTTTTAGTTGCATAAATTTTATATAATTTTAGTTTCAATAATACTAGAGGTTTATAAAAGTTTTTTGAGTTGATTCCTTTTGCTATTGGAGTTTTATAAAAGCTTTTTAGTTGATTCTTTTTGCTATTGAAGAATATTATACTTTTGTTTTAGTTGATCATAACAGAATATTTTAATTGATTATTTTTAGTTCATTCTTTCAGCTAAATGACCCTTAAATTGAAAAGCACTACAAATAAACTCTAAAAAGGTTGAAAGTTGGCATGGTATCATCATTTCACCCACATAGCATGTGCTAAAAAGTTGAGAGGGTTACGACAAAAACTGGATGCACTTCGTGTACAAAATGGACAATCTCTTTCGAAGTATCAGGGTTTCGGACGAAAACTCATCTGTTACAAAGGGATTTCATTTTTTTGAACTTATTTCAACTCCAGACCATTTTTGTGTTCAAAATTCACCATTCAAAGCCACATCATCATTTTTCAACCCTTTCTGACTTCATTTGGTATTTTTCATGCATTTACTATTTTTTTAGCTAAATGACCCTTAAATTGAAAAGCACTACAAATGAACTCTGAAAAGGTTGAAAGTTGGCATTGTATCATCATTTCACCCACATAGCATGTGCTAAAAAGTTGAGAGGCTTACAGCAAAAACTGGATGCACTTTGTGTACAAAACGGATAATCTCTTTTGAAGTATCATGGTTTCGGACGGAAACTCATCTGTTACAAAAGGCATTTCATTTCTTCACATGTAACTGCACTGATATTCTAGATCAAAGTCATCATCATAATAGTTGTGGAGAGAAAGTCTTCACTTTTTCTTTGCTTCTGTCCTTTGCTTATTGCGCCGTAACCAAGGATAATCTCCATCGTTTCACAGGGTGCTTGGGTCAGCCTTGACTTTGAAGGGAGGAATTTCATGAAACTTTTCATAATCTTCAGACATGTCTATCTTGCCCTCCAATCCTAGGATGTCTCTTTTTCCTGAAAGAACTATGTGGCGCTTTGGCTCATCGTATGATGTATTCACTTCTTTATCTTTTCTTTTCTGGATTTCGTAGACATGTCCTTCACATAGAAAACCTATGCCACATCATTGGCTAGGACGAATCGTTCATCTGTGTACCCAAGATTGTCCAGATCCACCATTGTCACTCCATATTGTTTGGGTTTACCTGTATCCCGCCTCCTAACAGATTGACCCATTTGCACTGAAACAAAGGGACCTTAAAATCATGTGCATAGTCAAGTTCCCATATGTCCACTATGTAACCATAATATGTGTCCGTTCCCCTCTTGGTTGCTGCATCAAAGCGGACACCACTGTTTTGGTTGGTGCTCTTTTGATCTTGGGCGATCTTGTAAAATGCATTCCCATTTATGTCATACCCTTTGTAAGTCATTACAGTCAAAGATGGTTCCCTGGCCAACGAGTACAACTCATCAGAAACAGTGTTGTCATCCCTGAGACGTGTTTGCAACCAACTGCCGAAAGTTCTGACGTGTTCACATGTAATCCAGTCGTCACACTGCTTCGGGTGTTTGGAGCGCAGAATATTCTTGTGTTAATCGATATACGGGGTCACCAAGGTAGAATTCTGTAGAACTATGTAGTGTGCTTGAGACCAAGAATGTTCGTCCTTACATATTATTGAGTCCCCTCCTAGCGTGCCTTTTCCACTCAGTCTCCCTTCATACCGCGATTGAGGGAGACCAAGAATGTTCGGCAATGAAGTCAACACAAAACCCAATGACATCCTCTGTTTGATGGCCCATGGAGATGCTTCCTTCTGGCCTAGCGCGATTACGGACATATTTCTTTAGGACTCCCATGAACCTCTCAAAGGGAAACATATTGTGTAGAAATACAGGGCCCAGAATGACAATCTCGTCGACTACATGAACTAGGACGTCCATCATGGTATTGAAGAAGGATGGTGGGAACACCAGCTCGAAACTAACCAGACATTGCGCCACATCACTCCTTAACCTTGGTAGGATTGCTAGATTGATCACCTTCTGAGAGATTGCATTGAGGAATAAACATAGCTTCACAATGGCTAATCAAACATTATCCGGTAGAAGCCCCCTCAATGCAACCGGAAGCAGTTGCATCATAATCACGTCGCAGTCATGAGGCTTTAGGTTCTGGGACTTTTCCTCTGCCATGTTTATTATTCCCTTTATATTCACCGAGAAGCCAGACGGGACCTTCATACTGAGCAGGCATTCAAAAAAGATTTCCTTCTCTCCTTTGGTAAGAGCATAGCTGGCAGGACTTTCATACTGCTTTGGAGGCATGCCGCCATTTTCGTGGACACGTTGTTGGTCCTCCCGTGCCTCCGGTGTATCTTTTGTCTTCCCATACACGCCCAAGAAGCCTAGCAGGTTCACGCAAAGATTCTTCATCACGTGCATCACGTCGATTGAAGAGCAAACCTCTAGGTCTTTCCAGTAGGATAGGCCCCAAAATATAGATTTCTTCTTCCACATGGGTGCGCGTCCGTCAGCGTCATTCGAAACAGATAGTCTGCCGGGACCCTTTCCGAAGATTACTTGTAAATCATTGACCATAGCAAGTATGTGATCACCGGTACGGACGGCGAGCTTCTTCCGGTGATCTGCCTCGCCTTGAAATGCTTGCCTTTCTTTAGACATTGATGGTTGGTCGGAAGAAATCGATGATGCCCCAGGTAGACATTCTTCCTGCATTTGTCCAGGTATATACTTTCGGTGTCATCTAAAAAGTGTGTGCATGCATGATATCCCTTGTTTGTCTGTCCTGAAAGGTTACTGAGAGCATGCCAATCATTGATGGTTACAAACAGCAACACATGTAGGTCAAATTCCTACTGTTTGTGCTCATCCCACAGACGTACACCATTTCCATTCCATAGTTGTAAAAGTTCTTCAACTGATGGCCTTAGGTACACATCAATGTCGTTGCCGGGTTCCTTAATTAGGGCCTTGGATGAGAACTGAAATCATAATGAACTTCCGCTGCCAAGGAGGAAGGTTATAGATACATAGAGTCACAGTCCAGGTGTTGTGGTTGCTGCTCTGCTCCCCAAAAGGATTAATGTCATCCATGCTTAAACCAAACCATACGTTCCTTGCGTCACTTGCAAAGTCCTCCCAATACTTTCTCTCGATTTTTCTCCACTGCGACCTGTCAGCGGGTGCTCTCAACTTCCTGTCTTTCTTACGGTCCTCTTTGTGCCATCGCATCAACTTGGCATGCTCTTTATTTCTGAACAGACATTTCAACCATGGTATTATAGGAGCATACCACGTCACCTTGTCAGGAACCCTCTTCCTGGGGCGCTCGCCGTCAACATCACCAGGGTCATCTCGTCTGATCTTATACCGCAATGCACCGCATACCGGGCATGTGTTCAAATCCTCGTACGCATCACAGTACAGGATGTAGTCATTAGGGCATGCATGTATCTTCTGCACCTCCAATCCTAAAGGGCATACAACCTTATTTGTTGCGTACGTACTGTCGGGCAATTCATTATCCTTTGGAAGCTTCTTCTTCGATATTTTCAGTAGCTTCTCAAATCCTTTGTCAGGTACACCATTCTCTGCCTTCCACTGCAGCAATTCCAGTGCAGTACCGAGCTTTGTGTTTCCATCTTCGCAATTGGGGTACAACCCTTTTTGTGATCATCTAAAATGCGATCAAACTTTAGATTCTCCTTTACACTTTCACACTGTCTCTTTGCATCAACAATGACCTGGCGGAGATCATGATCGGGCACATCGTTTGGTTCCTCTTGATCTATAGCTTCCCCCGTTACAGCATCTTCAGCTTCCCCCGTTGCAGCATCACCGTATTCAGGGGGCACATAGTTGTCATCATCTTTTGCTTCTTGGTTGTCTTCCATCATAACCCCTCTTTCTCCGTGCTTGGTCCAAAAATTATAGTGTGGCATGAAACCCTTATAAAGAAGGTGGGTGTGAAGGGTTTTCAAGTCAGAGTAAGACCTCGTATTCCCACATATAGGGCATGGACAACACATATAACCATTCTGCTTGTTTGCCTCAGCCACTGCGAGAAAATTATTTCATGCCCTTAATGTACTCGGAGGTGCGTCTTTGACCGTACATCCATTGCCGGTTCATCTGCGTACATCATGAATAGATAAGTGACCAAATTAATAGAAGTTCATCATCACATTAAAACCAAAGTACATACATAGTGTTGAATGAGATTTTTTTTCATGGTTATACAAATTGAGGAAGTGCTACACACGATTTGGAGAGTAAAAAAAATTATAGAACATGAGCCATTTTCATTGGATATTTGTAGAAAAAGAAACAAGTCACAAATACACATGAGAGGTGTTGGTTCATGTTTTAGTAGTCAGAATCATGGACATAGATACAAGGAGAGAAATCTGATCTCATGCAAAGAAATCTTTCCAAGGAAGCAATTAAGAATGGGTCCCACTATCAAGGAGAAAGGATGAGACGAATGTGTGTTACCATGCACTGGCGGAGCTTAGTTGAAGCAAAACTGTGCCATGGCCCGCCCAGTTTTTCTTCAAAACAATGGGCCAAAGGGGGGAAATGGGTTGTGAGAGAAAGAAACATGTGCTCTCATTCAGCTTCGCCCGCCCAAGTTGTTGACTGTAGCTCTGCCACTGTTACCATGTACTAAAAAAGGAGCATAGATGCTTATTTTTAATGACTTATTACAACTCAGAAATAAAAAGAAAAAAATAGTTGTGATTAACTTTACTAAAAAATGAGCATAGATGATTATTTTTAATGACTTATTACAATTCAAAAATAAATAGAAGAAAAAATAGTTATGATTAACTTTACTAAAAAATGAGCATAGATGCTTATTTTTAATGACTTATTACAACTCAGAAATAAAAAGAAAAAACTAAATATAGCAGAAAAGAAAAAAACTATATAAAAAACTACTCAGAAATGAGCATAGATGCGCTTATAGAGGAAATTCAACATAAATTCATAACAAATTTCAAGAGAAATTCGTATGAATTTCGGCTAAATTCCCTATATAAGGGCATCTATTTTCATTTTCAGAGGAGCTCAATAAGGCAGAGAGGGAGGGGCTTATAAACCGGTCTGATTCCCCTTCGGTTGGCGAGGTGGGACTAAACTCTGGCCGCGACGAGGACCAACCTTTTAGTCCCGGTTGGTGGCATGAACCTAGACTAAAGGGAAGATTTTGGTCCCGGTTCGAGCCACAAACCGGGACCAATGGTGGTGGGCCAGGAGCGAGGGCCATTGGTCCCGGTTCGTCCCACCAACCGGGACAAATAGGTCCAGACGAACCGGGACCAATGGCCCACGTGGCCCGGCCGGCCCCTGGGGCTCACGAACCGGGTCCAATGCCCCCATTGTGAAGGAAATATGCCCTAGAGGCAATAATAAAGTTATTATTTATTTCCTCATATCATGATAAATGTTTATTATTCATGCTAGAATTGTATTAACCGGAAACATGATACATGTGTGAATACATAGACAAACACATAGTCACTAGTATGCCTCTACTTGACTAGCTCATTAATCAAATATGGTTATGTTTCCTGACCATAGACATGTGTTGTCATTTGATTAATGGGATCACATCATTAGGAGAATGATGTGATTGACATGACCCATTCCGTTAGCCTAGCACTTGATCGTTTAGTATACTGCTATTGCTTTCTTCATGACTTATACAAAGTTCCTACGACTATGAGATTGTGCAACTCCCGTTTACCGGAAGAACACTTTGTGTGCTACCAAACGTCACAACGTAACTGGGTGATTATAAAGGTGCTCTACAGGTGTTTCCGAAGGTACATGTCGAGTTGGCATAATTCGAGATTAGGATTTGTCACTCCGATCGTCGGAGAGGTATCTCTGGGCCCTCTCGGTAATACTCATCACCTAAGCCTTGCAAGCATGTAACTAATGAGTTAGTTATGAGATGACGTATTACGGAACGAGTAAAGAGACTTGCCGGTAACGAGATTGAACTAGGTATTGGATACCGACGATCAAATCTCGGGCAAGTAACATACCGATGACAAAGGGAACGAAGTATGATGTTATGCGGTTTGACCGATAAAGATCTTCGTAGAATATGTAGGAACCAATATGGGCATCCAGGTCCCGCTATTGGTTATTGACCGAGAATGGTTTTAGGTCATGTCTACATAGTTCTCGAACCCGTAGGGTCCGCACGCTTAACGTTTCGATGACAGTTTTATTATGAGTTTATAAGTTTTGATGTACCGAAGTTTGTTTGGAGTCCCGGATGTGATCACGGACATGACGAGGAGTCTCGGAATGGTCGAGACATAAAGATTGATATATTGGACGACTATATTCGGACACCGGAAGTGTTCCGGGTGATTTCGGAGAAAACCGGAGTGCCGGAGGGGTTACCGGAACCCCCCGAAGTATTGGGCCTTAGTGGGCCTGAGGGGAGAGAGAGGGCAGCAGCCCAGGAGGTGGCGCGCCCCCTCCCAAGGGGAGTCCGAATTGGACTAGGGGAGGGGGGCGCGGCCCCTCTTTCCCTCTCCTTCTCCCCCTCTTTCCTTCCCCCTTCCTCCTTCCTAGTTGGACTAGGAAAGGGGAGTCCTGCTCCCAGTAGGAGGAGGACTCCCCCCTCCTTGGTGCGCCCCAAGGGCCGGCCGGCCTCCCCCCTTGCTCCTTTATATACGGGGGCAGGGGGCACCCCAAAGACACACAAGTTGATCTACGGATCGTTCCTTAGCCGTGTAGGGTGCCCCCCCCCCTCCACCATATTCCACCTCGGTCATATCGTCGCGAAGCTTAGGCGAAGCCCTGCGCCGGTAGAACATCAAGATCGTCACCACGCCATCGTGCTGACGGAACTCTCCATCGACACTCGGCTGGATCGAAGTTCGAGGGACGTCATCGAGCTGAACGTGTGCTGAACTCGGAGGCTCCGTACGTTCGGTGCTTGGATCGGTCGATCGTGAAGACGTACGACTACATCAACCTCGTTGTGCTAACGCTTCCGCTTACGGTCTACGAGGGTACGTGGACATACACTCTCCCCTCTCGTTGCTATATCATCACCATGATCTTGCGTGTGCGTAGGAAAATTTTGAAATTACTACGTTCCACAACAGTGGTATCAGAGCCTGGTTTTATGCGTTGATGTTATATGCACGAGTAGAACACAAGTGAGTTGTGGACGATATAAGTCATACTGCCTACCAGCATGTCATACTTTGGTTCAGCGGTATTGTGAGATGAAGCGGCCCGGACCGACATTACGCGTACGCTTACTCGAGACTGGTTTCACCGTTACGAGCACTTGTGCTTAAAGGTGGCTGGCGGGTGTCTGTCTCTCTCACTTTAGTTGAACCGAGTGTGGCTACGCCCGGTCCTTGTGAAGGTTAAAACGGAGTCTATTTGACAAATTATCGTTGTGGTTTTTGATGCGTAGGTAAGAACGGTTCTTGCTAAGCCCGTAGCAGCCACGTAAAATATGCAACAACAAAGTAGAGGACGTCTAACTTGTTTTTGCAGGGCATGATGTGATGTGATATGGTCAAGACGTGATGCTATATTTTATTGTATGAGATGATCATGTTTTGTAACCGAAGTTATCGGCAACTGGCAGGAGCCATATGGTTGTCGCTTTATTGTATGAAATGCAAACGCCCTGTAATTGCTTTACTTTATCACTAAGCGGTAGCGATAGTCGTAGAAGCAATAGATGGCGTAACGACAACGATGCTACGATGAAGATCAAGGTGTCGCGCCGGTGACGATGGTGATCACGACGGTGCTTCGAAGATGGAGATCACAAGCACAAGATGATGATGGCCATATCATGTCACTTATATTGATTGCATGTGATGTTTATCCTTTATGCATCTTATCTTGCTTTGTTTGACGGTAGCATTTTAAGATGATCTCTCACTAAAATTATCAAGAAGTGTTCTCCCTGAGTATGCACCGTTGCCAAAGTTCGTCGTGCCGAGACACCACGTGATGATCGGGTGTGATAAGCTCTACGTCCATCTACAACGGGTGCAAGCCAGTTTTGCACACGCAGAATACTCAGGTTAAACTTGACGAGCTTAGCATATGCCGATATGGCCTCGGAACACAGAGACCGAAAGGTCGAGCGTGAATCATATAGTAGATATGATCAACATAGTGATGTTCACCATTGAAAACTACTCCATCTCACGTGATGATCGGTTATGGTTTAGTTGATTTGGATCACGTGATCACTTAGATGACTAGAGAGATGTCTGTCTAAGTGGGAGTTCTTAAGTAATATGATTAATTGAACTTAAATTTATCATGAACTTAGTACCTGATAGTATCTTGCTTGTTTATGTTTGTTTGTAGATAGATGGCCCATGCTGTTGTTCCGTTGAATTTTAATGCGTTCCTTGAGAAAGCAAAGTTGAAACATGATGGTAGCAATTACACGGACTGGGTCCGTAACCTGAGGATTATCCTCATTGCTGCACAGAAGAGTTACGTCCTGGAAGCACCGCTGGGTGCCAGGCCTGCTGCTGATGCAACTGACGACGTTAAGAACGTCTGGCAGAGCAAAGCTGATGACTACTCTATAGTTCAGTGTGCCATGCTTTACGGCTTGGAACCGGGTCTTCAACGACGTTTTGAACGTCATGGAGCATATGAGATGTTCCAGGAGTTGAAGTTAATATTTCAAGCAAATGCCCGGATTGAGAGATATGAAGTCTCCAATAAGTTCTACAGCTGCAAGATGGAGGAGAATATTTCTGTCAGTGAACACATACTCAGAATGTCTGGGTATAACAATCACTTGATTCAACTGGGAGTTAATCTTCCTGATGATAGTGTCATTGACAGAATTCTCCAATCACTGCCACCAAGCTACAAGAGCTTTGTGATGAACTATAATATGCAAGGGATGAACAAGACTATTCCCTAGCTCTTGGCGATGCTGAAAGCCGCGGAGGTAGAAATCAAGAAGGAGCATCAAGTGTTGATGGTCAATAAGACCACTAGTTTCAAGAAGAAGGGCAAAGGGAAGAAGAATGGGAACTTCAAGAAGAACGGCAAGCAAGTTGCTGCTCAAGAGAAGAAACCCAAGTCTGGACCTAAGCCTGAAACTGAGTGCTTCTACTGCAAGCAGACTGGACACTGGAAGCAGAACTGCCCCAAGTATTTGGCGGATAAGAAGGATGGCAAAGTGAGCAAAGGTATATGTGATATACATGTTATTGATGTGTACCTAACTAGAGCTCATAGTAGCACCTGGGTATTTGATACTGGTTCTGTTGCTAATATTTGCAACTCGAAACAGGGACTACGGAATAAGCGAGCGCTGGCCAAGGACGAGGTGACGATGCGCGTGGGAAACGGTTCCAAAGTCGATGTGATCGCGGTCGGCACGCTACCTCTACATCTACCTTCGGGATTAGTTTTAGACCTGAATAATTGTTATTTGGTGCCAGCGTTGAGCATGAACATTATATCTGGATCTTGTTTGATGCGAGACGGTTATTCATTTAAATCAGAGAATAATGGTTGTTCTATTTATATAAGTAATATCTTTTATGGTCATGCACCCTTGAAGAGTGGTCTGTTTTTATTAAATCTCGATAGTAGTGATACACATATTCATAATGTTGAAGCCAAAAGATGCAGAGTTGATAATGATAGTGCAACTTATTTGTGGCACTGCCGTTTAGGTCATATCGGTGTAAAACGCATGAAGAAACTCCATACTGATGGACTTCTGGAATCACTTGATTATGAATCACTTGGTACTTGCGAACCGTGCCTCATGGGCAAGATGACTAAAACACCGTTCTCCGGAACTATGGAGAGAGCAACAGATTTGTTGTAAATCATACATACAGATGTATGTGGACCGATGAATGTTGAGGCTCGTGGCGGATATCGTTATTTTCTCACCTTCACAGATGATTTGAGCAGATATGGGTATATCTACTTAATGAAGCACAAATCTGAAACATTTGAAAAGTTTAAAGAATTTCAGAGTGAAGTGGAAAATCATCGTAACAAGAAAATAAAGTTTCTACGATCTGATCGTGGAGGAGAATATTTGAGTTACGAGTTTGATTTACATTTGAAACAATGCGGAATAGTTTCGCAACTCACACCACCTGGAACACCACAACGAAATGGTGTGTCCGAACGTCGTAATCGTACTTTACTTGATATGGTGCGATCTATGATGTCTCTTACTGATTTACCGCTATCGTTTTGGGGTTATGCTTTAGAGACGGCCACATTCACGTTAAATAGGGCACCATCTAAATCCGTTGAAACGACACCTTATGAACTGTGGTTTGGCAAGAAACCAAAGTTGTCGTTTCTTAAAGTTTGGGGCTGCGATGCTTATGTGAAGAAACTTCAACCAGATAAGCTCGAACCCAAATCGGAGAAATGTGTCTTCATAGGATACCCAAAAGAGACTGTTGGGTACACCTTCTATCACAGATCCGAAGGCAAGACATTCGTTGCTAAGAATGGATCCTTTCTAGAAAAGGAGTTTCTCTGGAAAGAAGTGAGTGGGAGGAAAGTAGAACTTGATGAGATAACTGTATCTACTCCCTTATTGGAAAGTAGTTCATCACGAGAACCGGTTCCTGTGACGACTACACCAATTAGTGAGGAAGCTAATAATATTGATCATGAAACTTCAGATCAAGTTTCTACTGAACCTTGTAGGTCTACCAGAGTAAGATCCGCACCAGAGTGGTACGGTAATCCTATTCTGGAAGTCATGTTACTTGACCATGATGAACCTACGAACTATGAGGAAGCGATGATGAGCCCAGATTCCGCAAAATGGCTAGAGGCCATGAAATCTGAGATGGGATCCATGTATGAAAACAAAGTATGGACTTTGGTTGACTTGCCCGATGATCGGCAAGCCATTGAGAATAAATGGATTTTTAAGAAGAAGACTGACACTGATGGTAATGTTACTGTCTATAAAGCTCGACTTGTTGCGAAAGGTTTTCGACAAGTTCAAGGGGTTGACTACGATGAGACTTTCTCACCCGTAGCGATGCTTAAGTCTGTCCGAATCATGTTGGCTATTGCTGCATTTCATGATTATGAAATTTGGCAAATGGTTGTCAAGACTGCATTCTTGAATGGATTTCTAGAAGAAGAGTTGTATATGATGCAGCCGGAAGGTTTTGTTGATCCAAAAGGTGCTGACAAAGTGTGCAAGCTCCAGCGTTCCATTTATGGACTGGTGCAAGCATCTCGGAGTTGGAATAAACGCTTTGATAGTATGATCAAAGCATATGGTTTTATACAGACTTTTGGAGAAGCCTGTATTTACAAGAAAGTGAGTGGGAGCTCTGTAGCATTTCTAGTTTTATATGTTGATGACATATTATTAATTGGAAATGATATAGAATTTCTGGATAGCATAAAAGGATACTTGAATAAAAGTTTTTCAATGAAAGACCTCGGGGAAGCTGCTTACATATTGGGCATAAAGATCTATAGAGATAGATCAAGACGCTTAATAGGACTTTCACAAAGCACATACCTTGACAAAATTTTGAAAAAGTTCAAAATGGATCAGGAAAAGAAAGGATTCTTGCCTGTACTACAAGGTGTGAAGTTGAGTCAAACTCAATGCCCGACCACAGCAGAAGATAGAGAGAAAATGAAAAATGTTCCCTATGCTTCAGCCATAGGCTCTATCATGTATGCAATGCTGTGTACCAGACCTGACGTATGCTTAGCAATAAGTTTGGCAGGAAGGTACCAAAGTAATCCAGGAGTGGATCACTGGACAGCGGTCAAGTACATCCTGAAATACCTGAAAAGGACTAAGGATATGTTTCTCGTATATGGAGGTGACAAAGAGCTAGTCGTAAATGGTTACGTCGATGCAAGCTTTGACACTGATCCGGACGATTCTAAATCGCAAACCGAATACGTGTTTTTATTAAACGGTGGAGCTGTAAGTTGGTGCAGTTCTAAACAAAGCGTCGTGGCGGGATCTACATGTGAAGCGGACTATATAGCTGCTTCTGAAGCAGCAAATGAAGGAGTCTGGATGAAGGAGTTCATTTCCGATCTAGGTGTCATACCTAGTGCATCGGGACCAATGAAGATCTTCTGTGACAATACTGGTGCAATTTCCTTGGCAAAGGAATCCATATTTCACAAGAGGACCAAACACATCAAGAGACGCTTCAATTCCATTCGGGACCAAGTCCAAGTGGGAGACATAGAGATTTGCAAGATACATACGGATCTAAATGTTGCAGACCCGTTGACTAAGCCTCTCTCACGAGCAAAACATGATCAGCACCAAGACTCCATGGGTGTTAGAATCATTACTATGTAATCTAGATTATTGACTCTAGTGCAAGTGGGAGACTGAAGGAAATATGCCCTAGAGGCAATAATAAAGTTATTATTTATTTCCTCGTATCATGATAAATGTTTATTATTCATGCTAGAATTGTATTAACCGGAAACATGATACATGTGTGAATACATAGACAAACACATAGTCACTAGTATGCCTCTACTTGACTAGCTCATTAATCAAAGATGGTTATGTTTCCTGACCATAGACATGTGTTGTCATTTGATTAATGGGATCACATCATTAGGAGAATGATGTGATTGACATGACCATTCCGTTAGCCTAGCACTTGATCATTTAGTATACTGCTATTGCTTTCTTCATGACTTATACAAAGTTCCTACGACTATGAGATTGTGCAACTCCCGTTTACCGGAAGAACACTTTGTGTGCTACCAAACGTCACAACGTAACTGGGTGATTATAAAGGTGCTCTACAGGTGTTTCCGAAGGTACATGTTGAGTTGGCATAATTCGAGATTAGGATTTGTCACTCCGATCGTCGGAGAGGTATCTCTGGGCCCTCTCGGTAATACTCATCACCTAAGCCTTGCAAGCATGTAACTAATGAGTTAGTTATGAGATGATGTATTACGGAACGAGTAAAGAGACTTGCCGGTAACGAGATTGAACTAGGTATTGGATACCGACGATCAAATCTCGGGCAAGTAACATACCGATGACAAAGGGAACGAAGTATGATGTTATGCGGTTTGACCGATAAAGATCATCGTAGAATATGTAGGAACCAATATGGGCATCCAGGTCCCGCTATTGGTTATTGACCGAGAATGGTTTTAGGTCATGTCTACATAGTTCTCGAACCCGTAGGGTCCGCACGCTTAACGTTTCGATGACAGTTTTATTATGAGTTTATAAGTTTTGATGTACCGAAGTTTGTTCGGAGTCCCTGATGTGATCACGGACATGACGAGGAGTCTTGGAATGGTCGAGACATAAAGATTGATATACTGGACGACTATATTCGAACACCGGAAGTGTTCCGGGTGATTTCGGAGAAAACCGGAGTGCCGGAGGGGTTATCGGAACCCCCCGGGGAAGTATTGGGCCTTAGTGGGCCTGAGGGGAGAGAGAGGGCAGCAGCCCAGGAGGTGGCGCGCCCCCTCCCAAGGGGAGTCCGAATTGGACTAGGGGAGGGGGGGCGTGGCCCCTCTTTCCCTCTCCTTCTCCCCCTCTTTCCTTCCCCCTTCCTCCTTCCTAGTTGGACTAGGAAAGGGGAGTCCTACTCCCAGTAGGAGGAGGACTCCCCCCTCCTTGGCGTGCCCCAAGGGCCGGCCGGCCTCCCCCCTTGCTCCTTTATATACGGGGGCAGGGGGGCACCCCAAAGACACACAAGTTGATCTACGGATCGTTCCTTAGCCGTGTAGGGTGCCCCCCCCCCCCCCCCCCCTCCACCATATTCCACCTCGGTCATATCGTCGCGAAGCTTAGGCGAAGCCCTGCGCCGGTAGAACATCAAGATCGTCACCACGCCATCGTGCTGACGGAACTCTCCATCGACACTTGGCTGGATCGAAGTTCGAGGGACGTCATCGAGCTGAACGTGTGCTGAATTCGGAGGCTCCGTACATTCGGTGCTTGGATCGGTCGATCGTGAAGACGTACGACTACATCAACCGCGTTGTGCTAACGCTTCCGCTTGCGGTCTACGAGGGTACGCGGACATACACTCTCCCCTCTCGTTGCTATATCATCACCATGATCTTGCGTGTGCGTAGGAAAAATTTGAAATTACTACGTTCCACAACACATTGGTCCCGGTTCTGGATTGAACCGGGACTAATGGGCTGTACCGACCTGGACCATTGGTCCCTTTTCTACTAGTGTGTATACACGGATTGATCGGTCAGACTTATAGTTTGGTCACGTGTCAATACGTGCAGCTGGCTCATTTCAAACTCACGCACGCGTGTATGGCCGTTGTTGACTGATTTGATCAAGCGTTTGAAGATAACCCTGATAACAAGATAAGTATCGACCAACAGCTCCAAGGCTGCATGTATGGGAGTTTGTTGGAGATCAGCGGCTCGTCCGCCTCCAAGTTCTGCGCTGGAGCTGAAGCTTTAAAGAGTCTCACGAGCTGCGAGCCGGGAGGGATGGAGTTCCTCGGCCGCTGCCAAGGGCAACGGCGCACTTCGCTTCTCACAACATCCATGCCGCCGCCACCAGTGCCACACACACACATCTACGTATACTTCCATTCCCAACACCACTACTTTTAACTTTCACTCGGTGGGCTCGGATCGATGGCATTAGCTGGTGAGTTAATCGCATGAAGGTAACATGTGATTATTTCTTTTCTTTTCTTTTCTTCTCTCGTTGTAGGTTGGTGGTGTCCCGTGGCTCAACCTGATGGTTGAATTGTCCTCGCGTGCTCTACCCTTCGATCAACAAAAGAAGAGTTATGACATCTCGCGGCTCTACATGGTGCTCCAATCGCCGCCGCGGATGTATAATGATCCGATATAACAAAAGAGGTTGGTGACATCTAGCGGCTCTACATGGCGATCTAATCGTCGCCGCGGATGTGCGTTGATCCAATAAAAAAGGAGTTATGACATCTCGCGGATCTACATGGTGCTCCAATCGCCGCCGCGGATGTATAATGATCCGATATAACAAAAGAGGTTGGTGACATCTAGCGGCTCTACATGGCGATCTAATCGTCGCCACGGATGTGCGTTGATCCAATAAAAAAGGAGTGATGGCATTCTGCGGCTCAACATGGCGATCCAATCGCCGCCGCGGATGTATAATGATCCGATATAACAAAAGAGGTTGGTGACATCTAGCGGCTCTACATGACGATCTAATCGTCGTCGCGGATGTGCGTTGATCCAGTAAAAAAGGAGTGATGGCATTCTGCGGCTCCACATGGCGATCCAATCGTCGCTGCGGATGTGAGTTCATCTGTTACGAAAAATAGAGCGATGGCATCTCGTGGCTCTACCTGGCGCTCCAGTTGCCGCCGCAGATGTATAATGGTCTGATACATAAAAGGAGATTTATGGCATCTCGAGGCTCTACCTGGCGCCCAATCGCCGCCGCGGATGTGTCACGCTCGATATATAGAAAAGAAGATTTATGCCATCTCGCGGCTGTACCTGGCGCCCAATCGTTGTCGCGGACGTGTCACAACGCGGTGGATGTTGTTCTTTGAGTATGTCATGATGGTGGAATTATATGGCTCGTGGTGATCTACAAAACTAAGTACATATTTTTGTATACGCATACTCCATGGACAGCAACATGCATACATGCGCACTCTAAGTCCACATGATGAATCATCATACTTACGCATCAGGATGGTCTATAGAGACTTTGTAAGACAGATTCAGCATGGTACACATCAGGATGGTCTATAGAGACTTTGTAAGACAGATTCAGCATGGTGCGCAAGAGTTAATTGAATTGTGAGTTGAGCACGTGTTAGTGACATGGCCATCTACATTGGAATAACTAAGATGCCATTTTTAAAGTCTATACAACAATTGTTCAGATCAGCCGACAATTCATTATTTCAATCTCAGCCGACTTGCTCTCTTCTGCGATCGATGAACCGGAGTATGCGTACACAGCCTAACCGATAAGATTTGAAACACATAGTTTGCGACCGACGAGGTTGAACAACTACTTGAGACTTCATATTTTCTGACCGATGGCTCATGGAGAACAGATCCTGAATATTCCTTCGTTGATGACATGTCATAACTATATCATTAGCAATGCAGTTTTTGTCTCGAGCATTTATAGAAAGGCCTATCTTAAGTAGAAGATTTGTTGTACCCACCTCACATGTAAACATTTCACATAATGGATTTGGCCTCCGTGCCACCGTGGTTTTTTTACCTGTTTTGGGTTTTCCACGTTAAAACGTGTGTCTCGTGCATGTGCTTGATCGGCTTCTTTACACTAATATTATATAAAGTTATAAAGATGACCATTTGTGCAGTTTAATCGGAGGTATTCTATGCGTATAAATCCGCCGATGTATTTCGAGGTTCTAGGAATCAGCAACCCTTTACAATCGTCTCCGTCAGATGCATATTCAAGCGCCTACAAAAAAATACATGACAAAGGAAATATATAACTTATTGATGATCGATATTCCCGTTTCATGTGTTTGCAGTATTTTAATTCGTATACAGTTGTATACTGGCACGCCCGCACCTAATATGCCAACGCAGATAGATTTAATATTTATCTTGTGAAAACACATAGTTCTCAGTGAACAACATATAGCTCTCTAGAGCATCTAATTAAACCATACATTGAAACTATGTAAAAACATTTCAATGCAACAACAAATGCGACCATAACCGCAACCAAGGTAACAATTGATCCAATGGCATAATGATACCAAGCCTCAGTATGACTGGCATATTTTCTAATCTTTTTAATCTTCAAGCGCATTGCATCCATCTTGATCTTGTGATCATCAACGACATCTGCAACATGCAACTCCAATATCATCTTCTCCTCAATTTTTTTTAATTTTTCCTTCAACTAATTGTTTTCTTCTTCAACTAAATTTAACCTCTCGACAATATGGTCGGTTGGAATTTCCGGTTCACATAGCTCCTAGATAAAAAAATCTATGTCATGTTGCTCGGCGTAATTGTCATAAACACTAAATGAAACTAATAGTTATAAAAGATAATATATATACCACATCCGAACTATAGACAAGACGAGGGCCGACGGAGGCGGATACCAAAACCATCGCACTATATAATAACAAACAATAATAAGTAAGAAAACTACACAAGTATCTATCTAAATCATACAAATAAGAACTTTTTTCTTTTAGAAAAAAGATAAGATCAAGAGGCTCACCACGGTGGTGCCGGCGACGAGATCGGCGCGGGCGATAAACGGCGGTGAGGATGGGGACGGGATAGGACGGACCGCCAAACCTAGACAAATCTTGAGGAAAATGGAGCCTGGACAAGGAGCTTCGAGAGGAGAAAGCTTAAGTGTGGCTCGGGCATTTCATCGAACGCCTCATGTGCATAGGAGGTGAACTAGAGCATCACAAAGCTCTCCAACGACCGGCCAAAAAACAAAGCAGTGGAGTGCTTTGCTCGGGGGCAAGGGGGTATATATAGGCATCTCATTGGTCCCGGTTTGTGGCTGGAACCGGGACTAAAGGACACCCTTTGGTCCCGGTTGCAGCCACGAATCGGGACCAATGGTTGTGGGCCAAGAGTGAGACGGGACCAATGCCCCATGAGGCCCGGCCGGCCCCCTGGCCTCACGAACCGGGACCTATGCCCCCATGGGTCCCGGTTGGCGACTGAACCGGGACTAATGGGCTGGCCCGGCCTGAACCAAAGCCTTGTTTTCTACTAGTGTACTCTAGTGTAGAGGTATGAATTAGTACCCATAAAAGGCCACCATCAACCCTTGTTAGTTCAAATTAATTAATTCAATTTGTTTTTCTCCAAAAATATTCAATTAGTTTATCATAATCGTCAGCGGCATTTTGAAAATTAGTTCAATTACTTGCTAGACCCACGTAAAGTTACTTGCAGATTTTACGTAGCAGACTACATGCAGGATTGGGATTGGATGGAATGGGTGAGAGGGACCCACACCCATGAAAATCGGGGGGGGGGGGGGGGGGGGGGGGAGTTTGTTAAGGCAGGTTATGTAACTCTTCGTACCAGCTTTCGTAGGTGTAGCATTTTTGCATTTGCAGTATGGCACCAAGTGCTTATAGACTACAATGAGACGACTCCAAGCACTTGTTGACCATGGCGGGATGAGGACACCCCTTGTTTTGTGAAGTCAGTGGCTTTGTGTACCACCTTAATAAGCGTGTGTAAGGACAGTGTGGTGTGTCTTGTGCTCGCTCTGCTCTGTATTATTGTATCATAGACAAGGCTATTGATGCATACTTTCTTTTGGATTTTCCGAGCAACCTGTCCCATGCATTTTGATGGCAGCCAAATATGCAATATTATTACAGGATATCAGATACTACATCCATTCCATAGCATTTGGCGTTGGTTTACTGTAATTTAGGACCAGCCAAAGCTTATAAAGAGTAAAATGCACGCGTGGTACATGAAATTGGTAGCGAGTGCCATTTAGGTCACCGAACTCCCAAAATGCACATTTAAGTCCCTAAACTTGCTTATGGGTTCACATAATACATCCAAATCTTCATAACCCATTTTAAATGGCATGCGTGGAATGCTGACTGTGTGTTGACGTCCACATGTCAGGTCCACCTATCTTCTCTGTTCCTCTCTCTCCATTTCTATCAAATGATCTCTGCCACCGCGCTAGCCCAAATCTCGCGCTGCCGAAGCTCGCCCCGTCCGACGCGTCAAGCTCACCCTGCCTCAGCGGTGCACCGATCCTCGCCCTATCAGCACCACCAGAGCTCGTCCCGACGCCGCGCTCAT
The DNA here is from genome assembly GCA_963921465.1 of Triticum timopheevii. Classification (NCBI taxonomy): domain Eukaryota; kingdom Viridiplantae; phylum Streptophyta; class Magnoliopsida; order Poales; family Poaceae; genus Triticum; species Triticum timopheevii. Next base: position 686,178,739 of record OY997274.1, read on the forward strand.
CCTCTCCCCCATGGTCACCAGCGATGACCTCCCCCTTACCCCTCCTGCCTCTCTTGCTCTCCATCCTCCGCTCCACGCGTCAGCATCCCAGTCAGAATGCCACGTATGCAGTTTAAGGTGAGTTATGGAGATTTGAGTGTCACATGAACCAATTAGCAAGTTTAGGGACTCCAACGTGCATTTCGGGAGATCAGAGACCTGGATGGCACGCCCTAGTTCATGTACCGCTGGTGCATTTTACTCCTTAATAAAAAAGAACGGAGGTACTTCCTCCACACCAAATCTACAGCTGGTGTATTATATAGGTGCATGGCAAAAGCTATGAATCCACAGCAACCAAAACGATTTGTAATTTCAAAAAGAAGGAGTAGCATATACTGTATTGTTTATTTATTATAGACAAGGATGCCCCCAACCTTTACATGCATAGAGATGGAGTACACAAGTGAAAAGCTAGGTACCGTGCAGTTATTCATTATTTTTATATAATACTCATTTTGTATCTAAATATTTGTAGTTCGAAAGAACTAGACTAGTTTCCCCCAACTACAAATATTATGTTACAGAGGAAGTATATAAGTATGCACGGATTCACACGCAGATGATAGAGGTGCACGGCTGCTGGGGTGATCAGATCAGATGACAGGGTAAAACGGGAGCGCCGCAAGGCCGCACAAGCCTAAGGGCGGCGAGTCCCTAAGGACATAGATGAAGCCTTTGTCACCCCACTTGTCAGTCCACGAGTTCTTACCGATCCAGTACTTGGTCCCGTCAGGCTTGGTCCCATACCCGACGAGGGCCATCGCGTGGTTCTGCGCTGTCTTGCACGCCCCTTTGGTGTAGACGCCGGACCTGGAGCAACCGGCGTTGTACACGCCGCCGATGTAGTGCTGGAAGCAGGGGTCACTGTAGTCGAAGGATACGGCGACGGGCTGCTGCGCCACGGCCGCCATGAGCGCCGCCTCGTTGCCGGGCGGTGAAACCTTCTTGTAGCTGCTGAGCTTCACTGCGACCGGCTTGGCCGTTTGGCACGTGCCAGACTTGCCGGTGTATGGGTAGGCCGCCTCCGTGGTGATGCCGCCGTTCTGGATCACCCACTTGAAGGCATTGTCCATCCAACCGCCGCCGCAGCCGTATTTAGTGCTACAGTCCACCAGCTGCTGCTCCGACAGCACCGGTGGCGATCCGCCGGTGCTGATCGCCTGCGCGCTCTCCATCGTCGCCACCGACGTGAACGCCCAGCAAGACGCTGCATGTGAGGACACGTACGAAAGATGACACTTACTTAGCTAATTGCAACAATGGAGTAGACGACGACAACTCGCATCGCATGCATGATTTATTTTGGATGGATGTTACTTACAACAGGACGCCCCTTGATTCTTGGCTGCTGTGACGACGCCTTTGTCCCTCCAATCCACGCTCGCAGGCAACGCCGCCGTCATATTGGTATTGGTACGAAGAGGTGGCTCTTCGACGGCGGCGGTGCCCTCGTGGACGGGGCCAGCGTGAGTTGTGATCACCGTCATCTCCTCCGACTCCCATGACGACTCGTTGCTGCTGTACATTGCCATGAACTCGTCGTGGGTGAGGTCGGTGAACGGGGTCTCGCCGAGGCTGTAGCTCATCCGACTGTCCCGGTTCGCCGCCTCGATGAACTCCATATTGCTCCGGTACACCTCGAACCGGCGCAGCTTCTCCTCCACGGTGGCGTACGACCGACCGTGCGCCGCCATCCACCCATGGAACCTCCCGAGCATCAGCAGTGCCTCACCATCCAAGCCATGGTCCAGGGTACGTGAAGCTGATGAAGCCATGGAGGCTGCCACCATTAGCGGTAGCAGAGCGAGAGCCATGGATGAGGACGACGAGCGCATGAAAGCCATGTCCGATATGGATGATGTTTAGCTACATTTGGGTACAATCATTTATAGAGGCCCGGCGATCGATAGATCTCACTACTGATTCACGTCCTCCTCTTGCAATTGGTGTGCTGTCTTTTTCAAATAGACTTGAAAGCCATGTCCGATATGGATGATGTTTAGGTTTAGCTACCTTTGGGTACAGCCATTTATATATAGAGTCCCGGCGATAGATCTCACTACTGATTGATGTCCTCCTCTTGGTGTGCTGTCTTTTTTCCTAGTCTTCTAGAGTGAGCCTAGTATCACATGCTGGCAAATAAACCGCCGAAAAACACTATATCTTCTTTTAGGCATAATTCATGGATAACAGGATTTGAAGGACCTTGGTTGCATGGTCTAAATTTATAGTTGCGATCATGTGGTAGGAGCTTATCCCGCAGCTGCCAGATCTAAATTTATAGTTTTTTTTGTTTTTTTACTATACAAGGTGTTTTTTAGTAAAATTTGAGGTGGTACTAATTACGTAAAGATGTATGCTATGCTTCATGGGTCTCCCACGTCGGCAACCGCGAAGGAAAAGGCCGAAAAGAAATTGCAGGACTTGTTTTTTTTCAAGCGACCAATGAAGAGTTCGCGGGCCGAGTTGGCCCTGTTGTGCGTTTTTTTATGATCAGCGAAAAATATTTCACTTGTACAGGGCAACCACGAAGGAAAAGGCCGAAAGGAAATTGAAGGACTTGTTTTTTTTCAAGCGACCAATGAAGAGTTCGCGGGCCGAGTTGGCATCTTTCACACCTTCACTACCACACCAGCCATTTATAAGTGCTTAATTCCCTCCAAGTTCTCATAGTTTAAACCAAATGAAAGAAGAGCATATACCAACCTCATGGAAGAAAAGAGCTGGCGTCAAGTGCACATAATTTTTGAGATTAACAATATTAAAAATATGAGATTGGCAATTATGATATACAACAGGTACACAAAAATAAGATCTTTTTTTTTCTTCGGCTGTTTATTTGTCAGCCTGTGATACAAAGCTCATTGTAGGGGGGAAAGACAGCTAACCAAGAGGACGGCTCCAGATCCGCGATGCATGGCGGAGTGCGCAGGGACGGCGGTGGCTGGATCCGGGCAAGCGGGCTGGACGTGAAGCTATTGCTGTTGCTGGTTGTTCCGGTCTAGTACACATCCACGTCCTAAATGAATGCGAGCGCTACCCGAAGGCTAGGTTAATTTGCACTTCAGTGCATCGGGCTAGCAGGATCTTGGTCGTCCTCTTGCACTGCGTGACACCCGAAGAAACCGGTTCATCCATATGTTTCTCTTCGCGACTCGAGCGGCGGCTGCACACCGACGCCCTCAGCGCCCTCTCCACCATGCATCCTCTCCTCGTTGCTGTCTGTGTTCGCTGGGCGAAGCCCTCGCACACGGTGGGTGGCGGCAGGCTGACGCGTTGAAGGCGATCACCATGGTTGCACATCGGAAGGAGGCGGCGGTTCTGGTGGGTCATCTGTTTAGCGCGTCAGTGACCTCGCTGTGAATTGAAGGGGCCATCGAAAGGTTCTTGTGAGGGTTTCTCTCTCTAGACCCGGTGGTTGGCTTTGGCGATGAAATACAAACTATGGACAACGGCTTGATTCAAAGGGGAGGTTGTGCAGCGGCGGTGACGCATCGCATGTAGCTGCTGGGATCGAGAAAAAGTTGTGGCGACAATACATGGATAACGTCGATGATGGTGCTACTTGAGCACCGGGGGTTGAGCTTCGAGGTGAAAGCCTAGGTCTGACCCGAGTTGGTTATACCTGGCAATGACAATTTTTTTACGTCGTTACCTTGTTGAAGGCATTGTTCGGATATGCTTAGAATGGTTCTTCAAGGTGAAAACATAGATTCTGGCGTTAGGTGGTTGGATCCGGTAATGGCGGCACTTGAGCACCGCTCCCTTCCTGAAGGTGTTGCTGTTGAAGAACTTTCTCATTCATGTGGTGTCATGAGATGGTTGATACAGATATGATCATTGTTGTAGTTTATTGATCGTGGATCTGATCGCCTTTCTCTTTTTTTTTCCTCGCTCGTGCATAGCCTTGATCTTATCGAAAAATCCACTCTTTATCAAAAAAAAACAAGAGGACAACAGTGAGTGAGGTTTGCTTGATGCCAGTCAAGTGCTCTAACCACTAGGTTAGAGAACCTTTCGCTATATATTTTGAATTACTAGTGTGGGTGTTGCTTTAATTAATTAGATGAGATTCACTATGAGGTAAAAGGATACTCTTTGTAAGACAAAATTCGTGTACTCTTAAAAGTGCATTTATTAAGTATATATATAGGCAGGATGGTCAGTTTTTTTTTGCATAGTAATACGTGTCTCATTTATATCATAAAGATCATAGTACAAACCACGTACAAACCGACCTGATAAAACTGAAAAAACAGCAAAACGCTAGCCTTTGCACAAAGGAACAACAGTCAAGATGTAAAATTACAAACAAGACCGAAGAAACCTCTGAACTTGACACCAACGCCCGTCATAGGCCTCTGGGACCACCATAGCAGCCACCAAAGGAAACAATGACAGATCACCTTCACACCCGAGCTCAAAGCGGCTCCATCGCTGATATGCAACTTTACGGACCTCCAGGTAGTTCACCAAAAGCGGAACCATTAAACTCCCGGACACGCAATCGAACTCCAGATCTGGCACCGGCCCACACGACTAAGACGTCGTAGCATAAAACCATACCTGCCATCCATGAACCAGAAACCCAGCACACGATCCACCATCATCCAGATGCCGCCGATGCAGACCACAATCTGCATCCGCTCCTGGACTACGTCCCAAGCTCCACGCCGACGCTGGAGCAAACGCCGTCGCAATGGCGGAGCTCGAGGACACAGGTCCACCACGAGGATGCCGCCGCCGCCACGCCATCCTTACTTGAACAGACTGATTTCCAAATCCATCCCCAACCACAGGACCGATCGCCTCGTCGGAGTAGGATCTGAAAATACTTTATTCAGCGCCGCCATCGCCGCAGCCGAAGCAAAATCGATGAACAACCTAAAAACCTAAACTACAAGAGACTAAAAAACGATCCACACGCCTGGATCCGGCGACCCTCCTCACCACCAACGACCGAAGTCGCCGGCGAAGGGGAGCCGCCGGAGGCCGGCGGCGGAGGCGAGTCTGCTGGCGGCAGAAGCTAGATCACCTTTTCTTTCTTCAGGAGAAAGAAAAGCGAAGTTGCCTTTGAATGGTAAAACAATAAGTATTTTATAAAAGACATGTCCATATACCACACCTCAACATGTTTTTTCCTCCCCATACCCAACTTTTTCGGACCATGAGATCTCCATCCAATAGTGTATAGCCCAACTCCATCCTCGCGTCTCGATCTTTTCTGGTAAGAGCCACCACCCGCTGCCGTCCACTCCCTCGCTACCCATGAATGCATGCATGGACCATGGAGCCCCCAGCCCTAGCTACCCTATCCAAACAGCCGACAGTACTGCCATTGTCATGTTGCCTCATCACTCGTGTGCCGACCATGACCTCCACCATATAAACGTGAGAGTTGCGAGTCTAAGTCGACAACGATTGCATTAACTCGTGATGTACAAGTTCTATGTCTACAAGGCAGGGACGTGCTGCATGCCCTATTCTAGCGGATCTAAGCTACACGTACAAGCTGTTACACCGCGACATGTTATCATATGCTTCCTCCTTTTCATAATGTAAGACGTTTTTTGACACTACACTAGTGGTTGGGGCGTTTCAGGTAGGACACGTCCCTTCCACTTTCCTGATTGTACTACGTACGTAGTGTTATTTTATCAAATCAAACTCTGGTGCAAGGTAGAAGGCGCACTGTCAAGGGTAGAATCCGTGTGGCTTTCTCCTAGCTAGCTAGCTGCTACAAATTCAGTTTTCACACACAGACAAACAAATCCGTGTGACTTTCTGCTAGCTAGCTGCTACAATCTCTACTATCTCTACTACTTTAAAAAAACGTAAGGATCCGTGTTCCCTCTTACGTCGCCCGAATCGTCGATCCCTCCACTCCGCGTTCTCTCCCACGTTGGTTTTCCACGTGGAAAAAAATTGTACGTGAGTCAACGCGATCTGGCTCCCGAACGAACCCACACCAATCGGCTCCCCTGGCCCTACCCATCCCAATCTGGTCGACGCCACAATCTCGCCACCGAATCCGGCGTCGCCTACTTCCTCTTCCAATCTTGTGAGCTGCAGTCCGCCACCACCGATGCCGCCCGGTTCCCGGCCCAAACCTGCCACTTGCGACGGACCAAGGCCGCCGAAGCCGGCGACCAAAGGATTCGAAGCAGCCGCCAGGAGCTACTTCGTCCTGGACGTTGGGGATGGCGTGGGCCAGAGTTCCTGGACTTCCTGGGTCTGCCGCCGCTCTCGTACATTGCGCCGATCCAGTCACCGGCCACTGTTTCAGTTCGTGCTCCCTCCTACCTCATATTGCCCTGTTTTTATTCTGCAGGTTCTTGAGGTCAGGCGTGCGGCAACTAGCGGCTATACAGCTTAGTTTCTCCTGGTATCACGTTCTCCGAACGTCCATTGAGTTTCTGAGCAAAGTCTCGGCCTCCAGGTTCAATCATCTACACATCCACGTAATAAGTCAATTGTGTAACAATTATCAAGCGTGGTTGAGAAGAAGAGAATACACAAGATCAATTTATTTTCATGGGTAGGAAAGTAACAATCAATCTCGAAAAAAGTAAAGTCCTGATCAATTCTTCAAAATGCAGGCCGAGGCAGGGAGCTTGTACATGGGTTGCTGGAGGCCGTACTAATGAAGAAGACAAGCAAGCCGTTGGTTGCTGCAACAAGGCGTCAGGGAAGATCGGAGTCAGCCAGTGTGACGGTTGTCAAGGCAACAATAACCTTCTAAAGGACCTTCTTTAGTCTCCTGCCAACACCGGATTAGATCGAGGTCGCGGTGGATTGGGTGAATCGCGCGTACCTAGGGCTGAACCCAGAATGCTGGGAGGGATCGCCTCATGACGCTGGGAGAACTTGTCACTCGGCAGCACCAAGCAGCGGCCCAAAACATTTTCAAGTTCCATGGATCAAAAAGGTATAGCAATAGTACTGTCGCACCTGTATACAACTACTTACAGATCAATCATGTGGTGGAACTATTTTAAATTGCGGTTTTGCCAGAACTGATGCTAAGTCATGCCAAGTTGTTCCTATTGCTGATGTGTGCTGAATATAACTTGGATTCCATGGATGATGATGAGATTCTGGCGGTAGTGTTTAACCTTCCAAGAATCACATAAGCATATTGTCGTCTTCGGGGACGCCTTTTCTGGTGGTAGTGTTTAACCTTCCAAGAATCACATAAGCATCATGTCATAATGCAGCTGAACCTGAGCGATGATGATATTCTTCCAAGTTGATGCGCCTTCTCATGGACAACAACCCTGCAATTTTGTATTTGGGAAATACACTGTTTGCTTGATTGACAGGTATGCAATAGCACGACTCTTCGAATTACAGTGGCAATATGTTTTATAAGACAAGCTATAATTGCTCAAGCTGAATCCTTCTCGTAGAAAATTAAATTTCCAACATGGAATAGCTGCAATTGCTATGAGAAAACATTTTATTTTACAAATTCTTCTGCTTCCAGTATTTGTAATTAAGTGGTATTAACAGGTAGTTATATAATATGCATGAGGATCATAAGTATATGTTTGACACGGTTGATGTTGAACGACGGAAATTTGTATGTCCAACATGATTGATGTATGAACCACTAGAATACGTATCACCGTTGCAATGCATGGGCACTTAGCTAGTTGGCAAAAAAAAAGAAGGGGTAGGGATCAACCACATTGGTACGCGATACATGGGCAACCATTGCAATGGAAAGAATCAACCAAAAGCCGATCCAAGGTCCAACCCTTGATTACTGCTAGTTCGTTACCAAATAACCGTCAGCCATGGTATGTATATATATATAATATAGGACTCCTCTTTTATGCTCCCAGGAGTACATACTCTCATCCCTTAACGAAGCCTTTGACTTGGATATGCGACCGACTAATCCACAGAAAAACAAAACATGTAACAACTTTCCTTTTAGTGCGGCGCCTAGGTGGTTGATCCTAGAATTAAGGGAAGTAGAACACGCGCGTGAGTTATATTGTATTTTTATACGTGAGGTATATGATAACTTTGTAAAAAAATGAGATAGGCCCTGGAAGAACAGATTTGCACTACGACGGTGTCCATACTATTTAGCTATGCTCCTGGCAACCTTATGACAAAACCTACCAGCATTAGTTTCCAATGGACAAAGGAGCATAGAGAGTGAATGCCGCCAGATCATACAGCTCTACCTACCATCAAGTCATGAATTTCTTTGAGGCCCAGCTGCGGACCACCTTATGGAAAGCCTGTATTGCAGAAAAGATAAAGAGAAAGAGAAAAATAAACATTAAGTTGTTCTAACCTCAGAAATACAAGCAAGCTGAAAGCGACCATGAAGCATTGCACCAACAAATTCAATGGCCTCAGCATATAAACAATTTTGGACAAAACAGGACAACATCGAGTTCCATGAAATGATTTTTAGTACAATATGTTGTTGTGAGTTCAAACCAAGTTAAACTCAATTTCTTAAGCTTGTCAAAACACAACATCTCCTTAAACGTTAGAGCAGTCTGAAGCCCACATTATCTTTCATAACCATGGAACTAACTTATTTCTATTTCCATTTCACTGACCAGTTTCTGCATAAATTTCAAACATAGGAATGGCGCAGTAATTTCCATGCAGTAATGCTTTAGTAGATGGGGTTTTTGTTGTAAAAGTTGTTTGATAAAAACAAACTATTATGGTATGTGGCACAGCCAGTTTACCAATACAAACTGTTACAAGAGCATCCACGGGATTCGAAGAATGCATGTACGATAAAAGTTAACTGACTGGTTCACAAGTGAAAGGAGAATAAAAAGGTAGCTGACAAACCTTAGAAGTTTTCTGCACATCACGACTGTATCATTATCTCATACACCGATGCCAAATAGATCGGCAAGCACAATAGATCAGGAGGATCTAGATGTAGTACGAGGCGATTTACATTGTAAGGTTGATGTAGAGGTCCTTGAGGTCACGCTTGAGCTCCTGGTTGTTATTCTCTAGGTCAAAGAAAACCTAGCTACAGAGATATTAACCACCATAAGCATGTGAAACCTTGACAAACGCAAACTAAAGAGCAGTTATAGATATAGAAAAGAGGCACATGAATGGCACAAAGCCAACGACGAGAGGAATGCGAGAGATGCTCACCTGCGCGACGGTATCCTTGAACTCAGAGGGCTCGACGCCCATGTCCTTCTAGATCTTCTTCCTGGCGATGTACATCTTGATTCCTTTCCGATGGGCCATGCAGATAGAAGGGTTGTATTTATCAAGCACGCACGGCCAAGTAACCAACAATTAGCCCTCATTATGTACTAATTAGCTAACTTGGATACTATGAAAAAAGAATTTGTCAAATAAAGTATCATACAATCACATTTGATTTGTATGGAAATTTCCCATGATAATTTTCTTTCTTTAAAAAATCACCTGAAGCACTCTTGCATCTTAAGAAACCACTCTAACAGTAAGACCTTCAACTCCTTGTACCTAAACAATGGAGCAAAAAAAAGAAAATTACAATAAGTTTACTCCATAGTTGACATCAGTGTTACGCAATCCCGGGTCCGCTATCACCAGCGTTTCCAACCCACATGCGTCAACCAGGCCCAACCGGAGAGCAACACCGACTTATGACAGGCCTTGGGCCCTCTCCCCCCAAAAGACTAGCCTGTTAGGAGGGGACACCCCCGCCCTTATAAGTAGTGTTGTGTCTCCTCCCACAACCGATGTGGGACTAAACCCAACAATTAGATTGTAACACGATTCAAACGACAGGCAAATAATATCAAGATCAGCACTTTATTGTTTTCACAACTCATTTCACAATTCTGGTCTTGTTAAATTGGCGATGCGTTATAATATGACATTGATCATCACATCAAATTATCTTGATTCGAATCCAGTAAATTCAACCATATTGGCGATGCGTTATAATATGGCCGTATTTTCTTTCTTGCACCCTCGCCGCTGTACATACGTGTACATGCTACGTGCGCGCCTCTACATCGACCAGTATGTACGTACACGTTCGCGACCAGAATGACAACGCTACATACGCTTCGACCAGGTGGATCCCGACTGTCAGGCACTTTCTTGCCTGCGAAGATGTAGCTGGTGGGTCCCAGCAGTCAGGGGGGCGAATCGTTTTGTTTTTTTTTTTGCCCAGACGCACTTCCTTGGGTGCGAAGATATAGCTGGTGGGTCCCAGCAGTCAGGGGGATGAATCGTTTTTTTTTTTGCCCGGACGCACTTCCTTGTGTGCGAAGATGTAGCTGGTGGGTCCCAGTAGTCAGGGGGGAATCATTTTTTTTTGCCCGGACGCACTTCCTTGCGTGCGAAGGTGCAGCTGGTGGGTCCCAGCAGTCGGGGGGAAACGTTTTTTTCGTGAAATACGGTGGCCCGACCGGTGGGTCCCCGCTGTCAGGTGGAGGAATAATTATTTTCCGCGTAATAAGGAGGCACTTCCTTGCTGCGGCCGTGGACCCAGCTGTCAGCCTCTCCACATACAGTCCACGTCCGATGGAAGTCGTTCCTTGACCACGTTGACCACGCCGCGCCGAGAGCACCAGGGCGGTGGACGACGGCGAGGCCTAGGAAGGGGACGACGGGGAGCCGGGGAAGACGCGGCAGTGGAAGCCCGCGCGGAGAGGAGTACGAGGGTTCACTGGTTCGGCTGCGGTGTGAGGTTGCCGTCGCCGCAGGGCCTAGCCAGCGGTGGGAATAGTAGGGGACGGTGGGGCCTCCGCGGCAGCACATCCGTCCACGGGAAGCAGGAGCATGCGGCATGACCGGCGCTGCTTTGGGCGGCTGGAGCAAGAAGACCATAGATTGAAGAAGCACTACGGCCGTTGGATGGACATCATACGATCACTGGAGCTAGAATCATTTATATTGACTAAGTTGACAAAGCCCTCCGTCTCCGTCAACTTAGTAGGCCCACAAGTCAGCCTCCCACAAAGGTGGGTCCCAACTAGCAGGGGGTATTCATTTTTTTGTGCGTAATAAGGAGGCACTTCCGGTGGGTCCGAGCTGACGGCAGGGGGAACGTTTTTTTTGCGAAATACGGTGGCCCGTCGGGTGGGTCCCAGTAGTCAGGGGCAAACGTTTTTTCGCGAAATACTGGTGGCCCGTCCGGTGGGTCCCTGCTGTCAGGTGGAGGAATAATTATTTTCCGCATAATAAAGAGGCACTTCCTTGCGGATGCCGTGGACCCAGCTGTCAGCCTCTTCACGTACAGTATTCTTCCGACGGAATTCGGTCGTTGACCACATTGACCACGCCGCGCCGAGAGCACCACGGCGGTGGACGGCGGCGAGGCCTAGGAAGGGGACGACGCGGAGCCGGGGAAGACGCGGCAGTGGATGCCCACGCGGAGAGGAGTACGAGGGTTCACTGGTTCGGCTACGCTGCCGTCGCTGCAGAATAACAGGGGGTGTGGGTGAGTGGAGCGGAGGGATGGCCTGGCTAGCGGTGGGAGTAGTATGGAGGCGGTGAGGCCTCCGCGGCAGAACAGCCAGCCACGGGAGGCAGGAGCAGGCGGCACGACCGGCGCTGCTTTGGACGGCTGGAGCAAGAAGACCAGAGGTTGAAGAAGCACTACGGCCGTTGGATGGACATTGTACGGTCAGTCGAGCTAGAATCGTGCATATTGACTAAGTTGACAAAGCCCTTCGTCCCCGTCAACTTAGTACGCCCCGTCAACTTAGTGGACATCGTATGGGGAGTATTATCTTTTTTGGGCGTAATAAGGAGGCACTTCTTTGCGTGCGAAGATATAGCTGGTGGGTCCGAGCTGTCAGAGGCGGTAACGTTTTTTTCGCGAAATACAGAGGCCCTTTCGGTGGGTCCAGATGTCAGGTGGAGGAATCATTATTTTGCGCGTAATAAGGAGGCATTTCCTTGCGTGCGGCCGTGGACCCAGCTGTCAGCCTCTCCACGTACAGTCCACTTCAGATGCATGTCGATCGTTGAACACGTTGACCACGCCACGCCGAGAGCACCAGGGCGGTGGACGATGGCGAGGCCTAGGAAGGGAACGACACGGATGCAGGGAAGACTCGGCAGTTGTTTCCCACGCGGAGGGGAGTACGACTGTACGAGGATTTACTAGTTCGTCTGCCGTCGCCGGAGAATAACAGCAGGTGTGGGACTATGGGTGAGTAGAGGGATGGCTAGGCCCGCGATGGGAGTATGGTGGGGCGATGATGCCTACGCGGCAGCACAGCCGGCCGCGGGGAGGAGGGAGCAGGCAGTCCCACCGGCGCTTATTTGAGCGGCTGCAGCAGGAAGAGCAGAGATTAAAAAAGCACGACGGCCATTGATTCGACATCCAACAGTATACAGGCCATCTGTGGAAAGCCTCAAATCCGTGGAAAACAGCATACAGCCCATCTGCCATTATTTCAAATAGTTTACAGCCCATTTGCTAATTCTTACGGGTTTTTTTGGAGCCCATATTCTTTTTGTTAGCATTACAGCCCATATTGTGGCCACGGTTAAAAAAATTATATGAAATTTTGCATATGTCGGTGCCGTCTGAACTGTTTTTAATCCCGAAATTTCGAGTCACATTCAGACTGATTTAAAAAATAAATGTATATCAATATAAAATCCAATAAATTGTCCATGCATAAAAATCAATGCAATTTAAAATCTCGAAATGAAAAAAAAGATATTTGAAACTAATTAACGGTTTGATGTGTTTTAAAAATGTACAGCCCATTTCTCATTACTGATAGGCCATTTTCTCGGCCAGCCGAATGAAGCTCTCCTCGTCCTGAAAGATTTGCAGCCCAACAAACCTGATAAAGCAACTTACTTGACAAATCACAAAAAAACTGGGCTAGCCATTTTCAGAAAGAAAAAAAACTACTGGGCTGGTCTATGGTAAACATAAAAGAAAAGGCTGTCTAGACAGGCCAGAGTGTCCCGCATAGCCCAGTTGACACCCTGCTTCCGTCTCAAAAACAAATTAGATAAATGCCTCTCCAATTACGGCGATTCATAAAAATGCCACTGCAATTTCCGAACTTTGAAAAATGCCACTGCAATTTTTGCAAACTTTGAAAAACGCCACTGCAGTTTGCAAACTTTGAAAAATGCCACTCTAGACTTCGAAAAATGCCACTAGAAATGGCATGAAATGGCATTTTTCAAAGTTTGGAAATTGTAGTGGCATTTCTCGGAGGCATTTATCAAATTAACCCAAACAAAAATAAATGGGCGAACTGCTGGGTCCCTGGTGTCAGCCGCTCGTTGTGCAATTCTCTTGTTTATTGACTACGTTGACAATGGCATGGGACCCAAATGTCAGAAATCCACTAGGAGGAGCCATTTTTTTATTGGCTTGAAATAAGGAGGCACTTGCTTGCGTACTTCCATGACCTTGGCGGGTCCCTGCTCTCATCCTCTCCACGTACAATCGTCTCCTGATTGTGTACGCGTCAACTTGCTAGGCCCACAAGTCAGCCTCTAAACCCGTGGATGACAAATACAACCCATTTAAAAAATAACAACCCATTCCATACGTTCAAACGGAAAGTTCAACATTCATAGCAAAGTAACAAGTCTGATCCACATATAGAGTACTGAACTTTCAAGTTGACAACCATCATAGCCAAGTTAACTATCTACTCCCACTAGACAAGTACTAACTTACTCTTAGCTAACTAGACGATGCCGGCCGCCATCTGTGGTACACGCTAAACGCCGGCACCGGCGTCCTGCACCTTGCCTCGGACTTGCCAGAGGTGCGATAGGGCGCGTTGCTCGCGCGCGTTGGCCCTTTCCATGCCGGCGTGTTCCACCGAAGCTTCGGCTTCCAAGCGGGAAACCCACTTGACGAGCTGGTAGTAAAAATCGGCGTCGCGAACGCATGCGTGCCCGACAGCCTCCAGGGCTATTTGCCGGGCGCCGGCCTCCACGTAGTCGGCCCAGTTACGGGCGCTCTGCTCGCGACTCAGAGCGTTGGTGCGCTGCTGCTCCATGTCCCGCTGGCGGTGCAAATCGGTGATACGCTGCTCCTCCGCCAGGCGGTCGCGCTCCAACAACTCCTGCTCCTCCACCATGCAGTCGCGCTCTAACAACTCCCCGATCTTCGCATTCCCATCTAAAGACAGATAGAATGCCTCCTCCCTCCGTCTGCCTTCCGGTGAAACACCGAACACTAGTTCCGGCGGTGGCAGCTTCAGGCGTCGCCTACCACGGACGGGCGGGGGCATGGCGGACATGGCGAGCGACGTCGGGCCGGTGGGGGCTTATGAGGATATGGCGAGTTAGGTCACGGTGGCACCGGAGAAGGCCGGGAAACGGTACTTATAGGGGGAAGGTAGCGCGACAGTCATCGGAATTCAATGCATAATGGCTTAGCGCGCCAGCTTGCCGTGGAAAACTAGGGAAACTGAAATTATGACTGTGTCATCCCGTCCCGTCTGGGTCGCACGCTGGCATGGCGGTCAAACGAGTGCACTCGAATCATCTCCCTCCTTGTCAATAATGATTTCACGGATTTAAAAAGCCCGCAAGAATTAAAGCGTATCTTTTTTCACATCAGTTAGCTGCCTTAATTACGGCCGGCTGCATGCAGGCACTCAGAATCGCTCGCAGGCAGTATGCGAAGCAGCATGCAACGAGTCGCAGCCGAGGGCACGCATGCAGCCACTTAAATCGCTTGAATTAATTAGGCTTAAACTTCTGCATGCCGTTAATTATTGCCATGCCTTGTTCTTGCTGCTTTGCTCACGGGACTAATAAACCCGGACGGAGGGAGCACCTTGGTTGGTGAGAGGTTTGAATTAATCCCTGCAAACCGGAAAGGAGGTACTAGTACGTGTGTGATCCGCTATTTATTCATGTAGGATCGAGTAGGTCATTTCTTGAATTGAGCCCTGCAAACCGGAAAGAAGGTAGTACATGCGTGATCCGCTATTTATCCGTGTAGGATCGATAGTGTAGCTTGTCAGTTTCTTCAGAGGTAGGCATTTTTATCCGTGTAGGATCGATAGTGTAGCTTGTCAGTTTCTTCAGAGGTAGGCATTTTTATTCAAAAAACTGCCACTTCGCATCTTGCGTCGCAAATAAAACTACCAGGAGCGCATTTGTAGGCTAGCTAGTGATCTATCAGTAACTTGTAAACACTGAGCAAACAGAAATAAGTAACTGTTAATGCATCTCAATGATTCACAAATCATATACAAATATGTAGCTCCAAAAGCAAAGATCAGCCACTTCGGATCTAGCGTCGCAAGACTCGCAACTAAAACTAACTAGTATGATTCCCATACATAAGATCAACATGTTAATGCATCTCAATGATTCACAGATCATATACAAATATGTAGCTCCAAAAGCAAAGATCTAGAAAAAACATCTGTTCTTCCTACTAACATGGATCCTTCTCTTGGCCAACATTCAGTACAGACTGAAAGACAAATTTGTTTGTGAAGTCTACAATTCCTCTTGCAAACGTAAGTGGTTTCACCAACAGCTGGAACCATGAGAATGAACCACACATGATGGAGGAACATCCACTGCAATATGATTTGGTCTTCTCTCGATCACACCGCAAGACTATTTTCGGAATACAAACTTTAACTTAGGGAAAATGATGCCCATTGTATAATCAGACCAGAGCAATGAAGCACCTAGTGTTGGCCAGTAAATAGTACAGTACTACTTTTCTGCAGTCCATGAAGTGACTATCCAGTTTTTGTGTCTATTTTCAAATGGCACTTCATGCAGTGACTATACTATTCTTTTGTGCAGTTCAACCAAAATTGCGGACACTTTGTTTGTTTGCCAAATAGCAACGGGTAGACATCTCTGTCTACACAAATATCAAGCAGCTAGTAAACATATACCACACCATGTTCGCAGTGATGGAAGAGGTGAAATCGATACAACCGAAATTGACCATCCAATCATTGAATCATGTCCTGCACCTCCAATGTAGGTCCATCCTGCCAATAAATTCACATGCAAACCACTAGTATTACTATCTAATGACAGTACAAAAAGAGTTGCAAGATAGTAGCAAACCATGTACCTTCCTAATGAACAGCTCATAGTGCCACCAACTGGATATAAAGGTTTGGAAAAAAACATGCTCCTAATGTTGAACCAGTTGGACTTTTTGTACAGTTCCACAAAAATCGAGCATCCCTGTTTGCATAGATATTGAAAGTGTGATTACTATAAAAGTGGCACTAGTTGAAGCATAGACTCACAAATATAAGCATTCTAATTTCTTAATGGGAAAAGGTAGCAAGACTGTTTCTAACCACCTGTTTGAAGGAATAAATAAAGCAACATCGGCTGATGTCAGGAAGGCATACATAGTTTTTTCTGAAAAACTGAGCCATTCCTGACCTTTCCTCTTCTTTTAAGCAAATTTTGTGCAGTTCTACTAAAATAAAATGTCATCACCGCCTTGACAATTCAGTGACACTGTACAAAAGGAAATGACTTAACATTACATCATGATGTCGGGTATGTAGTCGACAGGCATTAGAGACAAACATACAGACCTCCTCCAATAACATAATGAACATTAATTTTAACAAAGGTGTGACTAGCTTTACCGGGATAATTTGAGTGAACTCTACACCCTCTGTTCCTTAATATAAGACGTTTTCGCGGTTCAATTTAAAGTACCCAAACGTCTAGTATTTAGAAAAACAGGTAGTAGTTTTCTTGAGCAGATATCTGGGAAAGCTTGCCACACTTTATTTATGTCCATACGCTAATGCAACACCATTCAAATACTACAAATATACACTAATCCAGTGGCTAGTGCAATAGTAGAGTAGTTAGCTTATTACAGGCTGTGCAACAGCATTAGAATGCCTTAGCTAAAAAATCTTTAATACATCCACAATCATCAGCTAACCCTGAAATAATCCAGTGACATTAAATGGCATTGCTTAAATTTATCGGTGGCATTAGACTGAGAGCGGCATTAGTTAAATGTGGCATCACTTTAGCAGTAGCATTGCTTGACTTGACTGTTGGCGTTATACTAACAGCAAAAAAAGTGGCAATAAGAGCATGGGAGGCCCATTCGGACAGTGGGCTCACCAGTACGATGTACCTCCATGGACGCAGAGTGGTGAGGGAGGTATGGTTGCCCAGAGCAACAAATATCCATGCAGCATATGTGGACTACGTCTCATTTTTTCTCTTTAGCCACCCTTTTCCTATGTGAGGACAACAAACCGATCGACCTGGTCATTCTCTATTGCGTTGTCATGCCTTTCTACCCTTCTTCAACCAAGAGACACGAGACTCATTCCTTAGCTACTGATTTTCCCCTTTTCAAGCTAGATGCGGGTTCGATGCCTACTCTCTTGGATAGTACATTCTCCCTTCCTTTCCTTATTCAACCCAGACATGGATTAGTCTGCATGAAGTAGGGTTTCCTTTAATAGTGCAAATTATGGTTTTCGTCAGCGTGGCGAGCAGAGCAGAGGATAGCAAATTGGGAAGATGGTGGAGTGGAAAAAGATCCACATGCAACGACATGCCAGATGGGGCAATAGAACAAGGGTATGGTTCGAAAAGAGGTAGCATACCTGAGGGTCGGCGGGAAGTGGCTTCGCTCGTGGTCGTCGTCCTCCGCACACACTACGGCAGCGAGCTTGGGGATGGAGGCCATCCAGCACGGGCGCTAGGTCTGAGAGGACGGCCTTGTCGTCAGTGCGTGACCTCGCTCGCCGACGACGAGTGCGTCAATGCTGCACTTCCTTTTCTTCCCCGGCGGATCTGTGACCACCGGTGAGGAGGGAGAGAGGGGCCGTCTTTTTTAGATCTGGAGAGAGGGTGGTAGTGTGAGAAGCAAGTGTGCAGCCCTTGGCAAGAAAGCGCTGAAGCTCCAGCCTATATATCTTTTTTATACTACTAGTACTGGAGGTGGAGTAGTGGTAGAGTAGTTTATATTTTCTCTGCGTACAGTACCAGTTAGTCGTGCTTCAAAACTGAACAGCACGCCATTAAAAAAATAAAGGTCGATAACTAATGCGGCACCTCGGGCCAATGCGGCCAGATCGCATTTTGCATGAGAAATTACACACCATGTTTCGTTGACATGTGGTCCCGTTCCAACATATCAGTGAGACGACGGCGAGTAGTAGGAGTATTTCCGAACCGACGTGTAGGCCGGGGCGCCCCTTCGTGAACCGTCACAAACTGGCAACCATCCACCGACTCTTCGCCTTTCCCTCTCGATTTGGAACTGCTGTCGCACACTCTTCCTCTCCCTCCTCCATTTTCCTTTAGCCCTTCACCCTTTCTTCTGCCATTGTTCCATCGTCTTCTCCATGGAGGGAACAGGACGGAAACGACCCCGTTATTCTTGCCCCGATCTGAAAGATGACGTGGTGGAGGAACTCATTGATCGGTGCGACAGATTTTACACGTGGAAAATCACCATTGGTCGGGGCTGTTAACGGGTTATCGGATTCAAAACCCGACCCGATAGCTTAACGGTGTTCCATTACGGTGGATGCCACATGTCGGTCACCCTTGACGAAAGCACTTCTGTGACGCGCGATTTATCGTCATGGAAGTGGACACTTCCGTGATGATAATTTTGGTAATGTCATGGAACACTTCTACGACAGCACAGGTATGACTATCTTGATTCTATCATAAATTTGTCATGGATGTACATGCATGACAAAAAACGTGACCTACTGTGACAAACACGTATCATCACGGAAGTGTATTTTTTTGTAGTGTCTGCACCCGGTAAGATCAGATCACTCACCAGCTGGGGCGGATTAGTGCTTCTGCACACACATGGTCTCATATTTGCTGGTATTGGGATCCAGCAATGATCCCAAATATTAGTTGATTGGCCATCCCCTATGCGACGTATCATGCCCTGCTTTAGAACATCTCTGCCCTCAAGTAGCAACCTCCATATTTGTGATGGTGCCGAACCTATTTCCGCTCCCAAGAAATCAGTATCTTGATGGTATTCTGCCCTGAGTATACTGTTGGGGAACGTAGTAATTTCAAAATTTTCCTACGCACACGCAAGATCATGGTGATGGCATAGCAACGAGAGGGGAGAGTGTTGTCTACTTACCCTCGTAGACCGTAAGCGGAAGCGTTATGATAACGCGGTTGATGTAGTCGTACTTCTTCACGATCCGACCGATCCAAGTACCGAACGTACGGCACCTCCGAGTTTAGCACACGTTCAGCTCGATGACGATCCCCGGACTCCGATCCAGCAAAGTGTCGGGGATGAGTTTCGTCAGCACGACGGCGTGGTGACGATGATGATGCTCTACCGGCGCAGGGCTTCGCCTAAACTCCGCGACGATATGACCGAGGTGGAATATGGTGGAGGGGGCACCGCACACGGCTAAGGAATGATCCGTAGATCAACTTGTGTGTCTCTAGGGTGCCCCCCTGCCCCCGTATATAAAGGAGCAAGGGGGGAGGCCGGCCGGCCCTAGGGGCGCGCCAAGGAGGGGGGAGTCCTCCTCCTAGTGGGAGTAGGACTCCCCTTTCCTAGTCCCACTAGGAAGGAGGAAGGGGGAAGGAAAGAGAGGGAGAGGGAGAGGGAAAGGGGGAGCCGCGCCTCCTCCCCTAGTCCAATTCGGACTCCTCAAGGGGGGGGCGCCACCTCCTAGGCTACTTTCCTCTCTCTCCCCTCAGGCCCACTAAGGCCCAATACTTCCCCGGGAGGTTCCGGTAACCCCTCCGGCACTCCGGTTTTCTCCGAAATCACCCAGAACACTTCCGGTGTCCGAATATAGTCGTCCAATATATCAATCTTTATGTCTCGACCATTTTGAGACTCCTCGTCATGTCCGTGATCTCATCCGGGACTCCGAACAAACTTTGGTACATCAAAACTTATAAACTCATAATAAAACTGTCATCGTAACGTTAAGCATGCGGACCCTACGGGTTCGAGAACTATGTAGACATGACCTAGAACTATTCTCGGTCAATAACCAATAGCGGGACCTGGATGCCCATATTGGCTCCTACATATTCTACGAAGATCTTTATCGGTAAAACCGCATAACAACATACGTTGTTCCCTTTGTCATCGGTATGTTACTTGCCCGAGATTCGATCGTCGGTATCCAATACCTAGTTCAATCTCGTTACCGGCAGGTCTCTTTACTCATTCCGTAATACATCATCCTGTAACTAACTCATTAGTTACAATGCTTGCAAGGCTTAAGTGATGTGTATTACCGGGAGGGCCCAGAGATACCTCTCCGACTATCGGAGTGACAAATCCTAATCTCGAAATACGCCAACTCAACACGTACCTTCGGAGACACCTGTAGAGCTCCTTTATAATCACCCAGTTACATTGTGATGTTTGGTAGCACACAAAGTGTTCCTCCGGTAAACGGGAGTTGCATAATCTCATAGTCATAGGAACATGTATAAGTCATGAAGAAAGCAATAGCAACATACTAAACGATCAAGTGCTAAGCTAACGGAATGGGTCAAGTCAATCACATCATTCTCCTAATGATGTGATCCCGTTAATCAAATGACACCTCATGTCTATGGTTAGGAAACTTAACCATCTTTGATTAATGAGCTAGTCAAGTAGAGGCATACTAGTGACACTATGTTTGTCTATGTATTCACACATGTATTATGTTCCCGGTTAATACAATTCTAGCATGAATAATAAACATTTATCATGATATAAGGAAATAAATAATAACTTTATTATTGCCTCTAGGGCATATTTCCTTCAGCCTCCCACTTGCACTAGAGTTAATAATCTAGTTCACATCGCCATGTGATTTAACACCAATATTCACATCTGTATGTGATTAATACCCATAGTTCACATCGTCATGTGATCAATACCCCAAGGGTTTACTAGAGTCAATAATCTAGTTCACATCGCTATGTGATTAACACCCAAAGAGTACTAAGGTATGATCATGTTTTGCTCGTGAGAGAAGTTTAGTCAACGGGCCTGTCACATTCAAAGCCGTATGTATTTTGCAAATATTCTATGTCTATAATGCTCTGCACGGAGCTACTCTAGCTAATTTCTCCCACTTTCAATATGTATCAAGATTAAGACTTAGAGTCATCTGGATCAGTGCCAAAACTTGTATCGACGTAACCCTTTACGACGATCCTTTTGTCACCTCCATAATTGAGAAACATATCCTTATTCTACTAAGGATAATGTTTGACCGCTGTCCAGTGATCTAATCCTAGATCACTATTGTACTCCCTTGCCAAACTCAGTGGTAGGGTATGCAATAGATCTGGTACACAGCATGGCATACTTTATAGAACCTATGGCCAAGCCATAGGGAATGACTTTCATTCTCTTTCTATCTTCTGTCGTGGTCTGGCTTTGAGTCTTACTCAATTTCACACCTTGTAACACAGGCAAGAACTCTTTCTTTGACTGTTCCATTTTGAACTACTTCAAAATCTTGTCAAGGTATGTATTCATTGAAAAACTTATCAAGCGTCTTGATCTATCTCTATAGATCTTGATGCTCAATATGTAAGCAGCTTCACCGAGGTCTTTCTTTGAAAAACTCCTTTCAAACACTCCTTTATGCTTTGCAGAATAATTCTACATTATTTCCGATCAACAATATGTCATTCACATATACTTATCAGAAATGTTGTAGTGCTCCCACTCACTTTCTTGTAAATACAGGCTTCTCCAAAATTCTGTACAAAACCTAATGCTTTGATCACACTATCAAAGCGTTTATTCCAACTCCGAGAGGCTTGCACTAGTCCATAAATGGATCGCTGGAGATTGCACACTTTGTTAGCACCCTTTGGATCGACAAAACCTTCTGGCTGCATCATATACAACTATTCTTCCAAAAACCCGTTCAGGAATGTAGTTTTGACATCCATCTGCCATATTTCGTAATCATAAAATGCGGCGATTGCTAACATGATTCGGACAGACTTTTAAGCATCGATACGAATGAGAAGAATCTCATTATATTCAACACCTTGAACTTGTCGAAAAACCTTTTTTTTACAATTCGAGCTCTATAAATAGTAACACTACTATCAACGTCCGTCTTCTTCTTGAAGATCCATTTATTTTTTATGGATTGCCGATTATCGGGCGAGTCCACCAAAGTCCACACTTTGTTCTCATACATGGATCCTATCTCAGATTTCATGGCCTCCAGCCATTTCACGGAATCTGGGCTCATCATCGCTTCCTCATAGTTCGTAGGTTCATCATGGTCTAGTAACATGACTTCCAGAACAGGATTACCGTACCACTTTGGTATGGACCGTACTCTGGAAGACCTACGAGGTTCTGTAATAACTTGATCTGAAGTTTCATGATCATCATCATTAGCTTCCTCACTAATTGGTGTAGGAATCACTGGAACTGATTTCAGCGATGAACTATTTTCCAATTCAGGAGAAGGTACAATTACCTTATCAAGTTCTACTTTCCTCCCACTCACTTCTTTCGAGAGAAACTCCTTCTCTAGAAAGGATCCATTCTTAACAACGAATGTTTTGCCTTCGGATCTGTGATAGAAGGAGTACCCAACAGTTTCCTTTGGGTATTCTATGAAGACGCACTTCTCCGATTTGGGTTTGAGCTTATCAGGTTGAAAACCTTTTTCATATAAGCATCGCAACTCCAAACTTTAAGAAACAACAGCTTAGGTTTACTGCTAAACCATAGTTCATACGTTGTCGTCTCAACGGATTTAGATGGTGCCCTATTAAACGTGAATGCAGCTGTCTCTAATGCATAACCCCAAAACGATAGTGGTAAACTGATAAGATACATCATAGATTGCACCATACCTAGTAAAGTACGATTATGATGTTCGGACACACCATTACATTGTGGTGTTCTAGGTGGTGTGAGCTGTGAAACTATTCCACATTGTTTTATATGAAGGTCAAACTCATAACTCAAATATTCTCCTCCACGATCAGATCGTAGAAACTTTATTTTCTTGTTATGATGATTCTCCACTTTACTCTGAAATTCTTTGAACTTTTCAACTATTTCAGACTTTATGTTTCATTAAGTAGATATACGCATATCTACTCAAATCATCTGTGAAGGTTAGAAAATAACGATACTTGCCACGAGCCTTCATACTCATTGGTCTGCATACATCAGTATGTATTATTTCCAACAAGTCAGTAGCTTGTTCCATTGTTCCGAAGAACAGAGTTTTAGTCATCTTGCCCAAAAGGCACGGTTCGCAAGTATCAAATGATTCATAACCAAGTGATTCCGAAAATCCATCTTTATGGATTTTTTTCATGCGCTTTACACCGATATGACCCAAACGGCAGTGCCACAAATAAGTTGCACTATCATTATTAACTTTGCATCTTTTGGCATCAATATTATGAATATGTGTATCACTACGATCGAGATCCAACAAACTATTTTCATTGGGTGTATGACCATTGAAGGTTTTATTCATGTAAACAGAACAAAAATTATTCTCTGATTTTAAATGAATAACCGTATTGCAATAAACATGATCAAATCATATTCATGCTCAATGCAAACGCCAAATAACATTTATTTAGGTTTAACACTAATCCCAAAAGTATAGGGAGTGTGCGATGATGATCATATCAATCTTGGAACTACTTCCAACACTCATTGTCACTTCCCCTTCAACTAGTCTCTGTTTATTCTGTAACTCCTGTTTCGAGTTACTAATCTTAGCAACCGAACAAGTATCAAATACTCAGGGGCTACTATAAACACTAGTAAGGCACACATCAAACACCTGTATATCAAATATACCCTTGTTCACTTTGCCATCCTTCTTATCCACCAAATATTTAGGGCATTTCCGCTTCTAGTGACCATTTCCTTTGCAGTGTAAGCACTCAGTCTCAGGCTTTGGTCCAGCTTTGGTCTTCTTCACGGGAGTGACAACTTGTTTGCCATTCTACTTGAAGTTTCCCTTTCTTTCCCTTTGCCCTTTTCTTGAAACTACTGGTCTTGTCAATCATCAACACTTGATGCTCTTTCTTGATTTCTACCTTCGTTGATTTCAACATCACGAAGAGCTCGGGAATCATTTTCGTCATCCTTTGCATACTATAGTTCATCATGAAGTTCTACTAACTTGGTGATGGTGACTAGAGAACTCTGTCAATCACTATCTTATCTGGAAGATTAACTCCCACTTGATTCAAGCGATTGTAGTACCCAGACAATCTGAGCACTTGCTCACTAGTTGAGCGATTCTCCTCCATCTTTTAGCTATAGAACTTGTTGGAGACTTCATATCTCTCAACTCGGGTATTTGCTTGAAATATTAACTTCAATTCCTGGAACATCTCATATGGTCCATGACGTTCAAAACATCTTTGAAGTCCCGATTCTAAGCCGTTAAGCATGGTGCACTAAACTATCAAGTAGTCATCATATTGAGCTAGCCAAACGTTCATAATGTCTGCATCTGCTCCTGCAATAGGTTTGTCACCTAGCGGTGCATCAAGGACATAATTCTTATGCGCAGCAATGAGGATAAACCTCAGATCACGGATCCAATCCGCATCATTGCTACTAACATTTTTCAACACAGTTTTCTCTAGGAACATATCAAAATAAACATATGGAAGCAACAACGCGAGTTATTGATCAACATAATTTGCAAAATACTACCAGGACTAAGTTCATGATAAATTTAAGTTCAATTAATCATATTACTTAAGAACTCCCACTTAGACAGACATCTCTCTAGTCATCTAAGTGATCACGTGATCCAAATCAACTAAACCATAACCGATCATCACGTGAGATGGAGTAGTTTTCAATGGTGAACATCACTATGTTGATCATATCTACTATATGATTCACGCTCGACCTTTCGGTCTCCGTGTTCTGAGGCCATATCCGCATATGCTAGGATCGTCAAGTTTAACGACCTGAGTATTCCGCGTGTACAAAACTGGCTTGCACCCATTGTAGATGGACGTAGAGCTTATCACACCCGATCATCACGTGGTCTCTGGGCACGACAAACTTTGGCAACGGTGCATACTCAGGGAGAACACTTCTTGATAATTAGTGAGATATCATCTTAAAATGCTACCGTCAATCAAAGCAAGATAAGATGCATAAAGGATAAACATCACGTGCAACCAATATAAGTGATATGATATGGCCATCATCATCTTGTGCTTGTGATCTCCATCGAAGCACCGTCATGATCACCATCGTCACCGGCGCGACGTAGCATCGTTGTCGTCTCGCCAACTATTGCTTCTACGACTATCGCTACCGCTTAGTGATAAAGTAAAGCATTACAGGGCGATTGCGTTGCATACAATAAAGCGACAACCATATGGCTCCTGCCAGTTATCGATAACTCGGTTACAAAACATGATCATCTCATACAATAAAATATAGCATCACGTCTTGACCATATCACATCACAACATGCCCTGCAAAAACAAGTTAGACGTCCTCTACTTTGTTGTTGCAAGTTTTACATGGCTGCTACGGGCTTAGCAAGAACCGTTCTTACCTACGCATCAAAACCACAACGATAGTTCGCCAAGTTAGTGCTGTTTTAACCTTCGCAAGGACCGGGCGTAGCCACACTCGATTCAACTAAAGTTGGAGAAACTGACACCCGCCAGCCACCTGTGTGCAAAGCACGTCGGTAGAACCAGTCTCGCGTAAGCGTACGCGTAATGTCGGTCCGGGCCGCTTCATCCAACAATACCGCCGAACCAAAGTATGACATGCTGGTAAGCAGTACGACTTATATCACCCACAACTCACTTGTGTTCTACTCGTGCATATAACATCAACGCATAAAACCTAGGCTCGGATGCCACTATTGGGGAACGTAGTAATTTCAAAATTTTCCTACGCACAAGCAAGATCATGGTGATGGCATAGCAACGAGAGGGGAGAGTGTTGTCTACGTACCCTCGTAGACCATAAGTGGAAGCGTTATGATAACGCGGTTGATGTAGTCGTACTTCTTCACGATCCGACCGATCCAAGTACCGAACGTACGGCACCTCCGAGTTCAGCACACGTTCAGCTCGATGACGATCCCCGGACTCCGATCCAGCAAAGTGTCGAGGATGAGTTCCGTCAGCACGACGGCGTGGTGACGATGATGATGCTCTACCGGCGCAGGGCTTCGCCTAAACTCCGCAACGATATGACCGAGGTGGAATATGGTGGAGGGGGGCACCGCACACGGCTAAGGAATGATCCGTAGATCAACTTGTGTGTCTCTAGGGTGCCCCCCTACCCCCGTATATAAAGGAGCAAGGGGAGAGGCCGGCCGGCCCTAGGGGGCGCGCCAAGGAGGGGGCAGTCCTCCTCCTAGTGGGAGTAGGACTCCCCTTTCCTAGTCCCACTAGGAAGGAGGAAGGGGGAAGGAAAGAGAGGGAGAGGGAGAGGGAAAGGGGGAGCCGCGCCCCCTCCCCTAGTCCAATTCGGACTCCTCAAGGGGGGGTGCCACCTCCTGGGCTGCTGCCCTCTCTCTCCCCTCAGGCCCACTAAGGCCCAATACTTCCCCAGGGGGTTCCGGTAACCCCTCCGGCACTCCGGTTTTCTGCGAAATCACCCGGAACACTTCCGGTGTCCGAATATAGTCGTCCAATATATCAATCTTTATGTCTCAACCATTTCGAGACTCCTCGTCATGTCTGTGGTCTCATCCGGGACTCCGAACAAACTTCGGTACATCAAAACTTATAAACTCATAAAAAACTATCATCATAACGTTAAGCGTGCGGACCCTACGGGTTCGAGAACTATGTAGACATGACCTAGAACTATTCTCGGTCAATAACCAATAGCAGGACCTGGATGCCCATATTGGCTCCTACATATTCTACGAAGATCTTTATCGGTCAAACCGCATAACAACATACGTTGTTCCCTTTGTCATCGGTATGTTACTTGCCCGAGATTCGATCGTCGGTATCCAATACCTGGTTCAATCTCGTTACCGACAAGTCTCTTTACTCGTTCCGTAATACATCATCCCGTAACTAACTCATTAGTTACAATGCTTGCAAGGCTTAAGTGATGTGTATTACCGAGAGGGCCTAGAGATACCTCTCCGACAATCGGAGTGACAAATCCTAATCTCGAAATACGCGAACTCAACATGTACCTTCGGAGACACCTGTAGAGCTCCTTTATAATCACCCAGTTACGTTGTGATGTTTGGTAGCACACAATGTGTTCCTCCGATAAACGGGAGTTGCATAATCTCATAGTCATAGGAACATGTATAAGTCATGAAGAAAGCAATAGCAACATACTAAACGATCAAGTGCTAAGCTAATGGAATGGGTCAAGTCAATCACATCATTCTCCTAATGATGTGATCCCATTAATCAAATGACACCTCATGTCTATGGTTAGGAAACTTAACCATCTTTGATTAATGAGCTAGTCAAGTAGAGGCATACTAGTGACACTATGTTTGTCTATGTATTCACACATGTATTATGTAATAAACATTTATCATGATATAAGGAAATAAATAATAACTTTATTATTGCCTCTAAGGCATATTTCCTTCATATACGTGAGCTTAAGGCGTCTGGATCCATCAAAATCCTGTACGCCTGTCTTGCAAGCAAAGCTAGATTAAAAAGCTCAACGTCTCTAAAACCCAATCCTCCATAGCTTTTCCGTATGGTCATCGTGCTCCATGATACCCAACTGGGTTTTCTCTGACCTTCTTTGCTGCCCCACCAAAACTTCCGAATCAACGAGTTCAAATGTTCACTGAGACCGCGAGGAAGCTTAAAACACAACATTGAAAAAACAGGGACAGCTTGGGGCTACCGATTTTATCAATACTTCCTTTCCCCCGGCCGAGAGGAGTTTTTCCATCCATCCCTTTATCTTGGCCCATACCCTGTCTTTTAAAAATTTAAAAGCTCCATTTTTACTTGTTCCAACATCCGAGGGCATACCCAAGTATCTGTCTATTAGAGATTCTTTATCAATGTTCAGCGCCTCCTTACCCTCCTCTCTGACAGAATTGGGACACCCCTTGCTGAAAAACACAGAAGACTTGGCCAAATTTATCCTCTGGCCCGAAGCATTGCATTAGCTCTCCATCATCGAAGACAACTGATTTGCTCCATTAGCACTAGCTTTCACAAACAGCAGGCTATCATCCGCAAAAAGTAAGTGGTTAACCGGCAGAGCTGAAGGAGCCACTCGGATTCCAGTTAGTTGGGATGATTCATCTTGGGTTTTTAAGAGGCACGAAAGGCCCTCCGCTGCAAGCAAAAATAGGTATGGAGAAATAGGGTCTCCCTGACGGATCCCTCTTGAAGGAGTGAATTCATCAAGTTTTGATCCATTAAATAGGATAGAAAATTTCACAGAAGTTACCAATCTCATAATAGTGTTGACTCAAGAGGAAGAAAAACCCATCTTGGTCATAATCGCCCGAAGATATTTCCATTCGACACGATCATATGCCTTCATCATATCCAATTTAACTGCACAGAATCTGTTTCGCTGTGCTTTGTTCCTCTTCATGAAGTGCAAACATTCATAAGCAGTTATTATATTATTTGTAATCAAATGGCCCGGGACAAAAGCAGACTGTTCTTCCGATATGATCTCCGGCAGGATTTGCTTCAATCTATTTGCCAACACCTTTGAAGCAATCTTATAGAGCACATTACACAAGCTTATGGGTCTAAACTGAGTCAGGATAGTGGGTTCTTTAACCTTAGGAATCAAAACAAGGATCGTTTCATTGATTACCTCTGGGCTTTCCTCCCCATGAAGGATTCTCAACACCACATTCGTGACCTCGGTACCACAATGTTCCCAATGCCACTGAAAAAAATGTGCCGGATATCCGTCCGGTCCTGGCGCCTTTGTAGGGTACATCTGAAAGAGAGCCCGTTTCACCTCCTTCGCTATATAAGGATCTGTTAGCCCCCTGTTCATTTCCGCAGTTACTTTCACAGGAACAGAATTTAACACCATGTCCATGCCCGATGTGCCCTCAGACGTGAACAACTTTTGGTAAAAATCGTTTGTTAAAGAGGCCATCTCCGACGGATCATGGGTGAGAGAACCATCAGCTCGTTCCTGGGTTTTTATGCTATTCTTCCTTCGCTGCATACTAGTCGTCCTCTGAAAAATTTAGTGTTCCGGTCGCCATCAGAAAGCCAGTCAATACGTGAGTGTTGCCGTCGTTTTATTTCCTCCATGTGGTACAGCTCTACAAGACGATCTATAATTTTTATCTCTGCATGTGAAGGTGAAAGTCAACGGGGGTCATTTTGTAAAGTAGCGAGCTCATTTTTGAGTTTTTTAATCTCTCTACCAATGTTGCCTATGGTTGCCCCACTCCACTATTGCAAGGATGCAGATAGTTCGTTCAGCTTTTTACTCAGTTGGGTTACCGTATGTCCTTCCGGCGCCCCGGTCCACATGCCCTCAAGGGAGGGGCCAAAGCATGTTTCTCCCAGTACATCTCATATCTAAACATTTTTTGCTTCACCTGCACCGGAGCATCAGGCTCCAGCAGCAATCTGATGGGGCAGTGGTCTGAGGCCGCTGCTGTCTCATGGAGCAGACTCGCATAGGGATATAGAGACATCCATAGCTCGGTCCAGACGAACTCGACAATAACCTCCTCCTGCCGTCTTCTTCTCGAAAGTCCAAGGTTTACCCTGGTAGCCCAAGTCCTGAAGAGCACACACATCCATTGCCTCACGAAAACCTTGGATTTGAGAGAACCTACATTGGCCAGTGCCAACGTGTTCATGTTGATGCAGTACTTCATTAAAGTCACTAAAACAAAGCCATGGTAAGTTGCTTGCAATAGCCAAAGATTTGATCAAATCCCAAGTCTTGTATCTCTCTCCAACTTGTGCCTCACCGTAGACACATGTTAGTCTCCAATCTGCACAATTTGGAATAGAGACTGTTGCATGAACGTGATACTCACAGTACCCAAAAATATCAAGCTTTATTCCATCATTCCAAAACACACCAATTCCTCCACTACGACCCGAACTACCAACAACATAAGAATTATTAAAACCTAAGGTACCAGCAAGATTTCCGACATGTTCTTTTGATATTTGTGTTTCTACTATGCATAACACGGTCGGGGCAAATTGCTTCGCTAGCTCGCGAAGCTCTCGAATTGTCGCAGCTTTGCCCGCGCCACGACAATTCTAACAGAGGAGATTCATTGTGCACGGCGATCCTCCCCTCGGGAGGTCGCCGATTTTGCTTCAAACTGTTTGTCACTTGCTGGTCCTTTCTTCCCATCATTCTTCTCTGCATTGGTCTTCTTCCTCTTCGGGTCTTGTTTTGATGAAGGACTCGCCGGCACCGCTGGTGGAGGTAGGGTTAGCAGAGCATTACCCGCTAGTACCGGAGCTCCCGTTGCTCTTGCAAGTTCTGACACATCAGCCGAGTGCTTCCTGTTCTCATTGGCCTGCTGCATCGCTAGATCAATCTCTAGATCATCATTGGCGAGATCTTCAGTCTGTTCCTTAGCCCTTTCATTTGCACGCCCCCAGTTCGTTCTCCTCACCGGCCGCCACGGCGACCATGGCCTCATCCACCTCCCAGGCCCGTTCCAACACGCATGCTCCAGGTTGCCCTGAGATCCTTGAAGAAAAGGGCTGAAGGGACATGGATGCCATTACCATGCTCTTTGAAAACGTGACCTAAGTGCCCACAGACAGCGCACCAATCCAGGAGTCTTTCATACTTCACCAAATAGATCTGTCTCTGCACCCCCCCCCCCCCCTCTAATCATTGAAACAGCATTCTTCAGAGGTTTGTAGACGTTGATCTTCACCCATACACGGTAAAAATTGCCAGCGAAATCCTGAGTGATTGGCTCTGTATAGAGAACTTCTCCTACCCTGGCTGCTAGTGCCCCCACCAAGTGTGCATATTTGTCAGGAACCACGTGAATCTGTATCCAGATATCAATTGTATCCAGCTTGACCATGGTAGGTTTCGTGACACCATCATCAGGAACAAGCACCACTGCATTGCCTCTGAAGTTCCATGGGCCTTCTTGCATGACACGTTCCCAGTCACCAAGACAAGGGAATTGCAAAGAATACAGGTTGTCTTCCAGAGGACGGAACTTCACATCATGCGCTAGATCCCACGTAGCTCGCATGTTCTTGAAGAACCACGATTGGCTATATGGCTTATCAATGTGTACCCGAGCAACTGCTACCCACCTTGCGGCATCCGGCGGCGCATCTTTCTCATCATACACAACATCATTAAGATCTTCTTCCCGAAGGCCAAGTTTGGCCATCATCTGTTCCACCTCGGTTGCAGAGTTTGATCCAGAAGCACATCCAGATCTGTAGGACCTTGAAGTATGTCTAGAGGGGGGGTGATTAGACTACTTGACCAATAAAAACTTAACCTTTTCCCAATTTTAGAGTTTGGCAGATTTTAGCTACTATAGGACAAGTCAAGCAATCATCACACAATTCAAGCAAGCATGCAAAGAGTATATAGGCAGCGGAAATTAAAGCATGCAACTTGCAAGAAAGTAAAGGGAAGGGTTTGGAGGATTCAAACGCAATTGGAGACACGGATGTTTTTGGCGTGATTCCGATAGGTGGTGCTATCGTACATCCACGTTGATGGAGACTTCAACCCATGAAGGGTAACGGCTGCGCGAGTCCACGGAGGGCTCCACCCACGAAGGGTCCATGAAGAAGCAACCTTGTCTATCCCACCATGGTCGTCGCCCACGAAGGACTTGCCTCACTAGCGGTAGATCTTCACGAAGTGGCGATCTCCTTGCCCTTACAAACTCCTTGGTTCAACTCCACAATCTTGTCGGAGGCTCCCAAGTGACACCTAGCCAATCTAGGAGACACCACTCTCCAAGAAGTAACAAATGGTGCGTTGATGATGAACTCCTTGCTCTTGTGCTTCAGATGATAGTCTCCCCAACACTCAACTCTCTCTCATAGGTTTTGGATCTGGTGGAAAGAAGATTTGAGTGGAAAGCAACTTGGGGAAGACTAGAGATCAAGATTCATATGGTAGGAATGGAATATCTTGGCCTCAACACATGAGTAGGTGGTTCTCTCTCAGAAATGGTAAGTTGGAAGTGTAGGTTCGTTCTGATGGCTCTCTCTACGAATGGAGAGGAGGTGGAGGGGTATATATAGCCTCCACACAAGATCTAACCGTTACACACAATTTACCAAACTCGGTGGGACCGAATCATTAAACTCGGTCGGACCGATTTAGTAAACCTAGTGACCGTTAGTGATTTTTGGTGGGACCGACATGCATCTCGGTGAGACCGATTCGGTTAGGGTTAGGGCATAACGTAATCTCGGTAGGACCGATTACACAAACTCGGTGAGACCGATTTGGTAATAAGCTTTCCAGAGAGTTGGTCAGGTAAACTCGGTGGGACCGATTTGCTCTTTTCAGTGAGACCGAAATTTTACAAAAAGGAAACAGAGAGTTTACATTGCAATCTCGGTGGGACCGATCGCTCACTTCGGTTAGACCGAAACGTTGCGAAGGGAAACAGAGAGATTACAATCCCATCTCGGTGAGACCGAGATCCCTATCGGTAAGACCGATTTGCTTAGGGTTTGTGGCAGTGGCTATGACTTTTGGAATCGGTGGCGTCGGATAGGAAGAATCGGTGTGACCGATTTTGGCTTTGGGTTTAGGTCATTTGTGGATGTGGGAAAGTAGTTGAGGGTTTTGGAGCATATCACTAAGCACATGAAGCAAGAGGCTCATTAAGAAACACCTCATCCCTCCTTGATAGTATTGGATTTTCCAATAGACTCGATGTGATCTTGGACCACTAAAATATAAAATGAAGAGTCTTGAGCTTTTGGGCTTGAGCCAATCCTTTGTCCTTAGTATTTTGAGGGATCCACTTTCATCATCCATGCCATGCCATTCATTGAGCTTTCCTGAAATAATAGTCTTGGAATAGTATTAGCTCAATGAGCTATATGTTGTTATGAATTACCAAAACCACCTAGGGATAGTTGCACTTTCAATCTCCCCCTTTTTGGTAATTGATGACAACATATAGATCAAAGCTTCGACAAATGATAATAAGATTGAATAACATCATCGCTTTGAGAAGTATGTGATAAGCAAGAGCTCCCCCTAAATTTGTGCATAGTTTTAGATTTGCTTTGGACTGCAAATGCACAATGAATTAGGCTCATGGGTTACTCTTCCATGTCACATACATCTTGGTCGAGCGCTCAAAATAATAAACAATAAATACATGCACTCGTCACCAAGCATAGTGAGTGATCACATAAGATAGATAGGATAATATCAAGCATGCATAAGTGTAGCTTATGATCAAACACATGATCATCAATGTCTCACAAGCATAGTATCTCAACCAAAAGCAAACAAAGTTTGAAAAACCACCAAATAAAGCAAGAGAGAACAAAAGCAACACTCTCTCTCGAAGCCTATGATCTATACATATTCCCCCCCCCCCCCCCCCCTTTGGCAACAAGTTACCAAAAAGTTCATAGAAAATGCATAGTGCTAGATCGTCTCTCAGGCTTGATCTTCTGGTGGTGGTGTAGAGATGGCTCCTTGGACGAAGGCTTCAGTTGAAGTGGATGGAGCTGGAGGAGTTGGTGCTGGAGCTGGTTGCACTGGAACTGTAGGTGCTGTGGCTGGTGCTGAAGTTGT
This sequence comes from Triticum timopheevii, assembly GCA_963921465.1. Taxonomy (NCBI): domain Eukaryota; kingdom Viridiplantae; phylum Streptophyta; class Magnoliopsida; order Poales; family Poaceae; genus Triticum; species Triticum timopheevii. The sequence goes on from OY997274.1 coordinate 686,212,475, forward strand.
TGCTCTATTGTCTGTCATTGGCACTGCAACTGACCTCTGGGCTCTGGGCACTCTGGCAAACACATTGGTGGTTGTCTTTCCCTTCCTCTCCTGCATGTCATCCTGCAGCTGCTCCACAACTGACTGAATCTCCGTTACCTTGACATCTAGATCACAGAACTTTTGTTCCATGATTCTTTCCAGGCTCTCCTGGTTTTGAGTTAGGGTGGCCAACCCCTTCACAATCCTCAGAGTTGATGCTATCAAGTAACCAAGCTGCTCCTATTTGGTTTTCAAGAAATACTCAGATGCCTCCTCTTGAGTTGGCATCTTGGCAGCTGAGGGAGTCCTGGACTAGGGGGTGTCCGGATAGCCGAACTATCATCGCCGGCCGGACTCCAAGACTATGAAGATACAAGATTGAAGACTTCGTCCCGTGTCTGGATGGGACTTTCCTTGGCGTGGAAGGCAAGCTTGGTGATACGGATATGTAGATCTCCTATCATTGTAACCGACTCTGTGTAACCCTAGCCCTCTCCGGTGTCTATATAAACCGAAGGGTTTTAGTCCATAGGACGAACAACAATCATACCATAGGCTAGCTTCTAGGGTTTAGCCTCCTTGATCTCGTGGTAGATCCACTCTTGTACTACCCATATCATCAATATCAATCAAGCAGGAGTAGGGTTTTACCTCCATCGAGAGGGCCCGAACCTGGGTAAAAACATCATGTCCCTTGTCTCCTGTTACCATCCTCCTAGACGCACAGTTCGGGACCCCCTACCCGAGATCCGCCGGTTTTGACACCGACATTGGTGCTTTCATTGAGAGTTCCTCTGCGTCGTCACTGATAGGCTTGATGGCTCCTTCGATCATCAACAACGACGCGGTCCAGGGTGAGACTTTTCTCCCCGGACAAATCTTCCTATTCGGCGGCTTTGCACTGCGGGCCAATTCGCTTGGCCATCTGGAGCAGACTGAAAGCTACGCCCCTGGCCATTAGGTCAGATTTGGAAGCCTGAACTTCACGGCCGACATCCGCGGAGACTTGATCTTCGACGGATTCGAGCCACAGCCGAGCGCGCCGCACTGTCACAATGGGCATGATTTAGCTCTGCTGCCGGACAGTGCCCTGGAGGCCGCACATGAGTCCGCTCCGACCCTTAATTCGGAGCCGACCGCGTAGATCGAGGATGGGTGGCTAGGCACCGCCTCGGGGGCTGCAACCTCTACGGCGATGGAGCCGAATACTAACTTTGTCCCTCATGAGGCTAGTGACTCCGAGGTGTCGGACTCCTCGCCGGACTCCGAACCTCCTGCGCCCCCTCCAATCAAATCCGATTGGGCGCCGATCATGGAGTTCACCGCCGCGGACATCTTTCAACACTCACTCTTCAGCGGCATCCTGAATTCGCTAAGGTATCTCTCGTTATCAGGAGAGCCCTGGCCGGACTGTGGCCAGGACGGATGGGATGCGGATGACGAAGAAATTCAAAGCCCACCCACCACCCACCTTGTAGCCATTGTCGACGATCTAACCGACATGCTAGACTATGACTCCGAAGACATCGACGGTATGGACGACGATGCCGGAGACGACCAAGAACCAGCGCCTACGGGGCACTGGAAAACCACCTCGTCATACGACATATACATGGTGGACATCCCAAAGGATGGGAATGGCGATGATGCAGCGGAGGAAGACTCCTCCAAGAAATAGCCCAAGCGCCGGCGTCAGCGGCGCCGCTCTAAATCCCGCCACAGCAAGAATGGAGATTCCGGCACCGGAGATAATAACACCCCAGAGAGTGCCGAAGAGAACCCCCTCCAGCAAGATTCAGCACAGGAGGACGGAGAAGCCACCCCTCATGAGAGAGCGGCAGACGAAGAGGTAGAGGATGATAATTACATGCCTCCCTCCGGAGACAAGGCAAGCCTCAACGACGACGATTCGTCGTGCCCGAGGATCCCGTCGAACAAGAGCGTTTCAAACGTAGGCTAATGGCCACGGCGAACAACCTAAAGAAAAAGCAGCAACAGCTTAGAGCTGATCAAGACCTGCTAGCTGACAGATGGACTGAAGTCCTTGCGGCCGAAGAGTATGAACTCGAACGCCCCTCCAAAAGCTACCCCAAACGCAAGTTGCTCCCCCGATTAGAGGAGGAGGCATATAAACCTGCATCACTAGCACACAATACGGCTGACCGACCACCTCGTGGCCGCGACAGAGAGGCCTCTAGGCCCTCCACCAGAACCGTACCCCAGCACCGCTCGAAAAGTACGAAGCCACGGGGGAATGCGCCGGACTTGCGAGACATATTGGAGGATAAGGCAAGACAATCAAGATCGATCTACGGATCACGTGGGCGCCCCACAATGCGCGACGACGATCGTCGCGCCGGATATAGCAACTCCGGCCGGGCCGAACACAGTAGACAAAGCTCGCTCGAGCTACGTCGTGATATAGCCCAATATGGAGGCACCGCACACCCACTATCCTTCACAGACAAAGTAATGGATCGTCAAATCCCCGAAGGGTTTAAACCCGTGAACATTGAATCCTACGATGGCACAACAGACCCCGCGGTTTGGATCGAAGACTATCTCCTTCATATCCACATGGCCCGCGGTGACGATCTTCACGCCATCAAATATCTCCCACTCAAGCTTAAAGGACCAGCCCGGCATTGGCTTAACAGCTTGCCAGCAGAATCAATTGGGTGTTGGGAAGACCTGGAAGCCGCATTCCTTGACAACTTCCAGGGCACATATGTGCGACCACCAGACGCCGATGACCTAAGCCACATAATTCAGCAGCCAGACGAATCGGCCAGACAATTCTGGACACGGTTCTTAACAAAGAAAAATCAAATCGTCGACTGTCCGGATGCAGAGGCTCTCGCAGCCTTCAAGCATAACATCCGCGACGAGTGGCTGGCCCGGCACCTAGGACAGGAAAAGCCGAAATCCATGGCAGCGCTCACATCACTCATGACCTGCTTCTGCGCGGGAGAGGACAGCTGGCTAGCCCGCAGTAACAACCTCAGCAAAAATTCTGGCAGTCCGGATAACAAGGACCGCAATGGCAGGTCGCGTCGCAACAAAAATAAACGCCGTGTTAACGGCGACAACACTGAGGATACGGCAATCAACGCCGGATTCAGAGGCTCCAAACCCGGTCAGCAGAAAAAGCCATTCAAAAGAACTACTCCGGGTCTGTCCAATTTGGACCGAATACTCGACCGCTCTTGCCAGATACATGTCACCCCCGAAAAGCCAGCTAATCACACCAACAGGGATTGTTGGGTATTCAAGCAGGAAGGCAAGTTAATTGCCGAAAACAATGACAAGGGGTTGCATAGCGATGACGAGGAAGAGACCCGGCCAGCAAACAATAGAGGACAGAAGGGTTTCCCCCCACAAGTGCGGACGGTAAACATGATATACGCAACCCACATACCCAAGAGGGAGCGGAAGCGTGCACTCAGGGACGTATATGCGATGGAGCCAGTCGCCCCGACGTTCAACCCATGGTCCTCCTGCCCGATCACCTTTGATCGAAGGGACCACCCCACCAGTATCCGCCATGGCGGATTCGCCGCATTGGTTTTAGACCCAATCGTTGATGGATTTCACCTCACAAGAGTCCTGATGGACGGCGGCAGCAGCCTGAACCTGCTTTATCAGGATACAGTGCACAAGATGGGCATAGACCCCTCAAGGATTAAACCCACAAAGACGACCTTCAAAGGCGTCATACCAGGTGTAGAGGCCAATTGTACAGGCTCAGTTACACTAGAAGTGGTCTTCGGATCCCCGGATAACTTCCGAAGCAAGGAGTTAATCTTCGATATAGTCCCGTTCCGCAGCGGCTATCATGCTCTGCTCGGACGAACCGCGTTCGCAAAGTTCAATGCGGCGCCGCACTACGCATACCTCAAGCTCAAGATGCCAGGCCCTCGAGGAGTCATCATGGTCAACGGAAACACTGAACGCTCCCTCCGAACGGAGGAACACACAGCGGCTCTTGCGGCAGAAGTACAGAGCAGCCTCTTAAGGCAATTCTCGAATCCGGCCGTTAAGCGACCGGACACGGCTAAACGCGCCTGGAGTAACCTACAACAATACCACCTGGCATGTTCTGAGCATGCGTAGCAATGCGGCCCCAACCCCTGCCCTTGCAAAATTGCAAGACTGGTCCTTCGCGTACATCACTACGCTCTAGAGATACCATGGGCATAGGGGGAGGGGCACGACCACCACAGGCCCAGAACGCGGCTTAACCACACCAGGGGCTCCCAAGTGTGTGACTCTTTTCCTTTTTCTTTTTTCTTACCCATAGGACTCCGTTCACCAAAGGCCCTATCCGGCAGTAGACCCACCGAACTCACGATGCAACAGCCAGGGAAGGAGAAAGGCTACGACGAGTATCCAGGTGGTCTCCATTACGAGCATTAAATCCGTTTTCATACAACATTCCGCAGCCTACCCCTGGAGGGGGACATGTTTAATAGTCCTACCCCTTGCTTACCGCACTATTTGTATCGTTCTGCATTCATGGTAGTATTCCTTGAATAAACAATGCATCGCTTTTTGCTTATAATTGCATTTCTTTCTTATATATATGTTCATTTATGACATGCTGCATCCGTACACTTTGGTACGACTAAACACACCAAGGGCTTAAGTTCCCCACATTATGGTGTGATAAGTCCGAACACTTTCACAAGTGCGGCACCCTGAACTTATAGCATTATATGCATCGGCTCCGAATCATGTCTTGGGTCAATAGTTGGGTTTTCCCGGCTCCCATGTTTTGGTACCTTACGTTCCGTTGTATCGGCTAAGGTAGCACTGGGAGAACCACTGCGATTGCGCCCCGATTGAGCTGGGCGAGCGCCTCAGTGGAGAAAGCTAAAACTGACCGTCATGATAAGGCGAGAGCTGGTCGCTGTTTGAGAGGTTTCTTCGAGTCCCTAAAGACTTATGCCACTTAGAGTGAGGAACTGGCTTTGTCCGGCCCAGGCGTGGTTAGCGCCCTGAAGTTGGTCTTCCGAACACTAGGGGCTTCGCCGAAATTTAAAATTATAGAATTCTATGGCTAAGTGAGAGTGTTCAAGCATTATAAGTCTGGTTGCCTCGTTTTTTGTGTTGAACGCCTCCCTAGATGGACCAAAAAATGGGAACAAGAGCGCTCAAGTTTATCCCAAACACCCCAGCACTTGTGGCATGGGGGCTGAAGCCAATGACTTGCCATCTCTCAGATTTGATAAACGGCCGCACAGAAGGTAATATTTTAAATTAACAAGCGTTGCTTAGCGCACATGAACAAGGTCTTCAGCGCACAGCATAACAAAATGCGAGTCTACTCAAATATTACATCTTTGGAGCACTCACCCGCAATCATGCGGGCACCCTTCAGGACACTCTTATAATACATTTCGGGCGTGCGATACTCCTTGCCCGCCGGCAGCGCATCCGTCAAAAGCTTCTCAGCGTCCATCCTGCCCCAGTGCACCTTTGCACGGGCAAGGGCCGACGGGCACCTTCAATGCAGGCGGAGTGCTTGACGACTTCAACCCAGGGACACGCATCCACCAGCCGCCGCACCAGGCCGAAGTAGCTCCCAGGCATGGCCTCCTTGGGCCACAGCCGAATTATGAGGCCCTTCATGGAATGCTCGGCCACCTTGTGGAGCTCGACCAGCTGCTTCAGCTGGTTGCTAAGGGGCACCGGATGTCCGGCCTCAGCATACTGAGACCAGAAGACCTTCTCCGTCGAGCTCCCCTCCTCGGGCCAATAGAATGCGGCAGCATTAGACATGCTGCGGGGCAGATCTGCGAACGCTCCTGGAGAGCTCCGAATTTGGGTAAGTAATAGGTAATTCACATTTACATGTTTGCTTTGCATGAAAAATGCCTTACCCGCCGCTATCTTCTTTAACGCCTCGATTTCCTGGAGGGCCTTGTGGGCTTCGGCCTTAGCGGCTTTGGCACTCTCAAAAGCCGATGCAAGCTCAGACTCTCGAGTCTTTGAGTCGCGCTCCAAACTCTCATGTTTTTCATTGAGAGCCTGGAGCTCTTGCTGCACCTCACTACAGGAATCTTCTACTTTGCCATCTGCCACGGCGGACGGCAAAGGCATGGATGGCGGACGGCAAAGACCTTTGCCGTCAGCCGCGGACGGCGAAAGGTGACGGCAAAGTAGGGGACGGCTAAGAGCTGCGTTGCCGTCTGCTTCGGGCAGCTGACGGCAAAGGGGCCTTTGCCATCAGCAGCGGACGGCAAAGAAGACGGACGACAATAAATGCGCTGTTACTCCGTTAGGTGGTTAACGGCAGGCCTTTGCCGTCCGCTGCGGACGGCAAAGCCTTTGCCGTCAGCCACTATGGGCAAACTGACCAAATTGGTCAGCCTCCCAGGAAGCACAGTTGTCTGCCACGTGGCCTCTTTGCCGTCTGCTGCTGATGGCAAAGAGCCCTTTGCCGTCGGTGGCAGACGGCAAAGAGCCTGCATATTGTCTCTTTTTTCTGTTTTTTTAATCCAACAATTTTCACAGCAAATATATATGACATATATAGATATATTTAACAGCAAACATATCACATATCCAGCAAATAATTCCATATACATATTACATAGCAAAGTTTCATCAACATAGCAAGTTCCATCAAGTTCCATCCACACACATTGTTCCATATACATATTACATAGCAAAGTTTCATCAACATAGCAAGTTCTATCATAGCAAGCTAGATACAATGCAAAGTTTTAGCAAAGAAAAAGCAAGCACTCCATCATAGCAAGCTAGCTTCCATGAAGTGAGTGAAATCTGCAAAATGGTAAATAAGAAAGTTAGAAATAGGTGAATAGAACAAGAAGAAGACTAGAACAAGAAGTATATGTCATTTATGAGCTAACTTAGGTGAAATGGATCATATATGAGCTAACTAAGTTGAAATGGGTTGTTCATGAGGTAACTTTGGTGAAATGGATCATTTATGAGCTAACTTAGTTGAAATGGGTCGTTTATGAGCTAACTAAGGTGAAGGGCATCGTTTTGAGCTAAGTAAAGTGAAATGGATCGTTTTTGAGCTAACTTAGGTGAAATGGATCATTTATGAGCTTTTATGAGCTAACTTAGTTGAAATGGGTCGTTTATGACCTAACTTAGGTGAAATGGATCATTTAAGAGCTAATTTAGGTGAAATGAATCGTTTTTAGCTAACTTAGGTGAAATTGATCGTTTAGGAGCAAATCTAGGTGAAATGGGTCATTTTGGAGCTAACCTACGTGAAATGGGTCATTTTGGAGCTAACCTAGGTCAAATGGGTCATTTTGGAGCTAACCTTGGTGAAATGGGTCATTTTAAAGCTAACGTAGGTAAAATGGATCATTTACGAGCTAATCTACTAAAATGGGTCATTTCAGAGCTAACTTGGATAAATTGGATCACTTGTAAGCTAACTAAGGTAAAATGAGTCATATTAGAGCTAACTTAGGTAAAATAGATCGTTTATGAGCTAACTAAGTTAATTATGCAATTTTTGACATAAGTAAGCTTATTAAGTCATTTTGAAGGAAAAGAAGCTAACTCTAGGTCATTATGGTAAGCATATTGGAGGAAATAAAGCTAAGTCTAAGTCTAGAGAAACTTACCGTGATCAGGGATGTGTAGGAGCGGGCTTTCTCGTGCCGATAGCTGGAGAAGGATCGTGCGATGCGTTTCTGGAGTTAAGCTGTACCAAAGATCATTTCCAATGTCTCGTTAGCATTATGACACTCAAATGTTAAGACTAGCAAGTAATGTCCATTCAAATTAAACTCACCGTTCTCCCAGGAGCAATCACTGGCATCGGCGGAGCGGTCTGACTGGACTTCTCGCACACAGACTGCACATTTGGTTTTCACAACAGAGTCATACTAGTTAGTAATGAGACTCAAATGTTAAGACTAGCAAGTAATCTGCAGAAGAAACTTACCACAAGGAGCTCATACATGGCCCTTGCCTGCATGTCATTCCGTGCCCTCTCCCTCCTCCAACATCTTTGTCGTCCTCTCCTCCAACTCCCGCTGCCTCTCCGCCGCCTCCGCCAGAAGTTTCTCCGTTCTATCTCTCTCACTCTGTATAGCAGCCTGCAACACCACTCACATGACCATTTGTAATCATTGATGGAAGCGCACACAATGTAATGGAGAAAGATAGCTGAGTACGTATAACTAACCTTGATGGCAAGTTGGACTGGCCGTTCACGAGGCCTTATCTCAGGAGCGGAGCTCGACTGGCGCGCCTTGATCTCCGGGAGAGTGCTAGGACAACGGATAAGTCCATCTCCCATGGCTATGGAGCCATGGGACCTCCCGCCACCAGATATCATCAACAACTCTGTATCAATGGGACCCTGGCTCAGGTTAAAGTCCTCCCCTTTCCTCGCCTTCCCCTGATCTCTATATTGCACGAGCTTGTCGTGGGCGGAGATGTTGGTGAAGTTCTTTGGATCATCGAGGTCAGACACAGAGAATGCCTTGACTTTCTTGTAAGAGCCAGTGTGGGCCATGGCATACAGGTCATACACCTCTGGCACCTTATCGGCCTTATTGTAGTGTGCCTAAAAGAGAGAAACAAAGTAAATTAGTAATTAAAGGGCTAAAGCTAGCATGATGAATGAATTGAATGAATCATGAAGCAAACCACATACCCAGTTCCGCCCGTACTAAAATAAGTTGGAGCTGCCTTGGTGGTGTGGCACTCCTTCCATTTGGGCACGTTTGTACTTGGCCTCGTTGTGGGTGGCTCGCCATTCTTTTGAGCACCACCCATCGACCAACACCTCCCAACAATCCATCCGATCCGCACACCATCTCTGAGGGGCCTAAGTTAGCAAATAGAAACTTCAGCGCTATGGCTATGAATTACTAAATAAAGGAATTAAGTACAAGGCCTTAAGAATTACCTTCATGTACTGCTCCTTACTCAAGAAAATATCGCGGCACTCCTGCTTGGACTTCTTGATACCACGGTCGGCGTAGTAGTCTCGAACAGACTGCACCCGAGCCTCATGCCGTAAGTTCTGAAGTAGGCGCTTGCACTCCTTGTGGATAACATCTGCCGCCTCCTCCTCGTATCCCTCCTCACACCTGTAGAATGTCTGCAATCAAATGAGACAATATTGATTAGTACAATTAATAACTAGCTAGTTAAAGATTTTTAATTGTGTAAAGGAGAAATTACCCAGAACTTTCTGATCACCATGTCTGCCCTCGTCTTGCACAAGACACCGTCGATAATCTCACCCGGCGGGGCCGGGGCAGCCAAGTAGTGCTCCCAACTCAATCCAACCTCTGGAAGCCGACCCTCACCAGGCAACGTGACAAACCCCGGAAAGTTTTGCCGAATCAGAACTCCAAGGACGGAGTTGGGCCGGCGGACACTTTCATGGTGGTCCCAACCCCTGCAGCATGACAAGGCCAACACATTAGTTATTTGAAGAAACGTGAATGCAGAAGGTACAAAAAGATTAAATGCACTTACCTCTCCCCATCAGGGAAAATCAACCACCTCTGCTCGCGGGTCGCAGGCACGGACGGGAGCCGTGTAGCACCACGCTGGTAGACATTGCCCCCCTCCTCCCCCTCCTCCTCAAAACCAGTCGGCTCCCCGCCATCATCAGCATGGCCACTCGGCTCCCCGCCATCATCAGCATGGCCACTCGGCTCCTCAGGCTGACCCGACCAAGTACCCCATCCAGACGTGTGCTCCTCCGGGGTCTCGTGGGCCCAACTCTCATGGGCCGAAGGCCCGTCGACCCGAGGCTCGTGGGCCGAAGACCCGTGGACCGGAGTCCGTGTAGCCTCCTCCTCAGACGAGTCCACCCTAGCAGTCACGTGCTCGGGTGAAACAGCTGGGGGCGGCGGTGAGGAAGGCGCCGTAAGAGCCACCCTACCTCCTCTCCCGCGACCACGTGCTCCACCTTGGCCTTTCTTCTTACCTCATCCCCTGCTGGGCACCGCGGTCGACGAAGAAGGGCCCGGCGGTGTCGCCATACTGTCCAGCAACACTCGGCGAAGAGGTGCGTGTGGAATGGAAGACCTCACACTACGCGCCGACAAAGAAGGGGCCTCGGCGCGCTCCCGACCAGCGCCCACCATCTTTCAACACCTGCCATGACAAAGAATAAACGAAATTAGTACAACATGAAAAAAAGTACCGACATGAATAATAATATGTATATCACTGAAGTGTATCATCATCAAGTACAACATAAACAACTGCACATTTAAAACTACCCGATCAACACAATTATATATGATGTTTTTCATAACAAAATCGAAATATATATGACCTAACTAATAATTCACAAATATATGACCCCGTCGGCCTCTGGAAGGCCAAAGAACACCTTTTCGGCAGGTGTCGGGGGTCGGGGTGTCGTGTCGGTGTCGGGGTGCCGTGTCGGGGTCGAGGTCGGGGTCGGGGTGTCGGGTCGGGGTGCCGTGTCGGTGTCGGGGTCGGGGTGTCGGGTCAGGCTCGGGGTCGGGGTGTCGGTGTCGGGGTCGGGGTCGGGGTCTCGGGGTCGGGGTGTCGGGTCGGGGTGTCGGGTCGGGGTGTCGTGTCGGTGTCGGGGTCGGGGTGTCGGTGTCGGGGTCGGGGTGTCGGGGTCGGGGTCGGGGTCTCGGGGTCGGGGTGTCGGGTCGAGGTGCCGGGTCAGGGTTGGGGTGCCGTGTCGGTGTCGGGGTCGGGATGTCGGGTCAGGCTCGGGGTCGGGGTGTCGGGGTCGGGGTCGGGGTCTTGGGGTCGGGGTGTCGGGTCGGGGTGCCGGGTCGGGGTCGGGGTGTCGTGTCGGTGTCGGGGTCGGGGTGTCGGTGTCGGGGTCGGGGTGCCGTGTCGGGGTCGGGGTCGGGGTGTCGTGGTCGGGGTCGGGGTCTTGGGGTCGGGGTGTCGGGTCGGGGTGCCGGGTCGGGGTCGGGGTGCAGTGTCGGTGTCGGGGTCGGGGTGTCGGGTCAGGCTCGGGGTCGGGGTGTCGGTGTCGGGGTCGGGGTCGGGGTGTCGGGGTCGGGGTCTCGGGGTCGGGGTGTCGTGTCGGGGTGCCGGGTCGGGGTCGGGGTGCCGTGTCGGGTCGGGGTTTTTTCCTCTTTTTTCCTTTTCTTCTTCTTCCTCTTCTTCCTTTTCTTCCTTTTCTTCCTTTTTTTCCTTCTTCTTCTTCTTCCTCATTTCCTTTTTCCTCTTCTTCTTCTCCTCCTCTCCTATTTTTCTTCTTCTTCTTCTTCCTCTTCTTTTTTCTTCTCCTCCTCCTCCTCTTCTTCTTCCTTTCCTTTTTCCTCTTCTTCTTCTCCCCCTCTCCTGTTTATTTCTTCTTCTTCCTCCTCTTCTTCTTTTTTCTTCTCCTCCTCCTCTTCTTCTTCTTCCTTTCCTTTTTCCTCTTCTTCTTCTCCCCCTCTCCTGTTTTTTTCTTCTTCTTCTTCTTTTTTCTTCTCCTCCTCCTCTTCTTCTTCTTCCTTTCCTTTTTCCTCTTCTTCTTCTCCTCCTCTCATGTTTTTTTCTTCTTCTTCTTCCTCTTCTTCTTTTTTCTTCTCCTCCTCCTCTTCTTCTTCTTACTTTCCTTTTTCCTCTTCTTCTTCTCCTCCTCTCCTGTTTTTTTCTTCTTCTTCTTTTTCTTTCCTAAAACTGAACTAAACCTAAAACTAAACCTAAATCTAATCTAAACATAGATCTAAAACTAAAAAAACAGAAAAAAAAGGAAAAAACTAAATCTAAACCTAAAACTAAACTAAAACTAAAACTAAACCTAAAACTAAACCTAAAACTAAAACTAAAACTAAATCTAAACTAAACATAAACCTAAAACTAAAAAAACAGGAAAAAAAGGAAAAAACAGAGGAGAGGTAGAGCTCACCTGGGCCGGTGGAGGAGGTGGCCGGTGGAGGAGGGGGGCGGGGCGGCCTGTGGCGGCGGCGCCGGTCCCAGGGCGGTGGGGCGCGGGGGGGCCGGGGCGCCGGGGCGCGGCGGCGCCGACACGACAGGGCGGCGGGGGCGACGGGGCGGGCGGCCGGTGGAACGATGGTGCCTGGCGGCGGTGGCGACGAGGCGGGGTCCGGTGGAGGAGGGGGACGGGGCGTTGGCGCCGGGCCCGGGGCGGTGGGGCGCAGGGGGCCGGGTTACCAGGGGGCCTGGGCGACGGGGTGGTGGGGCGACGCGGCGGGGGGCCGGTGGGGCGGCGGGGCGGTGGTGCGACCGGGCGGCGGCGAGTGGTGGGGGCGGCAGCGCGCGTGTGTGGGAGGGAAACAGAGAGAGGGGGGTGGGGCACGCCGGCCGTTAGATACGTTTAATCTTTGTCGTCCGCCACCTTTGTCGTCCGCTAATGTGCGCTTTGCCGTCTGCTAGCGGACGGCAAAGAGGGGGGCCGTCAAGTATTTTTTAAGAGTGGGGCCCCCCTTCCTCTTTGCCGTCCGCTAGCGGACGGCAAAGATTCTTTGTCGTCAGCTAGCAGACGGCAAAGAATAGGCTGATGGCAAAGGCTTTCTTTGCCATCAGCCAGTTCTTTGCCGTCTGCTTTCAGGTAGCTGATGGCAAAGAGCTTCTTTGCCGTCTGCTAGCTGACGGCAAAGAGCTGGCAGATGGCAAAGTAGCTGATTCCAGTAGTGCCTCCGCCACCCACGCCTCCTGCTTCTCTCGATCGGCTCGCTCCACGGCTGCATTGCGTTCGGCCGCGGACACCGCCTCCTTTAGGGTCGCCACCTTGTTCGTGGCCCCTGGAGTACCCACGTTATCCTTGTTATTTCTCTTGCAACCAAAATCCTTTTCTGTAAGGTACAAATTTAATACGGTGTTACTCACCTTCCTTGTCCTCGAGCTGCTTCTTGGCACGGCCGAGCTCGTTCTCGGACCGCTCGAGGTTCTGTTTCAAAGCATTGACCTCCGCAGTCAGTGCGGCAGAGGTCAGCAGCGCAGCCTGCAATCCCATATTGACATATTTTTTAGAACTCCTGCGTATATCTTTTTAGATCCTCAGTCCGGCTTTTCTTTCCGAACACCGAACCGAGCATCAGGGGCTACTGTCTATGCGGTATTATATTACATGTCTTAAAATTCTTACCTCAAAGCCTGTTAGAAGGTTGCTGCAGGCTTTGGTCAGCCCGCTCTTGGCGAACTGAACCTTCTGAATCACCGCACTCATGACAGTGCAGTGTTCTTCTTTGATGGAAGCGCCGTTGAGCGCCTCCAGCAAGTTATCCGGTGCCTCCGGTTGGACGGAGGCCGCCGGCGTCATAGTCTTGCCCTTCTTACGAAGGGGCCGCTCGCCGGACTCTGGAACCACTACAGGTTCCTATGCGGAGTCCGGTGCAAAGTCCGGGAGGTCACCCTGCGGCACCTCCGGGGCCTCCTCCTCCTGGCGGGTCCCTTCCTGGGATCCCACCTCGACGTCGTCAGCGTCACGAGGGGTGGAGGCGGTCGGAAGAGAATCCATATCCGACGTGCCCAAGGACCCGCTTGACGAAGCGGGAAGATCGTCCTTGGCCGGACTACAGGTTGTATGCGGCATTACAAAGACACCGTGTGGCGAAAAGAAAAATTATAAATCATCCAGGAGTCCGGATACTTACGATCTTGCCAGGGGCTTGGCCCTTGAGGGCCACTCCTCGTCGCTGTCGCCGACGTTGGCGGAGCAGTCCGGGGGAAGGGTCCTTCCCTTCTTGGACCCTTCGGCCTCCCTTGTTGGGGAGGCCTTCCTCTTCTTCTCTCCCCCCGCTGGGGGAGAGGCCTCTTTCTTCTCCTCCTCGTCCTCAGGGGAGGAGTCCGCCTCGGAGTCATCAGACGATGAGTCCGATATCACCTGACGCCGGGAACTCCTTCGGGTTCCCGTGGCCTTCTTCTTGGCCTTCTTCTCCGGCACCACGTAAAGTGTCGGGACCAGCAGCCCCGTCAAACGGGTGTCCGCTGGGTCTTCTGGAAGAGGAGTCAGACAGTTAACCTGTCCGGACGTCTTCTGCCAGTCCTGTTAAAGGCATTGGGAGTTTAGATCCCGCATAGAGTCAAACTAGGAAAAAAATGAGTGTCCCGTAAAGGATAACATAGCTTACCTCGCCGGCCGGGCGCTGCGTGCTGAATCCGCGATCTTCGGTAGCGGATGCGGGAGCTTTGGCGCCCTTGAACAGCACCCTCCAGGCAGCTTCGTACGTAGTGTCAAAGAGCCTGCTCAAGGTCCGGTGTTGTGCCAGATCAAACTCCCACAAATTAAAGTCCCATTGCTGGCAGGGGAGAATCTGGCGGACGAGCATGACCTGGATCACATTGACAAGCTTAAGCTTCTTGTTCACCAGGGTCTGGAGACAGGACTGGAGTCCAGTCAGCTCCTCCGAACTACCCCAAAGCAAGCCCTTTTCTTTCCAGGAGGTGAGCTGCATGGGAATGCCAGATCTGAACTCGGGGGACGCTGCCCATTTAGGATCACGTGGCTCGGTGATGTAGAACCACCCCGATTGCCACCCTTTGACGGATTCCACGAAGGCACCCTCGAGCCAGGTGACGTTGGGCATTTTGCCCACCATGGCGTCTCCGCACTCCGCTTGGCTACCCTTCACAACCTTCGGCTTGACATTGAAGGTCTTTAGCCACAAGCCGAAGTGGGGCTGGATGCAGAGGAAGGCCTCGCACACGACGATAAACGCCGAGATATTGAGGATGAAATTTGGGGCCAGATCATGGAAATCCAGGCCGTAGTAGTACATGAGCCCCCGGACGAAGGGGTGGAGTGGGAAGCCCAGTCCGTGGAGGAAGTGGGGAAGGAATACGACCCTCTCATGGGGCCTGGGGGTGGGGATGAGCTGCCCCTCGTCGGGCAGCCGGTGCGCGATGTCGCTGGACAGGTATCTGGCGCTGCGCAGCTTCTCGATGTGCCCCTCCGTAACGGAGGAGGCCATCCACTTGCCTCCCACTCCAGACATGGCTGGAGAAGGTCGAGGTGAGATGTGCGGACTTGGGCGCTAGAGATCGAGTACGCGGAGATGGATAAGCAAAGGAGGAAGAAGGCGTAGGTAAAAGAGGTGGATCCTTATCCCCTTATATATGGGCGGACAAAACTATATGTCCCCACCGGCCTGGTAAAACTCGCTTATCTCCCAAGCGCCACAATCAATGGCGCGGTTGGGTTACCCACGTCCGTATTGATGGGAATCCCGAATAAGGGGAACACGATCTCTGCTTCGACAAGACGTGCCAAGGAAACCGCTTCGCTAAATGCGCTGAGGTGGTATAATATAAACGACTCAAGTAAAGGCTTGGTAGTGGTGTGACGTCATGCCACAAAATACGTCAGCAGATTGAACTTGTGTGAATATTATTCTCTCTACGATGGAATGTGGAATTTATTTTACAGAGCCGGACACTATCCTGGTGTTCACAATCTTCTATGAATTATTCGGAGGAGGAACCCGCCTTGCAATGCCGAAGACAATATGCGCGCCGGACTCGTCGTCATTGAAGACTGGTTCATTGGCTACTGAGGGAGTCCTGGACTAGGGGGTGTCCAGATAGCTGAACTATCATCATCGGCCGGACTCCAAGACTATGAAGATACAAGATTGAAGACTTCATCCCGTGTCCGGATGGGACTTTCCTTGGCGTGGAAGGCAAGCTTGGCGATACGGATATGTAGATCTCCTACCATTGTAACTGACTCTGTGTAACCCTAGCCCTCTCCGGTGTCTATATAAACCGGAGGGTTTTAGTCCATAGAACGAACAACAATCATACCATAGGCTAGCTTCTAGGGTTTAGCCTCCTTGATCTCGTGGTAGATCCACTCTTGTACTGCCCATATCATCAATATCAATCAAGCAGGAGTAGGGTTTTACCTCCATCGAGAGGGCCCGAACCAAGGTAAAAACATCGTGTCCCTTGTCTCATGTTACCATCCGCCTAGCCGCACAATTCGGGACCCCCTACCCGAGATCCGCCGGTTTTGACACCGACAGCAGCCTTCTCCCTCTTTGCCTTCTCCTTCTTCTCCTGAGCTTGAACTGATTGTGGATCATCTTCATTCATGACAACCTCATTGTCCTCAAAGTCTGGATAAAGTGGAAAGTGTTCCTCATCCAACTGATATTTTCTTGTGCCCGTCTTTGAGTTGATCAATTCTTGAATCTGAGGTGCATATCCACAACTCCTCTTCTGATCTGCTGCAGTCCTCTTGATTGTTTCAATGATCAGGCTCATGACTTTGAACTTCTGTGGCACATCAAACACATGCAACATGTTGATGGCATGCCCTCTGATCAAGTTATGGTCACCTGACTTGGGCAACAGAGTGTGCCTCAGAATCCAATTTATGGTTGGCAACCCTGACAGCAGAAAGTGAACTGATCCAAACTTGTGAGTCTCTACAGCTTTGTCTGGAATTTCCTTGTACATGTGAGCCATGGAGTTGTGACCCAACTTTTTCTTTGCATAAATGTCCAGGTCATCCTCATTTTCTTTGGGGGCATTGATCAGACTTGCCCATTCTTCAATAGTGGACTGGTACCTTGTACCTTCAGACATCCAAACAATTCTACCATCTGGGTAAAAATGTGTTGTGGAGTAGAACTGCATGATAAGCTCATCATTCCAGTTGGTAAACTTCTATCCAACAAAATCTGTAACTCCACAAGCAACAAAGCTGTCTTGCACTCCAGGATAGTGCTGCTCATTTTCCTTGATGAATTTCCAGTCAACCCACCTCATGTCACAGACTATGGGCTTCTTGTCCAACAGAATTGTTTCATAGAAGTCTTGCTGTTCCTTTGTGTGGAACCTATAGTCAACAGCAGTTCTTCTTCTTGAAGCATATGGATCTTCCATCCTCCACAGTCTCAGCCCTGAATCCTTCCTGATTCTCATGTCCTCAGCCACAGGATGGGCATCATTTTGGTCTGGTATCTTGGGCTTAAGCTTTCTAAGGACCTGTCCTTCTTCATCTGAATCTTCAGCAACATTGGGCACTGGAGCCTTGTTCTTCTCAGCAGCTGGAATACTCCTAATATTCCTCTTTGGAACTTGCTTGGCCTTGGAGGCAGCTTTGGGTGCTTCCTTGGGCTTGGATGTTGCAGCCCCTGATCTGATTGCATCTCCCATAAGCTTAGCTGCCTTAGGTGCTGGTGCAGCATCTTCTTCCTCTTCATCAGAATCCCTTCTCATTGAGGGCTTCCCAAGGACCTTGGCAGTTGTGGTTCTAGCTCTCTTCTTTTTCTTATCCTGATCACCATCATCCTCTGATTCACTTGTGAACTTCATAGTTGCACCAGTGGGGACTTTCTGAGGTTTTGATGGTGCTTCTTTCCTTGCAGGTGCCTCTATGGGTTGAGCTTGATCTGGCACTTGAGTGGATTTCCTGGCCTTTGGCATTGGAGTTCTCTTGGTAGGAACTTTCTTCTTCAGACCTGGCTTTGTGCTCTGTGCAGAGCCATACTCTTTCTTGAGCACCACTTTCTTGGAAGTGGCCTCATCTTCCTCATCTTTGTAATCTTCATCCTCAGAATCTGAAGTTATTTTCCTCCTTTGCCTAGTTGCAGCCTTAGGCAAATTTCTAGGAGTACTTCTGCTCCCATCATCTGAAGTTAAGGGACTAGTGCCCTCACTCAAGTCCATCTGCTCTTCTGACCTATTCTGGCTGTCACTCTGATCTGACATACTGCAAAAGCTGACTGCTAACCCTGTGAAGAGTTATAGATGAGATAGAATAGATGAGCATCACAAAATGCAGAGATTTTTGCAAAAGAATGATTCAAAAGTTCAGTTTTAGTTTTCCACAGAAAGCATTTCGGATCAACCGATTTTCAAACTCGGTGATACTGAAGCAGTTTTGGAACCTAAACTGATGATCTCGGTTGGACCGAGTTTCAGTTCGGTGCTAGGGTTTCACAGAATCCTCAAATCGGTCGCACCGATTAGTAATTCTCGGTCAGACCGAGAGTCACTAGTGCAATGGCATAAGCCAAATCGGTGAGACCGAGTTTTTCAACTCGGTGGGTCCGAGATGGTTTCGGCGGAAACCTAACCCTAAAAATTTGAATCGCATCTAATCTATGAACTATTTTGGCTGGATAGAAGAGTCTCAATCGTGGCAAGAATCAATATGAAAACAATGTGCTAGGAATCAGACATGGATAGCACAAAGGATCAAGTCCATACCCTAACTCGGCGGTGGACTTGCTACGGCGGCAACGGCGGGGACGAAATCCGTTGACGGCGGCGGAGACCAGCGACAGGAGGCTGCTGGCGACGAGGAGACGATCCAGAGACCACGATGGCAGAGCGAGCTGTTGCGCGGGCGAAGGGTTTCGGAGAAATTTCCAAACTTTTGCCCGTGGCTATATATAGCCCGACCCTGTCGGTGTGACTGAGTGGAACAACTCGGTGGCACCGAGATGCATAACTGTGTTCAGTTACAGCAAATCGGTGAGACCGAAAAGTTCAAATCGGTTGCACCGAGATTGAAAACTCAGATCAACTTGGTGATCTCGGTAGGACCGAAATGGAAGAATCGGTCAGACCGAGAATCACAAAGAGGTTTTGGAAGTTTAAGTCTATGACGAATCGGGGACTCCGAGTGCTCCTCACACAGAGTGGTTCGAATCTGACTTGATCAAATTTTGTGATGTAGCATGAATAGAGTTTGAGATGAGAAAAGCATAGATAGCTAAAGAAGGTTCTTAGGCATTCTTGTCCATCCACTTGGCACAAAGAAAAGAATCCAAACAATCAAAACAACAAGTGGATGTCCTTGAATGAATAAAATATGCACCAACATGCTCACACAATAAGATGGCAAATGAAATATGTGGCAAAGCATGCACAACCAATTCTAGCATCTATCAAACAATTGGCGATGACTAGGTCATCTATATATGAGTATATTGACTTAGGAGTCAAATGAGAACATTTGATCATAGGTCATACTCATCGTTTAAGCTCAAGTGGGGTTACCACTTTTACATAATGCATTGATGTGTTCACATCATTAGAGTTGCTTTGACTCAATTCTTAGAGTTAAGCTCCCCCTAGATGTGAGATCCCCCCTTAGAGGGATGAACTAACCTTGGGTTTTGTCGATGATGACTTCATGTAGGTGTTGAAGATGTGGATGCTCAATGTTGATGTAGATCATTTGGAGCAGTCCTTTGGAGTGAGTTGCACTTTCAACTTACCTACATGGGTTGGTCCCACAAGGAACAAACAAGAGTATCCATAGACATAGAGTGATGCACACACAAGATGATGTCCATGAAATCATTAGGTTACCTTGTCCCTTGCCTTACCAACATGAGGGTTTGTGACTCCTTAAACTAGTGCAAGATGTGGAAGTTGATTGCACTTGTTCTTGCCAAAATGATATGAGTGAAGAATGTTGGCGGAGTCACCCTCAAGAACTCTCTAGTTCTTCCTCTTCGGGATCCACATCATTTTGATGGGAATCCTTGGACTTGTAGTTGTACTTGATGAAGTAGAACTTGACGTAGTCTTGCGGACCAACTTGAACGAGGCTTTAGGTGCTTCTTCAAATGCATCAATCTCTTATTGAAGCTTGTCCTTGCCTTTGTTCTTGTGGTCTTGTGGTGGAAGATCATCTTGAGCTTGTGTTCCCTTGAAGGAAGTAGGATCATACTTCTCTTGTTGAGGAACAAACTTCGTCTTGGGGTATTGATCTTCTTCCCACTCAACTCCATTGGCATTGAACTTTCGTTCAAAACCAACACCTTGATTCTTCCGGTGCCTTCCTTGCTTGCATACAATTTCCTCGAATTGCTTACTCCCGGCAAGGCTCTTGTAAACACCTTTCTCTATAATTCCCTTTGTCGGTGTCAAAACCGGCGGATCTCGGGTAGGGGGTCCCGAACTGTGCGTCTAGGCGGATGGTAACAGGAGACAAGGGACACGATGTTTTTTACCCAGGTTCGGGCCCTCTCGACGGAGGTAAAACCCTACTCCTGCTTGATTGATATTGATGATATGGGTAGTACAAGAGTAGATCTACCACGAGATCAAGGAGGCTAAACCCTAGAAGCTAGCCTATGGTTTGATTGTATGTTGTGTATGTTGTCCTACGGACTAAGGCCCTCCGGTTTATATAGACACCGGAGAGGGCTAGGGTTACACAGAGTCGGTTACAATGGTAGGAGATCTACATATCCGTATTGCCAAGCTTGCCTTCCACGCCAAGGAAAGTCCCATCCGGACACGGGGCGGAGTCTTCAATCTTGTATCTTCGTAGTCTTGATAGTCCGGTGGACATTGA
The DNA here is from genome assembly GCA_963921465.1 of Triticum timopheevii. Taxonomy (NCBI): domain Eukaryota; kingdom Viridiplantae; phylum Streptophyta; class Magnoliopsida; order Poales; family Poaceae; genus Triticum; species Triticum timopheevii. Next base: position 686,232,723 of record OY997274.1, read on the forward strand.
TAGTCCGGCTGTCCGGACACCCCCTAGTCCAGGACTCCCTCAGTAGCCCCCGAACCAGGCTTCAATGACGATAAGTCCAGCGCGTTTATAGTCTTCGGCGTTGCAAGGCGGGTTCTCCCTTCAAATTCCATGTACCTGCCGAACAGTGTCCGGCTTCATCTTGAATACTGTGCTCCTCGGCTTCTACGCCAAATAATGGCCCTCTTCCACGCGTCACACAAATGCGAAAAGCCAGGGTGTATTTTGCATTTCACCCCCAAACTGTGCGAGTCGCCTACCTATAAAAGAGGCAAGAATTCTAGATCCAAACCACACCATCTTCCTCCCGTGAATACTCCATCGAAGCGCCTTTGACCTAGAAGTATATTCCACGATGGATCGTCAACGCAGCTCTTCTTCACGCACCCCCAGCCCACCGCCGGGGAATTGGAGGAGGTGCTCTATTTCGCACAACGAGCTCGAGAAGCTCCAAATGGGGGGATTCCTCCCTCCGGCCATTATGATCCCAGTCCGGGCCGGACTGGTTACTTATCAAGGTGGGAGACAGGCGAAGGACACTCCAAGCCCCAATAAGGGGGAGCGAGTATGTTTTGTCCCTTATCTGACGAGGGGACTCGGATTTCCAATACATCCGTTCCTCCGCGGGCTCCTGAAGTTCTACGGACTCCAGCTCCACCACCTTACGCCCGCCTCTGTCCTGCATATCGCGGGCTACGTAGCTCTTTGCGAGCTATTCCTGGGCATTGAGCCCCATTTCGCATTGTGGAAGAGGCTGTTTTGCCTCGTACCTCGTTCTTACCAGGGTTCCATATATCAAGTGGGCGGCGCCGAAATATGGCGCATTGCCGGGACCGGATACCTATCCGGCACTCCCAAGAGGGCGTCCGAAGACTGGCCCTCGGAATGGTTTTATATAGAAGACGCTCCGCTGCCAGACCCAGTTCGGATCGGCCTCCCGGAGTTTAATGCTGCTCCCTTGAAGAAACGCCTCAGCTGGCGCCCGCGGAGCCCCCGATTGGAGGAAGACAAGAGCGTCCATTACATGATGGGCCGGATAAGATTAATGGCTCATTCCGGCTTGACCATGATCGGAGTCATGGCGACATGCATCAAGCGAGGGGTACAGCCACTGCAATACAGAGGCCACCCTATGTGGGATTTCAACGGGGAAGACGATGCTACCCGGCACGGCCGCAAAGGGCCGGATTCGACCAAGGATCTGGTGAAGATCCTGTCCAGCCTATACAAGGGGGAGAAGGAGGACTTCCTTCGAACGAACCCTTTGGATGGGTTCTCCATGATCAACCCCAGAGGATGGGTAAGTGAACACCTTGAAGGGCCCAGCCCATGCTTTCGAAGTTTAAGCTTCTTACATAATGTCTTCGGCGCAGGGTCTACGCCGGATTGTGGAGGACATGGTAAGTCCTGCTCCGCAACCCGAGGATCCAGAAGGATCCCTGGGTCCGGCCTCCGAAGAGGACCCGGATATCGAGGTGGAGCTGATCGACGGGGTGTATCACCAGCTCAGCATAGACAATGCTTTGGTCGCCATTACGGCGGACTACCCCGGACTAAGTCCGGCTTCCCAGGTGACCGCGACCGAAGTCCGGACACCACTATATCATCCCTGCCCATTTCTGACCCTCGCGAACGATGGTGTTTTGCAGGAAGCGCCTTTACGGCAGGAAGCCGAGCCCGCGGCGGCCGACCAACAGAGGTCAGTCCGAACCAGCAGGCGGAAAAGGAGCGCAGTGCGGACGGAAACGTCGCCGCAAAGGTATAGCTCGTATTTGAATTTTTAGAGCAACGTTCCGAGGAAACGTCTAAGTGCCCATGATTTTTGTAGGAGAAAAAGCGCTCGCCGGACTGCGAGCGCAGGAATTGCCAATCCGACCAACACCGGCCAGGCCCCAGTGCCCGGCCTGGAGGGGGAGGCAAGCGCAAGACGCGAGCCGGATCCTTCTCCAACGGAGGATACCGACAGACTGTCCACCACCAAATCTGAGGTGGAGAGCGCCATGAACCATAGGCGCCGCCGGACAGTATTTCAAGAAGCGTGCTTTTCCCCTGAGGCATTGGATGCCTTTAACACAGGGGACGCGCATCTCCGTGCTGCTCAAAATGGTTTTACCAGAGCCACGGAGCAGTATGTGAAAGACATACGGGTAAGGGAATTTAAATGGTTGTATATACCAGTAGCCCCCGAGACTTAAATTAGTTACGCTAACTAATTTAAGGATCATTGTAAATTTCAGGCACTTAACGAGAAGAACGCCCAGCTGTCTCGGGAACTGCAAGATTGCAAGGCCCAACTTGAGGCCGCACTTGCTGCCGCAGGAGGAGGTGGAAAGACCCCTCCTGGTAACACATTTTTATTAATAAATATAAGCACTGTGCGGCGTGCGCGCGAGTCTAATAATGACATTTGCAGGTACCGCCGAACAAGATCCGGACAGGCAAGCATTGCTACGCCAGCTAAAGGCCGGCGAGAGTGTGCTGAACAGAGTTCAACAGGAAAGGAACAAGCTCCAAGATGCCAACGCCAAGCTCGGAGAAGAGCTAAAAGGCGTACAGGCCGAGCTGTCCGTCTCCGTTAAGGAGAATCAGCGGCTTCGTCGCAGCATTTATAGTAAGTGCTTGAGCGAACTCTTTTGAAAAGAAGAGTTCGGCGAGGAAGCATTTTGACATGATATGTCTTGTAGGTATACTCACGGGTCGTCCTGCAGAGGAGATGCCCATATCAATGGGTGATCAACTTCCCGAACTTTTGCAACTACTCGAGCGAGTTCGGCAGGCAATGAGCGGCGTCATTCAGGCTTTATGGCCAGCCCTCACCCTACCCGAGGGCCTCGGGGAGCTTGCGGAGAAGCTGCAGGGAGTGCGGCAGCGCTTCCGTTTGTGGAAGATTTCGGCTTGCCGTCAAGGTGCGAGGGAGGCTTGGGCCATGGTGAAGACGCGGTACAAGAAGGCGGATCCCAACCATATGGCCGAAGTTGGACCGGTGGGGCCCGATGGGAAGGAGATCCCTGTGAGTTTAGTGTATAGCCAAGTAGAGTTGGCTGCTAAATTTTCCCAACAGGACTGTAAATTAGACAGCCTGTTAGACGGGATTGAGGAGGAATACAATCAATAAATTTGACAATGTATGTTATCCTTTAAAGTGACATGTGAAATGCCTTCTAGCCGGATTGTAGATCGTTTGTCTTTGCCGACCTTTTCGCTTCGACCTCGGGACCCTAGAGTCCGGAGTGTGTCCGAATACCTTTTTGGTTAAGAAACAACTGTGGTATGCATGGAGACCAGGCGTAGGGGTCATTAGTGCTTTATCAGACAAGTGCCCAACTAGTTATGTCATATTACATGGTTAGTAAGAAACATCTTCCAGGGAGAATAGTTCCGTTAAGGGTTCCTTTCGCTGGGAGGCATGCCCTAAAGTGCATGTCCGGACTGCAAAGAAAGCAGTAAAACATCTGGGGGCAGATAGATAAATAGATAAAAAGTCATCTTTTAAGTCACCGACCGAATATTCCCTTAAGAACGCTAGCTTTCGGCTTCACCCAGTCTGAGGTACACATCCGGCTGACCCGGCAGTAACAATCGCAGAGGTGCTCCCTTTACCTCCTAGTCGAACAATCAGGAACGTAGGGGTAAGCACAGGAGCCAGGCAACCCAGCTTGGCCAAAACTTAAGTCATATCGATGCATATAATGGCGAATAAAAGGTACATGTGGAGGCTTGACACATGTGATGGGTATAAAACCCGTATAATTGAGCTTCCGTAAAAGAAGCCCCCAGGAATAATGAGTGCGGATGGCACATCATGCATATAATGGAGCTTCTGTAAAAGAAGCCCCCAGGAATAATGAGTGCGGAGGGCACATCATGCGTATGCAAAGAATGCAAAAATAGGCCCGAAAGGGCTTTTAAACGAGAAGGATAAAAAGGGAAACAAAAGACAGCCAAAGTGCAAAAGTATGGACGGGGGAAGGGGACGAACTCTTAGTCCGGCGCTAGGCATAGAATCGTCAGAGGCGGGCTGCGTTCCATGGGTTCGGCTCGAGTCGGTGATCCGACGCATTTCGTAGACGGTACGCTCCGCCGGTCAGTACTTGATCGATGATGAAGGGACCCTCCCATTTGGGCTTGAGCTTGTCCTTTTTCTTGTCCGGCAGGCGTAGAACTACTTCACCAATGTTGTAAGTCTTGGCCCGTACTTCTCTGCTTTGATATCTTCGGGCCTGCTGCTGATAGAATGCGGAACGAGCCTTCGCGACGTCACGTTCTTCCTCCAATGTGTCCAAGCTGTCCTGCCGATCAAGCTCGGCCTCTCTTTCCTCATACATGCGCACTCGAGGTGAGTCATGAATAATGTCACAGGGCAAGACTGCCTCTGCGCCGTATACCATGAAAAATGGTGTGAATCCGGTAGTACGGTTAGGCGTTGTCCGCAGCCCCCAGAGTACGGAGTCGAGCTCCTCGAACCATTGTGTGTCGGATTTAGTGAGTGACCTCACTAGCCTGGGTTTAATGCCGCTCATTGTTAGACCATTAGCTCTTTCCACTTGACCGTTGGTTTGAGGGTGATAGACTGACGCATAGTCGAGCTTGATGCCCATATTTTTGCACCAAGACTTAACCTCATCGGCTGTGAAGTTCGTGCCGTTGTCGGTGATGATGCTGTGGGGGACTCCGTAACGGTGTACCACCCCTGATATAAAGTCTATCACTGGTCCGGACTCTGCCGTTTTGACCGGTTTGGCCTCTATCCATTTGGTGAATTTATCCACCATGACCAATAGGTACTTTTTCTTGTGGGTTCCCCCTTTAAGGGGTCCAACCATGTCAAGCCCCCAGACCGCGAACGGCCAGGTAATGGGTATGGTTTTGAGGGCGGTGGGTGGCATATGGCTCTGATTAGCAAAGAGCTGACAACCAACGCATCGCTGGACCAAGTCCTGTGCGTCTGCCCGAGCCGTCGGCCAATAAAATCCTGTACGGAATGCCTTTCCTACAAGGGCCCGGGCTGCTTCGTGGTGTCCGCCTAGTCCGGCATGAATTTCAGCCAGGAGGTTTCGCCCTTCTTCTTCGGAGATACACCTTTGAAGGACTCCGGTGGTACTTTTCTTATAAAGTTCTCCCTCATGGACCTTGTAGGCCTTCGATCGCCGGACTATGCAGCGGGCCTCATTTTGGTCTTCGGGAAGTTCCTGCCTACGTAAGTAGGCTAGGAAAGGTTTTGTCCACGCGGCAATTACTGCCATTATGACGTGGGCGGAGGGTGTTATGTCGTCTGCCGAATCACCAATTGGTGCGGTTTTCTCCAGTTTATCGCTACCGGACTCCTCTTCCCATAATACGGATGGCTTGAAGAGCCATTCCAGGAAGATATTTGGAGGGACAGCATCACGTTTTGCACCGATGCGTGCCAGGACGTCGGCCGCTTGGTTATTATCTCGGGCTATGTGATGGAATTCTAGTCCGTCAAACCGAGCTGACATTTTTAGGACAGCGTTACGATATGCTGCCATTTTCGGATCCTTGGCGTCGAAGTCTCCATTTCTCTGGGATATTGCAAGGTTTGAGTCCCCGCGCACCTCTAGGCGTTTAATGCCCATGGAGACCGCCATCCGGAGACCATGTAACAGGGCCTCGTATTCGGCTGCATTGTTGGAGTCCGTGTACATTATTTGAAGTACATACTGGACTGTATCTCCGGTGGGGGACGTCAGTATGACGCCAGCCCCCAGTCCGGCCAACATTTTGGAGCCGTCGAAATGCATAGTCCAATTGGAGTATGCGCCGTACTCTTTAGGGAGTTCGGCTTCAGTCCATTCGGCGACGAAGTCAGCCAAAACTTGTGACTTTATAGCTCGTCGAGGTTTGTAAGTGATGTCGAATGGTAAGAGCTCAATGGCCCATTTTGCTATCCTGCCCGTTGCGTCGCGATTATTTATAATGTCATTGAGTGGAACTTCAGAGGCCACTGTTATCGAGCACTCCTGAAAGTAGTGTCGGAGCTTTCGAGACGCCATGAACACTGCATATGCTATCTTCTGATAGTGAGGGTAACGGGATTTGCAGGGGGTTAACACAGTGGATACATAATACACTGGTTTTTGAAGAGGGAATTTATGCCCTTCTGTCGCTCGTTCGACGACGAGCACTGCGCTTACAACTTGATGTGTTGCTGCGATGTATAACAACATTGGTTCGCCTAGAGTGGGCGTAGCCAGGACCGGATTTGTTGCCAGTATGGCCTTTATTTCTTCGAGTCCGGCAGTGGCAGCATCCGTCCACTCGAAGTGTTCGGTGCGCCTGAGGAGGCGATAGAGGGGCAATGCCTTTTCTCCTAAACGGGAGATAAAGCGGCTCAAGGCTGCCACGCATCCTGTTAATTTTTGTATTTGCTTGAGGTCTTTTGGAATATCCAACTGTGACAGAGCTCGGATTTTGGCCGGATTTGCTTCAATTCCTCTACCGGATACGATGAAGCCCAGCAGCTTTCCGGCTGGTACGCCGAAAACACATTTTTCCGGATTCAGCTTGATGTAATATGCTCTGAGGTTGTCGAATGTGAGCCTCAAATCGTCTACTAAAGTTTCGACGTGTTTTGTTTTGACGACTACGTCGTCTACGTATGCCTCGACTGTTTTGCCGATCTGGGTGGCCAGACATGTTTGAATCATGCGTTGATATGTTGCGCCGGCGTTTTTGAGTCCGAAGGGCATCGCGTTGAAGCAGAATGGTCCATATGGAGTGATAAATGCCGTTGCGGCTTGGTCTGCTTCCGCCATCTTGATTTGATGATAGCCAGAGTATGCGTCCAGGAAGCACAACGAATCGTGCCCTGCTATGGCGTCGATAATTTGATCGATGCGGGGGAGAGCAAAGGGATCCTTTGGGCAAGCTTTATTGAGGTCTTTAAAATCGACACAAAGGCGCCAGGATTTATCCTTCTTTGGTACCATCACCAAATTTGCTAGCCAGTCCGGATGTTTGATATCTCTAATGAATCCGGCTTCCAATAGTTTGGCTAGCTCTTCTCCCATTGCCTGTATTTTGGGCTCGGAAAATCATCGAAGAGCCTGTTTGACTGGCTTGAATCCTTTTAGGATGTTGAGGCTGTGTTCTGCCAACCTGCGAGGGATTCCGGGCATGTCTGAAGGATGCCAGGCGAAGATATCCCAATTTTCCCGAAGGAATTCGCGCAGTGCGGCGTCTACTTCGGGGTTCAACTGTGCCCCAATGGAGGCCGTCTTTGTTGGGTCCGTTGGATGGACCTGGAATTTTATTATCTCTTTTGCTGGTTTGAAGGACGTGGGCTTGGATCTTTTATCGAGTATCACATCGTCCCTGTTCACCGTAGAGCGCAGCGCGGTGAGTTCCTCTGCCGCTAGGGCTTCGGGTAGTGCCTCGAGGGCTAGTGCGGCTGTCTTGTTTTTGGCCCGGAGTGCTATGTCCGGATCACTAGCGAGAGTGATTATTCCGCTGGGCCTAGGCATTTTAAGCTTCATGTACCCGTAATGAGGTATTGCTTGAAAATTGTGAATGCCTCTCGTCCTAATATGGCGTGATATCCACTGTTGAACGAGGCCACCTGGAACGTGATTTCTTCGGATCTGTAATTGTCCGGAGAGCCAAACACCACATCGAGTGTGATTTTTCCGGTGCAGCGTGCTTCCCGGCTAGGGATTATTCCTCTAAAGGTTGTGCTGCTTCGCTCAATACGGCTCCAATCGATTTCCATTTTTCACAGAGTTTCCTCGTAAATGAGGTTTAGTCCGCTGCCCCCGTCCATGAGGACTTTTTTCAGTCGAAAGCCGTCCACTATGGGACTAAGTACTAGTGCGGCTGGGGCTCTGGTTGTTCGGAATGTGGGCTCGTCGCTGCCATTGAAGGTAATGGCTGTGTCGCTCCATAGATTTGCTGCTGCTACTTGGTAGACTTCGGCGAGTTCGCGGATTGATCGTTTTCGCATATTATTTGATGCGAAAGTCTCGAAGACTGTTGATACCGTGCTGGTATTGTTGGAGTGGTTTCCCGGAGCTAGAAGCTCTTCGCCACTTTTGGCCACCTGCCGTAATATCCAACATGCTCGAAGGCTATGAGTTGGGACGGCTCCCTCTGTATTATGAAGCTTACAGGGTCCATCGAGCCATCCCTCCAGTACGGTTCCGTTTCCCTGATTGGGTTTTTGTTTTTTCGTTTTTGCATCTGGGGCCTGAGTGTAAGGCGCCCTTTTACTGCGGACTGGGTTTGGGGCCGGATTATCCCAAAATTGATTTTCGGTTTTCCGGAAACTCTCCATCGCACAGTACTTTCGTACAATGGACGCCAGATCGGTAAAGCGCGTAATTTTGCGACAATCAATGGCGTTTAGTATTCCCTTGTCCGTGCAGTTATTGCGGTAGATTAATATTGCATTTTCCTCTCGGCAGTCCTTTATCCTGTCCATAACCAGGAGGAATCTGGCCCAGTAGTGATGTACTGTTTCTGTAGGCTCTTGCCGTATTAGAGATAGATCGCATATGTCTGGGCGGGTGGGTGGAATAAAATCCGGATCCCTGCCCATATTGAGGCTCAAAGGCCAAGGGGTTTCCTGAATTCAGAAGTGTGTTTTGCTGGAGATAATCCAGCGAGTCCGGGGCGATGCATGATTTCAAGTTTGATGCTCGATCGAAGTCCGTACCTCCGCGGGAATCCGGCATGGAGGGTTCGGGAATCCGGACATGAATTGTTTTCAACACTGGCAAAGAGTTGCCGTATTGCTCTTCCACCACTGCGACGTGGTGGGTGGCCTGGGGAGAGTTAATCTCTCTCATATCGGTTTTAAGCCCAATCTGGTTGTAGTCTGTGGCGACTCCCAGGGCAGCGATGCGATCCAAGAGCTCATTAACAGACGAGAGCTCTATTGGATCTAACTGTTCGGCAGCTTTAGGGCTGACGCGAAGATTGCTTTCGACGACCTGAGAAGTCATTGTCGAAGCGGCGGCCGGGCAGGCGGTCATGAGAAAACCACCAAGCCGGATAGTTTGGCCGGCGGCCAAGGCCCCTCCGGCGAAAACACCGTCTTTGAAGACGGGCGGAGGCATCCGCTCTATCGGTGACGACACAGAGGAACTCTCAATGGAAGCACCAATGTCGGTGTCAAAACCGGCGGATCTTGGGTAGGGGGTCCCGAACTGTGCGTCTAGGCGGATGGTAACAGGAGACAAGGGACACGATGTTTTTTACCCAGGTTCGGGCCCTCTCGACGGAGGTAAAACCCTACTCCTGCTTGATTGATATTGATGATATGGGTAGTACAAGAGTAGATCTACCACGAGATCAAGGAGGCTAAACCCTAGAAGCTAGCCTATGGTTTGATTGTATGTTGTGTATGTTGTCCTACGGACTAAGGCCCTCCGGTTTATATAGACACCGGAGAGGGCTAGGGTTACACAGAGTCGGTTACAATGGTAGGAGATCTACATATCCGTATTGCCAAGCTTGCCTTCCACGCCAAGGAAAGTCCCATCCGGACACGGGGCGGAGTCTTCAATCTTGTATCTTCGTAGTCTTGATAGTCCGGCGGACATTGATAGTCCGGCTGTCCGGACACCCCCTAGTCCAGGACTCCCTCACCCTTCAATAAGCTATTTTCTTGCTCAAGTGTAACATGGCTAAGAGAATCATTAGTGGAATCAAGAGAACTACTAGAAGCAACAATATTGGATTTGACATTATTGTTGTTACTACTAGAGGAAGTATCTTTCTTGTACTTGTTACTAGACTTGACTTGAGGCATGTAAGTAGATAAGAGTAAACGCTTGTCAATGTAAGAAGAACTTTTCTTGCGGAGATCATCATTGATTGCTTTTAAGAACTCATGCTCTTGCTCAAGATTGAGCTTTTCAAAGCGTAACTTCTCAGCCCTTAAAAGTTCTCGATGATCTTCGTAGATAGTTTCATGAGCTAACTTAAGAGAGTTTAGTTCTTTAGTTAGAAGCTCAATCTTCTCCTTATCATTGTCATTCGTTTTAGCATGATTAGCATGTTTAATTGACGTTTCATCATAGTATTCATCACTAGAGTTGTCAACAAGTAAATCATCATCCACAAGCAAGTCATCTTCATCACTATTGAAATCAACATACTCGGGATGTGTTACCTTTGGACCTTTGGCCATGAAGCATCTTCCAACACCTTCATTTGGTGAGTCAAATATGTCGTAGGAGTTGGTTGACACAAGTGCTAGACCGGCAACACCTTCATCTTGAGTATATTCGGAGTCGGAGTGATAGCTTCTCTCAGAGTGATTGTCGGAGTCGGAGTCGGAAACCCATTCACCAACATGAGCTTGATGTCTTCGTTTTGTGTAGCTCCTTGATGAGTTGTCCTTCCTTTCCGAATCCTTGGTTCTCCGTGAGGGTCTTCATTCATAACGATCATCTCTACTCCTCCTCTCTCTTGGTGGTGATTCTTCTCTTTTGCTCCTTCTTCTTGGAGAATCTTCTCTTCTTTTGTAGGGTGCCGTACACTCATTGGAATAGTGTCCGGGTCTCCCACAATTGTAGCAATTTCGCTCACGGCTAGAAGATCTCTTATCATTGTAAGACCTTGACTTGGAGCTTCTTTCTTTGCTTCTACTCTTGTAGAATTTGTTGAAGTTCTTCACCATTAAGCTCAATTCTTCATTGAAGGTTGGTTTCTCACTTGATGATGTGGGGGCTTCACTTGAGGCTTTGTAAGCACCACTTGACTTGTTGTGAAGTTCCTCCTTATCCTTGAGTGACATCTCATGAGCAACAATCCTTCCAATGACTTCCGTTGGCTTGAGATCTTTGTAGTTTGGCATCATTTGAATCAATGTGCACACGGTATCATATTTTCCATCCAATGCTCTTAGGATTTTCTTGATGATGAATTTGTCGGTCATCTCTTCACTCCCTAAGCCGGCAATCTCATTTGTGATAAGAGCAAGCCTAGAGTACATTTCAGCGACACCTTCACCATCCTTCATTTTGAACTTGTCAAGCTGACTTTGGAGCACATCCAACTTGGATTCCTTGACGGACTCGGTACCTTCATGCATATCAATCAAAGTATCCCAAATTTCCTTTGCATTCTCAAGACGGCTGATTTTGTTGAATTCTTCGGGGCACAATCCGTTGAAGATGATGTCACATGCTTGAGCGTTGTATTGCAGCATCTTCAATTCTTCCGCATTAGCTTCACGGTTCGGTTCTCTCCCATCGAAAAATTCACCTTGCAAGCCAATACAAATGATTGCCCAAACAGCGGGGTTATGTCCAAGAATATGCATTTTCATCTTATGCTTCCAACTAGCAAAATTAGTACCATCAAAGTAAGGACCTCTACGGTGATAATTTCCCTTGCTAGACGCCATACTCTCCTAGGTTGTGAAACCAAGGCTATGACCACCAAAAGCTATGGAAATCAAAGCAAATGGAGACCAAAGCTCTGATACCACTTGTAGGACCTTGAAGTATGTCTAGAGGGGGGTGATTAGACTACTTGACCAATAAAAACTTAACCTTTTCCCAATTTTAGAGTTTGGCAGATTTTAGCTACTATAGGACAAGTCAAGCAATCATCACAGAATTCAAGCAAGCATGCAAAGAGTATATAGGCAGCGGAAATTAAAGCATGCAACTTGCAAGAAAGTAAAGGGAAGGGTTTGGAGGATTCAAACGCAATTGGAGACACAGATGTTTTTGGCGTGGTTCCGATAGGTGGTGCTATCGTACATCCACGTTGATGGATACTTCAACCCACGAAGGGTAACGGCTGCGCGAGTCCACGGAGGGCTCCACCCATGAAGGTTCCACGAAGAAGCAACCTTGTCTATCCCACCATGGTCGTCGCCCACAAAGGACTTGCCTCACTAGCGGTAGATCTTCACGAAGTAGGCGATCTCCCTGCCCTTACAAACTCCTTGGTTCAACTCCACAATCTTGTCGGAGGCTCCCAAGTGACACCTAGCCAATCTAGGAGACACCACTCTCCAAGAAGTAACAAATGGTGCGTTGATGATGAACTCCTTGCTCTTGTGCTTCAAATGATAGTCTCCCCAACACTCAACTCTCTCTCATAGGTTTTGGATCTGGTGGAAAGAAGATTTGAGTGGAAAGCAACTTGGGGAAGGCTAGAGATCAAGATTCAAACGGTAGGAATGGAATATCTTGGCCTCAACACATGAGTAGGTGGTTCTCTCTCAGAAATGGTAAGTTGGAAGTGTAGGTTCATTCTGATGGCTCTCTCCACGAATGAAGAGGAGGTGGAGGGGTATATATAGCCTCCACACAAAATCTAACCGTTACACACAATTTACCAAACTCGGTGGGACCGAATCATTAAACTCGGTCGGACCGATTTAGTAAACCTAGTGACCGTTAGTGATTTTTGGTGGGACCGACATGCATCTCGGTGAGACCGATTCGGTTAGGGTTAGGGCATAACGTAATCTCGGTAGGACCGATTACACAAACTCAGTGAGACCGATTTGGTAATATGCTTTCCAGAGAGTTGGTCAGGTAAACTTGGTGGGACCGATTTGCTCTTTTCAGTGAGACCGAAATGTTACAAAAAGGAAACAGAGAGTTTACATTGCAATCTCGGTGGGACCGATCGCTCACTTCAGTTAGATCGAAACATTACGAAGGGAAACAGAGAGATTACAATCCCATCGCGGTGAGACCGAGATCCCTATCGGTAAGACCGATTTGCTTAGGGTTTGTGGCAGTGGCTATGACTTTTGGAATCGGTGGCGCCGGATAGGAAGAATCGGTGTGACCGATTTTGGCTTTGGGTTTAGGTCATTTGTGGATGTGGGAAAGTAGTTGAGGGTTTTGGAGCATATCACTAAGCACATGAAGCAAGAGGCTCATTAAGCAACACCTCATCCCTCCTTGATAGTATTGGCTTTTCCTATAGACTCAATGTGATCTTGGATCACTAAAATATAAAATGAAGAGTCTTGAGCTTTTGGGCTTGAGCCAATCCTTTGTCCTTAGTATTTTGAGGGATCCACTTTCATCATCCATGCCATGCCATTCATTGAGCTTTCCTGAAATAATAGTCTTGGAATAGTATTAGCTCAATGAGCTATATGTTGTTATGAATTACCAAAACCACCTAGGGATAGTTGCACTTTCAAGATCCATCTGCTGCCATATTAGCAAAAACCTTGCCCAAGAAGAAACTCAGATCAGACAGTAAAACAGGGGGGCCCTATCTCTCTTCTCTACCCTGAGCCCCGATCGAGATCTGCATTCTCAATCCAAGAAGCCATGGGGGGGATCGGAGGAGGGAAGGTTAAAACTCAACGGCGGTGACAGAGTCGCCTTACGGGAGAAGCAAACCCTAGCTAGAGGGAAAAGTCTACTCTCCCTAGCCTCATCTTGGTGTACGTGCTTTCTAACACTTCGTGGGTGTTGATACTTGCATTTTGGGCTGGATGACAGTGCTGGGTGTTGGGCCGCTAGCTTTAGTCTGCAATGCGCATCGACGACGCGGGTGTTTTGTACGGTTTACAGCCGGGGATCATATATATACAGCGCGTAGGTCACCAGCCACCCCCCCCCCCCCCCACACACACACACACATCCAGCGCTGGAATTCCTACGGGCCGGCCCATTAAATTCGGGATTCACCCCCACCCGGTTTTGGGAAGGTTCTAGGACCTTCCCTAAACCGGGTTTTTTTTGTTTTCTTTTTTCCTTTTGGTTTTCATTTTTTTCCCTTTTCTGTTTTCCTTTCATTTTTTCTTTTGTTTTTTTGTTTTTTCTTTCCTGTTTTCCTTTTCATCCTTAGTTTTTCATCTTTTTTTGCGTATTTTCTTTTCAAACCCACGAACAATTTTTCTTTCATTGAATTTAAATTTTGTTTATCAACTCAAAAAATATTCATCGATTTCCAAAAATGTTTACCATATTCAAATCTGTTCATCGAATTTGAAATTTGTTCATCACTGAAAAAATTGTCCATCAAATTCAAAATTTGTTCACCATGTTTTCAATGAAAATCATGTAACTGAAAAAATGTTCATCATATTCAAAAATTGTTCACAATAATGTCTAAAAAAGTTCAAATGATGAACAAATTTCGAATTTTTTGAACAAATTTGACTACGATGAACAAAGTTCGCAATACTGTTTTTTCTTTTCTTTTTCTCTTTTATGTTTTCTTTTTTCTTCTTTACTTTTTCACTCTTTTTGTGAATTTTCTTTTTAAATCTACGGACATTTTTTGTTCATCACACTCAAAAATGTTCACTGTATTTAAATTTATGTTCATCGGATTCAAAAAATGTTCATCAAATTCAAAATTTGTTCATCGTATTCTATTTGTTCATCATTTAAAAAGTGTTCTTCAAATTCAAAATGTGTTCATGATTTCCAAAATGTTCATCAAATTAAAATTTTGTTCACCATATTTTTCAAAAAAAATCATCTAACTGAAAAAATGTTTATCATATGCAAAAATTGTTCACAATAATGTTTAAAAATGTTCATCAATACCAAAATTCTGTAGCACTTCTTGAAATAAGGAAAATAATTTGAAATCATGAACATTTTTCAAATTTGTGAACATTATTCGGATCCACTGACATTTTTGGGCTCCGTGAACTTTTTTGAAATTCACATTTTCTGAATTTTGGATAGTTTTCGAAATTCAGAAATATTCACCTTTTTTAGTAACTCGGTATTATTTACTAAAGAGAACAGAAAATGATACAAGAGAAAAAAATAGGCGCGCGGGGGCTTCCCGCTGCCGCTCATGGGCGGCCCAAAATGGGCTCGCGGGTACAGCAGGGGGTACGCGCGCGTCCGCACCCTGGCGCGTGCTGCGCCGTATAGGCGCTCCCGTTTACAGCTGCCTATTCAAATTGCTAATTTACATGTCGGGCACGTACCTGTGGCGGGGCCCCTTGCCTCCGGGGCCCTGTGCGGCGGCACCGGCTGCACATGCCCAGGGTCGACACTGCCCAACATTGGAATGGGGGGATGCAATTGCCCACCTACACCAAGTCAACTGGGGACAACCATTGGTTACATTGTTGAACCATAGAACTCCTAGTCACCAAATCCAGCTCCTCTAAATATTAGAATGGTTGATGACAAACCAGAGAACCGTGAGATAAAGTAGCAATCTAATGTTTGGTTCATTTCTTTTGAGGGGATGTTCGGTTCATGAGTACCGGTCATCGATGCCGACCAGGGTCACCGACATCAATTCCCTGGAGGCATTGTTGTTCCTTTTTTACGAATATTAGAATGTTTTGTTTTGAATGGCTGTTGTAAATAATTAATACACTATTTTGTTTTGGAAAGAACTAATGAAAAAGTAAAGACAAAATTTCTTGTAAAAGTTTCAAAGCCAAAGGAAGTGATCAAGGACAAAAAAAATTGTATTGGGTACCTTTTTCTATTATTTTGGGTCTTTCTTCTTATTTTACTTTCTTCCATCTTTTGCTTGTGATAGACAAATATTTTAGTTTTTCCATTGCAAACATTGTGTTTCTATATTTCTTTTTCTTTTTATTACTCCCATCAATCCATAATAAGTGTCGTGTTTTATGGATCGGAGGGAGTACTACTTTAACAATTTAATTTCATTATTACTTTTACTGGGCAATTTTTTTTATAAAGAGAGTTTCCTTTCCGATTTCCATTATTAGAAATCACCAAGTCTTTTACACACTCAGGCTATTACAAAAGCTACTGCCAACTCACCCGACCAGCATATCATACGATGCGCACCCCCTAACAGAAAGTTCTAAGACTGGAGCCAAACCCAACAACATTTTTAATCTGAAAAATCCCATAGGTCGGGCTCTCCAGAACATATGAAGCAACAACATAACTAGATCGTTCAAGCGAAGCAAAACAGATTACTAAAACAAGTTCAACCGAAGCAACAAAGACCAGAGAGTACAAGCAAGACAGGTGAACAAAGAGGGAGCTCCCAGAAGCATCACTGCATGAACAAATGGTAGGCAGATATCACACAGCCGTAATTCTGTTTGCCATTCTCCATCCTAGTGTTGCTCGGAAGATGTCCCCCGCAATCTGCTCAACTCTTCTTACGCCCTCCGCCATTATTCTTCGACTTCTTGGGTTTATCTGCATCACGAGCCAATGATGTAACATTTTAATCATCATGTTAACAGGTATACAAGGGTTAGATATCCTTTTCTTATCAAAAACCACATTGTTTCAAATTTTCCAAATAGTTCGAAAAACTGCTGAAATCCCTAGAGCCACTAGAGATTTTTTCTATTTTCCCAAACTGTTTCAACCAAACACCAAACAAATCCTGGGTACTGTCAGGTACTTGTTTTATATCGCATATTGAATAATATTCCGCGTCATTTTTGCCATGGAACATTTCAAGAATAAATGATCAACACTCTTATTATGCATATAGGTACTGGGCAAATTCATGAATATTTTTATATGAGATACATTAACACTATTGGAAGCACACGAATATATTTGAAACAGGCTTGCTAAAAATCAGTCGACTGAGATTTAACGAAGTCTCGGTCGACCTTTCAGCATTTTGTCCCATCATTTGTAGCATTTTTTCCTGCCGGTTGCAACATCCGTCTTGCTGGTTGTAGCATGTCGTCCCTCGTCGATTGTAGCACGTTTTCTCACCGGTCACAACATTCTCGTTTGACGGTTGTAGCATTTTTATCAAAGCGGTTGTAGCATATATTGTTGTTGCTTGCAGTATCATTGCAACATTTTTCACCGCCGTTTGCAGCATCCAGCCATGCCGCTTGCAGCACCACAACTACGCTGATGTCACTCGACTGAGACTTCGTTAAGTCTCGGTCGACAGAGTTCTAGACAGACCCTATTTGAAAACATGGCAAACCTTTGGCACATATGAAGATTATCTATGGCGTGTTCGGTTGCAGTTTGCAACTGTAGTTGTATTGCATGTCCATCTCTAGCCAGCATGATTCTTGAAATGCAGCCTCATATGCAGCAGATGCAACCTGTTTGGTTGCCTGCATCACATGGAGGGGCACTTGCCCCCTGTTGTTTGGTTGGCGTTTTTGTGCTTAGGGTGTGAGCAGATGCAAACTTCAGTTGTTTGGTTGCAAATAGTGTTTGTGTTCTGCTCACCCCATTCAAATGTGGTGGCCTTACCACCACATGATCAGCACACAGCAAGATCAAACAAAGCAAGCAAGGAAATGGCAGCAAACTTAACACAACAAGCAAGGAAATGACAGCAAACTTAACTACATAGCATAAGTCTAGATTAACAGCAGGGGCATCCTCCTTCCCTGCTCCATGCCAGGGTGCTGCTCCTGGTCAAAATATGAACAAGTTCCCAGCACAAGTCTCGCCACACACCATAAAAGTTCAACGCTAACACCTTCACTACTAGGGAAAACCATATACACAGAATCTTACCAGTAGCGCGTGTTAAAACGAGGCGCTACTGCTAATTAGCAATAGCGCGTCGACATAAAGGGCGCTACTGCTATCCACATAGTAGTAGCGCGGCGGGAATAAAATGCGCTACTACTATAATTACCACACCGTTGCCGACATGCTAGGTATAGTAGTAGCGCCCTTCTACAAACTGCGCTACTGCTATAAGATTAGTAGCAGCGCACTTTTAGGATAGGGCGCTACTGCTAAGTTTGAACTTGTCCACAGGACGGGCCCAGCTTAATAGTAGCGAGTTCGTGAGGGGCGCGCTACTACTACGGATTTTAGCAGCAGCGCGTTTTCGTTTCCCACGCTACTGCTAAAGCTATTTTGACCTAACCCCCCGTGTGGGCTTCCCTCCTCTGCTTCCTCCCTCAATTCCCCACTCTCTCTTCTCCCCCACGTCGCCTCCGCCGGAGCCCCTGCCCTCGCCCTTGCCGGAGCCCCTGCCCTTGCTCTCCGCCGGAGTCTGCCCTCGACGTCGTCGCGTGCTTGTGCCTCCTCCTCCTTGACCTCGACCTTGCCGGAGCCCCTGCCCTCGCTCTCTGCCGCCGTCTCCTTCGACCAGCCTCGCTGCCATCTCCCCCGACCCCGCCTCGCCGTCGTCTCCCCCGACCTCGCCTCGCCATGCCTCGGTGCCGCCGTCTCCCCCGACCCCATCTCTCTCCCCGCCCTCTGTAAGCACTCTCCCCTTCCCTTTACTATTGTATAATGTAGTTTTTTTACTGTTTTTAGTAAGTGTTTAAAATAATTAGTAAGTAAATTAATATACTAGGTGACCTAGTTTATTTTAGTAAGAACTAGTTGAATTAATAGAACTAATGTATTTTTAGTAAGAAAATTAATATAACTAGTTGAACTAGTTTATTTGAAAGAACTAGTTTATTTCTATTTATAGTAAGTTTATATTTAGTAAGAACTAGTTGAATTAATAGAACTAGTTGAACATGTCACATTTGTTGTTATTTTTTTAGTTTAAGCAATTATTCCCGCATCGACGTCGATACCCGGTCATGTTTAGGTTACACCTCCGAGTGGCCTATGTTTTGCCGGAGTGTTGATTAATTTTCGTTCCCGCAAATTTCAGGCGCTCGATATGTCCTGTTTTAGCAAAGGTTATGCCGGAATTTTCCGTGAATTTTGGCATGACTTGTGCTAGAATATGTTGGAAATATCGAGTGGCCTGGATTTTCTAAAAAGATAATTAAACGATATTTCGGGTTGACTTTAAGTCTGTCAAGGCCGAAGAATCCCGATTGTTGTCGTGGGGTCGTTTCTCCTTCTTCTCCGAGTGCTAGACAATTTGGTGTAATGCACTAGGGGAAGGAGGAGTAACGACCATCACCGATGGTCGCAAATGTCAGAGAGGAATCAGTGAGGGAGAGTCTCCACCATATATGAGAGGACGAAGAATCCCGACTGCTGTCGTGGGGGTAGTTTCTCTTTTGTTCCCGTGTGCTAGACAATTTGGTGTAATACACTCGGGAACGAAAGGAGGAGCTACCATCACCGACGGTCGAATATATACACCACGTGAGCTGAGGGTTTTCAAGAAAAGACTCGACAGACCGATAGTCAACCTGTGATGAATAATAATGTTCTAATTTAGTTTTTGTGTACATATATTTGATTGTACAAGTTTAATCTTTGAATTATGAACATAGGAAATGTCGTACTCGGACGAAGAAAGTCTCTCGGGGGCGTGCGACTGGTGCCACAACTACCGAGGTATGTGCGACAGGTTCCTTGACCTGGACGAAGATCCGCGCTTCAGCATTAAGCTCGAGGAGACCTTTGATGTTGAAACGGTACGCAATGACGACAAGTGTTTTTTCGTAATTAAGCATGACTTCAACTATTTCAACGTGTCCTTTTCATCTTTTGCAATTCGACTAGCTTACCTCATGCTATGTAAGACGCTATGTCTTGGAGAGGATGGGTTTTGAAGACCATGAAAGTATGGAAACAAAGAAAATTCACCTAAGAACCCATCATGGTATGGATTTTGAAGTAAATCTGTATAATTCTGAGAGCATAACTCATTTTGGTTGCAAGAATTGGGAAGCACTTTGCGAGATGTATGATTTTTATGAGGGTATGCTTGTCACCATGGATCTTGGTGATCCTGACACCGCCAAAGACAATTTGGACATTTGGGTCCTCGTTGATACGCTTCCAATTATTCCCCTATGTGAGCTTCTCAAACATAGTTATTAATTAATTTATATTATTTATTTCAAAATAGTTGACAGCTTATTTCCATTGATAGCTTACTTTCATTTTTCAAAGAATGTGCGGAAGATGGTAGACAGAACCAACTACACCGATGGCTCTGAGTTAACTTATCAGGAGAAAAGTCATCTGGTCGCATATTGTACTGATCTTGAGAATTACAATGCCTTTTATCGAACTCCTCCAAATTATGGTCAATACGTGCCACTAGTGCACGTGTTGAACCACGATAACTTCCATGGAGATATCCTGGTAAGAATTTTTTACTATAACGACATCCGTGCATCTTTTGCATACTTCTAAAACTGAACTACATTGCTAACTACGAAGTTATTACTATGTTTTTCAACAGAAAATCCCGATGGATTGTGTGCCTCATTTGATGTATCGGAATGGTCGCCTTGATGTTTTGAACATACAACCAGGTCATCCTATGAGTCTCACCTGTCCATATCGGATTTCCAAAACCGGTGAACACATGGTAATCAAAGAATGAAAAAAATGTATGGACAGTCGTAAGGAGGTTCTTGGAAGCAAGATTGTGCAAAAGGCAAGAATTGGAGACAGGATAATCTCCATTATCCATAATGGAGAGTCAGGGGCTATCTTGTTTTATGCTATTTTACCTAGGAGAAGGTAGTAGGTCCTAGCTAATACTCATGATCATGTGCTAAGGTAGTAGGTCCTAAGATAATGTAGTAAGTCCTATGAGGTACAATATGTTTATGAGAGTTGATGATGATGAGTAGTTGTGATTATGTCTAGTGACCAACTTGTATGTGATGTCTCATTAATGAAAACGATGATCATGAGGAGGTGTTATATGACAATGATGTATTATGATGATAAGTTGTTAATGTTATGATGATGATGATATATTATATCATTGGGTGAAAGAACCGCGGACTAGTTTCAAGTGGATGCTAGTCCACAGTTCTTTCTCCCAGTGATGTAATAACTCATTATGATGTAAAATCATTCTCTAAATTGTTGCGGTATGAAAACTTGTATAAAGGTGTATGAATACAACATGAAATAAAAAAGAAATACGGAATAATAGTAGTAGCATGTTCTAGGAGAAGCGCTACTACTAATTACCAGTAGCGCTCATAATACAAACCGCTGCTACTAAGTCAATGTAGCAATAGCGCGGTCCAGCCCACGCTACTACTAACCTTTAGCTGTAGCGCCTTACTAGTAGCACCGCACCCCGCGCTACTGATAGGCTTTAAACACGCGCTACTGCTAGGGTTTTCCCTAGTAGTGCTTACTTAACTTAACTACATAGCATGCTCGATGTCACCATGGCAGTTGTGCCTGCTGCAACGAAACCTGCACATGACCGAGGAGTCGTGGTTGTAGATCTGAACCTTCAGTCCCAATCCTGAGATGCGCACAACAACGAGGTCACCGGGGACGATCCAGTGGTGGCGGCAGAAGTAGTTCCGGCCCCGGCCAAGCACCATGTGCCCCTCGAAGTTCTGGACCTGCACCCAGAACACGCACCGCTTGTTCGCTGACAGCCTGACCACGCGCGGGAGCCGCTTGATGACCAGCAAGGTGTTCATCACCTCCACGAACTTGGGAGGGATGACGAGCATGGCGAGGTCCTCGTTGTCCTTGATCTACTGGTAGAAGCGCAGCGGCTCCCGGGCCCCCTCCTCGTGGCCCTGCCTCGGAGATCGTCCCCTTGAATGAGGCAGGCTCATGAAGGCGATCCTACCAGGCAGGTCCACCGTCCTGAGCCACCTATACATGGGGATGAAATCCTCGGCGCCCTCTGCTCCGGCCACCACGTGAGCTCCTCCACCCGCCACATCCCAGTCAGTCTTCAATATCTTGTCAGGTAAGACGACAATTATTAGTGCACAAACTCTTTGCAAAATGGCACTGATCAGAGACATTTTCTCAAGAGCAAATGCCACAGAATAGTGCACAAACTCTTTGAGCAAATGCCACTTATCAATGGCACTTGTTGTTAGGCAAATGCCACTGATCAGTGGCACTGATTAGTGGACTTGCCCAACAGCAAGTGCTATTGATAAGTGGCATTTTGCCCAACAGCAAGTGCCATTGGTAAGTGGCACTAATCGGTGGACTTGCCCAAGAGCAAGTGCCACTGATCAGTGGCACTTGCTGTTGGACAAGTCCACTAATCAGTGGCATCTGGTTTTCTGCAACTGCCACTCATCAGTGCACTATCCTAAGCATGGAAACATCTAAAAATAGCAACAGCAAGTGTCAATAGCACCCATGTGTAGCCATGCACATTTGTCAGCATCCTAAAATGGTCCTACTACATGCACGTATAACAATCAACACAAACCCTAGCTTGAACATGTATGCTAGCAACATGAACAACAACATGAACATGATCCTAGATTGAACATGAACATGCCATTCGCCTAAACACACATCCTAGCAAGACCCTACCATGAACACAGATCCTAGCAAAGCACACTACTGTTGGGGATTCTAGCATGAATACAGCTAATAGCGTGAACACAGATCCTAGCACACACTAGCAGTAGCAGAAGAAAATTATCCTAGGACACACACTGTACGAAACAAGAACAGATCTGTCTGATTGGATTCGATTGGGTTCACATCGAATCGGATCTACTTGAATCCTATCTAATCCTATCGAATCCACTAACTACTAGTACATGCCTAAGAAATAAACCCCTAATTTACATCTACGAGCAAGCATTGAGGGGGGTTGACTCATCGGAGCACACACAGCGAACCGAGGCCGGGGTGAAAACCCCGGTGAGAAGGAGAGAGGTGGCAGAGGAGAGGAGGAGCCGTCGCTGGCGACGGCCTGCGGCATCATCCCCGTGCTCATCACCACGCCGGAGGTCGAGGAGGACGGCCCGCCGACACCAGAAAACCCTTGGACGGGGGTCAAGAAACCCCCTTGCCCAATGGGGTCCTAAGAAGCGGCCGCTCCATGGACGGCGCCAGCGCCAAGCCCAGGACCACGAGGTCCGGAATCGACGGTGGAGTAGGAACGACCGGCACGGCATTAGCCGGCGCTCGTGGTGGTCGGTAGCAGATGGGGGACGGCGCTTGCAGCGCCGACGCCAGGTCCCGGCCCGAGTTCTGGAGCTCGGCTAGGCAGCTCTCCTAGATGTTGGCGATGCGCTGGTCGATGGGGGTCAGAGGGCGGCGCGGCGGTGGGTGAGGCGGATCCATCGGAGGGGAGGAGAGGGAGGGGCGGTGAGGAAGAGAGGGAGCGGTGGGAACAGTGTGACTAGGCGGTGACAAGAGAGTGGTGGCGAGTTATGAGACGTCCCCTCCGTCTCCCGCGCTGCCCGAGGCATGCAACTGCCTCGCACGCGTGGCCGCGCCGAGCCAGGCTCGCGAGAAACTGCCGATTCGGCAGTTTCCACCGGGCCAGGCTGCGGGCTGCTTTAAGGTCCGTGCGGGCCATAAACCACATGCAGCCCAGGCAACCAAACAGGCTGCGCACATCCCGCGCGGGTCTGGTTGGGCTGCATGGGGGCAACCAAACACACCCCTATTTTTTTCATGAAAAAATATGTTTTAAAAATAAGTTTTTGAGGTACAAGAACTTTTTAATTTTGAGATAGGTGGACTCTTTTGTGGTGCATGAATATTTTCTGCAATTATACTTGGGCTTGGGCTTGAAGCGTCCGTAGTTGTAGTAGGCCAGCTAGCTAATTGGGGGTCGACATGTTGCGGTGCATGAATATTTCTCAAGAGAAGCCACTAGTGAAATCTACGGGCCCCGGGTCTATTTCCTATCATATATTTTCAGATCTATATTGCTATTTGCGTTTCCAATCTATTTACTTATTTTATTTCAGTTCTATATTATAAAAAAATTCAAAAATGTCTCGTTGATTTTTATTTGCTTTTATTTTATTTGTATCTATCAGTCAATCTATTTATCATATTACAATACCTTGGAGGGATTGACGACCCCTGTACGTGTCGGTTTGCGAGGATTTAAAGTTTGTGTGTAGGTGCCATCTACATAGTTTTGCTTGGTTCTCCTACTGGATTGATAACCTTGGTTTCATAACTGAGGGAAATACTTACCGTCGTTGTGCTGCATCATCCCCTCCTTTCTGGGGAATTTACTGACGCGGTTCACAAGAAGCATTATTCTCTAGGTCAAATAAATCCTAGCTACAGAGATATTAACCACCACAAGCATGTTAAACCTTGACAAACGCAAAGTAAAGAGCAGTTATAGATATAGAAAAGAGATAAATAAATGGCACAAAGCCAACGACGAGAGGAACACAAGAGATGCTCACCTGCACGATGGTATCCCAGAACTCGGAGGGCTCGACGCCCTTGTCCTTCTAGATCTTCTTCATGGCGATGTACATTTTGATTCCCTTCTGCACCTCTCGAGATGCTCCTCAGATCAATGGCGACCCTGACCTTGTTGCCCCTCTTCTTCCTTATGTATATCAGAACTACACCAAAAGATCGAGTGTAGGGTGAGCCGGTGATCCTTATCTTCTAGCTAGATAGACTAGTCTTTTAGAGTGCTCATCGAGCTACTCCGCTATCATGCTCCAACTTATTATGCTACTCAACTGGTAATGAACTCTAGTGGAAATTGAGAATCCAAAGTAGGCCTCATTGCAAGGAGGATCACGGAGATGTCAGGGGCAATTGGACCATGGTTGGCAGACTTGCTCTTGTCATCCACGACCATTATATTTGTCTGGTCTTGGTAGGGTCTTGGAGATGGCTGCTTAATATATTTGTCCTTGTAGCCAAGAATATTCGACCCAATATCCGACAGTAGCATGATCGATGCTCTGACTTTTCGCTCAGACGCAAATCCCGACCTTTTTTAGGAAGACGTTTATATTCGAATCAGGCTAGGTTTTGACTTGTTGGTTAGTTTTTTGAGCCATTTTCTAGTATGGGAAGTCCACCTGTTTCATATATAGATATGAGAGGTGACCGCTATGGGGTTGGTTGCGCTAAGGCTCTCTAATAATTAAGGTGCAAAGAGGGGGAGGGGGCACTTGCCCCCCCCCCCCCCCCCCCCCCATACGCGTGCGAAAATCAGATACATAGTCGAAAAACTAGTGGTGAATCACTTGCCCTATCAAAATATGCCTGATGTGTGACTAGCATTGTCCATATTTCAGATGACTATATATCTACCGGTGGGTCAGAGCACCTCAGAATACGCAGAATCAATTGCATCTCCAATCGTCCTGCCGGCTTGGGTGGATGCATGCTAGACTCATCAATAGGAGTTGTTTGGTGTCGTTGTTGTTGCTAGGACTGGTGAGCCTTGGGTTCATAGCCTCCAGGATACTCCCCTTCCTGCAGTGTTAAGTGTACGCACCACAACCTCCTCGATCACATCGGCAATGCAACACCTATGGATTAATATGCTTGTGCAAGATGTCATTCGACATCGGCCTATACACCGGCATCAATACATATCGGTGATGGTGCCATCTCTTGGTGGTCATGACCATAAGCACTTCTAGTTCAAATAACCATACATTATACACACAATGGCTATTCTCGACGTTATGTTTGCTTGAACATAGTAGGTGTTTGTGCTAACTTTCCAGCTAGCAAAAAAAATATTATTTTCTAGCAATAACATTCATAAGAGAAATGGCTAGCTTTCTTGTATTAGCTCACTAAGAAAAGGAGCAAATTGTGGTGGAGGAGGAACATAGCAGTAAGAACATAACTCACTTTTTGTTAATATAGTAACTTACTTTACTTGTATAGGATTACTTCGTACTTGAAGTATTTGAACATCTTAATAAAGCACTATTGAGTGCATTACAATTTCTCGTATAAATTCCAGAAGAATTGAGGGGACTACGAGACACGGTTGAACTACGTGTAAGCCTAAGTTTGCTACTCATCAGCCATGTCCTTCTTCGTATCGTTTTATGAAAGAAAAAAAATCATTTTTTGTTTTCTGTATTTTTATTACTATTTTTATCAGGATTTAATTATCACCTTTCCCTAGACAAATGCATGAATGCTTTTATTATACTCCCTCCGTCCCAAAATTCTTGTCTTAGATTCATCTAGATATAGATGTATCTAATACTAAGACGTGACTTGATACATCTGTATTTTTACAAGATATTTAAAAATATATATGTATGTTTTTTTATGCAAGGTTGTATACACCAAATTTTAAATTTGCTCCATGAGTGTATGAGTTGAGATAGGGAGAACACGATTTCAGAATGATACATCGTTCTCGTTTTTTTTTGGAGAGATGAACATATTTTTTCAATCAATCATATGGAACACATTTTTTTTGGAGGCAAATCATATGGAACAACTTTTTTATTATTTTTACTACTGTACTATCTAACTTGGGGTAGACTCGCCCTTAGCAGGCCAACAAACTGGGGTCGACATGATGCGGCCCAGTTGGTTTTTTCCGGCCCATTTGGATGCCGTCTCCTTCGTCTCGCCGCTCACAAGTTCATCAGTCTCCGTCTACTCTTCTCTGAAAAAAAATCTCTGACCCCGCCTGAACCCTAGCTAGCGCGGCGGCGGCGGGAGATGGTGGCGAAGAAGCCGGCCGCGGCGGCGGCAGCCGGCCCGGAGGCGGAGGAGCGGAGGCGCCTGCGGTCGCTGGCCTTCTCCAAGGGCCTGCTGCAGCGCGGCGAGCCGGCGGCGCCGCGGGCGGCGCTCCCGCCGTCCGGCGCCGTGGCGCGGCTGCAGGGGCGCGACATCGTGCGGCCGCGGGGCCAGCGCAGGGGCCGCTTCCTCTTCTCCTTCCCCGGCCTCCTCGCGCCCGCCGCCGCCGGCGGCCGCGTCGGGGAGCTCGCCGACCTCGGCACCAAGAACCCCGTCCTCTACCTCGAGTTCCCGCAGGTGCCCCCAAATGCCATCCGATCCGTCGAATCCTGTAGCTTTTTCCATGAATTTTGTGATGCAAGCTTGGATCTTTGTCTCGGCCGGTCGGTCGCAGGGGAGGATGAAGCTGCTGGGCACGCACGTGTACCCCAAGAACAAGTACCTCACGCTGCAGATGACCAGGTCCGCCAAGGGCGTCGCCTGCGAGGACGTTTTCGAGAGCATGGTCAGCCTCTGACCTCACTCAAAGATCTAAGTTACATGATGCTCATACCAAATTGTTTAGCTGAACTGCGCTGAAATTATCCATCTCTTGGCAGATTGTGTTTTCCGAAGCCTGGTGGGTCGGGACGAAGGAAGAGAACCCTGACGAGCTCAAACTCGAGTTTGCAAAAGAGATGCAGAATGTATGTGTGCAGTATGCTTTGTGCATATGTAATTTGTTCGTCTATGTTTTGTGCTCCTCTCTGATGCAAACCTGTTTCGTGTCTGCTTCTTCGTTTTGCTAGGCTGCGGAAGATGTCGATTTTAAAGGCGGAGCAGGCGCTGCCAGTGGTGAGGTAGTTACAGTGAATAAACCCAGAAAGCGGACCGCTGAGCCCCGTACAGCAGAGCCTCGTACAGCAGAGCCCAGTACACCAGAGTTTGAATCTGATGCTGATTCGGAGGATTCGGATGCTAAGGATGAGATTGGCACGCAGACTACAAGTGATACACCTGTTAGGAAATCTGCCAGAACTGCTGGGAAAACCTTCAAGTAAGTCTCTTCCAGCCTTTGTTGTTGGTTTTGGCAAGCGACGAAATGTGCTAGGCAGCTCTAGTTTGCTTAATTGCCGGGAAATAGACTCCTGGAAGCATTTGTTTGCTCCCATTCTATTGCTTTTCTTCGATCTATGTTTTTCTTTCCTGCAAAGTACTCCCTCCGTAAACTAATATAAGAGTGTTTAGATAACTACTTTAGTGATCTAAACGCTCTTATATTAGTTTACAGAGGGTACTTGATAAATTCTTTGGCTCTTTATACAGGTTCGCAGAGCTCGCTGGAGGAGATTCGGCTGACAGTGACACTGAGATTGAGTTTGCTGAGGACTTGGATGAGAAGGTAACAGTACAAATATTTCTTTCATTGATTGAGGACTTGGAGTTCACTGAGGACTTCCGTACTTATTATGCTATCTACATTTGCGGCAGATGGAGAGTGCAGAAATTAAGGAAGAAATCCCAGGTGAAGACATTAAGGAAGAAATCCCAGGTGAAGACATTAAGGAAGAAATCCCAAGTGAAGACATTAAACCTGAAGATTCTCCAGCAGATCCTCTTTCTGTCAAGAAGCAACCACTTGTCCAGGCTAATTTGTCAGCCATGTTTAAAAAAGCAGCAGAAAAAAAGGTGAAAGTGCAAAGCCTCTTAGATTTATAGTTTTTCTTTTGCTAAAAAGGTGCTTTTTGTTTGGATCTATGAAGGGGAGCACTAGTTGTAAATATTGTATCCCCTCTCTTTTGGTGAACATTATCTGTTTGGTTGTCTTAATATCAAGAAATTAAAACTCGGCATGTGGCAATTATTTATTTATTTCAGAGACCTACAACTACGAGAAGTCCCAAAGGATCTCCAGCTACAAAAGGTTCTTCATACTCTACGTTTCTAGGTTCCTGAAATTTTATTGTATTTCATAAGAAAACTCCAATTTTTGTTACTGTCTTGTAGGTCCTGCTGCTAAGAAGCAGCGAGCAACTCCAACGAAAAAACAGTCACCAGCGAAGAAGGAAGGTAACTACTGTACCAAAAGCAAGTCTGTTGTTACAAACCTCTTATATTACAAGTTTTAGTGTAAGAATTTGGTCTAAGCTTCCAAGGCCATTCTCAGTGGAAAATATTACTCCCTCCGTCCCATAATATAAGAGCGTTTTTAACACTACACTAGGGACGAAGGGAGTAGGTCTCAGTCTCTCAGGCAAGCTAAAGGCTCCATAGAGTAAATTTGAAACATGAAGCTATTTGATGAA
This sequence comes from Triticum timopheevii, assembly GCA_963921465.1. Lineage (NCBI taxonomy): Eukaryota > Viridiplantae > Streptophyta > Magnoliopsida > Poales > Poaceae > Triticum > Triticum timopheevii. The sequence goes on from OY997274.1 coordinate 686,261,257, forward strand.
CTATTTTAGGTTCTAAAGTCTGACACTCATTGCCTGTTACTCAATAACTCTGGCATAAAAAAGAATTATAATGGGTTGCTTTGCTTTTAAAGTTTTATATGAAAGAAGGTAACCTTGTAAATTTGAAAGACCATTTAATATTAATTTTTGAAAGATAGAATCGATTCTTTGGATGGATACATTTGTTAGTGGTGTCAAGGCTGGGGAGAGAAGGCTCTTAAATGCAGTACCAAATCAAGTCTGTTACCAGAAACATCTCACATTACAACTGTTAGTGTGATACTTTGGTCTAACTTCTGAAGGCCATTCTTGGTGGAAAAGGTTAAGGTGTCAGATAAGCCTTGAGAGGAATTTTAAAACTTGAAACTATTTGATGAACCATTTTGTGCTTCTAAAGTCATTCATTCATTGCCTGTCAAGTCAGAACTCTGAATATGTTGGAATTAAAGTGGATTGCTGTGCTTTTATATAAATGAAGCAAACTGGTAAATCTGAAAGACTTGCGGTTTTGTCTTATGGTGAAATTTTTAGAAGATGGAATCATTTTTTTGGCAGTAGAGGCTTGTTTAGGATACTTTCATCAGTGGTGACAAGGGCTGGGGGAGAAGGTACTTCTTGTGACAGGTGCTATCAGTTCAGTTACTCTTTTATAGAACTCATTCGTGGGTAAACTGGTCTAGGATTCTTCGCTAGCGGCGCCAGGGCTCGAGGAAGAATTCACTTTAGTGGCTTTTAGGGGTCTGTGAGATGATCTATTCTTTTGTCAGCATAACTCTTGCTTTCAGTTTTTCTGTTGAAAATGACATTAGTATTCGTGGCATAAGACTGACTCTTGTATATCTTATATATGCAGCAAGCGGATCCCTCAAGAAGCAAAAAGCAAAGGTACTTTTTGGAACTCTAATATTGGTTAAGATACATTGACGACAATCAGCAGGGATTTTTATTAATTTAAAATGCCGCTCATTGTTCTCTCTGCTCAATGCGTACCTGTGAAACTGAAGGCCTTCCGTCTTCACATTTGGTGTCACAGGTAGAAGAAGATGAAATCGAAGTGCTTTCAGATGGTTCCTCTCAGGTAACTTAATTAGCTGTGGTACTGCAAAAAATCGTCCCATCAGTATTAGTTCTAGAGGAAATTACATGCCATAAATTACGAGTCGAAGGACTAGTCAAGACTAGTCGATATACTAGTCTATGAGTCGCAACTCCAGAGCTAACTACACTTCAGTGTCGACTAGTCTATGTGTCGAACTTCAGTGTCGACTTGTCACGATTAGTCATGATTAGTCAACCTCGGAACGACTCATTGATTCGTAAACCTTGCATGCCACCCTTAGGCACATGATTGAAAAGGCAGCTGATGGTCGCAGCACGCCCGTGATTTGGCTCAATCTTTATGCGTTGCCCTTTTTGTTATGACGATGTTATTTGCACCTCCCGGCCTACCTAACCAATCACAATGGCATTACAGGACGACGATGCAGGTCCTGCTGCTAAGAAGCAGCGAGGAACTCCAAAGGGAAAAAAGTCAGCAGCGAAGAAGGAAGGTAAGAACAAGTCTATTGTTAGAAGCATCTTATATTACAAACTTTAGTGTAAGAATTTGTTCCAAGCTTCTAAGTTCATTCTCGGGGGGAAAAAAATTAGGTCTCAGACAAGCCAAAGGCTCTATAGAGTTGATTTGAAAGATGAAACTATTTGTTGAACTATTTTGGATTCTAAAATCTGTCGCTCAATGCCTGTTACTCCACAACTCTGAATAAACAATAGAGTTAAAACGGATTGCTTTGCGCTTGTATCAACGAAGGTAACTGGTATATTTGACTTTTTATAAAAATGAAGATAGAGTTGACTATTGGATGGATACATTTGTTAGTGCTGCAATGTCCAGAAACAGAAGGCACTTAAATACAGTACCAAACCAAGTGTGTTTTTAGGAGCATCTTATAATACAAACTTTACTGTGAGAATTTGGTCTAACCTTCTGTGGGCCATTCTTGCTGGAGAAGATTAGGCCTGAAACAAGCCAAAAGCTCTGTATAGAGGATCTCTAAATCCTGAAGTTATTTGTTGAACCATTTGGGCTTCTAATGACTGTCGTTCATTGCGTGTCAAGTCAGAACTGGAACATGCCAAAGGCTCTGTATTGAGAAACTCTAAAACTTGAAGCTATTTGTCGAACCATTTTGGGTTTCTAATGTCTGTCACTCATTGTGTGTTAAGTCAGCATAAAGAATATGTTATAACTAAAATGGATCGCTGTGCTTTTTATAATGATGAAGTTTACTGCTAAATACGGAAGACTTGCGGTGTTCCTATAAGATACAATTATTTTGAAATATGGAACCTTTTGTGGGGCTAAAATCTTGTTTATCATACTTATATTTTTGGGCCAACACCTGGTGAAGAAGCCACTTCCATGTTGTGAGAGGTGGTGCATGAGAGACGATATATATTTGTTATTTTAGTGGTGTGTCAGAGACGATATATATTCGTTTTGTCAGCATACCTCTTGCTCTCAGCTTTCCTTTGGAAATTGTATTACTGGTAATATTCATGGTGTATGACTGACTGACTGACTGACCCTTTTATATATTATTACATGAAAAATGTAGCAAGTGGATCCCGGAAAAAGAAAAAGGCGAAGGTACTACTTTTTTGGAACTTTTAACATATTTTGTGTGTGCTGAAATGTGTGCGCGTACCTGTGAAGCTGAAGGAGTTGTGTTCCCATTTCATGTCACAGGTAGACGAGGAGCTCTCTGATGAATCCTATCAGGTAACTGACTGACTCTTGTCGGTTTCTGCTCTAGAGGAAATTACATGTGTGACGCAAAAGGCAGATGATGGGAAGGGCATCTGCTCGTGCCCGTATCTGCCCCCTGTTTTAGGTTTTTATGTTTTGTGTGTGTTTGTTTGCTACATCAAGTTAGTGTGCCTCCCGATGCACATACCTAACCGCAGCGGCATTACAGGATGACGACATGGGCGAGGAGGATGATGATGACAGCGACGACGACTGGGCCGGGTAAGGGGAGCGACAAGGAGTGCCCAGATCTGACATGCCGTGAAAAGGGTGGATCGGGGATGAGTGACCCTCCCTCCCTCACTGGCGTGTGTAGTAGAGCTAGCAGCGTGCATAGAGCGAGTGTGTGTGTGTGCTCTTTTTAGCTGATCAATGTGAAATAATGCTTGTTTGTTGATGTAAAAGTTCTAGAGCATCTCACTCCATGTGTAGTAGCGCAGGAATCCGATCCCGACCCACGCGGGTTGTAATAGGAGTAGAAATTGCGAGATGTAATTCGCTAGACGTGTTTGTTTGTTGTAATAACAGGAGCAGAGATCGTTTTGAGGTTGTGCTGATAAAATCCCGGTCAATTCAATCCAAGCCCTTTTACTCGGTTTCGGGTGGGGATAAGCTTCAGCCTTCAGCGATGCTTATGCTAGGCTCTGCTTGGCTGGCGGCATGGAGGAATAACTTGCTAGTATGGTGCATTGTGGTCCGTTGCCTCATCTTTTGTGCTACCTTGAGCTGCCTGCCCTCTGTGCTCGCAATGTTCTTTCTGTGTGGCAAGCTAATTGTGATCCTTAGACATACTAGTCTTCCTGGAGTGCTCGTCAAGATGCTCCACTATCATCGATAGGAGCATCGGGGGGAGGGGAGGACCCTCATTGTCCTAGCCTCATCGCTCATCAAAGTTCGTTAAGCTCTTTCTACTAGAATACCTTCAACACCCCCATGACGTTCCTTGGATCAATGGGCGGTCCCAACCTTGTTGCTCCTCTTCGTCATTATGGATATCATACCAACGCAAAAAGGTCGAGTGTAGGTCCGTGGTGCAGGGAAGTCAACGATGATTATTATCTTTTAGCTAGACAGACGGGTCTTCTTGGAGCGATCGTCAAGCCGCTCCACTACCATGTTCCAACTTATTACGTTGTTAACTTGGTAACGGACTCCAATGCATATTAAGAATCCAAAGTGGGCCACATTGCTGAGGAGGGTTACGGAGATGTCCAAAGGTAATTGTGGCATGATCGTGCTGGGCTTGCTCTTGTTATCTGTGACCATGTGTAGTAAAATAATCCGTGAGGTGATATTGAAGTCGATCCACACAAATGTATATGTAATTATATTATGCAAAAGATTATTATAAGATACATACACTCAATCATAAACAACTATTGAATCAATACAGTTGGTGAAGTGCATCGACGGGGGACGCGGGGGGGGGGGGGGGGGGGGGGGCAAAATAGTGTTGCCATCCATTATGTTATGCAAATATTCTTTCTGTAATTTATTCAGATATGTTCGTGTACTTGACAAGCTTGCTACCATTAGCCGTGTATTTGGAGAAGACGAACGGCGAGGCGAAGAAGATGATGCCTCTTCGGTTGATGAAGAGAGGTCATCCAGAACAGTCGTGTTATCTTGAATATCTTCTTGTTCAATCATAGCTTTTTTCCTTTTTGTTGTTGTTCTGGATTGATTATGTTTTCATTGACTCATAAATAATCTCGCATCAAGAGAATACAAGCATCACCCCGAAAAAAAGGACCCTGATAAATACAGTATGTGTGGTATGAGCATATAGCAACTCCGTACGTTTTTTATGCCAAGTTTAATCACGTGGGGATGGTAACTTTCGTGCTTTGGTTTATTTTATTTAGAAACTTGTCGTGTGTCACTGGAATTTTTCATCCTTGCATGACTGAAATTGCCATCAAAAATCGTCAGTGACGGAGTGCCAGACACGTGAAGTGTGACACCTATCATTTGAAAAAAAAAGGAAAATACATGTATCGTCATGAATACGCGCATGGCCTCCTTGCGATATGATGCACACAACCAACACCAAAACACACGTGCACACAAAAAGGTATTTTTCTTTTTGCTTGTTGTTGTTGAGCGATGCTTTTATTTCGGATTTCGCTTTTGCGCCTTGCAGCAGCGGAGATTGAAGCGCGGAATTATTTAATTACTTTCGCACGTGTGGACCGGAAAAAAACAATAGCTAAACCAACGCAAAATCACACATACACACATGGCCTCCTTACGATAGGATGCACATCCTCTCTGGTTGTTCTTGTTTTCCGTTTTGCTGCTGTTTGATGGTCGTGAGTTGGAGGGAGGACAGCCGCCTCGGATTTACTTGGCCACATGCCTGCGTTGCATTGCATCCATCCATCCACTTCACGTGACGCAATCGAGTAAGACACACTTGGTGAGTCGACGTCGCACGCACTCGTGGCAGTGATCGTGAGTGCGTTCTGATAGCTCCCTGTTTGTGCTCGAGCCGTGTAGCTCGCTCGTCCGTGGCTAAGAAATGTAGGAGAAATGGAGGAGGAATATCCCTGAGGCAGTGCGGCTGTAGTGTCTCTCATATCCGAGATTCCGTGCCAATCTTCATTCACAATGCGCCCGACGAGGAGAATTCGGTACCACGCCGAGTTGCGCGGGGGCAGCAAGAACATGTGGACGGAGACGGCCACTGTGTGTGGGACATCACATAGATCAACCATGCAAGGATGCACTGCAAATGGCATATGATGCTTGATTCAATTGCTTGTTGGATTGCTATTGGTTCGCGTGCCAACAAAAAATCCAGGAGAATAATGATATAATAACGATAATAAAGAGAAGAGGTGCGATGGTTATTGCAGAGAGATTTTCTTCCATGTGAAAATTTCAGAGAGAATCTATTGCAATGGCATATTTATTATTATTATTATTATTATTATTATTATTATTATTATTATTTTGCGGGGGAAAGCATATCATTTAATCAACCTGGGCCTTACAATCGTTTGAAATAATAATACTAATCTCCTTTGGGGAGTTTGCTGACCAACAAGCAGTGCGTTGGTGACATTATTATTATTATTATTATTATTGCATAATTTTTCTGGATGAACTGATTGGTTAATTACGCACATGTGGACGGAATAAAAGGGGAGAGCTTTGTGGCAGGATTTAGGTTTTAGGATCACGTCCTCTGTGGCTGTTCTTCTTTCCGTTTTGCTGTTGTTCTTAGGCCGTGAGTTGGAGAGAGAGAGGGGGGGCGGGGGGGACAAACAAGTGCCTCAGGTTTTACTTTTAACGGTCAAATTGCTCTTAATGGCAAGAACCAGCATGCCGTGTACAGTGTGTATGAGACATATATAAATTACAGAAGACGGCAAGAGGGCGACTGTGCTGTTTAATCTAAGCTTATTTGTAAGTGTTGAATTGAAAAAATACTACTCCCTCCGTCTTAAAATAAGCGTCTTAACTTGAACCAATTTGAACACAAAGTTGTATTAAAGTTGAGACACTTAATTGAGACGGAGAGAGTGAGACAAACATCGTACGAGCTATGTGTTGTGCTCGTGCCATGTACTACGTACGTAACTCTCTCGTTGGTGGAATTGGAGGGATTATTCCTGAGATATTGCGGCTGTACTGTGCTCATCCGAGATTCGGCGGAGAATGTGCCAAACTTCCTTCACACGGCGTGGATTGATACTGCAAATGGCATATGCTTGATTTAATTGCTTGTTGGATTGCCGTTGGTTCGCATGACAACTAAAAAGGCAGGAGAAGAACAAGAATAAAGACAAGAGGCGCTATTGTTATTGCAGAGAGGTTTTTCTTCCGTGTGAAAATTTTAGAGAGAATCCATTGCAATGGCATTATTATTATTATTATTATTATTATTATTATTATTATTATTATTATTATTATTATTATGGCCAGATTAAAGAGGAAATGCGTGAGGTAAGTCTTCGTCTTGTCGCTTGAGGAACCCTAGAACCGCCGCCTTTATTCTGGCCGAGCCCGCAACCCCACGCCTGGCCTCTAAGATAGGATGCACAATGCTTTTATTTTGGAATTTCGCTTTTGCGCTTGCAGCAGCGGAGATTGAAGTTGAAGCGGGGGATTATTTAATTACTTTTTCGCACGTGTGGGGCGGAAAAAAGAAATAGCGTCGGCGCAGGGTTTAGGATCACATCCTCTCTGGTTCTTCTTCTTTCCGTTTTGCTGCTGTTGTTGGCCACGAGATGGATGCTTGCATCCATCCTCTCTGCCTAGACGGTGGCTTTAGTCTTACTGTTGTATTACTTTGTAAGGTCTTGTGTGAATAAATAATAAAGTGGCTGCATGCATCGTCCAGAGGCCGGGGGTCCTCCTCCTTTTTTTAAAAAAAAAACTTGCACGTGATGCAACGTACTAGTAGTATCTCACATTTGCTGACCTGAGTCTGACGTCGCGCGCACTGGTGGTGGTGATCGTGAGTGCGGTACGATTAAGAAACTCTGTTTGTGCTCGTGTCGTGTAACTCTCTCGTTCGGTGCCAACGGAGAAATATTCCTGAGATGTTGTGGCTGCAGCGTACTGTGCTCATCCGAGATCCTGGGGGCTGCGGCATCCGCATGCGCCAAGCTCCCTTCACAAGGCGGCCGCGGCGAGGAGAATTCATGCATGCGCCGAGTTGTGCGGAGGCAGCAACAACATGTGGACGGAGACGGCCTTTGTGCGCGCGCGCGCGTGGGACATGGATCAACCACGCAAGGATGCACTGCAAATGGCATATGCTTGCTGATTTAATTGCTTGTTGGATTATTGCTATTGGTTCGGGTGCCAACAAAAAATCCATGAGAATAATAATAACAAGAATGAAGAGAAGAGCGAAAGTGCCTTTCTACTCCCGAGCTCAAATGAACCCGGTGAACAGTAAAATCGAATTTTTTAAGCAAAAAATTACAATCTTTTTTGGGAGAAATATTGACAAAAGTTCTTAGTGCGTGCAAAAATTGGTCATGAAATAACATTTCTGTAAGGCATGAGAAAAAAAACAAAATTCAATACTTCGAAATGCTTTTGAAAGCAACATTTTCAGAGTACCAATTTTGTTTTCTTTTCGCCACGCCTTCTAGGAATGTGGCGGGGCGTGAGGATAGCCAAGGAAGCGAGGGAGGTGGCGCAGAGGAATGCACGCCATTGACATCAAAATTAACATGGTTATAGGTGTGGTCGTAGTCTTGTTTGACAGTGTCCCACTCTAGTAGCGGAGCCATGACATGAATGTTGAAAATATGCCCTAGAGGCAATAATAAAATGGTTATTATTATATTTCCTTATTCATGATAATTGTCGATTGCTCATGCTATAATTGTATTAACTGGAGACCGTAATACATGTGTGAATCAATATTTTAAATAGCGCGCTACAAAATATAGCGAGGCCCTTCTCTAAATGCTACACAAGTTATAGCGCGCTAATAGCGTGCTATATTTCAAAATAGCGTTTGCAAAAAAAATCAAATATATCTAGAAAAAAAGTATTTAAGCAAATAAATTTTTCATAGGAGCAAGCAATATATGCATAAGGGCCAAATCCAGCACATAAAAATAGTAAGTCTCAAACATCAACAACCATAGTTTTAAGAGTCTATAACATCAACAGCCACCGGGGCAGCCACCTGGGCTTGCTGGTTAGGTCTCGTGGGAGAATCTGATAAAAGGAATGAGAAAGCTAGTGGTCGTGAGTTGGTTTTGGCCTGCTGGGCCTGCTGGGCTGTGCTTATTTCAGTTTTGCATGGTCTGCACGTCGTAACGTTACAACGTTACAATGTTATAGCGTGTGTAGCGCGCTAATTACGCGATTAGCGGCGTAGCGTCCGATTTTGCCAAAACGTAACGTCTCCCTTTCAAATATGCTATAACCGCGTTATAACGGTGAAATAGCGTGCTATTTAAAATATTGGTGTGAATACATAGACCACAACATGTCCCTAGTGAGCCTCTAGTTGACTAGCTCGTTGATCAATAGATGGTTATGGTTTCCTGACCATGGACATTAGATGTCATTGATAACGGGATCACATCATTAGGAGAATGATGTGATGGACAAGACCCAAACCTAAGCATAGCACAAGATCGTGTAGTTCGTTTGCTAAAAGCTTTTCTAATGTCAAATATCATTTCCTTAGACCATGAGATTGTGCAACTCCCAGATACCGTAGAAATGCTTTGGGTGTACCAAACGTCACAACGTAACTGGGTGGCTATAAAGATACACTACAGGTATCTCCGAAAGTGTCTGTTGGGTTGGCACGAATCGAGACTGGGATTTGTCACTCCGTATGACGGAGAGATATCTCTGGGCCCACTCGGTAATCCATCATCATAATGAGCTCAATATGACTAAGCAGTTAGTCATGGGATCATGCATTATGGAACGAGTAAAGTGACTTACCGGTAACGATATTGAACGAGGTATTGGGATACCGATGATCGAATCTCGGGCAAGTAACATACCGATTGACAAAGGGAATTGTATACGGGATTGATTGAATCCCTGACATCATGGTTCATTCGATGAGATCATCGTGGAACATGTGGGAACCAGCTGTTGGGGAACGCAGCAGAAATTCAAAATTTTCCTACGTGTCACCAAGATCTATCTATGGAGAAACCAGCAACGAGGGGAAGGAGAGTGCATCTACATACCCTTGTAGATCGCTAAAAGGAAGTGTTCAAGAGAACGGGGTTGAAGGAGTCGTACTCGTCGTGATTCAAATCACCGGAGATCCTAGTGCCGAACGGACGGCACCTCCGCGTTCAACACACGTACAGCCCGGTGACGTCTCCCACGCCTTGATCCAGCAAGGAGAGAAGGAGAGGTTGAGGAAGACTCCATCCAGCAGCATCACAACGGTGTGGTGGTGATGGAGGAGCGTGGTATTCCAGCAGGGCTTCGCCAAGCACTGCGAGATATGAGGAGAAGGGAGAGAGGTAGGGCTGCACCAAGAGGGAGAGATTCTCGTGTATTGGACAGCCCCCAGACCTCAAGTATTTATAGGGGGAGGGGAGGGGGCTGCGCCCCCTCTAGGGTTCCCTCCCCAGGGGTGGCGGCAGCCCCCAGATCCCATCTGGGTGGCGGCCAGAGGGGGAGAGAGGGGAGGCACGCCTGGGGTGGGCCTTAGGGCCCATCTGCCCTAGGGTTTGCCCCCTCCCACTCTCCCCTGCGCCTTGGGCCCCTTGTGGGGGGCGCACCAGCCCACCTGGGGCTGGTTCCCTCCCACACATGGCCCATGCAGCCCTCCGGGGTTGGTGGCCCCACTTCGTGGACCCCCGGGACCCTCCCGGTGGTCCCGGTACGTTACCGGAAAAACCCGAAACTTTTTCGGTGACCAAAACAAGACTTCCCATATATAAATCTTTACATCCGGACCATTCCGGAACTCCTCGTGACGTCCGGGATCTCATCCGGGACTCCGGAAAACATTCGGTAACCACATACAAACTTCCTTTATAACCCTAGCGTCATCGAACCTTAAGTGTGTAGACCCTACGAGTTCGGGAGACATGTAGACATGACCGAGACGTTCTCCGGTCAATAACCAATAGCGGGATCTGGATACCCATGTTGGCTCCCACATGTTCCACGATGATCTCATCGGATGAACCACGATGTCAAGGACTCAGTCGATCCCGTATACAATTCCCTTTGTCTAGCGGTATTGTACTTGCCCGAGATTCGATCGTCGGTATACCGATACCTTGTTCAATCTCGTTACCGGCAAGTCTCTTTACTCGTTCCGTAACACATCATCCCGTGATCAACCCCTTGGTCACATTGTGCACATTATGATGATGTCCTACCGAGTGGGCCCAGAGATACCTCTCCGTTTACACGGAGTGACAAATCCCAGTCTCGATCCGTGTCAACCCAACAGACACTTTCGGAGATACCTGTAGTGCACCTTTATAGTCACCCAGTTACGTTGTGACGTTTGATACACCCAAAGCACTCCTACGGTATCCGGGAGTTACACGATCTCATGGTCTAAGGAAGAGATACTTGACATTGGAAAAGCTCTAGCAAACGAACTACACGATCTTTGTGCTATGCTTAGGATTGGGTCTTGTCCATCACATCATTCTCCTAATGATGTGATCCCGTTATCAACGACATCCAATGTCCATGGTCAGGAAACCGTAACCATCTATTGATCAACGAGCTAGTCAACTAGAGGCTTACTAGGGACATGGTGTTGTCTATGTATCCACACATGTATCTGAGTTTCCTATCAATACAATTATAGCATGGATAATAAACGATTATCATGAACAAAGAAATATAATAATAACTAATTTATTATTGCCTCTAGGGCATATTTCCAACAGTCTCCCACTTGCACTAGAGTCAATAATCTAGTTCACATCGCCATGTGATTAACACTGACAGGTCACATCGCCATGTGACCAACATCCAAAGAGTTTACTAGTGTCATTAAACTAGTTCACATCATCATGTGATTAAGACTCAATGAGTTCTGGGGTTTGATCATGTTTTGCTTGTGAGAGAGGTTTTAGTCAACGGGTCTGCAACAATCAGATCCGTATGTACTTCGCAAATCTCCAGGTCATATTGTAAATGCTGCTACCACTCTCCACTTGGAGCTATTCCAAATGGTTGCTCCACTATACGTATCCGGTTTGCTACTCAGAGTCATTCGGATAGGTGTTAAAGCTTGCATCGACGTAACCCTTTACGCCGAACTCTTTATCACCTCCATAATCGAGAAACATGTCCTTATTTACTCCAAGGACAATTTTGACCGCTGTCCAATGATCCATTCCTGGATCATTCTTGTACCCCTTGACTGACTCATGGCAAGGCACATTTCCGGTGCGGTACACAGCATAGCATACTATAGAGCCTACGTCTGAAACATAGGGGACGACCTTCGTCCTTTCTCTCTATTCTGCCGTGGTCGAGCTTTAAGTCTTAACTTCGTACCTTACATCTCAGGCAAGAACTCCTTCTTTGACTGATACATCTTGAACACCTTCAAGATCATGTCAAGGTATATGCTCATTTGAAAGTATCATTAAGCGGTTTTTGATCTATCCTCATAGATCTTGATGCTCAATGTTCAAGTAGTTTAAACAAGGTTTTCACTTGAAAAATACTTTTCAAATAACCCTATATGCTTTACAGAAAATTCTACATCATTTCTGATCAACAATATGTCAACAACATATACTCATCAGAAATCCTATAGTGCTCCCACTCACTTATTTGGAAATACAAGTTTCTCATAAACTTTTGTATAAACCCAAAACTTTGATCATCTCATCAAAACGTACATTCCAACTCCGAGATGCTTACTCCAGTCCTTAGAAGGATCGCTGGAGCTAGCATACCTTTTAGCATCCTTAGGATCGACAAAAACTTTCGGATTGTATCACATACAACCTTTCCTTACGAAAACTGGTAAGGAAACTCGTTTTGACATCCATCTGCTAGATTTCATAAATGCAGCTAATGCTAACATGATTCCGACGGACTTAAGCATCACTGCGGATGAGAAAATCTCATCGTAGTCAACTCCTTGAACTTGTGAAAAACTCTTCGCCACAAGTCGAGCTTCATAGACGGTGACATTACCGTCCACGTCCGTCTTCTTCTTAAAGATCCATTTATCTCAATGGCTTGCCGATCATCGGGCAAGTCCACCAAAGTCCATGCTTTGTTCTGATATATGGATCCTATCTCGGATTTCATGGCTTCTAACCATTTGTCGGAATTGGGGCCCACTATCGCTTCTTCATAGCTCGTAGGTTCATTGTTGTCTAGCAACATGACCTTCAAGACAGGATCACCGTACCACTCCGAAGTAGTACGCGTCCTTGTTGTCCTACGAGGTTCGGTAGTGACTTGATCTGAAGTTTCATGATCACTATCATAATCTTCTACTTCAATTGGTGTAGGTGCCACAGGAACAACTTCCTGTGCCCTGCTACACACTAGTTGTAGTGATGGTTCAATAACCATATCAAGTCTCCACCATCCTCCCACTCAACTTTTTGAGACAAACTTTTCCTCGAGAAAGGACCCGATTGAAGAAACAATCCCTATTGCTTTCGGATCTGAATTAGGAGGTATGCCCAATTGTTTTGGGTGTCCTATGAAGATGCATTTTATCCTCTTCGGGTTCGAGCTTATCAACCTGAAACTTTTTCACATAAGCGTCGCAGCCCCAAACCTTTAAGAAATGACAGCTTAGGTTTCTCTAAACCATAGTTCATACGGTGTCATCTCAACGGAATTACGTGGTGCCCTATTTAAAGTGAATGTGGTTGTCTCTAATGCCTAACCCATAAACGATAGTGGTAATTCGACAAGAGACATCATGGTACGCACCATATCCAATAGGGTGCAACTATGATGTTCGGACACACCATCAAACTATGGTGTTCCAGGCGGTATTAATTGTGAAACAATTTCCACAATGTCTTAATTGCGTGCCAAAGCTCGTAATTTAGATACTCATCTCTATGATCATATCATAGACATTTCATCCTCTTGTCACGATGATCTTCAACTTCACTCTCAAATTACTTGAACCATTCAATAATTCAGACTTGTGTTTCATCAAGTAAATATACTCTACATCTACTCGAATCATCTGTGAAGTAAGAACGTAACGATATTCACTGCATGCCTCAGCACTCATTGGACTGCACACATCAAAATGTGTTACTTCCAACAAGTTGCTATCTTGTTCCATTTACTGAAAAACGAGGCTTTTTAGTCATCTTGCCCATGTGGCATGATTTGCATATCTCAAGTGATTCAAAATCAAGTGAGTCCAAACGATCCATCTGCATGGAGTTTCTTCATGCGTATACACCAATAGACATGGTTCGCATGTCTCAAACTTTTCAAAACGAGTGAGTCCAAAGATCCATCAACATGGAGCTTCTTCATGCGTTTTACACCAATATGACTTACATGGCAGTGCCACAAGTAAGTGGTACTATCATTACTATCTTATATCTTTTTGGCATGAAAATGTGTATCACTATGATCGAGATTCAATAAACCACTCCTTTAGGTGCAAGACCATTGAAGGTATTATTCAAATAAATTGAGTAACCATTATTCTCCTTAAATGAATAACCGTATTGCGATAGACATAATCCAATCATGTCTATGCTCAACGCAAACACCAAATCTCGATGGTAGAGGGAGCGTGCGATGCTTGATCACATCAACCTTGGAAACACTTCCAACATATATCGTCAGCTCACCTTTAGCTAGTCTCCGTATATTCCGTAGCTTTTACTTTGAGTTACTAACACTTAGCAACCTAACCGGTATCCAATACCCTGATGCTACTAGGAGTACTAGTAAAGTACACATTAACATAATGTATATCCAATATACTTCTATCGACCTTGCCAGCCTTCTCATCTACCAAGTATCTAGGGTAATCCTGCTCCAGTGGTTGTTCCCCTTATTACAGAAGCACTTAGTCTCGAGTTTGGGTTCAACCTTGGGTTTCTTCACTAGAGCAGCAGCTGATTTGCCGTTTCATGAAGTATCCCTTCTTTCCCTTGCCCTTCTTGAGATAGTGGTTTCACCAACCATCAACAATTGATGCTCCTTCTTTATTTCTACTTTCGCGGTGTCAAACATCGCGAATACCTCAAGGATCATCATATCTATCCCTGATATGTTATAGTTCATCACGAAGCTCTAACTGCTTGGTGGCAATGACTTTGGAGAAACATCACTATCTTATCTGGAAGATCAACTCCCACTCGATTCAAGTGATTGTTGTACTCAGACAATTTGAGCACAAGCTCAATGATTGAGCTTTTCTCCGTTAGTTTGCAGGCTAAGAAAATCGTCGGAGGTCTTATACCTCTTAACGTAGGCACGAGCCTGAAATCCCAATTTCAGCCCTCGAAACATCTCACATGTTCCGCGACGTTTCGAAAACATCTTTGGTGCCTCAACTCTAAACCGTTTAATTGAACTGTCACGTACTTATCAAAACATGTACGTCTAATGTTCGCAACATCCACAAACGACGTTTGGGGTTCAGCACACTGAGCGGTGCATTAAGGACATAAGCTTTCTACTATCCGCATAATCGCTACTGTCAACTTTCAACTATATTTTCTCTAGGAACATATCTAAACAGTGGAACTAAAGCGCGAGCTTACGACATAATTTGCAAAGATCTTTTGACTATGTTCAGGATAATAAAGTTCGTCTTATGAACTCCCACTCAGATAGACATCCCTCTAGTCATCTAAGTGATTACATGATCCGAGTCAACTAGGTCGTGTCCGATCATCACGTGAGACGGACTAGTCATCATCGGTGAACATCTTCATGTTGATCGTATCTACTATACGACTCATGCTCGACCTTTCGGTCTCTGTGTTCCGAGGCCATGTCTGTACATGCTAGGCTCGTCAAGTTAACCCTAAGTGTTTCGCGTGTGTAAATCTGTCTTACACCCGTTGTATGTGAACGTAAGAATCCATCACACCCGATCATCACGTGGTGCTTAGAAGCGACGAACTTTAGCAATGATGCACAGTTAGGGGAGAACACTTCTTGAAATTTTTGTAAGGGATCATCTTATTTACTACCGTCGTTCTAAGTAAACAAGATGCATAAACATGATAAACATCACATGCAATCAAATAGTGACATGATATGGCCAATATCACTTTGCTCCTTTTGATCTCCATCTTCGGGGCTCCATGATCATCATCGTCACCGGCATGACACCATGATCTCCATCATCGTGTCTTCATGAAGTTGTCTTGCCAACTATTACTTCTGCTACTATGGCTACCGGTTAGCAATAAAGTAAAGTAATTACATGGCGTTGTTCAATGACACGCAGGTCATATAATAAATTAAGACAAATCCTATGGCTCCTGCCGGTTGTCATACTCATCGACATGCAAGTCGTGATTCCTATTACAAGAACATGATCAATCTCATACATCACATATCATTCATCACATTCTTCTTGGCCATATCACATCACATAGCATACCCTACAAAAACAAGTTAGACGTCCTCTAATTGTTGTTTGCATGTTTTACGTGGCTGCTATGGGTTTCTAGCAAGAACGTTTCTTACCTACGCAAAAACCACAACGTGATATGTCAATTGCTATTTACCCTTCATAAGGACCCTTTTCATCGAATCCGTTCCGACTAAAGTGGGAGAGACTGGCACCCGCTAACCACCTTATGCACCAAGTGCATGTCAATCGGTGGAACCTGTCTCACGTAAGTGTACGTGTAAGGTCGATCCGGGCCGCTTCATCCCACAATACCGTCGAAACAAGATTGGACTAGTAACGGTAAGCATATTGAACAAAATCAACGCCCACAACTACTTTGTGTTCTAATCGTGCAAAGAATCTACGCAATAGACCTAGCTCATGATGCCACTGTTGGGGAACGTAGCAGAAATTCAAAATTTTCCTACGTGTCACCAAGATCTATCTATGGAGAAACCAGCAACGAGGGGAAGGAGAGTGCATCTACATACCCTTGTAGATCGCTAAGAGGAAGCGTTCAAGAGAACGGGGTTGAAGGAGTCGTACTCGTCGTGATTCAAATCACCGGAGATCCTAGTGCCGAACGGATGGCACCTCCGCGTTCAACACACGTACAGCCCGGTGACGTCTCCCACGCCTTGATCCAGCAAGGAGAGAGGGAGAGGTTGAGGAAGACTCCATCCAGTAGCAGCACAACGGCGTGGTGGTGATGGAGGAGCGTGGTATTCTAGCAGGGCTTTGCCAAGCACCGCAAGATATGAGGAGAAGGGAGAGAGGTAGGGCTGCACCAAGAGGGAGAGATTCTCGTGTATTGGACAGCCCCCAGACCTCAAGTATTTATAGGGGGAGGGGAGGGGGCTGCGCCCCCTCTAGGGTTCCCTCCCCAGGGGTGGCGGCAGCCCCCAGATCCCATCTGGGTGGCGGCCAGAGGGGGAGAGAGGGGAGGCGCGCCTGGGGTGGGCCTTAGGGCCCATCTGCCCTAGGGTTTGCCCCCTCCCACTCTCCCCTGCGCCTTGGGCCCCTTGTGGGGGGCGCACCAGCCCACCTGGGGCTGGTTCCCTCCCACACATGGCCCATGCAGCCCTCCGGGGTTGGTGGCCCCACTTCGTGGACCCCCGGGACCCTCCCGGTGGTCCCGGTACGTTACCGGAAAAACCCGAAACTTTTCCGGTGACCAAAACAGGACTTCCCATATATAAATCTTTACCTCCGGACCATTCCGGAACTCCTTGTGATGTCCGGGATCTCATCCGGGACTCCGAACAACATTCGGTAACCACATACAAACTTCCTTTATAACCCTAGCGTCATCGAACCTTAAGTGTGTAGACCCTACGGGTTCGGGAGACATGTAGACGTGACCGAGACGTTCTCCGGTCAATAACCAACGGCGGGATCTGGATACCCATGTTGGCTCCCACATGTTCCACGAAGATCTCATCGGATGAACCACGATGTCAAGGACTCAGTCGATCCCGTATACAATTCCCTTTGTCTAGCGGTATTGTACTTGCCCGAGATTTGATCGTCGGTATACCGATACCTTGTTCAATCTCGTTACCGGCAAGTCTCTTTACTCGTTCCGTAACACATCATCCCGTGATCAACCCCTTGGTCACATTGTGCACATTATGATGATGTCCTACCGAGTGGGCCCAGAGATACCTCTCCGTTTACACGGAGTGACAAATCCCAGTCTCGATTCGTGTCAACCCAACAGACACTTTCGGAGATACCTGTAGTGCACCTTGTTGGGGAACGTAGCAGAAATTCAAAAAAAAAATTCTACGTATCACCAAGATCTATCTATGGAGAGACCAGCAACGAGTAGAAAGGAGAGTGCATCTACATACCCTTGTAGATCTCTAAGCGGAAGCGTTCAAGTGAACGGGGTTGATGGAGTCGTACTCGTCGTGATTCAGATCACCGATGATCAAGTGCCGAACGGACGGCACCTCCGCGTTCAACACACGTACAGCCCGGTGACGTCTCCCATGCCTTGATCCAGCAAGGAGAGAGGGAGAGGTTGAGGAAGACTCCATCCAGCAGCAGCACAACGGCGTGGTGGTGATGGAGGAGCGTGGCTATCCTGCAGGGCTTCGCCAAGCACCACAGAAGAGGAGGAGGAGGAGAGGGGGAGGGCTGCGCCAGAACTTCGTATGTAGCTCCCATGCGCCTCCCCACTATATATAGGGGTGGAGGGGCTGGTTTCTTGCCCTCCAAGTCCATTGGGGCGTTGGCCAAGGTGGGAGGAAAGAAATCCCATCATTTCCTTCCCCACCGATTGCTATCCCCCCTTTTTAGGGATCTTGATCTTATCCCTTCGGGATATGATCTTATTCCTTCTAAGGGGGGGATCTTGGTGCGCCTTGACCAGGGGTGTGGGGCCTTGCCCCCACTACCCACGTTCATGTGGGTCCCCCCATGCAGGTGGGCCCCACTCCGGAACCTTCTAGAACCTTCCCGGTACAATACCGAAAAATCCCGAACATTTTCCGGTGGCCAAAATAGGACTTCCCATATATAAATCTTTACCTCCGGACCATTCCGGAACTCCTCGTGACATCCGGGATCTCATCCGGGACTCTGAACAACATTCGGTAACCACATACAAGCTTCCTATATAACCCTAGCGTCATCGAACCTTAAGTGTGTAGACCCTACGGGTTCGGGAGACATGCAGACATGACCGAGACGTTCTCCGGTCAATAACCAACAGCGGGATCTGGATACCCATGATGGCTCCCACATGTTCCACGATGATCTCATCGGATGAACCACGATGTCAAGGACTTAATCAATCCCGTATACAATTCCCTTTGTCTAGCGGTATTGTACTTTCCCGAGATTCGATCGTCGGTATCCTTATACCTTGTTCAATCTCGTTACCGGCAAGTCTCTTTACTCGTTCCGTAACACATCATCCCGTGATCAACTCCTTGGTCACATTGCGCATATGATGATGTCCTACCGAGTGGGCCCAGAGATACCTCTCCGCTTATACGGAGTGACAAATCCCAGTCTCGATTCGTGCCAACCCAACAGACACTTTCGGAGATACCTGTAATGCACCTTTATAGCCACCCAGTTACGTTGTGACGTTTGGTACACCCAAAGCATTCCTATGGTATCCGGGAGTTGCACAATCTCATGGTCTAAGGAAAAGATACTTGACATTAGAAAAGCTTTAGCATACGAACTACACGATCTCTATGCTATGCTTAGGATTGGGTCTTGTCCATCACATCATTCTCCTAATGATGTGATCCCGTTATCAACGACATCCAATGTCCATAGCCAGGAAACCGTGACTATATGTTGATCACAACGAGCTAGTCAACTAGAGGCTCACTAGGGACATATTGTGGTCTATGTATTCACACGTGTATTACGATTTCCGGATAATACAGTTATAGCATGAATAAAAGACAATTATCATGAACAAGGAAATATAATAATAACTAATTTATTATTGCCTCTAGGGCATATTTCCAACAGTCTCCCACTTGCACTAGAGTCAATAATCTAGTTCACATCTATATGTGATTAACACTCAAGGTCACATCCCCATGTGACTAACACCCAAAGAGTTTAGGGTTTGATCATGTTATGCTTGTGAGAGAGGTTATAGTCAACGGGTCTGAACCTTTCAGATCCGTGTGTGCTTTACAAATCTCTATGTCATCTCCTAGATGCAGCTACCACGCTCTATTTGGAGCTATTCCAAATAACTGTTCTACTTGGAGCTATTTTAAATTGTTGCTCCATCATACGTATCCGGTATCTCTACTCAGAGCTATCCGGATAGGTGTTAAGCTTGCATCGACATAACCCTTTACGACGAACTCTTTTACCACCTCCATAATCGAGAAAATTCCTTAGTCCACTAGTTACTAAGGATAACTTTGACCGCTGTCCTGTGATCCATTCTTGGATCACTCTTGTACCCCTTGACTGACTCATGGCAAGGCACACTTCAGGTGCGGTACACAGCATAGCATACTGTAGAGAGCCTATGATAAAAGCATAGGGGACGACCTTCGTCCTTCCTCTTTCTTCTGCCGTGGTCGAGCTTTAAGTCTTAACTTCATACCTTACAACTCAGGCAAGAACTCCTTCTTTGCCTGATCCATCTTGAACACCTTCAAGATTATGTCAAGGTACGTGCTCATTTAAAAGTATTATTAAGCATTTTGATCTATCTTATAGATCTTGATGCTCAATGTTCAAGTAGCTTGATCCAGGTTTTCTATTGAAAACACCTTTCAAATAACCCTATATGCTTTCTAGAAATTCTACATCATTTCTGATCAACAATATGTCAAGAACATATACTCATCAGAAATTCTATAGTGCTCCCACTCACTTCTTTGGAAATACAAGTTTCTCATAAACTTTGTACAAACCCAAAATCTTTGATCATCTCATCAAAGTATACATTCCAACTCCGAGATGCTTACTCCAGTCCTTAGAAGGATCGCTGGAGCTAGCATACCTTTTAGCATCCTTAGGATTGACAAAACTTTTCTGATTGTATCACATACAACCTTTCCTTACAAAAACTGGTAAGGAAACTTGTCTTGACATCCATCTGCCAGATTTCATAAATGCAGCCAATGCTAACATGATTCCGACGGACTTTAAGCATCGCTACGGATGAGAAAATCTCATCGTAGTCAACTCCTTGAACTTATGAAAAATTCTTCGCCACAAGTCGAGCTTCATAGATGGTGACATTACCATCCACGTCCGTCTTCTTCTTAAAGATCCATTTATCTCAATGGCTTGCTGATCATCGGGCAAGTCCACCAAAGTCCATGCTTTGTTCTGATACATGGATCCTATCTCGGATTTCATGGCTTCTAACCATTTGTCGGAATTTGGGCCCACCATTGCTTCTCCATAGCTCGTAGGTTCATTGTTGTCTAGCAACATGACCTTCAAAACAAGATTACTGTACCACTCCGAAGTAGTACGCGTCCTTGTCGTCCTACGAGGTTCGGTAGTGACTTGATCTGAAGCTTCATGATCACTATCATAAGCTTCCACTTCAATTGGTGTAGGTGCCACGGGAACGACTTCCTGTGCCCTGCTACACACTGGTTGAAGTGATGGTTCAATAACCTCATCAAGTCTCCACCATCCTCCCACTCAACTTTTTGAGAGAAACCTTTCCTCGAGAAAGGATCTGATTCAAGAAACAATCCATATTGCTTTCGGATCTGAATTAGGAGGTATACCCAACCATTTTGGGTGTCCTATGAAGATGCATTTTATCCGCTTTGGGTTCGAGCTTATCAGCCTGAAACTTTTTCACATAAGCGTCGCAGCCCCAAACTTCTAAGAAATGACAGCTTAGGTTTCTCTAAACCATAGTTCATACGGTGTCATCTCAACGGAATTACGTGGTGCCCTATTTAAAGTGAATGTGGTTGTCTCTAATGCCTAACCCATGAACAATAGTGGTAATTCAACAAGAGACATCATGGTACGCGCCATATCCAATAGGGTGCAACTATGATGTTCGGACACACCATCACACTATGGTGTTCCAGGCGGTATTAATTGCGAAACAATTTCCACAATGTCTTAATTGTGTGCCAAAACTCGTAACTCAGATATTCATCTCTATGATCATATCATAGACATCTTATCCTCCTGTCACAATGATCTTCTACTTCACTCTGAAATTACTTGAACCATTCAATAATTCAGACTTGTGTTTCATCAAGTAAATATTCTCAACATCTACTCGAATCATCTGTGAAGTAAGAACATAACGATATCCACTACATGCCTCAGCACTTATTGGATTGCATACATCAAAATGTATTTCTTCCCACAAGTTGCTTTCTAGTTCCATTTTACTGAAACCGAGGCTTTTAGTCATCTAGCCCATGTGGTAAGATTTGCATATCTCAAGTGATTCAAAATCAAGTAAGTCCAAACGATCCATCTGCATGGAGTTTCTTCATGCATATACACCAATAGACATGGTTCGCATGTCTCAAACTTTTCAAAAACGAGTGAGTCCAAAGATCCATCAACATGGAGCTTCTTCATGCGTTTTATACCATTATGACTTACATGGCAGTGCCACAAGTAAGTGGTATTATCATTACTATCTTATATCTTTTGGCATGAAAATGTGTATCACTACGATCGAGATTCAATAAACCATTCATTTAGGTGCAAGACCATTGAAGGTATTATTCAAATAAACAGAGTAACCATTATTCTCCTTAAATGAATAACCGTATTGCGATAGACATAATCCAATTATATCTATGCTCAACGCAAACACCAATCTCGATGGTAGAGGGAGCGTGCGATGCTTGATCATATCAACATTGAAACACTTCCAACACATATCGTCAGCTCACCTTTAGCTAGTCTCCGTTTATTCCGTAGCCTTTTGTTTCGAGTTGCTAACACTTAGCAACCGAACCGGTATCTTAATACCCTGGTGCTACTAGGAGTACTAGTAAAGTACACATTAACACAATGTATATCCAATATACATCCGTCGACCTTGCCAGCCTTCTCATCTACCAAGTATCTAGGGTAATTCTGCTCCAGTGGTTGTTCCCCTTATTACAGAAGCACTTAGTCTTGGGTTTGGGTTTAACCTTGGGTTTCTTCACTAGAGAAGCAGCTGATTTGCCGTTTCATGAAGTATCCCTTCTAGCCCTTGCCCTTCTTGAAACTAGTGGTTTCTCCAACCATCAACAATTGATGCTCCTTCTTGATTTCTACTTTCGCGGTGTCAAACATCGTGAATACCTCAAGGATCATCATATCTATCCCTGATATGTTATAGTTCATCACAAAGCTCTAGCAGCTTGGTGGCAATGACTTTGGAGAAACATCACTATCTCATATGGAAGATCAACTCCCACTCGATTCAAGTGATTGTTGCACTCAGACAATCTGAGAACAAGCTCAACGATTGAGCTTTTCTCCGTTAGTTTGCAGGTTAAGAAAATCGTCGGAGGTCTTATACCTCTTGATGTGGGCACGAGCCTGAAATCCTAATTTCAGCCCTCGAAACATCTCATATGTTCCGTGGTGTTTCGAAAAACATCTTTGGTGCCTCAACTCTAAACCGTTTAACTGAACTATCACGTAGTTATCAAAACGTGTATGTCCGATGTTCGCAACATCCACAAACGATGTTTGGGGTTCAGCACACTGAGCGGTGCATTAAGGACATAAGCTTTCTACTGTCCGCATAAAAGCTACTATCAACTTTCAACTATATTTTCTCTAGGAACATATCTAAACAGTGGAACTACAGCGCGAGCTTACGACATAATTTGCAAAAGGTCTTTTGACTATGTTCAGGATAATTAAGTTCATCTTATGAACTCCCACTCAGATAGACATCCCTCTGGTCATCTAAGTGATTACATGATCCGAGTCAACTAGGCCGTGTCCGATCATCACGTGAGACGGACTAGCCAACGTCGGTGAACATCTTCATGTTGATCGTATCTACTATACGACTCATGCACGACCTTTCGGTCTCCGTGTTCCGAGGCCATGTCTGTACATGCTAGGCTCGTCAAGTTAACCCTAAGTGTTTTCGCTGTGTAAATCTGTCTTACACCCGTTGTATGTGAACGTAAGGATCCATCACACCCGATCATCACGTGGTGCTTAGAAACGACGAACTGTAGCAATGGTGCACAGTTAGGGGAGAACACTTCTTGAAATTTTTGTAAGGGATCACCTTATTTACTACCGTCGTCCTAAGTAAACAAGATGCATAAACATGATAAACATCACATGCAATCAAATAGTGACATGATATGGCCAATATCATTTTGCTCCTTTTGATCTCCATCTTCGGGGCTCCATGATCATCATCGTCACCGGCATGACACCATGATCTCCATCATCATGATCTCCATCATCGTGTCTCCATGAAGTCGTCTCGCCAACTTATTACTTCTACTACTATGGCTACCGGTTAGCAATAAAGTAAAGTAATTACATGGTGTTGTTCAATGACACGCAGGTCATACAATAAATTAAGACAACTCCTATGGCTCCTGCCGGTTGTCATACTCATCGACATGCAAGTCGTGAATCCTATTACAAGAACATGATCAATCTCATACATCAAATATCATTCATCACATTCTTCTTGGCCATATCACATCACATAGCATACCCTACAAAAACAAGTTAGACGTCCTCTAATTGTTGTTTGCATGTTTTACGTGGCTGCTATGGGTTTCTAGCAAGAACGTTTCTTACCTACGCAAGACCACAACGTGATATGCCAATTGCTATTTACCCTTCATAAGGACCCTTTTCATCGAATCCGTTCCGACTAAAGTGGGAGAGACTGGCACCCGCTAGCCACCTTATGCACCAAGTGCATGTCAATCGGTGGAACCTGTCTCACGTAAGAGTACGTGTAAGGTCGGTCCGGGCCGCTTCATCCCACAATACCGTCGAAACAAGATTGGACTAGTAACGGTAAGCATATTGAACAACATCAACGCCCACAACTACTTTGTGTTCTACTCGTGCAAAGAATCTACGCAATAGACCTAGCTCATGATGCCACTGTTGGGGAACGTAACAGAAATTCAAAAAAAAATTCTACGTATCACCAAGATCTATCTATGGAGAGACCAGCAACGAGTAGAAAGGAGAGTGCATCTACATACCCTTGTAGATCGCTAAGCGGAAGCGTTCAAGTGAACGGGGTTGATGGAGTCGTACTCGTCGTGATTCAAATCACTGATGATCAAGTGCCGAACGGACGGCACCTCCGCGTTCAACACACGTACAGCCCGGTGACGTCTCCCATGCCTTGATCCAGCAAGGAGAGAGGGAGAGGTTGAGGAAGACTCCATCCAGCAGCAGCACAACGGCGTGGTGGTGATGGAGGAGTGTGGCTATCCTGCAGGGCTTCGCCAAGCACCACAGAAGAGGAGGAGGAGGAGAGGGGGAGGGCTGCGCCAGAACTTCGTATGTAGCTCCCATGCGCCTCCCCACTATATATAGGGGTGGAGGGGCTGGTTTCTTGCCCTCCAAGTCCATTGGGGCGTTGGCCAAGGTGGGAGGAAAGAAATCCCATCATTTCCTTCCCCACCGATTGCTATCCCCCCTTTTTAGGGATCTTGATCTTATCCCTTCGGGATATGATCTTATTCCTTCTAAGGGGGGGATCTTGGTGCGCCTTGACCAGGGGTGTGGGGCCTTGCCCCCACTACCCACGTTCATGTGGGTCCCCCCATGCAGGTGGGCCCCACTCCGGAACCTTCTAGAACCTTCCCGGTACAATACCGAAAAATCCCGAACATTTTCCGGTGGCCAAAATAGGACTTCCCATATATAAATCTTTACCTCCGGACCATTCCGGAACTCCTCGTGACATCCGGGATCTCATCCGGGACTCCGAACAACATTCGGTAACCACATACAAGCTTCCTATATAACCCTAGCGTCATCGAACCTTAAGTGTGTAGACCCTACGGGTTCGGGAGACATGCAGACATGACCGAGACGTTCTCCGGTCAATAACCAACAGCGGGATCTGGATACCCATGATGGCTCCCACATGTTCCACGATGATCTCATCAGATGAACCACGATGTCAAGGACTTAATCAATCCCGTATACAATTCCCTTTGTCTAGCGGTATTGTACTTGCCCGAGATTCGATCGTCGGTATCCTTATACCTTGTTCAATCTCGTTACCGGCAAGTCTCTTTACTCGTTCCGTAACACATCATCCCGTGATCAACTCCTTGGTCACATTGCGCATATGATGATGTCCTACCGAGTGGGCCCAGAGATACCTCTCCGCTTATACGGAGTGACAAATCCCAATCTCGATTCGTGCCAACCCAACAGACACTTTCGGAGATACCTGTAATGCACCTTTATAGCCACCCAGTTACGTTGTGACGTTTGGTACACCCAAAGCATTCCTACGGTATCCGGGAGTTGCACAATCTCATGGTCTAAGGAAAAGATACTTGACATTAGAAAAGCTTTAGCATACGAACTACACGATCTCTATGCTATGCTTAGGATTGGGTCTTGTCCATCACATCATTCTCCTAATGATGTGATCCCGTTATCAACGACATCCAATGTCCATAGCCAGGAAACCATGACTATCTGTTGATCACAACGAGCTAGTCAACTAGAGGCTCACTAGGGACATATTGTGGTCTATGTATTCACACGTGTATTACGATTTCCGGATAATACAGTTATAGCATGAATAAAAGACAATTATCATGAACAAGGAAATATAATAATAACTAATTTATTATTGCCTCTAGGGCATATTTCCAACACACCTTTATAGTCACCCAGTTACGTTGTGACGTTTGATACACCCAAAGCACTCCTACGGTATCCGGGAGTTACACGATCTCATGGTCTAAGGAAGAGATACTTGACATTGGAAAAGCTCTAGCAAACGAACTACACGATCTTTGTGCTATGCTTAGGATTGGGTCTTGTCCATCACATCATTCTCCTAATGATGTGATCCCGTTATCAACGACATCCAATGTCCATGGTCAGGAAACCGTAACCATCTATTGATCAACGAGCTAGTCAACTAGAGGCTTACTAGGGACATGGTGTTGTCTATGTATCCACACATGTATCTGAGTTTCCTATCAATACAATTATAGCATGGATAATAAACGATTATCATGAACAAAGAAATATAATAATAACTAATTTATTATTGCCTCTAGGGCATATTTCCAACACCAACATGGGTATCCAGATCCCGTTGCTGGTTATTGGCCGGAGAGATGTCTCGGTCATGTTTGCATGATTCCCGAACCCGTAGGGTCTACACACTTAAGGTTCGGTGACTCTAGAGTTGTTATGGGAATTAGTATGTGGTTACCGAATCTTGTTCGGAGTCCCGGATGAGATCCCGGACGTCAGGAGGAGTTTCGGAATAGTCCGGAGATAAAGATTTATATATGGGAAGTCCTTATTCGGTCGCCGGAAATGTTCGGGGGTATATCGGTATTGTACCGGGACCACCGAAAGGGTTCCGGGGGTCCACCTGCCCCGGAGGGCCCTATGGGCTGAATATGGGAACCAGCCCTTAAGTGGGCTGGGCGCCAACCCCCCTAGGGCCCATGCGCCTAGGGTTAGGGGGAAACCCTAAAGGGCGCTCCCCTTGGCTTGGGGGGCAAGCCTTCCCCCCTTGGCCGCTGCCCCCCTCTAGATCCATCTGGAGGGGGTCGGCCCCCCTCTCCCTTGCCCCTATAAATAGAGGGGAGGTGGGAGGGCTGCCGCACCCTTCCCCTGGCGCAGCCCTCTACCTTCCCAACACCTCCTCCTCCATAGTAGTGCTTGGTGAAGCCCTGCCGGAGAACTGCAAGCTCCTCCACCACGTCGTAGTGCTGCTGGAGCTCTCCAGCAACTTCTCCTCTCCCCCTGCTGGATCAAGAAGGAGGAGACATCCCCGGGCTATACGTGTGTTGAACGCGCCGTCCGTTCGGTGTTAGATCGGATCTTCCGCGATTTGAATCGTCGCGAGTACGACTCCCTCATCCGCGTTCTAGTGACGCTTCCGCTTAGCGATCTTCAAAGGTGTGAAGATGCTCATCCCCTCTCTCTCTTGTTGCTAGAATCTCCTAGATGGATCTTGGTGATGTGTAGAATTTTTTTAAATTATTGCTATGTTCCCCAACAGTGATACCAGAGCTAGATCTATTGCGTAGATTCTATGCACGAGTAGAACACAAGTAGTTGTGGGCGTTGGTTTGTTCAATTTGCTTACCATTACTAGTCCTATCTTGTTTCAGCGGTATTGTGGGATGAAGCGGCCCGGACCGATCTTACACGTATGCTTACGTGAGACAGGACATGCACCTGTTGCATAAGGTGGCTAGCGGGTGACAGTCTCTCCCACTTTAGTCGGATCGGATTCGATGAAAATGGTCCTTATGAAGGGTAAATAGCAATTGGCATATCACCGTTGTGGCTTTTGCGTAGGTAAAAACGTTCTTACTAGAAACCCATAGCAGCCACGTAAAACATACAACAACAATTACAGGATGTCTAACTTGTTTTTGCTGGGTATGCTATGTGATGTGATATGGCCAAAAGAATGTGATGAATGATATATGTGATGTATGAGATTGATCATGTTTTTGTAATAGGAATCACGACAATGAGTATGACAACCGGCAGGAGCCATAGGAGTTGTCTTAATTTATTGTATGACCCGCGTGTCATTGAAAACGCCGTGTAATTACTTTACTTTATTGCTAACCATTAGCCATAGTAGTAGAAGTAATAGTTGGCGAGACAGCTTCATGAAGACACGATAATGGAGATCATGATGATGGAGATCATGGTGTCATGCCGGTGACGAAGGTGATCATGTCGTGCCTCAAAGATGAAGATCAAAGGCGCAAAATGATATTGGCCATATCATGTCACTTTATGATTTGTATCTGATGTTTGTCATGTTTACATCTTATTTGCTTAGAGCGACGGTAGCATAAATAAGATGATCCCTCATTAAAATTTCAAGAAAATGTCCCCCCTAACTGTGCACCGTTGCGAAAGTTCATTGTTTCGAAGCACCACGTGATGAACGGGTGTGATAGATTCTAACGTTCGCATACAACGGGTGTAAGCCAGATTTACACATGCAAAACACTTAGGTTGACTTGACGAGCCTAGCATGTACAGACATGGCCTCGGAACACAAGAGACCGAAAGGTCAAACATGAGTCGTATAGTAGATACGATCAACATGAAGATGTTCACCGATGATGACTAGTCCGTCTCACGTGACGATCGGACACGGCCTAGTTGACTCAGATCATGTATCACTTAGATTACTAGAGGGATGTCTATCTAAGTGGGAGTTCATTAAAATAATTTGATTAGATGAACTTAATTATCATGAACATAGTCTAAAATATCTTTGCAATATGTCTTGTAGATCAAATGGCTCACGCTAATGTTGCCCTCAACTTCAAAGCGTTCCTAAAGAAAACCAAACTGAAAGATGATGGTAGCAACTATACGGACTGGATCCGGAACTTGAGGATCATCCTCATAGCTGCCAAGAAAGCATATGTCCTAGAAGCACCACTAGGTGAAGCACCCATTTTCCCAGCAACTCAAGATGTTATGAACGCCTGGCAGTCGCGTAGTCATGATTACTCCCTGGTTCAGTGCGGCATGCTTTACAGCTTAGAACCGGGGCTCCAAAAGCGTTTTGAGCAGCACAGAGGATATGAGATGTTCCAAGAGATGAAAATGATTTTCCAAGCTCATGCCCGGGTAAAGAGATATGAAGTCTCCGACAAGTTCTACAGTTGTAAGATGGAGGAAAACAGTTCTGTCAGTGAGCATATACTCACTATGTTCAGGTTACACAACCGTTTGTCTCAGTTGGGAGTTAATCGCCCAGATGACTCGGTCATTGACAGGATCCTCCAGTTGCTCCCACCTAGCTACAAGAGCTTTGTGATGAACTACAATATGCAGGGGATGGAGAAGTCCATTCCTGAGTTATATTCAATGCTGAAATCAGTGGAGGTGGAAATCAAAAAGGAACATCAAGTGTTGATGGTGAATAAGACCACTAGTTTCAAGAAAGGCAAGGGTAAAAAGAACTTCAAGAAGGACGGCAAGGGAGTTGCCACGCCCGGTAAATCAATTTCCGGGAAGAAGCCAAACAATGGACCCAAGCCCGAGACTCAGTGCTTTTATTGTAAGAGAAATGGTCACTGGAAGCGGAACTGCCCCAAGTACTTAGCGGAAAAAAGGCCGGCAAGTTGTCTATTTGTCTCTACTCTTGATGCCACCTCAGCAGAAGCTTTGGCAATGTTGAAGGGGCTGGAGCTGCTCGAGAGGTTGGGTTGCACAAATATTATCATTGAATTTGACTCGTTGGAATTGATAAATGCATGCAAGGGTAAGGTTGATATGTTCAGTCCATATACTGCAACCTTGGTGGAATGCTTTGCGAAAGCCCAGACAATATGGTATCTCTTTTGAGTTTTGTCCCAGGGAAGCTATTCAGGTGGCTCATCATCTTGCAAAATATGCTTATGATAATCAGTTAGAGTTTAGCTGGGAGGGTGATCCATCATCCTTTTTATTGCCTTATGTTTTACAAGATGTAACCCTGTTGACAAAGCAATAAATCATCGAGAGGCTTTCCCACTCAAAAAGAAGAAGAGTGATGCTTATCTGGATTTCGCCTTTTGTGCCTTACTTACAGCAGAGATTGAAGCGCGGGATTAATTGATTGGTTAGTCACGCACGTGTGGACGGAAAAAAGGGAAGAGCTTTGTGGCAGGATTTAGGATCACGTCCTCTTCGGTTGTTCTTCTTTCCATTTTGCTGTTGTTGTTGGCCGTGAGTTGGAGACACAGAGAGAGAGAGAGGGGACAATTGCCTCAGGTTTTACTTTTAACGTGGCCACATGCATCCATTTCAGGTGACGCAAACGAGCGAGACATCGTATCTCACACTTGCTGAGTCGACGTCGCACGCACGCCTGGCAGTGGGTGAGTGCGGTGTGATAGCTCTCTGTTTGTGCTCCTGCCGTGTGACTCTCTCGTTCGTATCTAGAGGCGGAGCCGGAGCGGAATATTCCCGAGGCCTTGTTTGGATTACCGTTTTAGCCTCAGATACCTCTATAGAAAAAATACAGACCTCTGTCCATCGTTTTGTTTCCGACTGAAAATCTGCCAGTGGCCGGTAAGTTACATCCAAGCGCGTCCTGAGACATTGCGGCTGTAGTGTGCGCATCCGAGATAAGATTCCGTGGAGAGAAAAGCAGCGCATGTGCCAAGCTTCCTTCTTCACAAGGCTTTCGGAATGGGCAGCGCTAGGCGCCGGCACACCGGCCCAATCTTTCGGCCGGTCGGCCCCTAGCCGTCTGATTGCTATCCATGGAACCGTTCGATGCATCCCAGATCCGTCTCCTTCCTCTCCCTCCATCCCGTTGGGTCAACGCTGGCGCTTCTCTTTCTCTCCCGCTCACCTCCGCCCATCTCAGATAGTCACGTGTGCCGTCCAGCACGCCTAGCCCCCGGTCGGTTACAGCCCCGCCACCTATCGCCGCGCGGCCGTCGAGGATTGCAACACGGATGATGGGGGGCTCGAGCTTCTGCTCTTTGCGATTGCAGCTCATCTTCTGCTCTTTGTGATTGCAGCTCTAACCCATGGTTCCGGCGCGTGGTGCCGTGATTGCAGTACTTCCGACGACCACCCACATCTGGTTTGCCGTCGCTGGCTTCCACCACCCGTGGTCAGCCAAAAAGAACAAATCTCGGGAACAAAAAAATGGCGTCGCTGGTGGTAACAATCAGAAACACAGTTCCAACAAAACACATCGCAGGTTCCGGCAAAAATCATGCCTCTGTCACCAGCGGTCCCCAAACAAACATCAAGACGATCCAGCAAAAACTTACCTGTTGTAGCAAAAAAAAGATTACTGTTCCAGCAAAGATAAAATGTGGTTCCAACAAAAATCACTCAGCAGGGAGACTCTCAGTGGTTCGATTGTAGCAAAACAAAAAAGAATGTAGCAAAAAAGATTGCTACTTCCAGCGAAAATAAGCACTGGTACCAACAAATAAACTCAAACAACCGGACTCTAGTTGTACGATTGTAGCAAATAAAAAAACTAGTTTCAGCAAAATCAATTGCCGGTTCCAGCAAAAACGCCACCCAATTGATGATCTGTAGCAAAATCTGTAGCCGGTTCCAGCAAAAACGCCACCCAATTGATGATCTGTAGCAAAATCTGTAGCCGGTTCCAGCAAAAACGCCACCCAATTGATGATCTGTAGCAAAATCTGTAGCCGGTTCCAGCAAAAATCGCCACAGGTACCAGCAAGAAAGAAAAGAGGTTGTAGCACTAGTGCCGCCTGGGTGCAAAAACACCCTGTGATTGTAGCTCTGACCATGGCCGGTTCCAGCATCTACCCATGCTGGTTCCAGCACCGCGCGAGACCGGTTCCAGCACCGCTCTCGTTGGCCATAGCATCTCGTCGGACTTGCAGCATGAGTGCGTGGGCTCGCCGTCGTTGGTCACAGCAACACCGCTCACCGGTTCGGCATGCCGCCTCGCCGTCGTTCCAGCTCCTCCCACCCCGTCAGTGCGCCGATTAGTGCTGCTCGGAAGCTCGCCGGAGACGTGGCCGTCCCCAGCAGCACCGACGTGATAGCTTGCATCACAGGCGATGCCTCCCCTCCTCACGATCGGAGCCGGTGTAAAGCTAGAGGATTTGGGAGCGGAAGCTGGCTGGTGTGGAAAAAGGAGAAGGAAAGTGAATGGAGCGGATGGGGTTTGACTGCGAAGAGATAAGGGAGAGAAGAAGGTGGGCGGTGCGTGGGCCTGTTGATGCGTCCGACGCAACACCTGTGGTCTACAGCCAGGCGTGCGAGCGAGCGCGACCAGCCAAGCGCTCGGGCGGACGTAAGGCGCGAAACGTTTTCTAAGGGATAAGGTACGGGATAGGTTTTTTTTTTGCGTGGGGCCACTGCTCGCTCGTTTCCCGCGTGGGAGACGACCGGCTCAAGCTTCGGCCGGTCCGCCGGCTCGAAACGTTTTCCTTTCGGAATTCGGTACTACTATGCTGAACTGAGCGGGGGCAGCAACAACATGTGGACGAAAATCTTATCGTGTGCGGGTGCGTGGGACAAAGATCAACCAGGCAAAGGATGCATTGCAAATGGCATATGCTTGATTTAATTGCTTCTTTCTTTTTGAACACGATGTACTCCCTTGTTGGATTGCTATTGGTTCACGTGCCAACAAAAATAGCCAGGAAAAGAACAAGAATGAAAACAAGAGAAGCTATTGTTATTACAGAGAGAATTTCCTTTTGTGTGAATATTTCAGAGAGAATTTCCTTTTGTGTGAATATTTCGTCATCCCTAGAATACAAAACTGCCCGCTGTTTTCCTGAATTGTCTCAGGATCTCGTAAGGCAAAACAAGCTAGTGCCCAACTTTCTGTGCCTAGAATATAAACGTGTCCATGCTTACCGCTTGTTGCGAGGTAAGGTTGGTTGACATCGCTAGACATAACCATCGCTAAAGCATCTAGACATAAGCATGACGCTTACTAGTATGCTACCAACAAGCTTATGCTGGTTTTGAGTGTTGATCGTGTCCATGCTTATGCTAGGCTGCTTGGATGGCATGATAAGCTTTACTATATGTTCGCATTGTCCTTGTCCTTGTCCAACGTCGGGACTAGATTTGATTGGTTCAATCGTTTAAGAATCTGCTCACTATACAAGCCATGGAGGAATATATTATCGGTATGGTACCCTGTGGTCCGCAACCTCATCTTTTGTGCTGCCTTCTGCCGGCCCGCCTTCTTTGTGCTTGCAATGTTCTTTCTGTGTGTATGCAGATTGCGAGCGTAAAACTGGCGCACACCATGCCAGGGCACATTTGGAGCGAGTATAGTGAATTGGTGTACACAAGGCTACAAGAGTTGCCACGTCACATTTATAGTGAGTTGAAGAAGAAAGAAGGTAAACGGGCCTTGTACCAACTGCAGCATGAGTTTCAAGAAGCTTTGTGAGAAGTAGGACAAGCATTAATGGCTTAGTATGTACCCCCATCTTTTTTATTCACTCTGCATACTAGCTTTGTCTGAAGTTAAACTTGATAAACTTTGGTACAAGTTTAAGGAAAAAAAAACTAGTGACATCTACATTACCAAATCAAATACCATTATATTCCTCGCCCAAATCTCGCCTCTCTCCTCCTCGACTTTGGACTCGGAATTCCCTTTTGAGCCTACCAAAGCCTAGAAGGTGGTGCAGGGAAGTCGACAGTGATTCATGAGGTGATATTGCAGTCGATCCACACAATGTATGATATCCTCGTCTCATTGCTGAGCTGGATAGCCAAGGCGGCGAGGGATTTGGTGCAGATGAGTTGACACCATTGACATCAAAAGTAACATAGTTATAGTCGAGGTTGTAGTCTTGCTTGACAGCGTCCCACTCCAGTGGCGGAGCTTGAACAAAAATTAAGAGGGAGCGATGACTTGAAGGGGAACAAATTATTAGGGAAGAAACAACAAATCTAAGCCTAAAATGTAGCATTCTCCCCGACGAATGAAAAAAATAGGGGGCGAGGGGGGGGGGGGGGGGGGCTATAGGTCAACACTAAGCTTCGCCACTGTCCCACTCCACGGCGATGAACCAATTCGTCACATCGCTGAGCTGAATAGCCAAGGCAACGTGGGAGGTCGTGCAGATGAGTTGACGCTGTTGACATCAAAACTAAGATGGTTATAGTCGAGGTCGCAATTTTGCTTGACCGTGTCGCATTCAATAGCGGCGAAACCATTCGTCACATCACCGTCGGTTGATGTGTTAGTAACGCCAACGTAGCTTGGCTACTAGGTTATCTGTCACGATCCCCGGATGCATGTGATGATGAATCAGTTCCAGCCCTTGCATTATGAAGGCCTTAGTGCGAGTGAGATATAATGGACATATGTACTAAGAGAGTAATACAAATACTTTTACCGGTATATACCGCATATCATGAAAATATGACGGCATAAACATAAAAATATAATTTTAGTTACCAAATAAAGTCTCAATACTATACTCAACTATAAACAACTATTGAATAAAAACAATTGGTGAAGTGCGTCGAGGGGGGGGGGGGGGGGGGGCAAATGCCCCCGTGTGCATTCCATAACAGTGTTGCCGTTGTGTTCTGCAAATCATTTTTTCTGTAATTTATTCAGATATGTAGATGTACTGGACCCTTATTTGACAAGGTTGCTGCCATTAGCCGTTTATTTGGTGAAGACGAGCGGTGAGGTGAAATAAATGGCGCCGGTTTGGTTGATGAAGAAAGGTCATCCACAACAGTCGTGTTATCTTGAATATCTTCTTGTTTAATCATAGTTTTTTCCTTTTTGTTGTTGTTCTGGATTGATTATGTTTTAGTTGACTCATAAATAATGTTGCATCAAGAGAATACAAGCATCACCCTAAAAAAAGGACCCTGATAAGTACCTGACGTGTGGTATGAGCATATAGCAACTCCGAACGTTTTTATACCAAGTTTAATAATGTGGGGATGGCAACTTTAATTGTCAAGCATGGCAACTTTCGTGCTTTAGTTTATTTTGAGAGAAACTTATCATGTGTCACTAGAATTTTCCATCCTTGCGCGACTGAAATTGCCACCCAAAAACATCAGGGCCGGAGTACCACACACCGGACGTGTGACACTTATCATTTGAAAAGAAATAAGAGAATACATGCATCATCATGAATACACACATGGCCTCTACACGATAGGATGCACACAGCCAACACAAAATCACACATACACACAAAGAAGAGTTTTTTTTTGCTCGCTGTTGCTGAGCGTTGCTTTTATTTTGGATTTCGCTTTTGCGCCTTGTAGCAGGGGAGATTGAAGCGGGGAAGTTAGTGTTTAATTAATTACCTTCAAGGTCATTTTGAAACGGACGGCTTGCAGGATCATTCTTGCGTCGTCATCCAAATCCGCCATCTTCAACGTCAACATCTTCACGTCCTCTGCAGCAGCCGCGATTTTCACTTGTCCTCTTCAAGCATGGCCTTCTTCTCTTCGAGCTTGAACTTTTTCTCGGTCGTCTATATCAGCAAGTCAAACATCTCCGCCTTTGTTGTTGAGCTTGAGCTTGAGCTTTTTGTTGTTATCGTTCTGGATAACTTATGCTTTAACTGACTCATAAATAATGTCACATCAAGAGAATACAAAGCATCACCACACTAAAAAAGAAAAATGACACAAGCATCGTCATGAATACACATTTGGCCTCTACACGATAGGATGCACAAAGCCAACACAAAAACACACATGCACACAAAGAAGAGTTTATTTTTTGCTTGTTGTTTTTGAGCGATGCTTTTATTTTGGATTTCGCTTTTGCGCCTTGCAGCGGAGATTGAAGCTGGGAAGTAAAGTGTTTAATTAATTACTTTCGCACTTGTGGACCGGAAAAAAGGAATAGCTTTGCGGCAGGATTTAGGATCACATCCTCTCTGGTTGTTCTTGTTTCCGTTTTGCTGCTGTTGTTGGCCGTGAGTTGGAGAGAGAACAGCCGCCTCGGATTACCTACCTTTTACGTGGCCAGATGCTTGCATCCATCCACTTGACGTGATGCAATCGAGTGAGACGTCGTATCTCACACTTGTAGAGTCGACGTCGCACTCGTGGTAGCGAGTGAGTGTGGTATGATAACTCTGTTTGTGCTCGTGCCGTGTAACTCTCTCGTTCGTAGCTACTACTCCTAAACTATATGAGAAATGGAGGAGGAATATTCCTGAGATATGGCGGCGTACTCATTCGAGACTCCATGGAGAGCTGAGGGCCGCATGTGCCAATTAAGCTTCACAAGGCGGCGAGGAGAATTCATGTGCGGCTTTCGGAATTCGGCGGTAGTTTGCCGAATTGCGCGGCGGAGGCAGCAAGAGCATGTGGACGGAGACGGCATCTCTGTGCGTGTGTGTGTGTGATAAAAATCAACCACACAACACAAGGATGCCACTGCAAATGGCATATGCTTGTTGATTTAATTGCTTGTTGGATTGCTATTGGTTCGCGTGCCAACAAAAAAGCAGAGGAGAAGAGCAAGAATAAAGACAAGAGGAGCTACTGTTGTTATTGCGGAGATAATTTTGTGTGTATGTGTGTGTGCCAAAATTGCAGAGAGAATATCTATTGGCATCTTATTATCTAGGAGCATTTTTTCTAGAATTTCCGGAGGTGTATTATTCCTGGCTTGTCCACAAATAGTACAAAATCAGTGGTCCAAAATATGAATTTTCTAATCTTTTCTCAAAGCTTTGGTTTTGTTATTTTTGTTCAGAGCTCCTTCGATGTCATATATCGCCACAACTTTTTTCGTAAACCCAGATGAACTTGAGCATTGTTGGTATACCACTTCTTTGTTCCAATTTACTGTTCACGCGGAAGTAGATGAACTCAGGAACAGAAATCTGGGATGAGCATCTCTTTTTCATTCGGCTAGCACGTGTCACACAAAACAATGGTACCTTTTTTTCCTTTTCTCCCTTATGCTCTCATTCGTTTGTGGGAGAATATTTATTCCTCTTGCCTATATATTCGTATCGTCCTTTGGTGGGACAGGACGTCGCATGGCACAAGGTGGGAGTTTTTTTATTCTCTTTGAAAGAATATATCTTTTTTTGCGATAAGGCCTAAGGCAATATATTAAGAATCACAAGATCTTACAAACACATCTAATACAAAAAGAAAAAATATAATTAAAGTTTTAGGGGTGTCAATCCCCCCCCCCCCCCCCCCCCCCAATCCAGTAACGGCGCGCCATGAGCAAAGTTTGGTGCGTCTCTGGGCGTCTGCCTTTGCTGGAGCGAACTTTTTGAGACACATGAGCTCGTAGAAGCAACGACGGGGAAGTTATCAATGCAGATCCGAAGATGCCAGTGGCCGCGATCTGCAAAGAAAATCGCCGCCCAAAGAAGAGAACGTCAACAAGGGTGTGTAGAAACTCCAAGGATACACACAAGCTTTCTCACCAAGCAAATGTACCAAAGAGGCGGAAAAGCATCTGGACGGGACGATACACACAAGAAGATGATAAGTTGATTTGCGGAGCGTGGATGGCATTGGACAAGACCCCAAGAGCGGTGCGGGCATGAAGCGACGATGATTTGTGAGTGCCCAAAGTTTAAGGAACAATATGCCGCACAAAAGAAGGATGGGGGGCCGACGACCGTTGTTGAGCCAAGTGAAGGTGAGAAGCGGCTGAGGGGGAAGACCAACCCGAAGGTCGACGACAAGCGTGAAGCTTCGACACTCGCCCACCAAAAACTTTGAAGGGGTTCATGACCCAAAATGACGCGAGGGAGGAGATGAATCACGAAGAAAAAGGAGGAGCAAATGAAGACTTACTTTGACATTCAAAAGAAGAAACTAGAGATCGAGGAGAGGTATGCCAAGGCAAAAGCTGATGAGTTGAAACTCGTGCAGATCTCAAAAGAAGTGGAGATCATGACGATGGACTTAAGCAAGGTGTCCGAAGAAAAAGAGTTTGGTTTGAGCATAAGCAAAAGGAGATCCTCGAGATAGATGGATGAACTATGGCGGAGACATAATTTTTTTATGCCGGCATGATCTACCATCGAGATGCATGAACTATGGCCGAGAGAGGAGATTCTTTTGTGTGCTAGCATGTATATCGGCTGCTAGCTGGTATGCCGGCATGGACTATGACTAAGAGAGGCCACTTTTGGCGTGTTGGCATGTATGCTAGCCGCTAGCATCTATGTCGAGGTGAATTATGGCTAGGAGAGGCAACTTTTTCCATGCTGGCACCTACGCCGGCGGAAATATGGCCAAGAATTATGTATTGTTTGCGTAAAATATGTTTTATTTGAAAAAAATGCGGCCATGTGGACTAAATGGGTTGGTCGATTGGGCGCACGACCTGATTTGGGTGCACAAGGCTGGGCGCCGTGCTTCAAGCCGACCCAAACAGATAAAGTGCAGGCCAAATCCGTAGATAGGCCGGTCTGCACGTTTTTGTTTTTGTCACGAGCTACCATAAAGTTTCTGATTTCCACATTATTGCAGCTCCACGAACAATTCACAAACGAGTTTGAAGCACTCCAAATGCCCTCTCCACATCCTTCCTAGTTGCTTCCTGCATTGCTGTATAGTGGCTTTGTTTGTTGCCGTGTGGTTCGAATATGGTCTTCACAAACGCCGTCCACTGAGAATAGATGCCATTGGCAAGATAGTAGTCACGGCCGTTGACAGTGTAGTTGCACGGCACCGATTCCCCATTACAAAGCATATTGAACACGGGAGATCGTTGAAACACGTTGATGTTGTTGTGAGAACCCGGCATTCCAAAGAAAGC
Organism: Triticum timopheevii; assembly: GCA_963921465.1. Lineage (NCBI taxonomy): Eukaryota > Viridiplantae > Streptophyta > Magnoliopsida > Poales > Poaceae > Triticum > Triticum timopheevii. The sequence continues at coordinate 686,300,047 of OY997274.1, forward strand.
ATGTAAAATCCATAAGTCATGTGATGCCACCACTTCGAGTATGATGGTGGCCTCTTTGGTGTAACCTTGATACATTCCCTGCAAACCTTTGGGGCGGTTTTTTCATTGTCAATGCATGAAGTCAATTGATCCGATCATTCCTGGAAACCCTCTGGCCTCTCCAATAGACAACAACTTTTATGTGTTCTGCACATTTGGTTCTCTCAAATACTCTGCTCCAAACACTTGCACCACGGTGCGGGCAAACTTGACAGTAGTATTTAGGCATGTGCTTTCCCCCATCCAGACCATCTCACAAACAACATCTACTGCAGTACCAAGTTTAAGCATTCTCAGAGAAGCCGTGCATTTCAGCTTAGCACAGAAAGAAAGTTGCCCGCAACAATCCCTTTTGAGCTTGAAGCAGTCATCATGTGCCTCCGCAATGCGCAAAAGCAATGGATTCCGCATCCAAATACGGCGACGAAACTATGGATCATCCGAAAAAGTTGGGTTCGGAGCAAAGTAGTCCCTGTGTGCAGTAGTTGTGCGTCAGAAACCCTATCCCGATTGACCACTCTTCTGCCTTTGATTGAGCCCTTGAAGTTGAGAATATGCTTCACCTACCGGTCCATCTCCTCTTGCATGCTCATGAGCACGATCATGTCCACTTATTCGTCCGAATCTGTCAGATCAAAGAACTCATCTTGAATAGTTTGATTTAGTACCATCGGTCCATACTCCTCGTCCGATGAAGCATCAGAATTCATCATTTTTCCTACAAATAAATCACAAATAACCGGATCGGACAAGGTGTTGAACAAACAGAGCTCAAGGGGCAACCCGAGGGTTGCCAGACATACTAAGTTGGCGCCCAGGCCGCCGCCGACGTCCACGGCGGTTAGCACAGGGGAGATGACTGACGTGCCGATGCTGGCGGCGCAGAGTCTCGGAAGAGCTGCGGAGCAAGGGTGGCGGCGGAGTTGCGAGTTGTCTGTCGCGGAGGAGGAAGAAGCGAGGAGAGAGCAAATGAGTCCGATAGGTTGAGGGGGGGGGGGGGGGGGTTGAAGTTGTTGCCATTTGTGGTGGGGTAGGCTTGTTGGGGCTGACATGCCCATATCTGTTCTACATTTGGGCTGGATATGAGGGGGTGCCGTTTCAGGTGCCTGGTTGTAGATGCTTTTATGCTAGCAATGTGCTTGTGTGTGGCAAACAGATTCAAAACAGAATAATACATGTTGACATACTTGAACATGGGTGGGTGGGCTGGGTACTACTGTCCTTCTAACCATTTAACCACGAGTCGGCTCGCATTTCTTGAGGACAACCTCAGTAACCATTTGTTGGGATTTTTTTTGAAAATAATTTCATGGTGGAGATGCTGTTACGTCCACTTGAAAGGAGCGAGCGAGGGACGGCAAATTTGACAAATTTGACCTATAGGCGAAATCAAATCATAGAATGAACTATCTGTGAAACTATTTCACGCGACTGACCTTTTTGTGTGACGTCCGACATGACGGCGCCACACTACACTGTGCAACGCCTTAGAGATATGCGCTACACGGCCAGCATTGCACCCGTGTGTTCAGAAAATTACTAAGTCAGTGTGCAGCGCCTGAGAGTTAGGCGCCACACTATACAGTGTAGCGCCTAGCTCCTGGGCGTTGCACTAGTGCAGCGCCTAGCTCCCGGGCGTTGCACTAGTGCAGCGCCTGAGAGCTAGGCGCCACGGGTCAGCCGCGTGAAATAGTTTCACGGACAGTTCATTCTGTGATTTGATTTCGTCTATAGGTCAAATCTATTAAATTTGCCGCGAGGGACGGTGCCAAATGGACGAGAGACGGATGGATGGATGGATGGGCCGACGTTGATGGTCCAGGAATGTAGGCGGCATATTCCTAGCATCTTTGTTCGGGAGAGGAAAGACGGAGCGGACCCCCGTTGCATCCCATTCAACTCAATCCAACCAACTTGGACCCGCCCCCAGTCTCCAGAGCTGAGACGTCAGAGGGGGCCGGGGCCGGGTCAGGGTCCGGTCAGAGGTCGGGGTAGGGCAGCAGCAGCCAGCGCCGTCGCCGTCGCCGTCGCCTTCCCTCCCTCGCTCGATTCCCTTCAAACCTGGCCGCCGCCGCCCCCAAATCCCTTCCCTTCCCTTCAAATTTGGCCGCCTATTTTTATCTCCTCCCCTTCCCAGATTGCTCGCTCGCTCGCTCTCTATATCCCACAAGAAGAAGAGACGGATTCCCCTGCAGCGGCAGGGCAGACTCATCCCCTTCCTTGCCTCCACCGCTCCCTCCCTGGTACGTGCCTCCCCTCCCACCCACCACCTCCTTCTGGATTGGATTGGATCCCTTCTCGTTGCCGGAATCGGCCGAATCTCCTCTCTCCCGGCGTTTTCCATGGTCTTGATTTGGTTTCCGGCGCCGCTCATCACCAATCCCGCTGCTGCTCGAATCCCCCCAATTCCCCGGAACCGGAAGCAATTTGGCTTCTTCTTCTTCCTCCAGCTTTCCTGAAAAAGATGAAAGGTTTCCCCTCCCATGTTCCAGCCTGTCCAGCAATGGCGGGGCAAGCAAAAGCGAAAGCAACCGCCTACCGTCCTCCCTCCCGTCCCGGCGTTTTCCATGGTTTCGATTTGGTTTCCGGCGCCGGCGCCCCTTCCACAACCCCGCCGCTGCTCGAATCCCCCGCTTCCACTTCCGGGAAGAAATCTGGCTTCTTCTTCTTCTTCCTCCTCCAGCTTTCCTGGAAAAAGATGGAAGATTTCCCCTCCCCTGTTCCAGCTTGTCCAGCAATGGCGGAGCAAGCAAAAGCGAAAGCGTGTATCTTTCTTTCTTTTTCCCTTTCCCTCAATCCCTCGAAGCAACGTTGACGCCAGCGCGGGCTGCGTACGCACGCAAATCTACCCATCGCTGTCACCAGTCACGCCCCAACCGCCCACCGTCCCCCCTTCCATCCCGTTCAAAAAAAAATACTCTTCCTTGTGGCTGTGGATGCCACGGAGCAGACCAGTCAGATTACACCTTTTATTTGACAAATTTCGTCAGTCAGATATATAAACTTGAGAGGCTCACCTGTAATTGTTTGTTTTTCTCTTGTCAAAATTATTGGCTGCAGGAGCAAGGAAGCAGGCGGGCACCGGCTGCCGTCCACGGGGCTCGGCTGTCAACCCACCTTGGCAGCCACCCCACAATTCCAACTCCAGCTTCTCCGGCCACCCACAGCCAGGAGACCAACCAGGTAAGCAGCAACCAACAAATTCCCAATCTTTTTCTTTCTTATTATACATCATGTGTTGTTGTGTTGACCCTGACAAAGACGTGTAGGACACCACACACACACGCGGTCCAGGTTTGTTGGTCGAGCTGGGGCACACAAATCTCGTGGCACACATGTTTCCTCCCCTATTTTCAGCACTTTAATCCAGTTCAATTTATGCCAACCGCGTGCCAGGACCGACACGACAGCTTGTTGATATCTTCTTCTTATTATGACTCAGGGCAGAGCAGGGCAGGGCAAACAAATCACAACACCAGCTCCTCCTCCTACTTTGACAGAATCTGATTGATTGGTTGATTGCTGAGAGGCACCAAAAGGGATATGGCATCGTTCCACCGGCCCCTCTCCGCCATGGCGGTGGCCGCCTTCGCCGCGGTCTCGTCCTTCGAGCTGCCAGACAGGCTGTCCCACCACCACAGGGTCGCCGATGATGTCGTCTCACTTCCCGCCAGCAACCCCGAGGCTGCCACCATAGCTCCTTCAGTACCACCGCTGTCTAGTCTGCAGTTCCTGCCGCGGAACCCCCAGGCTTTTGACCCGGCAAAGGCACCCGTCGCGTCCCTGCCGGTCATCCAGACGGTGTACCAGTACGCCAGGTTCGCCAAGACCTCGCCGGAACAAGAGGCGGCGTTTCCGGCCATCCCTTCCTCCTCGTCAGATGCTCTGTACCGCTGGCATCTGCCGGACCCCAGGGCGTGCGGTGGCTCGCCTGATAAGTCCCAGACGGTGGTGGTTCTGCTGGGGTGGCTGGGCTCGAAGCAGAAGCATCTGAAGAGATATGCCGATTGGTACACCTCCAGGGGGTTCCATGCTGTAACATTCACCCTCCCCATGTCCGACATCGTCAGCTATAATGTCGGAGGGAAGGCCGAGAAGAATGTGGAGATGCTCTCCGAACATCTTGGTGATTGGGTCAGGGAGGAGGACGGGAAGAAGATTGTTTTCCACACTTTCAGTAACACCGGCTGGCTTTGGTATGTGCAGTTCCTTTGGATTTCTTGCATCAAGAATTAACTGAAACCTTGGGATTTGGAGCTTACTACTGCTTTGTGCTGCTCCCTTGTGTAGCTATGGTGTGATACTGGAGAACTTGCAGCGGCACGACCCTTCAGCAGTGGAGAAAATCAAGGGTTCTGTAATCGATTCAGCACCTGTTGCTGTCCCTGATTCCCAGGTAAAAACTATAGCCAACCTCAAGTGAATGGAATTAGGTTGTTATTGAAATGTTAAGAATATCCTCTTTGCATATCCTTTTTTTGCTGTTTATGGCAAACAAATGTGTCCTCAGTTGTGTATCATCCTTCTTCGTTCGTATATATTGTCATTTACTCTGTTCCTCAGTCATTTTCTTTGAGCACCACACAGAACAACGGTTTGTTGTTGGAACATAAACATAGTTATTTAATTGTTGTGTTATTTTTTCTGAACTTAGGTGTGGGCTCTAGGTTTCTCAGCTGCTATCATGAAGAAACACAGTGTGGCGACGAAAGGAGCTGCACCAAATACAAGGTCTGACGTTGTGGTTGTGGAATCTCAGAAAGATATCAGACCAGCAGCTACCGAGGCTGTTCTACTATCTGCATTGGAGAAGTTTTTTGATCTTGTTCTGAACTATCCAGCGGTAAATAGGTATGCTGCGCATTTACAGCCTTGTGGACATATCCAAATTCTCTAAGCTTTTTCGGTGGATCTCTTTTAAAATGTGAGGCAACATGTAGAAGAGTTCATTGTTTGTTTTGGTGATTGCATCACTATTTCCGTCATCATTGGCAACATCATGCCATGAGCTTTTGATACCAATTACAGAAATAATCATGGCATAGAATCTGTTGCATTTGCAGTAAACCATGCAGGTGGCTGCACCACTATTTCTGTGCCATGTCATGTCTCATGTTATAACTAACATCTGATCACAAATAATAAGAACCTCTAACCAATTATCGAAATAGTGTAACACTGTCATAGAACCTGTCCTAAATGTAGTACATCACTACCCAATTAATCGACATTGTGTTTTTATTTTCTTACAGGAGGCTGTCTGGTGTTATGGAGCTTCTGTCCTCGAACCAACCAAACTGCCCTCAGCTGTACATATACAGCTCTGCCGACCGGGTCATCCCAGCAAAGTCAGTGGAGTCGTTTGTGGAGAGGCAACGAAAAGCAGGGTGTGAGGTGAGGTCGTGCGACTTTGTGTCGTCCCCTCACGTCGACCATTACCGCAGCAATCCGGGGCTGTACACCTCTCAGCTGACCAACTTCTTGGAGGACTGCGTGCTGGCCCGCTGCGAGGATTCGTCCTCGTCGTCACCGTCTGCATAGTGTGTTTCTGCAGCAATACCAACATATTTGTTCCTGGTGATCCATTGATGTACCAGGATTATACATCGACTAATTATACATCTGACCCATTTACTCCTTCCTTGTTGTTGGTTCGCTTGTGGGTTTATGTTAGGAGGCACAACTGTAAAAAACGTGAGAAGAAAAGCAAAACAAAATTGTGGTTGGCTTGCTGTTGGTTCCAGTGCACAAACCATTTATTTGTGTGGATGGGAGATGTGCTGGTTTCTCTGTGCATACTCTGACGACTGGTTACTGTCTCTCTGTGTGCTGTGATCGTGCAAATTTCTTGTGGCTACTGAACAAAGCTATGTTCACATGACAAGAAGCTGTTTCTTGTGTACCGAACATTCAGAATTCTTTGCTGTCAAAGGAAATATTCAGATGTCTGCTGTTGTGCTTGACCGAGGGTTTTAAAAGGATCGGATTAAGCAATCAGGGAGGTAATTTCTTGGTGGTTTGCAGCAGCAAGTGCAATGGATCAAATGACGCTGGTGTATACCAAATGTGATAAACAAAATTACATCTGATGCATGCACAGGTAATTTTGATGCACAAAATAACAGTTAGCTATACAAACTTCAATCAAGAGAAGCCATTGTTCATTGATTGTGAAAAGAGAGAAAAACCAGGTAATATACAATAGTACAGCACAAATCAGGTAATACACAATACATGAACAGGCAAAGCCACGGTACATATATCAGAAAAAGAAACACACACATACTCATCACTCATTGCATCGCCTCGATGTCGAAGCATTTTATTACTATTGTTCAAATACATCACACAACATGCAGTTGGAACTTGGAAGGATATGCAGTGTTCATCGATCCATCCTGGAGAAATATTCTTTGATTTCGCCTGTCTCATAAAGATTCCACCTGTGCAAAAATAATTCATAAGAAATAACTTAGTTGAATGTTGATCTTGTGGTACTACTAATTAACATCAATGAAGACTAGCAAAAAAACATTAGCCTTTATTTGCTGCAGTGCATCATATATAGATTGATGCAAGTCATTATTTGAAGCTAATTTACTTTTTGTTTCATCAAAGAATAAAACTAATTAACTTGTGCACAGATAGACATATGCACGTCTACAGGTAGCAACATAAATGCAAGGAGAGAGCAATTTGATTAAGCTTAAGCAATACAAGTATGTACCTGACATCCTTTCCGTTTGAGCTCCTTCAGTGTGTTGTCATCTTCGGAAATCTGGGGCATTTTGTACAACATCAGTTGATTGAGGGACGGAAGGTGTAGAAACCCCTCGGGGAGCTTGCTCATCTTAACGCTTTCCCGAAGTGTCAGGTCGGAAAGCTTTGGCATTGCTCCTACCTCGATCCTCCAATCATCAGTTGAAAAACCAACAAGTTTTAACTCTTGCAGCTGAGGAAACCCTTGGGCAGAGCAGAACATCGTTTGACCTTCGTACCCCGACAACTCTAGCACCACAAGATAATGAAGATTCTCCAGGATCGGCATCGGGTCTTGTTTAATGACATAGGCACAGAGACCAAGACGCTTGACACCCCGTGGGAGCTCAGCAGGCAACTTATCGAGCACACCAAACTCGCCGAGAGAAATATCAACAAGGCGAGGCATGTCTGCAAGTATGTTAAACACCTCGGAGGGCATGGGGGACATCACCAACAATAATGTCGTTAGTTGACCCATCTGGCCCAATAAAATCTCCATGTCATGGTAGCAGCATTCACTGCCAACATGTGAAACATCCCAAAACAAGGTCTGGAGCTCTTTATGTTGCTGCCGCACACTCCTTGCAGGCGGTGGTGGAGAAAACCCATCGGTGAGGTAAACATGCCTTAGAGTAGGGATCTCCCAGAGGGACTGTGGTACTGTTGAGTCCAGTTTTGTGTCTCTTAGATCAATAGTCTGCAAGTAAAGGAGCTGGCCTATTGAAGAAGGTAGCATTACACCTCCACAGCAATGCAACTTAAGGTATCTTAGGTGAATGCAGCCACCAATCACTGTGGAGAAATCTCTCAATGTTGAGCCTCCAATGTAAAGAACTCTTAGGAACCTCAACCTAGGAAGGGATACTGATTCAAGTTGAAAGCCAAACAGAGTTCTGACATTAGGTGCTCCAGGTAAGATCACATTACTCAAACTTTGAAAAGTAGAACGATAGGATGCCAAGTTAGCCGATGATAATTGTGCACCAGCTCGTCCTGTAATTGTTTTTAGAGTGGACAATATGTCAGGAAGAAGCTACCCATATATACAGACATATATTAAAATAGAAAATGAAACTATATAGTAATATATAAGAGATAAGAAACGAAGCCCTGACCAGTAGTTTTATCCACTCCATCAAGAAAGCCATCTTGTCTTGCTTCTTCCGTGCACCAGTCATGTAAGATATCATGAATCCTTATTATCTCAATCCTTCCACCTGCCATGCTTCTTTCAACAACATGTACCAAGCTTCTCTCGACCAACTCGGTTACATACTTATATGCTGTTTCTTCTAGTGTATGATTTGGTATGTGTGGAATGAAGCTTTCTGCTATCCATAATTGGGTAAGATCCGACACATATACCATGGAGTCCTCCGGAAAAGCAGCAATATAGAGGAAGCAAGATCTTAAATAATGATTTGGCAAGTCCCTATAACTGCGAGCTAGCATGTTTCGCATCATCTGCTCATTTTTGGTCGATGGCCAATCCAATAGTATATCAGACCATGTTTGTGCATTTAAATTCTTTGATAGGTAACTCCCCAATACTGCAAGTTCAAGTGGTAATCCACCACATTTCCTTGCAAGCTTTCTCCCAAGTTTTTCAAACTCATCCACATCATGTATGACAGACCTTTTGTATGATGGTAAGGCTTTGCTACTAAAAAGTTCCCAGCTTTTCTGCTCATCTAGCTTCTTCAAAGGATGAACATGGGTTGGCATTTGAACATGATTTGCAACATCTTCTTTTCGTGTGGTTATAAGTATTCTGCTACCATTTTCTGCATCTGGAAAGGCTCTAGTTGTTCTGTTTAATATTTCCCATGTATCTCTTTCCCACACATCATCAAGAACTAATAAGTACCTTTTTTGGGATAGAAAATCATGAATCATCTTTGCCACCTCATACTCTTGCATTTGATCAGCTGACCTAAATGTGGTTCCAGTGATTTGTTTCAGAATATCTTTTAGTAAATCAATTCCTTTGTACTTCTGAGACACCGTCACCCAAGAAACTATCTCAAAATGTTGTTTGGCACTAGTTGAAGTGTAGAATTTTCTAGCAAGTGTTGTTTTCCCCGCCCCACCCATGGCAACTAGGGAGACAACACTAAGACTGTCCCCTTTATCAAGTAGTTTCCCCACTATTTCCTGGTAATCATCCTCAAAACCAACCATGACAACATCTTCAAAGTTCTGGTGCATAGGCCCATACTCTTGTGGGAGTTCACCATCAACTTGAAGATTTTCTGTTGAGGTATTCCCCAAATCAACTATTTTAAGACGGTTTGCACTTTCAAATATATCAGAAATCTTCCTTTTGATGCGTTGGATCTCAACACCAACTTTGTGAAGGTTAGTCAAATCACTTGGTAGGCGAGCATACCTTGAAATGGTACCCATGAACCCCTTCAATCTGTTTCTCTTCTGTATGTACTCAGCGGCTTCGATGGCATTGTCAGCAACATATGCCACTTCTCTGATCTGGCCGACCAAGACAGCAGTACTTTCATCTCCCCGCCTCCATTTGTTGTCGGCGTCTCTAAGGAAGCCTCGCAGCCGCTTGAGCTCGTCCTTCAGGAGCTCCACTTCGAGGGTGACACAACACAACATTGTGGTCTCCCGAACTGCAAGTGCATTGACATTGCCGAGCACGATGCTAACGGCCGACTCGGCCATTAGTCGCGATCCTACTTGTTGTCTCCGGGTCTCTCTCTACTTTATGATTGGATTGAAAATAAAAACAGCAGGTGTGTGGTTTAGGAGGATAAAGTGTTTGGCTTTGGATTGTTTCTTGCTTCTTGATGGATGAGAGATGAGTGGGATGGAAGACAACAGGAACAAGGGTGGTCTAGGAGGGCATGGTTTTTGGCTTTGGATTGTTTCTTGTTTCGTGCTTGGTGATAGAGCAGAGTGGAGTATATGTAAATCCTGATGGAGAAGGAGTCCGAGAAAGGAGCACGGCAAGAATGTGGTGTGCTCCCGAGGAGGGGTTATCACTAACCAGTGCTTTCACTTTTAGAACATAATCTTTCACTTTTAGAGCGCAGCGGGCAAGCTGATAGACTTATTTTTAGCAGAATCTTGCTTTACTCTACCACGACGTACGGCAAGAATTAGCGTGCTAATTAAACCAACACTTGGAGCTGCTCTGCATGCCTTTCTTAAGATGGGGTTTTCGCATCAAATTACTAAGGGCAACTCCAACACGGTGACCCAAACGGGCGTCCATTTTGTCCGGTTTTTATCCGTTTGGGTTGGCCAGGCGGAGATGATTGTCTATTTGCATCCGTGCGCCCAACCGGCCCGACGATGCATTTTAAGCCATGTGGACACGTTCAAATTCTCTATGCCTTTTCAATGAATCCGTTGGTCTAGCATCTGACTTGTAGAAGAGTTCATTGTTTGTGGGTGATTGCATCAGTTCTCCCGTTTTCATCGATCATGGTTTATGATGTAACTGACTTTTGATACGAAAAATATACGAAATTATCTATATTACAGAAATAGTGCAAGAAAGCCACACAATTTGTGGTAAATTCAGGAAACTGTGACATGGTGCTGTTATTCAACATATCTGTGTGTTGACAGGAAGCTTCATCAGGTTATTGGTGTCCATTCTACATTGTATAACATGGAATGGCTCATGATTTGACTGACATTTGGTCATAAATGATTGGAAACTACCTATTCTGCTGGAAATAGTATAACAATGTCACAGGTCATGTCCTAAATGCAGTACATTACTACATGGTCCAGTTAATCAACATTTTGTTTTCATGGAGGCAGTCTGGTGTTATGGAGCTTCTGTCCTTGAACCAACCAAACTGCTCTCAGCTGTACATATACAGCTCTGCCGACCGGGTCATCCCAGCAAAGTCAGTGGAGTCGTTCGTGGAGAGGCAACGGAAAGCAGGGTGTGAGGTGAGGTCGTGTGACTTTGTGTCGTCCCCTCACGTCGACCACTACCGCAGCAATCTGGGGTTCTACACCTCTCAGCTGACCAACTTCTTGGAGGACTGTGTGCTAGCCCGCCGTGATGATTTGTCGTCATCACCGTCTGCATAGGGTGTTTCCAGGAATACCGACATATTTGTTCCTGGCACAAAGTTTCTTTGTAGCTCAGGCTACATGGAACCTCTTATCCTCAACCCTCCAACCTTGCTTTGAGATCCGTACTCTCCAACTAACTAACAACAAGAAGATTTCTCTTTTTTGTTTCTTGAAAACGAAACAACATATGAACTTTAAACTTTGCAGATCGAACAAACATTAGAACATCAATGTGTGAAAAAAACTTTCAGATTTTTTGGTCTGATATAAATATACAAAATGAGATTTTCTTTGAATAAAAATATTATTTCAAGTATTTAAAATGCATGAAAAAATCTGAAAGTTTTTTTTTCCTAGATTGTAGTTAGAATGTATTGTTGTTCTGCAAAAGTTAAAGTTCATATGTTGTGCCGTTTGAGAGAAACAAAAAAGACAAATATGTCTGCACGGATCTTGATGCATAAATGGATGGCAAAGATAAGGGGTACCGTGTAGCCTGAGCTACAGAAAACCACACTTGTTCCTGGTGATCCATTGAAATGTACCAGGATTATACATCGGCTAATTATACATCTGACCCAATTTACTCTTTCCTTGTTGGTTCGTTTGTGGGTTTATGTTAGGAGGCACAACTGTAAAAAAACGTGGGAAGAAAAGCAAAACAAAATTGTGGTTGGCTTGCTGTTGGTTTCTTTGTGCATACTGTGATGGCTGGTTACTGTCTCTCTATCTCTGTTTGTGGCTGTGACCTTGCAAATATTCTTGAAGCTACTGAACAAAGCTTCTATTTTTTTTAATTAAATTATGTTCACAGGACATCAAGCTGTTTCTGGCACTCTCAATATTCAGAAATCTTTTAATGACGAAAGGGAGTTCTGAACTGAGATCACAACACATGGCTCGGAGTTGCTGCATACAATCTTTTCTTTTTTCAACTTTTCAAATCTGCTGATTGGAGATCGATGCTAGTTGGAAGGATCTCCTTTTCCCATGCTGTTCTGCTCGAGTGAAGGTTTTGATTGCTGTATCAAGTGGCATATGCCATATAGCAGAGTATTTGCTTGTGGTTTGCTATTTGCCCCTAGTTATTGGCAGAGCCTGATTCCTTGTTGGGAGGCAGCAGGCAGGATGGCATCCTCGGTCCCCCCTCCGTTGAACCCTCTCCGCCATGGCGATCGCCGCCTTCACCGTGGTATCCTCCATCGAGCTGCCTGACAGGCTGTACCACCACAGGTCTGCTGATGATGTCGTGTCGCTGCCTGCCAGCAAACTGGAGGCTGACGGCGTTTTTGGCCCTGGCGCTCTCTGGTCTGCACTTCCTTCCGTGCATGCAAAGTGGTACATTTTTTTTCCTTTCCTAAATTTATTTGTCATTTGCTATAGGGTAGAGAAAAAAGGGAGGCATTTGCAGTGTTACGGAAATCCATCGATTGTAACATGCCGATGTAGTAAATCAGTGGCCATAATTTCTTATGAAGATTTCCAGCGCCTTCTATATATAGGAGTGAAAGTGCTGAGATACCAAATCCAGTGTCTCGACAAATCAAATTGGATAAAGAGTTGCAAGACATGAAATATCCCATAAAAGCACCAAACACAACAATGTTACAATAACATCTATCTACACAAATGTGCGGGTTACATCGCCGGTTCAACAGAAATTAATAGCACGGTTCAGAACTGGCCGATTTGTATTCTGGGAAATCTGGGCCTGCAAGTCGCCCAGGAAGTCATCCTTGTGTTCACTCCTATAGTAGCGATAGTAGTCGCTGAGCATGAATTCCCTGAGGCTTGGAAGATATTGTAGCCCAAGAAAATACCTGGCGATGCACTGTGAAGGATCACCACAATACCGCAACAGCTCAAGCTTAGGGGTTGCTCCTTGTTCAAACTCAAACGATTTGACCTCCTCTTGCCGATAGACTTCCAGCACCACTAGACTTGGGAATTCCTCCCTATGGAACTTGATGTGGACCTGTTCGCCCACGAATGACTTGTCACGTAGACTCAGGAAGGTCAGGTTGGGTAGCTTGCCCAAGACCTGCATGGCAGAATCATGCTCCAATATCCTGGAGCCCCATAGCTTCAGCTTCAAGAGATTTTTCAGCCCCATGATCCATTCGGGCAGTTTGCCCAAGTTGCCGATCAGCTTGAGGCACTGTAGGTTTTTTGGAGGTGAGGCCGTTCCATCCAAACATCCACACAGACCTGATTCCTTTTGTAGCTTCATCGTCAATGACTCGAGGCGGCTGAGACCAGCAACTGCTGAACATAACATTTGGCCGTTTGTCTTGTTGATGCCACTCACTCCTAACTTGCGCAATTGAGCGAGTCTTTTTATGTCATCTAGAGTGGCCTCCCGCCTTGCGATGTTCACTGCATCCAGTGTCTGTAGGGCTTTCAGCTTGTGGATCCCACTTGGAATTGTAACACCATGTACACTTAGACGCATTAGCATAGCAGGCATCAGGCCGCAGCAGAGCGCAGTGCATATATCACGCCTGTTCCAGTGTGTTCCAGCACTGAGAAACTGAGGTCTGCAACATGCTAGGCAACAAAGCATAGAGATTAAGGGCATACTGCACATACTGCGCAGCCTGCTTACATCTGACATATCCCCACAGATTCTAATGTTTGCCCCAGCACAGATATGTCGTAGCTTACTAAGCCGGATGATGGTCCTTGGCAGCTTGAATATTTGCGTACCTTTAATATCCAGTGTCTCAAGTTGCCTCAGATTACCCAACCAATCTGGCAAATAATAAATTTCCGTACATCCTCTCAAAGAAAGGTACTTGAGGTGAAGAAGCTTGCCCATGTGCACAAGGTGATGGTCAAATAGACCTGATACACCTTCTAAGTCTAGCACTCGCAGCAACCTCATCTTTTTAGAAATGAAAAATGGCTTCGACTCCCCAAACACTGTTAATGATCTTATGCGAGATAGGTCTACTGAACTCTCAAACTCATTCTGATCTCCCTCCCAATCGCTGCTTATAATGAGGTGACGTCCAGTCCCTTGGCAGTCCAAGATACATCCTCTCTCTAGCCTTAAAACAAGATTTTCCTCCATTGACTTTGAGATGATTATTTCACGGATCAGGTCATGGATTTGGCATGAGTCAATTCCTTTTCTACTATACATTGATCGTTGAGATGGCAGGACCATACTTCTGCTTATAAATTCCATGAAATAGCTACTAGCCATTTCCTCCGCAGATTTTCCACGCATCTCCCTTGAATAACCCTCCGCAATCCACCGACGCACCAACCGTCGCTTGCTAACCTCATGGTCTTCAGGAAAGATGGCCAGGTACAGAAAACATGACTTAAGATGATAGGGTAAACCATCATAACTTTTAAGAAGAACTGCTCTTATGGTCTCAAGCTCTGGATTCATCTCCAACTCAGTACTAAGATGCTGATTAAACTTTCTCCATTCTAGAGCTGTTTTTGGTTGGTTTGCCAAAAATCCACCTATAGCTACTATTGCAAGAGGAAGCCCTTTGCATTTCTTCAGAATCAGTTCTTCTTGTTCAACTAGCTCATCATCCAAATTTACAGTCTCCTTAAATACCTGAGATTTATGAAAATAATATTTCTCAGCATAGGAAAACAAAGTATTGCAAATGCACCTCTGTAACAAATTACCTAGCTTACGGTTGAGAATATGTGTGTAAAGCATTGTTGAAATCGTTTTAACAAACAAGTTGGTCTACCAAATCAACTTTACATTAATCCAATACAAATCAATATACACTAGACGTGATTTTTTTTTACTCACATATAATGAATATGAAATTATGAAAGGGAAACCTTAAATATAAGAGTATAAAACAACTAATGACATTAAAACACGGTTTTCCATAATATGAAAAACACCCTTTTTTCTGAGACCTGCTATTTCACATAAACACTATTGAAATTAGAAAAGAGGCCAGGAATTCTTGAGGACATAGCTTCCATGGCGATCTGAAAAAGTGATCTACACCAATAATTGGGTAGGTTCTAATTTTAAAATTACAGATTAATGATGCACCAAGTTATGGCATTATCTAATGCCTCGTAATACTCCTGTACTTAACTATTACTATTGGATGTATTGCATGATACTCCCTCCTTTCCGGTTTATAGGGCTTATCTCAAAATTTTAGTTTTTCCATTTTATAAGGCTCAATTTGGTTGTTTCTCATCACATGTTCAGATTCCAAGGTGCATTAAATCATTGCATGCAAGTATTAAGAGAAAATTGACCAATGCATGTAATTTATGCATGCATGCATTGCAATTGATGCATTGGTAAACATACTTTTTTAGGAAAACAAGAGCATTAATTGGGTGCTTTTGCAAACTACAAAAAGTATTCCACCACTCACCATCTATCTTGGTTGGTGAGATTTTTGAATTGAGCTTTATAAACCGGAAAGGAGGGAGTACCAGTTATATATAAATGTCACCTTTTACTTATCAGCGTCAACATGCAGTCACTTAGTTCTATCTATTTGATATAAATATTCATAAAGATATTATGTATCTGTATGAGTTTTTCTGACTACGTAGGTTCCCAATGACACTCTAATTTTAACAAGATGGACTAACAAAAAGATAATTAATTGAACATGATGCTACTTTGCTTATACCTTCCTCATCAAAAGAATATGAGCGTCATCATAATTCAGGGTGCTGAGCTTCCGTGCATTTCCTTCCACATTTGAACAGTGCTTAGCAATACTCTCTTCCCTTGTGGTGACTATGATGCAACTTCCCGCTGTTTTGGGCAAATGTTGTATTATGGCATTAAATTCGGCAGCAGATGATATGTCATCGAGAACAATCAAGTACTTCTTTCCATCTAAATAACCTCTCAGATCTGTCACATTTCCAAACTGCATTGCCAAGCTTCTAAGAAGCTCCTCACAATTGAAAGGACGCATGACAGTGGCACAAGCACCTGCCTCAAACATTTGACTGATCTCTTGGCTTTGATATATATCTCTGACTAGTGTGGTTTTCCCGAGACCACCCATTCCCCATAATGATATCACCTGAAGTTCTTGTCCATGTTTATTTGAAACTAGTTCGATGATTTCAGATCTTTCATTCACTCGCCCGATGAGCTGAGATTCCTCCAAAGCAGCAAACACCATCGTGTCGATGCGAGTAATGCCATTTCTGTCCATGGAGTTGTTGGTCCCACTAGTAGTCACATTTGGGCTTGGCATTGGCTCCGGTGATATTTCCTCTTCAGGATAACCCTATACACAATCAAACAAATCATGATTACTTGATGTCTTCTTTTCTCCATGATACTTTTTGTTATTCTTTTATCTCTAGCAAGCCACACACACAATATCCTTATAATTTGCAGCTCAATGGTGTATTCATTCAGACAACGGAAGGCATAATTAACTCAGTTGTTTAGGTGGAAGCAAGTATATATATGCACGTCTATTTTTAAATCCGGAAACTGTAAAATTCCAGAAGTACCCAAAATATGTATGAATATCAAGGAGTTTAGTTACCTCTCAATTAGAGACATTGTGTGGACCTTAACTGTGTAGAACCATATAAGTTATATAACATTGATAAAACTTGGATAAGATAAATGTTTATATATGCATTGAGAACTATTAACTCTGTCCTAAATTAGTTGTCTTACATTTGTATAGATACATCTAGATACAGATGTATCTAGACACGTGTTTGTGTTAGATACATCTAGATACAGATGTTTCTCGACACGTTTTTCTGTTAGATACATCTATATATCTATATATAGACAAATCTAAGACAGCTAATTTGGGGCAAAGGGAGTATTAATCAAGCTATCAGTACAAATGAAATTACAAATTTGATGTGTGAATCGAACAAACCAGAAGAACACCAGGAGGTAGTGTTAGCAGATGATAATATTACCTTTTCGTAGAAAGCATAAAGAGTCTCATCAGAAGACAACTGCTTGTGCTCTGGTTCTAAGCTCTCATGACCTACACATAAAGTTGCAACTTCAACTTGTGGTGTGAAAACCATGATTCGGCTCCCTCTCTTGTTGTGTGGAAATAATGTTTTTATCTGATCCCACTGTTCAATGCTAGAGACATCCGTCAACACAACCAGATAACTCTTTTCCTTCAGGTATCCCTTGAACTCGTCAATGAGATCATCTTCTTCTTTCTTGTTCATCCGCATTCTCCTCAGTATCTGGGCCTCCATTGATGCCTGTTCACTTTGCTTGGACTCTTGAAGAAGGCTTACATATAACTGCCTAATGATGTTTTGGATGAACTCCATTGGATTGAATGCCGACATCAACCTTATAAAGGCACAACAATCAAACTTGTCGTGTCTCTTCAAATGATCATAGGTCCTCTTGATGATGGATATACTACCCTTAATCTCAAAGTCAACAGTACTTGTTCCCCACACCCCAATCACCTTGAGGTTATTGTCGTCCCTCTTGTTGAACAATCGGACGAGATTCACTTTTGATTTCTCCCGCTGCCGCCTTGACTCCTCGATGCCAGACATGGTTTCTCCTAGAACAACAGATTGCCCACCGGTGGCGGCAGGCTTGGAGCCAGAGCCAGAGCCCTTGATGAGGTGGTAGCGCATGCTCCTTTGGCTAACATCCTCGACATCGGCTTTGAGCTCCTTCATCTGCTTGGCCACATGGCGCCTATCCAGCAGCGTACGGGGGATACGCCACCATGATTGCATGTGCCTGTCCAGACGAACGGCAAAATCCTGGAGAGTATCCTCCACATTGTAGGCCACATCACGGACCTGCTTCACCCACATCTTGACCACCTTGTTTTCATCCCCCTCCTCATGCGCGGCCATGAGAAAGGCCTGCATCATCTCCAGCTCTCTGGTGACGAAGACCTGATCCCGCCGGACTCCTAGCTGCAGAGCCACCTCCTCCGCCACCGCAGATTTGGCATAGCTAAGCGCTCCGTGCAGCACGGACTTGCCCACGCTCAGCACCGTGGACTCCATGGCTTGGCTCTCTTGTTTCCTGTGAGTTTGTGGGAGTGAAAACTGTGATGGAGTTGGGAGTGCGAATGCTCAGTGCAAAACAAACGGTCTAAAGCAATTGTCAAGTGTCCGTGGACACGACAACCTGCGCGTGATTCCTGGACCGTGCACGCGGGTGGCTCATCAACCGAGAAAGGTGAACTGTTTTTTAGACGAGCCGGCTCTTCGCCCAGGGTAATTGCCCATCCGATTCCAACGATAACGTTAACCTACCAGGCTTCAATGTTTTCTTTTACCTTCTTCAAGAGAGACTCGTGAGCTGTGAGTGGTGCCATCCTAGGTCACTGAGTATCCACATGTGAAGATGCCTCGGCAACAGGACAAGTCTACATGTTCGTTTGTGGGGCGGCAGTTTCATTGTACGATCGCCTGTATATCAAATGGAGCAAGTTGTACGAGGCTTAAACGGAAGAGAGCTGCTATACACACGACGTTTTTGGAACGATGCATGAACGATACTCCACATCCAGCCATTGAATCATAGAATGAAGTGCTTCACATCCATCTGATTGTGAATCGTGCATGCATCGTGCGTGGAGTGTCGTCTGTCTAGTATTTTCGTAAACGGAAACAAGAATGCCCAAAGTTGAGTGATTACCTTATTTTGTCGTTGTGTCTAAGCATAGACAAATCAATAGTAAGGGCGTCTTCAACGCCGACCTGTAAATTTCCTCCCGCATCCGTTCGCGGACACGGATACGAGAACCAGCCATCCGACGATGCTCGCATACATTCTAAAGACTATTTTAACTAACCGGATGAAATTCATGCAAACACAACGGATTTTCATATAAACCAGACCACATTTATTCAATGGCGTCGCTGTCCGCTGCCATCCCCCTCAACTGCCTTCTCCACACCCCCCGCCAGACTGCTCCTAGCCCGCCCCCGTGGTCCTCACACGCAGTCGCGCCGCCTTCGCTGCCACCGCCACCTCCAGACCCTCCGCCAAACCACCCCGAGCCCGCCCCTTGGTCCTCACATGTAGGCGCGCTGCCCCTCGTCGGTGACGGCCAGCTCAAGCCTCGCCTGACCACGCGTGGACCAATTTTGACCCTGACAGTGGATTTCATGGTCCACATGTCAAGGAGAGAAAGGTTGTGAGAGATCCCCTAAAAAAAGGTTGTCAGCGATAGTTTTTAAATTTTTATTTAAGTTGGGTCCATCTGTAAGTGTGTGTGTGTGAGAGAGAGTTTTTTCTTTTCTTTTTTATGGATAGGTCCCACATGTAAGTGGCATGTGCATAGAGGGGCATAAATATCATGCAAATGCTGCGAAAACGGTCAAACGGCTTTTGAGCATACTTTGAAATTAGAGGCAAATGTGATTAGTTCGTTCCCGTTAGGGGCTAAAATGTAATTGTGACAAAATAAATTCATTGTGAGCACGTGATGCAGAAAAACAGAGGAGGCAAAGAAAAATAGAGGCGGCTTTTTAGAAAACAAATAAATAGAGTGGGCTTTGTTGGCAACGCCGATGCACTTCATAGGGCAAAGGCTCTATTGCGAGTCATCAAATCTGCAACTTAGTTTTTTTATACAGTGTGACTAAAATCAACTATTTACTTCAAAACGACCTAGTTTTTTTTATGCAGCAGGAGAGTCTTCTCCTTCAGCTGGATCACCGCTGCTCAGATTTCCTTCAGCAGAAGATTTGTTCTTCTCTGGTGTGACTCAAATGAAGCTCCCTTGAGTGTAATGATGATATCATCAAAGCCCCTGATCTTGCAATTAAGTTCAGCACCACTAGCTGGCCATCGACCTGAGGGGAGTGGGCAAGAACAAGACGTGATGAGCGTTTACGCCAGGGAGATGAGCAAGAAGGGACAGAAGGTCTTCGATCTAGTTGGGTGGGCGAGTGCGTCTGATGGTGTGAAGACCTGAGTGAACGCTATGTTCAGATCGAGGAGCTTGGCACGCCTCTACCTGCTGCTGCTGCTGCGTGCCTTCTGCACAGGTTTCTATTGTATTCTGCACCATCCACATGACTTGCCTCGAGCATTGATTGATTCCCTCTTGTTTGTTTCTACCTTTTGAACTGCAAAAATGTCTTATATTTTTGATATGGAGGGAGTATACGGTAGTACCAACTACCAAGCCATAAACGTACGTCTCGATGCATTCGTTCTTGAGATCTACAAGTGGATGTTTTTGTAAGTGCAAATGAGGTTGCGTCTTTCTGTGAGCTGAGCTGCATGCGCTGCGTAGGTGCCGACAAGGGGTCGCTGATCATCGATCGAGGTCACCTTGGCGCATGAGCTCAACAGCGTTGGGCTCCTTAAACTTGCATTGTGTTTCTCGATGCGAGGGGTGTGGATCGAGAAGCTCGAGGTTAAATAGTAACGGCTTGATGTGTGAAGGGTATCGATTAGTAATGTGCCTGTGTGTTGCAACGGATCCAAAATAGAATAATTTATATTCACAAATTTGAAAGAAAGCAGTCTAGTTTTGATATACATATATCACTAAAAATATATCATGTTTCACTCAAAATATATTTCTTAGGCTGTTTTGATAAGGTAAGAAAGGAATGTGGTTGGTTTGAAAATACTAAGGGGTTTGCTGTAAATTAGAGCAGAGAAGTGAGATATTGTTTGAAAAAGGCCACAACTTGCCTCACGGTCGTTAAATGCAGATCTAATGATCAGAAATGACAGATGACAGACACACCATCATCACCAACTAAGTCTATTATAGGAGTAGAGATAGTTTGATATTACATTCAGGCTGGAAGTTAGCTAGCTATAATTGATGGATCGACCCATCCAAGAAACATTCTTATTTCGATAATCTTGTGCGGTATGTATATCGCAGGGGAATAACATCAGGGAATTACCATGGGGGAAACATGTCTGTCCTCCTCCATAATTAACAAAGACACTCTTCGAACTGCACAAATCACACATATGTACAACGTAAAATAACTTAATTTAGTGATCTGACCTTGAAACTATCTAGCATTAGCTGATTGATTCCAAACAATAATATTTCCTTAAGCTATGTATTGGGTGTACGTACCACGCATCCTTTCCACAACAACTCCTTCCACGTATCGTCATTTCTAGAAATCTTAGACATATAAATCAGTCTTAAACTGACGTGGGGTGGAATATGCAGCAAACCCTCAGGGAGTCTGTTGATGCTTGGGCACTCAGCAAGTCCCCAGGGTTGAGAGCTTTGGCAGTGTCCCTCTTCCATCCTCCAGTCAGGGGAAACAGACTTGAGAAGTTCTAAATCTTGTAGCCGAGGAAATTCTTGCACAGAGGAAGACATGGTTTGCCCTCCATAACCACCCCACCGAGCACCACAAGACACTATAAATAATAGTAAGAAATCATGATGCAAAATGGACGTATCAAAGGCTCACGGGAGGAGACCGCGAAGCTCAAAGGAGAGATGGTGGGCACATTCTGCATAAGCGATTTGGGCTAGCTGACTTACTACCTCAGCATCAAGTACAGTCAGAAAAGTGGCAAGATCACGCTGCGTCAGTCAGCGTATGTCGACAAGCTGCTCGAGAGGGCGGGCATAGCAGGGTGCAAGGCCGTGCACACGGCGCCCATGGAGACCCGCTTGAAGCTCAACAAGGAGAGCAGTAGCCCACCGGTCGACTCCACGCTCTTCTGCTGTGTCGTCGGCAGCCTTCACTACCTGATGCACACGTGGCCAGAAATCGCATTTGCTGTGGGCTATGTCCGCTTCATGGAGAAGCCAACGGCCGAACATTTCAGTGTCGTCAAGCACCTGCTGCGGTACCCATGGCCTCGTCTGCTAGCACAACTGCTTCGGTCTGTAGCTCATCGGCTACAGAGACTCCGACCTTGCCGGCGACATCAACGGCCGAAAGAGCACCACCGGCACTCTGTTCTTTCTGGGAGAGAGCCCCATTGCGTGGCAATCACAGAAATAGAAGATCACCTTGCTGTCATCATGCGAGGCTGAGTATGTCGCCGGAACAACTGTGGTGTGTCTCGGAATTTGGTTGGCATGGCTCCTGGGTGAGCTGTTCCACAAGGAGCCAGCCGCGCTTCATCTAAAACAATCCAGTGATCCAGCTGAGCATGAATCCGGTGTTTCGTGATCGGAGCAAGCACATAGAGACTCGCTGTCACTTCATCCGTGAGTGTGTCGAGGAAGACAAGATTGTCTTCAAGCATGGTGGCTCGTCGGATCAGCTCGCGGATGTCCTAATAATGTCCCTTGGTCGGGTTCTGTTCCAGGATCTACGAGCGCGCAACGGCATCACCTCCATGAACAACAACTAGATTAGGGGGAGTTCTGTTGAATAATCTGGCATGTCGTTGGACGAAAACGTAAAATCCTGGAGGAAGTTAAAATCCTCTGGGAGGAGCATAAAATGAGGCTCTTTTTTTTCTGCCGTGCCCGGGCTGACGTCATGAGGCATGTGCGGTGTGTGAGTCAATGTCGACTCCAGCTACCTAATACCTGCTGCTTGTCGCAAAAAAAAATTGCTACCTACTACACGTAAAGAGGGAGGCTAACTTTTGAAGAGCGAGCGGAGCGAGGCCCGTTGCCGGTGTACGGATCAGTATTGACGTAGGTCACCTGTGTTATATACACCTCTTGTAAGCCGCCGGCGTTTGTAAGCGGTACGGGACACGTTGGTCTGTGTTAGAGAAATGAGTGCAAGTCCTAAACTCCTATAATGGACTAATATATGTATTTGGCCGCCAACTAATCGCCTGCGTACGGGCCGGCTTCAACAATTCAATACTGTTCTGTTGCTTGTTGTTTGCTTTGTCTCTGTTCAGCACCAATTGTGTTGTGTTTGTATCTTAATCAGGCCAGTTGATCAAGTTGTCATTTGGGGCCATATGAGGGTAGATAGATAAGGACGAGACGCATGGTTAATCAACTAAGTAATTTAATCTACCTCAGACTTCCACGAATTAAGTTGCTGTCAGCCAGCTCTGAATTAATGTGATGGCGAAAGCCCAAAGCTACCACGAATATATCACAAAACTAAGTAGGGACAGAAGACAATCAATCATGGATGGTTGCACAACTGAATGAGCATAATTAACCACCACACGCAGGCAGGCAGGAGTAATTTAACGAGGGAGGGAGGGATATTTAGTTGACAGTGACAGGACTGATTCCCTGCGATGGCGGATGGACGGAGCAATCGATGCAGCCTGGGCGTGCGTGCGACGTTGTCTTGGGCCGGGAAAGCACAGGGACGGAAGTGACATTTTGTTGAGCAGGGGCCGTGCGTGTGTAGTCCATCGATCAATCAACATAGGAAGCCATGTGGTGGAGCAAGGGAAGAAAGGGCTGCGCCAACGAATGGGTCGCGCACTGGCCGGAGATTGGATGGGGGGCGGGGTGAGGTACGCATGGAGAAGGACGACGATGGTGGCGGCGAGGTGGGAGATGAGATGAATCCGCGCGAATTTATTCTAGAGAGAGAAAATTGCAAGAATCAAGCATTAGAGACCAAGCCCATCGCTGGCTTCCCATGGCTAATTTTTCGGAATGGCTGACACGTCATGTACCCTTCTATGGTTTCTGTCCTCCTAGACGATTGCCGAGGAGAACACCTCTCCCTCTTCGAGATTGGATTGGATCTCTCTCGATTCCAACTCCGGGAGGTCTAGTCATGGTATCATGGCAAGCGGCAAAAACTAATCCACGTCTAGGGTTGATGGCAGCGGCGAGGGGAAACAGGATGACGCGAAGGTGAAAGCAGCGGAGGTGGCATGCCAATCTAGCTCGAAGGGAGGAGTGAGTGCATCGCCAGCGGACTCTCTAAACGACAACCTCCGGTACCCGAGTCTCAGCAAAGATGAGCAACAGGATGTGGTTCTAGAAGAAGATTAGGAGGAATTGGAGAACGCGTTGAGTTCATGGCGTTGGCTAGGGTTCATACCATTCGAAACTCCAGCCGCGGTGCTTTCTATGGGGCAATGAGATCTGCATGGAATTTAGCACAAGAAGTCAAATTTAGGGCTATCGAAGATTAAAAAACCGGTCCAATTGACATGCTTGGGTGATTGGGAAAGAGTGATGCGGGATCGGCCGTGGATCTTCGGAAACTGTCTAGTGTTTTTGGCGCCATATGATGGCGGGTCAGAGGCAAGCCAGGTTGAGCTCTTCACATACCAGGTGTCGGAGGGTGATGGGTTGAAGGAGAAGATGCGGTCAGCTAGCATTGCAAGACAATTGGCACAGAAAGCAGGGGTTGTGGACTGTGTGGATGAGTGGTAGTCAAAGGGCAGGGGGAAGGCATTCGGGTTCGTGTTACCCGAGCTGTGGGTAAATCTCTGGAAGATGAAAAGTGCAGAACTAACAAGAAAAACTCGATTTTACTATTCCCACCGTCCCATAATGTAAGACCTTTTTATTGACACTAGTGTGGTGTCAAAAATGTTGTAGTGTCAAAAAATGCCTTCCATTATGGGACGGAGGTAGTAAATACGAAAACTAAATGCATATATCTGTATCGTGTTTTTAAAAAAGATTCAGTTTCACCAATTTGGCACACACTTTTCAAATGTTAAACTATCGTCTGGGCTGTGAAACCTAAAGCCGTAATTTTGCAGATACCTGTGCTAGTTGTTGGTTGACGTTCCATGGGTTTATGGGTTCACTGATCCTCTGCTGAAACACATATGGAAACTAAAATTTACCAATAAGATAAAGAGTATTGGAAACGCGCCATGTCTTCTTGCAGCATGCCGTGGAGGGTCACGGTCACAGTGGTCATCGGTCTCCATCGAGCTTGACTAGGATATGTGTACTAGTTAGTTTTAAGGTGCAGCGACTATTTTATCGGATTTTGCTCCATAGAGAGAGGGGATACATGCATGCAGAATCTTTCACATCATGCTAACATCATTGGCTTTAGTTTCTAAATTTAAATTTTACAAATGATTTGTCTCACAAACCATTAAACTGATTAGCAATTAGTCTTGACTTGTGAGTTCGTCTCAACGAGAACTTTAAAACAAGACATAATGTTGTTTTGTTTTGGCGATTTTTTCATCGCCACCAATTGCCAGGTTATGTCATCAAGGTTGTCATGTTGCAAGTGAACAATTACCACGATAACAATATATCTAGTTATTATACATGAAGTAGTTTCCCGATAAGAAACTGGAATTAATAATTGAAGTCAGCGGTTGGTAACTTTATTAAATCAATGGATAGTTACATCATCCACCAACCACCTAACAATCGATACTGACGGCTCCTCTATCCACGTTGATGGTGGCACTAGACCGCTAGCCTAGCTAATTCATGAGAGACTACAGTCGTCTCCCTTGGGCAGTGAACGAAAGAAACCGAAGTATATACTGGAGAGACGACGTTAATATCAGCATAAATGGTGGCCGCTTCTAAAACTGTGAAGCCTCCTTGCATGGTGTTGATCACCTCCATACAGTGACCCTCCACAGCACGCTGCGAGAAGACATGGCACGTTTTGAATACTCTTTATCTTATTGGTAATATTTAGTTTCCATATGTGTTTCAGCAGAGGATTAGTGAACCCATGGAACGTCAACCAACAACTAGCACAGGTATCTGCAAAATTACGGCTTTAGGTTCCACAGCCCAGACGATAGTTCAACATTTGAGAAGTGTGAGCCAAATTGGTGAAACTGAATCTTTGTTAAAATACGATACAAATATGCATTTAGTTTTCGTATTTAGTAAAATTAAGTTTTTCTTGCTAGTTTGCACTTGAGAACTTATCCAACGTTGGGGGGGGGGGGGGGGGGGGGGGGGGAGTAACAAGGACCAAAACTTGAACCGGGAACTATAGCGCAGCAAGTATATTAAGAAAATAATATTTCAACCAGTAGAAGTACAACGATTAGCATGACCAAGTCCTAGCCAATGGTGCATTGACATATGAATTGATTTGATTCTTGCGTTGCCACTGTATACAACTTGCGCGTTGCGACTTGTTAAACCAGTCAGTGACTTTGACACTTGGACGTACAGATGAACCACAAACAAATAAACATCTTGTATTAAGAAAGGAGTTAGTTGTACTGTACTGGCCGGTAGACGGTATATAGTGGTGTACAACCATATTAGCTTAAACGCAAGTAGTAGTATATATAACTGCTCCTACGTGTGAGTGTGACCAAACATGGCTGTTGCTGAGTTGACTGCCACCTTATATAAACGGCTTGGAAGCAGACAGCATCTCCATAAGAGCTTGAGGAAGCGTCTTTCTCTGCACACGCAAGAGTCCAAGGGCCGGGTGTCACAGGTTCGCGGCTAGCTCACAATGTCCAAGGTAATTAGCCATCATGCACGTTCTTTGGTTTTGCTTATGTCTTTGGCGCCGGGGTTCCGTCGAGCAAATTTAAAGGTGTACACTCATAGTGAACGCTCGTGTTTTCACTTGTGAATGGCAGAAGATCCTGATCAGAGCTGATCTCATCGGCGACAAGTGCAAGAGCAAGATCTTGTCAACTGCTGCCAAGCTCAAGGGTAGGGTACCTCTCTCCCTCACAATCCAACCTCTATCTATCTCGCACCCCTCTCCACTCTTCTTTACCAAAATGTATGTACTAATTTTCAGGGATCAAGTCCATGGACATTGACCAGGACAAGTGCACGCTGACGGTGGTCGGCACCGTCGATCCGGTGCGGCTCCTGCAGTGTCTCAGGAAGTCGTGCTTCGCCGCAGTTATCATAAGCGTCATAGACGACAAGCCAAAGGAGCCCGAGAAGAAGAAGGACCCCTGCCTGGAGGCCTGCGAGAAGGCCTGCAAGGACAAGTGCGAGATGGCTTGCAAGGAGGCGTGCTGCAAGAAGAAGTGCGAGATGGCTACTTGCAATGAGGCGTGCTGCAAGAAGAAGTGCGTGGTGATTACTTGCAACGAGGCGTGCTGCAAGAAGAAGTGCGACACGGCTACTTGCAATGAGGCGTGCTGCAAGAAGAAGTGCGACATGGCTTGCAATGAGGCGTGCTGCAAGAAGGTGACGCCGTCCTGCTACCCGTCCCGCTGCACGCCGGGCTGCGACTCCAGCCCCTGTGGCCTGCCCAGCTGCCGCTTCTACATCTACGGCTGCGTCGTGCGCAAGCCACCACTGGGACACGGCTGCAACAAGGGGAGGTTACGCGGACTCAGAGGAGAATGCGGCATCCAGTAGCCGTGGATTCATCATCGATCGTCCTGCAAGCTAAGATTCCGCAGGAGCATGTATGGGTTTGTCGTGTCGTTCGAGTTTGCTTTTCGTAGAGTGATGATTCCCTTTCCTCTCAAGACGACGGCTTCGATCATGGTTACTTGCGGTTTGATTCTTCAGTCTGTCTAGTTTAATAAAAGCATATGTCAGCCAACATTTCTATGTGTATATATTCATGGTTACCTTATGAATTTATACTGGTGGTTTAAAGTTTGAGATTGTCTATTTCACGTTCGTCTGAAAATAAATTAGTTTTTATTCAAAATTTACAGCTGATAGCCATATGCAAATGATCAACTTACACTAACCGTAGAACAGTATTACACACGGTTTACATTGATTCAAGACTAAAGAGGCCTAATTCTCACTTAGTTGCAAATGCAAACAATTACAACACGACTACAAGGTAATTACATGCACAAGAAAGCACTGTAAACACTACGGAAAAAATATGCGTTTTCTATTGTTTGGGCATAAGCCAAGTGCTATTTCTCGGGTACCACGCAAAAAAAAAACACGGCAACCACAGGACCCTCGGCGTAGACCAGAGTAAGCCGAGTACAGCTCAAAAAACACTTGGCTTATAAAGAAAACTCGGCATATTCCGGAAAAACCATTTGGCCTACACCCAAGGCTCAGCAAAGCACCTGTCACTTGGCCATCCTCACCACTTGACGGCCCCGTGATGGTGGGCGCTATAAGCCGAGTGTTGTCTAATGGCATACTCCGCTTACATGTAAACCATGTACCCAAAAGAAAGCACTCGGCTTATACCCGTGCCCCTTCACCTTCATCTGCCCCCGCCATTTTATAAATGAACGTGTGCGCGGCGGCTCGGCTGTTACTGATGGAAATATGCCCTAAAGACAATAATAAAGTTGTTATTATTACATTTCCTTGTTCACGATAAAAGGTTTATTATTCATGCTAGAATTGTATTGATCGGAAACTTAAATACATGTGTGGATACATAAACAAATACCGTGTCCCTAGTAAGCCTCTATTAAACTAGCTCATTGATCAAAGATGGTTAAGGTTTCCTAACCATAGACATGTGTTGTCACTTGACAACGGGATCACATCATTATGAGAATGATGTAATGGACATGACACATTCATTAACTTAGCATATGATCATTCAGTTTATTGCTATCTATATCTATATCTATATCTATACCTACTAATAAAGTAAGGTGCGTTTCTCCATTTTTCTTCATCTGTTCACCGTTGAATTTCTTTTATATATCTGAGGTGGTACTAAATTTTTGTGCGTCTATCCGCTAGAACTTAAAAATGTTTCTCTAGAATTTCGCAATTGGTCCGCGTGCGCTGTCCGGCCCAACGAAGCAAACCTAATTATTATTGCCCATGCATTTGTAAAGACCTTATTTTTCGCAACGAGCGATAAACAGTTGAAGCTTCCCACAGGGCACCTAAGACTAGGCCGGCCCGTTTCCCCTTTTTGTTTTTCCATTTCCATTTCTATTTTTCTTTTTTCTGTTCCTTTCTCTTTCTCTTTTATATTTTTTTCTTTTTTCCTTATTTTTTAATTTTGTGACTTAAAAATTCACAAAAATATTCAGAATTTTTTTTTTCAAATATTCAAAAAATGGTCAGAATTCCAAAACTTTGTTCCTGTTTTGAAAAATGTTCAAAACATTAAAAAAATCCCCGTGTTAAATTTTCTCGGTATTCACAAAATGTTCTCCATTTTAAGAAAAGTTCTCATGTTTAGAAAAATGTTTTTGTTCTTCAAATATTCTTTGAAATTTGTTTTATAAAAATTAAATTTTATAAAATGTTCCATATTTGAAAATATTCCTTTTGAAATGTTCACAAATCCAAAAATAATGCTCGCCTCTAAGAATTAATTCATTTTCTAAAATTCTTTTCAATGCCCCCCATTAAAAAAATCGAAAAAATCAAAAATATTTATGCTTTTATAAAATTCTCAGGTTTTCAAAATATTTTTTGTGAATTTAAAAAACTACTAGCAAATATGCCCGTGCGTTGGAACGAGATGGAAAAATTCGTCTAAATAATATTATTAGTATAAAATACTAAAATTGTTCAACCAGTGTATTTATTTATTTTATATTTCGAAGACCACAATCATGATGACAGGAACTCGTCCAACAGCGACATGCCGGGGTGCAGCAGCAACTCAACTTTGTCAGCCCAGTGAAATGTGCTCGGTTAATCCAATACAGTTGCTGGTTTAAAAACATGGATCAATATATGATAAGGAAGCTATCCATAATAACATTGTAATGGCATTAAAATTAGGTAGCTAATCTAGTATTGTATGACTGCAATCTTGCCATTTTAATTATGCAGAACGAAAATCTAAAGCTAGCTGAGGAGGACTGGTTTGGTGCCTCTAGGGCTGGCTACTTCTACAATAGTCGATAGAGCTCCAGGTACCAAAGGTTCAACATTGAACTTTGATTTACCTCCATTAGCCCCATGATAATCCTCTTGTAATGAGCTAAATAGACATCTGGGAGGCTCGGATTCTTTATGAAGGACTGATACGATGAGGTTCTCAACAACTACATTCATGCATGACCATGGTACGTAACATCCAAATTCCCGAATCAGTCATTTTTTTAATGTGTATTCAGTAGGCTTATTTTCCTCCGAAAATTTAACAAACATCCACACATCTGCTTTTGGAATAAGAAATAATGATCCAAAAATAAGAAAATTCAAACTTAGCATTACCAATCTACATAACAAAATTTGAATCCATTGCCGATTGTAACACCACAAAGATCTGTCATACCATAAATCTTGGGTCATACCTAGCCTGCTGGAACCCGCTAAAAAAAACCTTGCCTGCTGGAGGCTGAAAAACAAATTAGCTAGAACCACGACTCCCTTTGCCTGTTCATTGATTACCAGTTCACTACTCCTCAAGTGCAGACCCTCCTTAAAAGATGTGTCTATTGTGCATTTCCAGATTTGAGTTTTTAGTCGCGGACCAGTTTTGAGAAAATAATCAGGATATGTGACAGGCCACAGCGTGGACATGGCCCAACCTCTCGTCAGTTGAGTTTGCTTTCTCCTGTCGCCCTGGCACATAATTTAAGAATGGGTATTGTGGATTGTGGATCACAGTAGAAAAAAAATCTCAGCTGTCAATCTTCATGATTAACACAAAATCAATGGATATAAAATGATGACGTATGGAGAACTATAGAAGCTTGCGTCCTTTAATATTAGGTATAGATTCATATTTCTAATTTTGTTTTGTTTTTCCAAAATATTGGAATTCCCAAAAAAAAAGTTTGCATTTGTTCAAATTGTTCGGGATTTAAAAAATTGTTCATGTTTTGAAGAATATTCGCCAATTCATATTGTTTTGAATGTTTAAAAAACAAAAATATATTTCTGATCTAGCGCTATGGTAATTTCTTAAATATTCGCGCTAGCCATTGGTTAGCGATGCGCGTTCGTTCTATGCTGGTTGACTATAAATGAAAGAAATCGTAGGCACGTGCCAATAAAAGAGAATATGTTGTTTGACTTTAATTAGAGCAAAATTGTGGGCACTTGAGCACTGGAATAATCATAGAGAATAAACCAGCATAAAGAAGGGACATTCATGCCTGATTATGCTAATGAAACGGGATTTATGTGCTTCAATTAATAATCCACCTGGTTACGCCATCGTAGGAGAGTGTGATCGAAGAAACCTGTCATGAAGGTCATCGTGCAGCCACCAAATGAGGAGGCAGGCACAACCCCGCACTACTAGGGAAAACCCTAGTAGTAGCGCGAGTTTTGAGGCTATCAGCAGCGCGGGCACCCGCTCTACGAATAAGGCGCTACAGCTAACCGTTAGTAGTAGCGCTATCTGTACCCGCGCTACTACTATTGACTATATCAGCAGCGCATTTCCCAAACACGCTACTATTAGTTAGCTGTAGCGATTTCCTGCTCCCGCGCTACTGTTATATCTTCCACCATTTCCCCATTCCGGCTTCAGTAGACTGCAATTTTCAGATACTAGTTCTACTAGATATCAATTTCATAAAGCATTATAGGTACTAGGTAGTACTCCCTCGGTTCCAAATTACCCGTCGTGGTTTTAGTTCAAATTTGAACTAAAACCACGACGAGTAATTTGGAACCGAGGAAGTACTAGATTACAATTTCATATATACTCAACATGCATCCTCAAGCAGTACAAGGTGACATCGACTGCGATCATCATATTTAGTTCTAGATGATATCGACGACGATCATCATATGTAGTTCTACATGATATCGACGACGATCATCATCCTCAAGCCTGGGCGGTGGGTGTTCCTGATAGTAATTAGGATGGCCTGTCCAACACGAAGATTCTTGCCAACGAGGAATCTCTTCCACCCAACCGAGTTTAAGTGTGTGCGACCGTCTGTGTCCATGCGGTAAGTACAGGTGGTGACGGAGCCCTTTGCGGTAAGGCGTAGTCCAGCTGTGGCTCGAATCCGTTGAAGATCAAGTCTCCACGGATGTCAGCTGTGAAGTCAAGACTTCCGAACCTGACCTGACGGCCAGGGGCGTAGCTTTCGATCTGCTCCAGATGGCCATCCGAATTGGCCAGCAGTGTAAAGCCGCCGAACACGAAGATCTGTCCGGGGAGAAAAGTCTCACCCTGGACCGCGTCATTGTTGATGATCGAAGGAGCCATCGAGCCTATCGATGACAGCACAGAGGAACTCTCAATTAAAGCACCAATGTCGGTGTCAAAACCGGCGGATCTCGGGTAGGGGGTCCCGAACTGTGCGTCTAGGCGGATGGTAACAGGAGACAAGGGACACGATGTTTTACCCAGGTTCGGGCCCTCTTGATGGAGGTAAAACCCTACGTCCTGCTTGATTGATATTGATGATGTGGGTATTACAAGAGTAGATCTACCACGAGATCAAGGAGGCTAAACCCTAAAAGCTAGCCTATGGTACGATTGTTGTAATGGTTGTTCGTCCTATGGACTAAAGCCATCCGGTTTATATAGACACCGGAGAGGGCTAGGGTTACATAGAGTCGGTTACAATGGTAGGAGATCTACATATCTGTATCGCCAAGCTTGCCTTCCACGCCAAGGAAAGTCCCATCCGGACACGAGACGAAGTCTTCAATCTTGTATCTTCATAGTCTTGGAGTCCGGCCGATGATGATAGTCCGGCCATCCGGACACCCCCTAGTCCAGGACTCTCTCAGTAGCCCCTGAACCAGGCTTCAATGACGACGAGTCCGGCGCGCATATTGTCTTCGGCATTGCAAGGCGGGTTCCTTCTCCGAATAGTTTGTAGAAGACTGTGAACGCCAGGATAGTGTCCGGCTCTGCAAAATAAATTCCACATTCCACCGTAGAGAGAATAATATTTACACGAGTTCAATCTGCTGACATATTTGGTGGCGTGACGTCACACCACTACCGAGTCTTTACTTGAATTGTTTTTATTATACCGCCTCAGCGCGTTTAGCGATGCGGTTTCCTTTGGCACGTCTTGTCGAAGCAGAGATCGTGTTCCCCTTATTCCGGGATTCTCATCAATACGGACGTGGGTAACCCCACCGCGCCCGTTGCCACACCTCCTCCATCGAAGGCGAGTTCCACACGGTTACGGGGACGGCTCTTGGTATTCTCCCTCTTTATAATGAGACCAAGGCTCGTTTCTTTTCTTCAATCCTCAATCGAATCCGCCCCTTGCCCCGAGCTCCAACACTCAGGGCTCCAGATTCGAGCGCTTCGGAACTTCGACAATGTCCGGCTCCGACTTGCAGGGCCGGTGGATGCCCTCCTCCGTCACGGAGGAGGACATGCTAAAGTTGAGAGAAGCCAGGTACTTGACGGAGGAGGACGTGCTAAAGTTGAGAGAAGCCAGGTACTTAACCTACGAGATTTCGCATAGGCTGCCTGCTCAAGGGCAAGTCATCCCTACCCCCGAGCTCAGCGAGAGTGTTGTGTTCGTATCTCACCTCCGTCGGGGTTTAGGCTTCCCGATGGATCCCTTCGTGAGGGGGCTCATGTTTTACTATGGGTTGGAATTCCACGATCTAGCTCCGGAGTCCATCCTCCATATCTCATCATTCATTGTCGTCTGCGAAGCCTTCCTCCGTACTACCCCTCACTTCGGTTTGTGGCTTAAAACCTTCAACGTGGAGCCGAAGATGATTGGGGGGCGTCAGGCAGAGTGCGGCGGGGCGGTTATAAGCAAGAGGGCCGATGCTCCATGGCCCGAAGGCTCTTTCCAGGAGGAGCTCGGTTTGTGGCAATAGGAGTGGTTCTATATCACCGCTCCCAGGGGCAGCAGGCAGAGGCCGCCGCCCATCTTTCGCTCGGGACCCCCACATCGGCTGATGGCATGGGTCAACAAAGGGCTTAACTGGGGGCCGTCCCAGGACGTACCCCTATTGCAGGGCCGGATTCGAGACCTCCAAGAGAGGGAGATCAATCTGGTCGTAGTGATGCAGGTTATGCTAGTTCGGCGTCTTCTGCCCTGCAAACGCCGCCCCCTCCGCCTCTGGGAATTCAATCCAGAGGGGCCACGAGCTCTCCAACACTTCATGGGCACGACACCCGTGGAGATGTACGAATTGTTCTTCGGATCACGAGAAGTGTGTCTGGAATTGACCGAGGATGCCGGCCTAAGCTGCAATCGCCCAGATACTCGAGTAAGTAATCCTGTGCCCGGACATCCCATTCATATATTTATCATAAATTTGCCTTTTAACCAGCTATCCTTTCGGACAGGAATGGATAGCGCAAGCGAAACTGATACTGTGTCCGACCCCCCTCCCTGAGACCACGCCGGATCCCGTGTTAGTCAAAATGTTGGAGGTTGCGCCTTCGGAGGAGGGCGAAGGAAGAAACAAGGAAACTACCGCCTCTACTAAGGAGGCTGTCGACAAGGAGGGAGTTAAAAACTCCTCTTCCCAAGGGGAGAAGAGGACTACTTCCGAAGACCCGGAGGCCAAGGCCTCAAAGCGGGGGAAGAAATCTTCGCCGGAGGGTCCTGCGCCGGGGGGAGCCCTGGCCGCACTATCTCCCCAAGTGAATCAGCCCTCCAGCGGGCCGTAAGTAGAAAAAGGGGAGTTTTGTAATAAGAGACATCCCTATTTTTGCTTCTGAGGATAACCGAAGTTTTTATCTTGTAGTTCGGATCTCCATCCTTCTCAGCTGAGCTCGTCTTCGGGGGACCTTCGTCCGGAGATGATGGAGAGTGAGACGCCTCCATCTTTCGCGCCATCAGGTGGGGCGGACGACCCTGAAGTATCGTCGCGGAGGGTCTCCCCAAGTCCGGCGTGGCCGGAGAGTTCGGCACCAACTGGTGTACGGCCGGGGGAGCTGAAGGATCTGCTCGAGAGGGCGTCAATCTCAGAAGGTCACCGTACATTGATGAGTACAATGATTGAAAGAATTTCATCCACCGAGGGAGGGTTGCATGATGCCGTCAGAAGTTTGCTGGCGGGGTTTGAGGTACGTAAAAATGACATACCTTTTGACAGTTTTTACACATGAAGTGCGCCCTGTGTAGATAGTAGCCCCTGAGACTCGGTGTGTTGTCAGAAGCGATGGCGTGCCGAGGATCAAAATCCCAGTTTTAATATGTCGCCATTCCTATTCAGGGGGCGGGGCGTTCGGTGGCCAGCCGGACTGGTAGAGTTGCCAAACTGAAGCGGCAGCTAGATGTTGCGGATGCGAACATCGCGCTGGTCAATAGGCGACTTGACGTGTCGCAAGGTGAGTATTTTTACCGCGGTCACCTGGTAAGGGAGCTGACGCCCATTCCTTACGACATGTATGCTTGACACAGATGGTGCCGCTGCCGTGGAAAGCCTTCGGGCGGAGCTTGCTCAAGCCAAGGAGCAGGCCAGAAGGAGTAATGCGGCTGCCTCGAAGGTGGCCGAAGAGCTAGAAGCCGAAAAGGCTGCTCACTGCCGAAGCAGGGAGGAGATGGCTGGAATGGCCTTGAAGCTGAAGGATGTTACCGACCGCCATGATGTTCTTGTAAAGGAACGCTGAGCGGAGCAAGAGGACCTGAAAAAGGCCACCGCCGAAGCCAAGGATGCTCGTTCTGCACTGAGAGCTATAAAAGAGGAGCTGCGTCAGGCCGGAGACATTGCGGATGGAAAGCCCTTCCTGCTGCGTAGGAGGTTCACGAATCAGAAGTATGCTCAGTTAGGCCAGCTGTGGGGTGCGAAGGATCCTTATCTGAATTTGGCGGCGAGTGTGGCGGACGCAGTCGTGCACTTCCAGAGCCAAAAGGATCACGAAATGGAAGAGCTCTTTTGGTCTCAGTTCCATAGTCCGGAACGTTCACTTCCGTTTACCGATCGGTTGGCTGAGTGGGCTGAGCTAAATAGGCTGTCCGGATTTGCTATGAAGGATGTCGCGGCTCATCTGTGGCCGGAAAGGCCCGAGCCGAAGAGTTATTTTGGCTTGTTGCAGCAATTCCGTGGGGCGGTGCCGCATATTAAGGTGATGAAGCGGTCGGCATGCATAGAGGGTGCTCGGATGGCTCTTGCCCGTGTGAAGACATACTGGGCGGAGATGAATGCCACCGATGTTGCAACCCGGAGTTCGGACGAGAGCCGGTTACCCGCCGAGCACTATTTTGGCGAAGTCCTGCAGGGCGCTCGTTTAATAGAGTCGCAGTGCTCGAAAAATGTCATGTTTAAATGATATGTATGGGTTATTAAACCATATTTATAATACAACTGCTTTTTATACTTGTGCGTTCAAGTATTGAAATATCTCATGTGCGGCCGTTAATGTATATGTATATATAACCTGAAAGATGGCAGTCTTCGGCTTCAGCCCCCACGCACATGGTGCGGGGGTGTTTGCAAAAAAAGAGGCGCATTTTTACACTTAATCCAACGTCTTGGTCCTGTAAAGGAGGTGGTAGCGTAGCAAACGAGGCAACCCGACTATAATGCTTTATCACTTTCACTTAGCCATAGGAGTTCGAGGGTGGGGCTACGATATAGCCCCCAGGGGCACCGCGCCTCCGAATTCGGGGCGCGCATGTGCCTGACCGGGAAACGGCCCTTCGTCAAAGCGGAGGAATTTTATACATTCCGGTAGTCGATCGAGTGGTTGACCAGTCTCTCGCTATATCATGACAGTCAGTTTTCGGCTTTCTCTACTGAGGTGCTCGCCCGGCCGAACCGGGGCACAATCGCAGTAGTTCTCCTGGTGCTGCGTTAGCCGATGATACGGAACGTAAGGCAACAAAACACAAGAGCCGGGCAAACCCAACATTTGACCAAAGACATGATTCGGAGCTGATGCATATAAGGCCTAACTCGAGACGCCGAACACTCCCTGAGGTGTTCGGTCTTTATGATAATGGACAGAACAATGCCCTAAGCCCCTATTGTCCAGGTGCAAGCGAGAACTTCTGACGCGGCCGATGCCAAAACGCCAGCCTCCTCCTCGGTTATTGTGGGGAACCGGGGGATGAGTATCAACAAGAGACAGTAAGAAAGGTTTACGCAGGGTCTTAATCTGAGAAGAATCCTTGCAACGGGTCCCTGCTGCACGTCTGCGCCTGTGTCTCCGTTGTGCTGTATCCTGGACGGGTGTAGCACGTGGTTCATCTGTGAAAGAGAAAAACTTAGTTTGGGAAAAATATCGTGCAAAAAATGTATTTAAAACAGAGTATAATTTGAGAAGTGGATAAAACTGAGTTTTATTGGTTCTCATTGTTTATACATGCAGCCCCTTGTATGCGACTAGGAAGCCCCTTGTTTTATCTAAGCCGGACTCGTCTAACCGTGTCCGAGGTCTAAATGACCTGTTTTTTAGGGGCTTTCATCAAAAAGGTTGGGTTGATGTGTGGCTGTTAAGGCAGTCTCACGTTTTCCGTGGTCAAGGGACACTTGGAGCTTCCTTTTGATAAGATTATGCCTCGTGGACCGGGCGTTTTGAGTGTAAGAGACGCGTAATGCGGTTTTGCGTTAAAGCGGGCGAAAGCTTCGCGTCCCAGTAGTGCTTGATGGCCACTTTCGAATGGGGCGATATGGAAGGTTAGCCTTTCGCAACGGAAGTTGTCGGGTGAACCGAACACAACTTTTGGTAGTACAGAGCCTGTGCACTTGGCATATGGGCCTGGCGTTACTTCCTTGAAGGAAGTGTTGCTATGGCGGATTTTGGTAGGGTCTATCGCCATTCTGCGGATGGTATCCTGGTATAACAGGTTTATATCGCTTTCGCACAATTTATCACATGAAGTGAGTTCACTGTTTTGACCTCTAGTGGGAAAGTCTTCTGTACTCCGGCCTGCTGCTTGTGGGATTCGTCATCGTCCTCGCTTGGTGTGTCGAGCCCCTTGTGTTCGGCGTTGAGTCGGCCGGACTGTTTGAAGACCCAACAATCTCGTTGGGTGTGGTTTGCAGGCTTCCCGGGGGTACTGTGGATTTGACATATCCGATCCAAAATTTTGTTTAGGTTGGATAGCTCATCACTGCTGTCCTTAGGAGGTAGTGTTTTTTTGTTCGGCCGAGAGCTTTTGAATCCGACGTTGACCGCCATGTTCTTTGGGCCATTTTCTTTATTCCGGCGCTGATCTTTTCTGCATCGTGATTTCCCGTTTCCATCTCTGACCTCGGATGTACTTGGGTCGCTGGTGCTGCATCTTGCCAGCCAGCTATCTTCTCCCGCGCAAAAGCGGGTCATGAGGCTCGTTAGCGCGGCCATTGTTCTTGGCTTTTCCTGGCCAAGGTGTCTGGCGAGCCATTCGTCTCGGACATTATGTTTAAAAGCTGCTAAGGCTTCGACGTCCGGACAGTCGACTATTTGGTTCTTTTTAGTGAGGAACCTGTTCCAGAATTTGCGCGCTGACTCTCCGGGCTGTTGAGTTATGTGACTTAAATCGTCTGCATCCGGAAGGCGGACATAAGTCCCCTGAAAATTTGCTCTGAACGCGTCCTCGAGCTCTTCCCAACTTCCAGTGGTGTTCTCTAGGAGGATTTTAAGCCAATGCCGAGCTGGCCCTTTGAGCTTGAGGGGTAGATATTTTATGGCATGGAGGTCGTCTCCTCTAGCCATATGTATGTGTAGGATGTAATCCTCAATCCAGACTCCATGGTCTGTGGTTCCGTCGTATGCTTCTATATTTACGGGCTTGAATCCCGCTGGAAATTCATGATCCAGCACCTCACCGGTGAAACATAGTGGGTGTGCGGCGCCCCTGTATTTAGGTGTGCCGTTATCTTCGAGCACTCGGCGTGTTGTGTTGCTTCCTTGGGCCCTCTTTTTTGGCCCGTAAATGGACCTGACCGGGCCATCATTTTGGCGAGCATCCTTATGTGTGTCATGTGCCGGCTTGTGTGCGGCGCCGCTTGCCGCTCTTGGCCTGTCATCTGGTCGTCTATCCGGCTAGGCGGCCTCTTTGCTTTTTGATTGTGGTGGCTCTACGGCCTCCTCGTCGAATTCGGGCAGCAGCTTGCGCTTCGGGTAGCTCTTTGCTTGGGAACTATTGCCGTATTTGTCTGCGGTTTTGAGTACTTTGCTCCACCTCATTCTGAGTACGTCTTCCGCTGTGTTGAGCTTCCATTTCTGCTTCTTCAAATTTCTTGCGGTGGCGACGAGCCTTTTGTGAAGGTTCTTATGCTCCGGTGATGTGTCCGGCGTGAGATCGTCTGGACTGTTGTTTTCGCCGAGGATGGGTTGATTGTCCGATTCATCTTGTTCGGGTGGTTGCTTCGTTGCACGTTCGTCGTCCACTGGTTTGCCCTGCTCTACGGCTGGGTCATTATGGGTGCCGTTGTTATCGAGGCGGGACTTCGGGCGGCGCTTGCGTCACCGTTTTAGTTGTTTTTTGGGGGAATTACCCTTTGCTGCGTCCCACTGTTCCTCGTTATCGCTTCCTTTTGGTGTGTCCACCATGTATATGTCATGAGTTGAGGTGGCTTTCCAGTGCCCAATAGGTGCTGGTTCTTGGTCGTCTCCGGCGGCGTTGTCCATACCGTTGATGTCTTCGGAGTCGTAGTCTAGCATGTCGGTTAGATCGTCGACAGTGGCTATAAAGTGGGTGGTGGGTGGGATTTGAATTTCTTCGTCGACCGCATCCCAACCATCCTGGCCGCAGTCCGGCCAGGGTTCTCCTGATAACGAGAGATATTTTAGCGAACTTAGAATGTCGCCAAAAGGTGAGTGTTGAAAGATGTTCGCGGCCGCGAACTCCATGATCGGCGCCCGATCGGATTCGATTGGAGGAGGCGCGAGAGGTTCGGAGTCCGGCAAGGAGTCCGGCACCTTGGAGTTACGAGCTTCAGAAGGGACAGAGTCAGTATTCGGCTCTATCGCCGCAGAGGTTGCAGCCCCCGAGGCGGTGTCTAACCATCTGTCCTCGATCTGTGCAGCTGGCTCCGAATCAAGGGTCGGAGCGGGTTCTTGTGCAGCCTCCAGGACACTGTCCGGTAGCAGAGCTAAATCATGCCCGTCGTGACAGTGCGGCACGCTCGGCTGTGGCTCGAATCCGTTGAAGATCAAGTCTCCGCGGATGTCAGTTGTGAAGTCAAGACTTCTGAACCTGACCTGATGGCCAGGGGCGTAGCTTTCGATCTGCTCCAGATGGCCATCCGAATTGGCCCGCAGTGTAAAGCCGCCGAACACGAAGATCTGTCCGGGGAGAAAAGTCTCACCCTGGACCACGTCGTTGTTGATGATCGAAGGAGCCATCGAGCCTATCGATGAAAGCACAGAGGAACTCTCAATTAAAGCACCAATGTCGGTGTCAAAACCGGCGGATCTCGGGTAGGGGGTCCCGAACTGTGCGTCTAGGCGGATGGTAACAGGAGACAAGGGACACGATGTTTTACCCAGGTTCGGGCCCTCTTGATGGAGGTAAAACCCTACGTCCTGCTTGATTGATATTGATGATGTGGGTATTGCAAGAGTAGATCTACCACGAGATCAAGGAGGCTAAACCCTAGAAGCTAGCCTATGGTATGATTGTTGTAATGGTTGTTCGTCCTACGGACTAAAGCCATCCGGTTTATATAGACACCGGAGAGGGCTAGGGTAACATAGAGTCGGTTACAATGGTAGGAGATC
Organism: Triticum timopheevii; assembly: GCA_963921465.1. Classification (NCBI taxonomy): domain Eukaryota; kingdom Viridiplantae; phylum Streptophyta; class Magnoliopsida; order Poales; family Poaceae; genus Triticum; species Triticum timopheevii. The sequence goes on from OY997274.1 coordinate 686,340,166, forward strand.
TACATATCCGTATCGCCAAGCTTGCCTTCCACGCCAAGGAAAGTCCCATCCGGACACGGGACGAAGTCTTCAATCTTGTATCTTCATGGTCTTGGAGTCCGGCCGATGATGATAGTCCGGCCATCCGGACACCCCCTAGTCCAGGACTCCCTCAACCATGGTACTTGTCAGGCGGGTCACGAATGGCACCCCGACAAAGTCATCACGTGGCGGAATTATGTCCCATAGGTTGCACACCTCGTCCTTGCTCAGCCTCATTCTTTGAGCTACGATGGCTTTATGAAGTGGGTCCTCATTATCTTCATCATCTTCGTCATATGCATCATCTTCGTCATCTTCATCATCTTCGTCATCTTCATCATCTTCCACCAGGTTGAGATAAATGACAGCCAGCTTGGGTCTTTCTGCTCTGAAGGAGAAGCTGATCAACTCACCACCAGTAAGATGCATGCGGGCGAGGAAACGGGCCCATCCATCTCCTCCAATCTGTGACATATTGCGTCCTTTCTCGACCTCCATAGTGTACGGCCCCCCAGGAGCCTCAAATGTCACAGTGTCTCCTGTTAGCTTGTTGAATTTCAACCTCACATTGCATGGGATGATCTGTGTAAGAAAAGCAAAATGACACAATGCAGTAATGCCAACACTAAAAATAAAATAGTTGTTACATTTCATCTAATTTCTTACCGCCGCATGACGAAAACTCGGCTGGAAGTAGGTGCCGAACAGCTTGCCAGTTGCAAGGCTGCTGGCGCACCTTGACTTGCACAGTCGACATAGTAGTGGTGGTGGTGGCGCCATTTTCCTAAAGCAATATGAGCAAAGGATTAACGATTAGATGACAAGGTACCACCTACCAAACCATTTCGATGGCACCTATTGCCTAAGATAATTGATTAAAAAACCAAGTGGCAAATTTATCTAAATTGGCACCTACATTTTGCCAAAAAAATAACTTATTACAAAAAAACAAAAGCATCTACCTATCCATGTACAGAAAAAATAACAATAAAATGGTGCATACTAAATCAACTAGCTTACTAAATCCACTAGCATACTAAATCAACTAAATGACACAATGTTCTAAATCAACTAAATCAACTAGCCTACTAAATCAACTAAATCAACTAGCCTACTAAATCAACTAAATGAAAATGTTCTAAATCAACTAAATCAACTAGCCTACTAAATCAACTGAATCATATCAACTAAATCAAAATGTTGCATATAAACTAGCCTACTAAATCAAAATGTAGCAGGGAGGAGGGAGAAGGAGGGGCGACTCGAGGAGGGAGTAGAGAGTATGACGGAGGAGGAAGGCGGAACGAGGAGGGGCCGACTAGTGGCGACTGGAGGGAGGACGGAGGAGGAAGGCGGAGCGAGGAGGGGCCGGCCAACGGCTAGTGGAGGGAGGACGGTGGAGGAGTCCGGTACCGAGTCCAGCGAGGAGGATGAGGTGACGGCGGCGCAGATCGAAGGAGGCGCGACGGGGGAGGACCGGCGGCGGGGGGGGGGGGGGGGGGGTTGAGGGGGAGATCGAGTGAGTGTGTGGATCTGTGGATCTGGATTGCGACTAGTTAACTTAGCAGCAGCGGTTATTGCGTAAATGCGCTACTGCTACGACCCATAGCAGTAGCGCTCTTCGTATTAATGCGCTGCCGCTATAGCTGGCCTCGCGGCGGCGTGTGGGAATTTTAGCAGTAGCGCGTCTTTTAGTGTGCGCGCTACTAATAAACTTGTTTCAACAGCGAGTTTTGTTTGCGCGCGCTACTGCTACTTAGCAGCAGCGCCTGATTTTAAAGCGCGCTGCTGGTAAGATTCTGTGTATAGGCTTTTCCCTAGTAGTTCCGAGATGAAGGAGAACCCGGAGGAAAAAATGCATGAGCTGGGTGCTCGCCACCACGCCAACCAACGCCAGCACTATCAAGATTTCGTGTGTCAAACATGTCTAGCGAGAAGACCATACCTCCCTACTCTGTCGCCTACCATTGTGCATACCCTTTTTTTGGATGACACGTCAATTATCTTTCCCGTTGCTTCTCGCAAAAAAAAAACTCCGCCGTTGCAATGCACTGGCATATGTGGATACATAAAAGCTTTATTATTCATGCTAGAATGGTATTGATTGGAAACTTAAATACATGTGTGGATACATAAACAAATATTGTGTCCCTAGTAAGCCTCTACTACACTAGCTCATTGATCAAACATGGTTAAGGTTTTCTAACCATAGACATGGGTTGTCACTTAGAGAATGATGTAATGATGTAATGGACAAGACCCATCCATTATCTTAGCATATGATCGTACAGTTTATTGCTATTGATTTCTTAATGTCAAATACATATTACTTCGACTATGAGATCATGCAACTACCGGACACTAGAGAATACCTTGTGTGCTATCAAATGTCACAACATAACTATGTGATCATAAAGATGCTCTACAGGTATCTCTGAAGGTGTTTGTTGAGTTGGCATAGATTGAGATTAAGATTTGTCACTCTGTGTGTCGGAGAGGTATCTCTGGACCCTCTCGGTAATACACATCACAAGAAGCTTGCAAGAAAAGTGACTAAGGACTTAGTTACGAGCCAATGTATTATGGAACTAGTAAAGAGACTTGCCGCTAACTATATTGAACTAGGTATGAAAATACCGGCGATCGAATCTCGGGCAAGTAACATACGATAGACAAAGGGAATTACGTATGTTGTCATAAGGTTCGACTGATAAAGATCTTTGAAGAATTTGTAGGAACCAGTATGGGCACCCAAGTTCCGCTATTAGTTATTGACCAGAGAGGTGTCTCTGTCATGTCTACATAGTTCTAGAACCCGTAGGGTCCGCACGCTTAAAGTTCGTTAACGATATAGTGTTATATGAGTTATATGATTTGGTGACCGAATATTGTCCGGAGTCCCGGATGAGATCATGAACAGGACGAGGAGCTCCGGAATGGTCCGGAGGTAAAAATTGATATATAGAACAATGCTATTTGGACACCGGAAGAGTTTTGGGAGGAACCGGGTAGTCATCGATCACCGGAAGGGGTTCCGGGAACCCCCCTCCCTCCCGGGAGGTTAATGGGCCATATGGGCCAAAGGGGTGAAACACAACAGCCCACAAGGGGCAGGCGCACCCCTCCTAAGGTCGCAACCCTTGGGGAAGTTGGGTAACATAGTAAATTCAAAAAAATTCCTATGCACACACAAGATCATGGTGATGCGTAGCAACGAGAGGGGAGAGTATTGTCCATGTACCCTCGTAGACCGTAAGCGGAAGCGTTATGACAATGTGGTTGATGTAGTCATACATCTTCACGATCGACCGATCCTAGTACCGAACGTACGGCACCTCCGCGATCAACACACATTTAGCTCGGTGACGTCCCACGAACTCACGATCCAGTAGAGCTTCGAGGGAGAGCTTCGTTAGCACGATGGCGTGATGACAGTGATGATGAAGCTACCAGCACAGGGCTTCGCCTAAGCACTACGACGATATGACCGAGGTGAATTATGGTGGAGGGGGGCGCCGCACACGGCTGGAAACAATCAACTTGTGTGTTCTAGGGTGCCCCCTAGCCCCGTATATAAAGGAGCAAGGGGGGAGGCCGGCCGGCCTTGGGGCGCGCCACGGAGAGGGGGAGTCCTCCTCCTAGTAGGAGTAGGAATCCCCCTTTCCTAGTCCATCTAAGAAGGGGGAAGGGGGAAGGAAGGATAGGGAGAGAGGGAGGAAAGCGGGGGCGCCGCCCCCCCTCCTTGTCCAATTCGGACTCCCAAGGGGGGGAGCTCCGCCAGCCCTAAGGCCCCTCCTCTCTCACACACAAGGCCCATGTTGGCCCATTAGTTCTCCCGAGGGTTCCGATAACCCCCCGACACTCCGATAAATATCCGATGACCTACAGAACTCATCTGGTGCCCGAATATAGTCGTCCAATATATAAATATTTATGTCTCGACCATTTCGAGACTCCTCGTCATGTCTGTGATCACATCCGAGACTCCGAACTATCTTCGGTACATCAAAACACATAAACTCATAATACCGATCGTCACCGAACCTTAAGCGTGCGGGCCCTACGGGTTCGAGAACTATGTAGACATGACCGAGACACGTCTCCGGCCAATAACCAATAGTGGAACCTGGATGTTCATGTTGGCTCCCACATATTCTACGAAGATCTTTATCGGTCAAACCGCATGACAACATACGTTGTTCCCTTTGTCATCGGTATGTTACTTGCTCGAGATCCGATCGTTGGTATCTCAATGCCTAGTTCAATCTCGTTACCGGCAAGTCTCTTTACTCGTTCCGTAATGCATCATCCCACAACTAACTCATTAGTCACATTCCTTGCAAGGCTTATAGTGATGTGCATTACCGAGAGGGCCCAGAGATACCTCTCCGACAATCAGAGTGACAAATCCTAATCTCGATCTATGCCAACTCAACAAGTACCATCGGAGACACCTGTAGATCACCTTTATAATCAACTAGTTATGTTGTGACGTTTGGTAGCACACAAAGTGTTCCTCCGGTATTCGGAAGTTGCATAATCTCATAGTCATAGGAACATGTATAATTCAGGAAGAAAGCAATAGCAATATACTAAATGATCAAATGCTAAGCTAACGGAATAGGTCAAGTCAGTCACATCATTCTCTAATGATGTGACCCTGTAAATCAAATGACAACTCATGTCTATGGCTCGGAAACATAACCATCTTTGATTGTACGAGCTAGTCAAGTAGAGGAATACTAGTGACACTTTGTTTGTTTATGTATTCACACATGTACTAAGTTTCCGGTTAATACAGTTCTAGCATGAATAATAAACATTTATCATGATATAAGGAAATATAAATAACACCTTTATTATTGCCTGTAGGGCATATTTCCTTCAGTCTCCCACTTGCACTTGAGTTAATAATCTAGATTACACAGTAATGATTCTAACACCCATGGAGTCTTGGTGCTGATCATGTTTTGCTCGTGAGAGAGGCTTAGTCAACGGGTCTGCAACATTCAGATCCATATGTATCTTGCAAATCTCTATGTCTCCCTCCTTGACTTGATCACAAATGGAATTGAAGCGTCTCTTTATGTGCTTGGTTCTCTTGTGAAATCTGGATTCCTTTGCCAAGGCAATTGCACCAGTATTGTCACAAAAGATTTTCATTGGACCCGATGCACTAGGTATGACACCTAGATCGGATATGAACTCCTTCATCCAAACTACTTCATTTGCTGCTTTCGAAGAAGCTATGTACTCCGCTTCACATGTAGATCCCGCCACGACGCTTTGCTTAGAACTGCTCCAACTGACAGCTCCACCGTTCAATATAAATACATACCCGGTTTGTGACTTAGAGTCATCCGGATCAGTGTCAAAGCTTGCATCGACCTAACCATTTACGACGAGCTCTTTGTCACCTCCATAAACGAGAAACATATCCTAAGTCCTTTTCAGGTATTTCAGGATGTTCTTGACCACTGTCTAGTGATCCACTCCTAGATTACTTTGGTACCTCCCTGCTAAACTAATAGAAAGGCACACATCAGGTCTAGTACACAACATTAAATACATGATAGAGCCTATGGCTGAAGCATAGGGAACACTTTTCATTTTTCTCCATCTTCTGCAGTGGTCGGGCATTCAGTCTTACTCAACTTCACACCTTGTAACATAGGCAATAACCCTTTCTTTTCTTGATCCATTTTGAACTTCTTCAAAACTTTAGCAAGGTATGTGCTTTGTGAAAGTCCAACTAAGCGTCTTGATCTATCTCTATAGATCTTGATGCCCAATATATACGCAGCTTCACCGAGGTCTTTCATTGAAAAACTCTTATTCAAGTATCCTTTTATGCTATCCAGAAATTCTATATCATTTTCAATCAACAATATGTCATCCACATACAATATTAGAAATGCTACAGAGCTCCCACTCAATTTCTTGTAAATACAGGCTTCTTCAAAAGTCTGCATAAAACCATATGCTTTGATCATACTATCAAAATGTTTATTCCAACTCCGAGATGATTGCACCAGTCCATAAATGGATCGTTGGAGCTTGCACACTTTGTTAGCATCCTTTGGATCAATAAAACCTTCAGGTTGCATCATATAAAACTCTTCTTCCAGAAATCCATTCAACAATGCAGTCTTTACACCCATTTGCCAAATTTTATAATCATAAAATGCGGCAATTGCTAACATGATTCGGACGGACTTAAGCATCGCTACGAGTGTGAAAGTCTCATCATAGTCAACTCCTTGAACTTGTCGAAAACCTTTCGCAACAAGTCGAGCTTTGTAGACAGTAATATTACCGTCAGCGTAAGTCTTCTTCTTGAAGATCCATTTATTCTCGATGGCTTGCCGATCATCGGGCAAGTCAACCAAAGTCCACACTTTGTTCTCATACATGGATCCCATCTCAGATTTCATAGCCTCAAGACATTTCGCGAAATCTGGGCTCATCATCGCTTCCTCATAGTTCGTAGGTTCGTCATGGTCAAGTAACATGACCTCCAGAACAAGATTGTTGTACCACTCTGGTGCGGATCTTACTCTGCTTGACCTACGAGGTTTGGTAGTAACTTGATCTGAAGTTACATGATCAACATCATTAGCTTCCTCACTAATTGGTGTAGGAGTCACAGGAACTGATTTCTGTGATGAACTACTTTCCAATAAGGTAGCAGGTACAGTTACCTCATCAAGTTCTACTTTCCTCCCACTCACTTCTTGCGAGAGAAATTCCTTCTCTAGAAAGGATCCATTCTTAGCAACGAATGTCTTACATTAGGCTCTGTGATAGAAGGTGTACCCAACAGTCTCCTTTGGGTATCCTATGAAGATACATTTCTCCGATTTGGGTTCGAGCTTATCAGGTTGAAGTTTTTTCACATAAGCATCGCATCCCCAAACTTTAAGAAACGACAACTTCGGTTTCTTGCCAAACCATAGCTCATAAGGGGTCGTTTCAGCGGATTTAGATGGTGCCCTATTTAATGTGAATGCAACAGTCTCTAAAGCATAACCCCAAAACGATAGCGGTAAATCAGTAAGAGAGATCATAGATCGCACCATATCTAGTAAAGTACGATTACGACGTTCGGACACACCATTACGTTGTGGTGTTCCGGGTGGCGTGAGTTGCGAAACTATTCCGCATTGTTTGAAATGAAGACCAAACTCGTAACTCAAATATTCTCCTCCACGATGAGATCATAGAAACTTTATTTTCTTGTTATGATGATTTTCCACTTCACTCTGAAATTCTTTGAACTTTTCAAATGTTTTAGACTTATGTTTCATCAAGTAGATATATCCATATCTACTCAAATCATCTGCGAAGGTGAGAAAATAACGATACCCGCCGCGAGCCTCAACATTCATCGGACCACATACATCAGTATGTATGATTTCTAACAAATTTGTTGGTCGCTCCATTGTTCCGGAGAACGGAGTTTTAGTCATCTTGCCCATGAGGCATGGTTTGCAAGTACCAAGTGATTCATAATCAGGTGATTCCAAAAGCCCATCAGCATGGAGTTTCTTCATGCGCTTTACACCAATACGAGCTAAACGGAAGTGCCACAAATAAGTTGCACTATCATTATTAACTTTGCATCTTTTGGCTTGAATATTATGAATATGTGTATCACTAAGATCGAGATTCAATAAACCATTCACCTTGGGTGTATGACCATTGAAGGTTTTATTCGGACTCAACTGGATCAAGAGTACGAGGGACGTCATCGAGCTAAACGTGTGTAGAACTTGGAGGTGCCGTGCATTCGCTACTTGGATCGGTCGGTTCGTGAAGACGTACGACTACATCAACCGCATTGCGATAACGCTTCTGCTTATGGTCTACGAGGGTACATGGACAACACTCTCCCCTCTCGTTGCTATGCATCACCATGATCTTGCGTGTGCGTAGGAGTTTTTTTGAAATTACTATGTTCACCAACAATAACCTCTACGCATAAACCTGGCTCGGATGGCACTGTTGGGTAACGTAGTAAATTCAAAAAATTTCCTACGCATACGCAAGATCATGGTGATGCAGAGCAACGAGAGGGGAGAGTATTGTCCACGTACCCTCGTAGACCGTAAGCGGAAGCGTTATGACAACGCGGTTGATGTAGTCGTACATCTTCACGATCGACCGATCCTAGTACCGAACGTACGACACCTCCACGATCAGCACACGTTCAGCTCGGTGATGTCCCACGAACTCACGATCCAGTAGAGCTTCGAGGGAGAGCTTCGTCAGGACGATGGCATGATGATGGTGATGATGAAGCTACCGGCGCTGGGCTTCGCCTAAGCACTACGATGATATGACCGGCGTGGATTATGGTGGAGGGGGAAGGAAGGAGAGGGAGAGAGGAAGGGGGAAGGGGGAAGGGGGAAGGAAGGAGAGGGAGAGAGGAAGGAAAGAGGGGGCGCCCCCCCTCCTAGTCCAATTCGGACTCCCAAGGGGGGAGGGCGTGCGGCCAGCCCTAAGGCCCCTCCTCTCTATCTCACAAGGCCCATGTTGGCCCATTAGTTTCCCCGGGGGTTCCGATAACCCCCCGGCACTCCGATAAATATCCGGTGACCTCCGGAACTCATCCGGTGTCTGAATATAGTCGTCCAATATATCAATCTTTATGTCTCAACCATTTCGAGATTCCTCGTCATGTCCATGATCACATCCGGGACTCCGAACTATCTTTGGTACATCAAAACACATAAACTCATAATATCGATTGTCACCGAGCGTTAAGCATGCGGACCCTACGGGTTCGAGAACTATGTAGACATGACCGAGACACGTATCCGGTCAATAACCAATAGCGGAACCTGGATGTTCATATTGGCTCCCACATATTCTACGAAGATCTTTATCGGTCAAACCGCATAACAAACGTTGTTCCCTTTGTCATCGGTATGTTACTTGCCCGAGATTAGATCGTTGGTATCTCAATACCTAGTTCAATCTCGTTACCAGCAAGTCTCTTTACTCGTTCCGTAATGCATCATCCCGCAGCTAACTCATTAGTCAAATTTCTTGCAAGGCTTATAGTCATGTGCATTACCGAGAGGGCCCAGAGATACCTCTCCGACAATCGGAGTGACAAATCCTAATCTCGATCTATGCCAACTCAGCAAGTACCATCGGAGACACCTGTAGAGCACCTTTATAATCACCCAGTTACGTGGTGACGTTTGGTAGCACACAAAGTGTTCCTCCGGTATTCGAGAGTTCCATAATCTCATAGTCATAGGAACATGTATAAGTCATGAAGAAAGGAATAACAATATACTAAATGATCATGCTAAGCTAACGGAATGAGTCAAGTCAATCAGATCATTCTCTAATGATGTGATCCCGTTAATCAAATGAAAACTCATGTCTATGGCTAGGAAACCTAACATCTTTGATTCTACGAGCTAGTCAAGTAGAGGCATACTAGTGACACTCTATTTGTTTATGTATTCACACATGTACTAAGTTTCTGATTAATACAATTCTAGCATGAACAAAAGAAATTTATCATGATATAAGGAAATATAAATAACACCTTCATTATTGCCTCTAGGGCATATTTCCTTCAAGGGAGAGAAGGAAAGGGGGGAGTCGGCCTCCCCCTTCCTTCCCTCTCCTCCCCTTTCCTTCCCCCCTTGTGCAAAGAAGGTAAGGGGGGAGGGGGGAGAGGTCGCCACAGGGCAGGAGCCCAAGGGGGCCGGCGGCCACCCTTGGGGCGCCTGCTGGCTGCCTCCCCTCTCCGCCCAAGGGTTTTAGGTATATATATGAGGGAGCGAGCTTCCACTAACCGCGCTGCTGCTACACTCGTGTAGCAGTAGCGCCGGTGAGCACGCGCTACTGCTATGTGCTAGCTGTAGCGCCTTATTAGTAGCGCCACTCCCCGCGCTACTGATACACCTAAAACCCGTGCTGCTGCTAGCCTTTTTCCTAGTAGTGCACACACACGCCACGACAATCTTTTAGCCGTGTTCGGCGCCTTCTCCACAGTTTCGTCCCTCGGTCATATTTTCGGGGTGCTTAGGCGAAGCCCTGCGTAGAAGCATCACCACCACCGTCACCACGCCATCGTGCTGCTGGAACTCATCCACTACTTCGCCCGTCTTGCCGTATCAAGAAGGCGAGGACATCACAGAGCTGAACGTGTGCTGAGCGTGAAGGTGTCGTATGTTCGATACTTGATCTGTTGGATCGTGAAGAAGTTCGACTACATCAACCGCGTAATAAATGCTTCCGCTTACGGTCTACGAGGGCACGTAGACACACTCTCCCCTCTCGTTGCTATGCATCTCCATGGATAGATCTTGCGTGCGCGTAGAAATTTTTTCTTTTCCATGCAACGTTCCCCAACAGTTACCATAGCCATCTCGCTGCCGCCATGCCGCCTCCTCCTCAACTCACCTCCGGCCTCTTGCACCATCGCCCCGCCTCCTCCTCCGCCCCTCCCACCTCACCACCGACTCAGGGGTACGTACATGCAGGGAGTACTGTAGTGCCTGGGGGGGGGGATTTCTTGTCCCAGAATGCAAAAAAAAAATGTTTGCCACTTTGTTGCTGGGGGGCTGTAGCGAGTCGGGCACTGTAGAGACTTGGGGTACTATCAATTTTATTTGTTTTAAATGATTATTTTTCAAAATGTGGCCATTTTTTGAAAATTTGAGAACTTCTTTGAAAACGTGAACATTTTTTGAAAATTTGAGAACATTTTACGAAAATGCGAACATTTTCAAAAATATCTGAACTTTTAAATATTTTCTGAAAAACATGGTCAGTTGTTGAAAATGTTGAACCTTTTATTGAAAAATGTAAACAATTTTTAAAATTTGTGAACATTTTTAGAATTCCAAAACATTTTGAAAAATCTGAACATTTGAAAAATTATAAAATAAAAAACCAGTAACAGAAAAAATTGGACCAGAAGCTTTAGAAGGTTACCAAAAGCGGTAAAAATCAAAAAGAAACCTTGTGAAAGCTTCGCAAAGCCGGAACGCTTGGTGCTATGGCTAACGTGGCCGGCCCGCTATGGTCGTTAGCTTGGTTTTCTTGTGCGTTTCCTCGACATTTGGACGCACTAAGCATTAAATAGGAACCGCCGCAAAGAAGCCCCTCCATCGCAAAGCCGGAATGCTTTGTGATATACTGCTGTGTCTAATCATATTTTTTTAATGCATGGCATTGCTTGCATATATGGGCGATGATATGTGTCGCTCGTAGCGACCGGAACAGCTCAAGTCGCTGCTATTGGGCGGCCCAATAATGCGGTTTTTTCACCTTTTTTTCCTATGTGTTTTTTTACTTAGGTCATTTGTTTTTTCCTAGGTCGGTTTCTAATTAAAAAATTTCACAAAAAATCCAAAAAATGTTCACAAAATAGAAAAAAGTTCCTGAATTTAAATAATTTTCACGAAATCAAAGAAATGTTCACCAAATTCAATAAATTCTCAAAAAATGTTTGCATTTATAAAAAATCAGGGATTTTAAAAATGTTTGTGAGTTCAGAAAATATTAGTGAATTCAAAAAATATTTGTGAGTTCAAAATTTATTCACAATTTTTAAAAATATTCATGAATTCAAAAAGATTCACGTATTCAAAAAAATCTTGCGAATTTGAAAATATTAATTATTTAGAAAATTTATTCTTAGACATGAAAAAATATGCACAAAAGATATTTCAAATTTGTGAACATTGTTTGAGATTGCAAACAGAATTTGAAAATTCCTAATATTTCTTGGAAAAACTGAACATTTTTTAAAGTGTGAAATGTTTTCTGAAGAAACATGAACTACTTTTAAGTTCAATTATTTTTTTTGGGAGAAAACAAACAATTTATGAAAGTCCAAACAAAATTTGAAGATTTTGACAATTTTTAAAAAATTTATGAATATTATATAAAAAAGGAAATAGAAAAAAAGGAAAAAAATGCAGGAAAATAAGTTTCAAAAACCTAGGTTCCGAAAACCGGTAAAAACTATCTCGAAACCTTTTAGAAGGTTCCCAAACTGGCTGAGAAACTGTTCATGAACCCGTCCAACTCAAGCGAACACACTCTTTCTGGGCCGTGCCAGCTTAACGCTCGTAGCGACCTTCACGCGAATCTTATTGCTCACAATAAGGGATAAACTGAAATCACTAATTAAGAAATACTCCTTTCAAAGATCACTTCCACCTTCCAGGTTGCGACAAGTGGCGCATTGCATGTGCGCCACTTGTCGCGAACGGGAATTTTCCATTTTTTTTCGTAGATCTGTTCATTCAAAATGTTTTCTCTCTTAAACCGTGCATCCAAATCTCAAACCATTTTCACCGTTGGATTCCTCGCGTTGAGATCTTCAAAACTAGATCCTATGTTGAAAGGTTTTGACAAACTTTTTTGTCGAAAAAACCGGACGAAAAAACCACACTGGGAGCAAATTTTTTTTTTCACTTTACAAAAGCCGTTTCCGGGAGGAACGGCTGTGCCTCTCGCGGAAGCAAATCCGTGCCTCTCACAGAAGAAAAACGACGTAAGGGAAAAAAAGAAACGCATTTTTTTCGTTTCTGGGAGGCACGGCCGTGCCTCTCGCGAGAGCTAATCTGTGCCTCTCGCGAAAAAAAAACACGTTCTTTTTGTGTTTCCGAGAGGTACAACCATGCCTCTCGCGGAAGTAAATATGTGCCTCTCGCGGAAGCAAAACCGTGCTTCTTATGGAAGAAAAAAAGATCTTGAAGTATCTCTCGTCCATCCCCGTAAAGATCTTGAAGTATCATTCCCTTTACACTTGAGCAAAAAGCACTCATAAGAAAATTACTTTGTTGAGCACGAGCCCTGAAAATTGATCTTGTGACACTAATTAACATCAATTGATCCGGCGCAAGCAAATTGTGGCCACGCCCGGTCAAGCAGAGCCGGACTGATGAATTAGAAGTATTATGAGAATTAGTCATTGCTTTGGGAAATTTGGAAATACATGTCCGTCCTTGTCAAGATATTAGAACTAGTAGAAGGGTATGTGTGCTTCGCCGCACCGAGCACACCGGGAAATACAACACGGATATATCAATGTAGCACAAAAGAACATCGAAAGTTTTAAAACAAATTGCTCCATGTGTAACAAGGGGAGAATAAGCTTAAGTCGCCAACGCCAAGCATGACCATTTTGGAGGAACGGCCACACAACCAACGGTCCACATTCATAAGCACTCAAGTATTCATGAATTAATGCATATGGGTCTCTTGTGACTTGTGAGCAAGTAAAACATGGCTCTGTACAAGGAATAAAACACAATTTTTGGACTGTATGTACATGTTGCACTAGAAATGAACTGGTACTTTCATCTCTGCCGCCGGGGAGGCGGTGGTGTCCCCGAGGGGGCGGGGACATAGGCCAGCCTTGAGCTCGTCGAGCTCTGGGGTGAGGCAGCCGGCGACCTTGGCACTCTCCTAGACTATCTCGGATCCATCGCGTATAGGGCCGGGCGACGGCACGGGAGATCGGAGAGGCGACGGGATTGGCATCGGGAGGGCGGATCTGGACGGAGGGAGGGCGGCTGCACCTTTTTTTGGAGAGAGACCTTCGACTTAGGAGGAGGAGACATGTGAGGATTGGGAGGAGGGAGAGATGGATTCAAGGGGAGAATTCCAGGATTGGGAGGAGGATATTTTCCATCTCGTCTATCTCTCCTTCACCTGCTCAAACATAAAAGAAGCTGTCATAAGAGAATAACATACTAGTTTTGTTTTTGCGGGGAAGAAAATAACTATGTTGAGCGTACGGAGGCAGTGAAGTTGATCCTGGAACTAACGAACATTAACTCATCCGAACCAAGAAAAATACTACTCACTAGTATTGATTTGCTACGGTGCGGCAGCATATAAAGATTGGGGTCGTTAGTGATCAACCGCCTTAATATTTGGAACTAATTAACGTGTGGACAAACAGACATGCATAGATATAGATATCAAAGAAAATGGAAGGGGGACAAGAGCTACTAAGCTTAAGCTGCCTACGTATGTACGTACCTCGCATCCTTTCCGCCGCAGCTCATTTGGTGTGTTGTCATCTTCAGAAATCTGGTCCAGCATCAGGTAACTGAGGGACGGAAGGTGCAGCAACCCATCAGGGAGCTTGCTCATCTTCCACCCTAGAAGTGCCAGGTGGCAGAGCTTTGGCATTGCCCCGACCTCCATCCTCCACTCCTCGGCGGAAAAATTAACAAGTTCTAACTCTTGCAGCCGAGGAAACCCTTGAGCAGAGCAGCACATGGTCTGGCCTTTGTACCCACACATGGTCCTCAACTCCAACACCACAAGACAGGGGAGTTTCTCCAGGATCGGCATCGGGTCTTGTTTTATGACATTAGCATATAGAACAAGACGACGTACGCTTTGTGGGAACACAGCAGGCAGCTTATCGAGCCCATTAAATTTGCGGAGACTAATATCAACCAGGTGAGGCATGTTTAGAAATATGTTGAGCACCTCCACTGGTATACTGGGGTACACCGAAAAGGAGAAGGTTGTTAGTTGATTCAGCTGGCCCAAGAAAATCATCATGTCATGACAGCGGAAACCCAAGCGGTCTCCTTCGGCTGCAGGAAAAAGATCCAACACAAAGCTCTGTAGCTCTTTCAGCTGCAGTCGCACACTCCTTGCAGGTGGTGGTGGAGAAAAATTTCTCACACTAGAAAGGTAAACATGCCTTAGAGTAGGGATATCCCAGAGAGAGCTTGGTACCACTGACATCAAATCTGTGCATCTGAGATCTATAGTCTGCAAGTAAAGCAGTTTGCCAATTGAAGAAGGGAGCACCACATCTTCACAATTTCTCAACCTAAGCAATCTTATGTGAATGCACCCACCAATTACGTTGGAGAAATCTTTTAGTGTTGATTTTTCAATGCAAAGAACTCTCAGGAATCTCAGCTTAGGAAGGGACACTGCTTCAGGCTCAAAGCCAAGCAGACTTCGGACATTAGGTGTCGCAGGTAAAATCTGATCACTCAAAGTTTGAAAACTAAAACGATAAGATGTCAAGTTATCAGATGATGATGCACCAGCTTGGCCTGCAATTTTTTTAGAGTGCATTACATGTCAGAGAAAAAGCTAGCCGCATACAAGGACATATAGTGAATTTAAAAGTGGAATCAATTAATAGGAAGAGACCAGCAGACGAAAGCCGACCTGCAGTTTTGTTGTTAGTATCAAGAAAACCATCTTGTCTTGCTTCTTTTATGCACCAGTCATGTAAGATATCATGAATCCTTATTGTCTCTATCCATCCATGTGCCGTACTTCTGCGAACAACTTGGACCAAGCTTCTTTGAGCCAACTCGGTTACATAGCTCCGTGCTGTTTCTTCTAGTGTATGGTTTGGTGTATGTGGAATGAAACTTTCTGCTATCCACAACTCAATAAGATGCGGCACATGTATTTCATAATCCTCAGGAAAAGCAGCAAAATAAAGTAAACAAGATCTCAAATGATGATTTGGTAGGTCCTTGTAACTGCGTGCCAGTATGACACTCATCATTTGTCCATCCTTGGTTGCTGGCCAATCAGAGAGTATATTGGAGCATATTCGTGCATTTAGATTTTTAGATAGATAACCCCCCAAAACTGCAAGTGCAAGTGGCAATCCATTACATTTCTTTGCAAGCTTTCTCCCAAGCTTTTCAAACTCGTCCACATCATGTATGGCAGACCTTTTGTATGGTGGTAAAGCTTTGCTGCTAAAAAGTTCCCAACTTTTCTCTTCATCTAACTTCTTCAAATGATGAACATGGGTTGGTATCTGAACATGATTTGCAACATCTTCCTTTCGTGTGGTTAACAGTAGTCTACTACCATTAGTTGCATCTGGAAAGACTGTAATCATTCTGTTTAATTGCTCCCATGTATCTGTTTCCCAGACATCATCAAGAACTACTAAGTACCTCTTTTGTGACAGAAATTCATTGATCTTCTTTCCCACCTCATACTCCGTCATTTGGTTAACTGACTCATCTTTGTGCCCTATGATTTGTTTCATAATATCCTTTAGTAAATCAACACCCTTGAACTTTTGAGATACAGTCACCCAAGCAAGTGTGTCAAAGTGCTCCTTAACTCTAGATGAAGTGTAGACTTTTCTAGCAAGTGTTGTTTTCCCGGCCCCTCCCATGGCAACTATGGACACAACACTATGCATGCAGTCATTGTCAACTAACTTGTCCACTATTTCTTTGTGCTCATCCTCAAAACCAACCATGAAAACATCATCTTCGGAGTTTTGATGTATAGGACCATCATCTTGTGAAAAATCGTCCTTTACAAAAACATTGTTATCCAGACTAATATTCAGATTTTGTGCGCATGCAAAAATCTCCTTGATCTTCCTTTTTACACGTTGAATTTCAACACCGATTTTACGAAGGGTTACCAAGTCATTCGGCAATCTAGCATACCCTGAAATAGTGCCCATGAATCCCTTCTTGAGCCTGTTCCTTTTTTCCATATAATCTGCAGCTTCAATGACATTCTGAGCTTCATAAGCCGCAGTCCTAATCTGGCTCAGCAAGACTGCAACCCTTGCATTTCCTGATCTCCACTTGCTATCAACATCTTTGAGGTAGGCCTGCAACCTCATCAGCTCTTCCTTCAACAGCCCCACTTCAAGGTTGACTGCACACAAGAATGTGGTCTCCTGGACTGCAAGATTGCCCACGCTCCCGAGCACGGTGTTCACAGCCGACTGCGCCATCGCCCCTTTCTTCTTCCCCCCTCAAAGACAGGGAATAGTTTGGTCGTCAGACTCGGATCAGCAAGAATGAATGGCTTGTGACGCTCAATGATTGATCATCTAGCTAGTGTGCATCTCCCGCTCGGACTGCAAGCCTGCAAGTAGCCATGGTTGACCGTGAGAACGTACTGTACCGAGGAGAGGAGGATAAGACGAGAAAATGTGGAAGAGACAGATCTGAGAGAGTCACCGACGGGATTGTGCAGACTGCCGCTGACGGGAGCAGCGCACCGTTCCCCGGCGGCTTCAACCACAGCACGGGCGGCGGTGCTTCCCCAGCCCAGATCCCTCCACGTGGCTCGCTCTCCGACGCGCCGAGGCCTCCGTGCACGGTTGCGATGCGGAGTGTTAGCAGTGTAGCCCCGTTGTCCTCCCCTTGGACGGTGTCGACGGCGGCGTGCTCGGCCGGCGACTGTGGGGCTGTGCAGGCGGCGGCTCCAGGAGAGAGAGAGAGAGCGAGAGACGGAGAGAGTGAGTGAAAGTGCAGCTGCTGTTTCTTACACCGCTCACATGCCGACCTCGCTGGCCAAGACTCGAAACAGTGTTAGCTAGTCTATGCACAGCATTCACACCCTCTATTCAATGCGTTCAGTGAATTATTGCGGTGTCAGATGGACACAGGAAGATGATAACGTTCAACGTTCCTGTACCTGACCCAGCCGGTCCCACTGCATCTACTGCTGTGTCGGCACTGCTGCACTCGCGTGGGTATACTGTTTTATCCGTGTGGAAAGAGGGGGAAAAGTAGAGCGCACATGGTGGGTCGGTATGTCACAGCCCAACAATGCTAAACTGACCGCTTTTTATGGGAGTAACTAGAGCAACTTCAACGCGCAGAGTGCGTTAACGAGGTGGCTCTTGTCTTGGTCTGAGGTGGCGACGGACGACGAAAGGGCGATCATGGTCCAGGGGATGTATGCGCTCTTGTGGCAAATTTGACCTATAGGCGAAATCAAATCATAGAATGAACTATATGTGAAACTATTTCACGCGGCTGATCTTTTTGTGTGACGCCCGACACGACGGCGCCACACTATACTGTGCAACGCCTTAGAGATAGGCGCTACACGGCCAGCATCGCATCCGTGTGTTTAGAAAATTACTAAGTCAGTGTGCAGCGCCTGAGAGCTAGGCGCCACACTATACAGTGTGGCGCCTAGCTCCTGGGCGTCGCACTAGTGCAGCGCCTATTGCACTAGTGCAACCCCTAGCTTCTGGGCGTTGCACTAGTGCAGCGCCCGAGAGCTAGGCGCCACGGGTCAGCCGCGTGAAATAGTTTCACGAACAGTTCATTTTGTGATTTGATTTCGTCTATAGGTCAAATCTGTTAAATTGGCACAGAATAACGCAAGAGACGGACAGAGAATAGAAGATGCAGATGCGATAGCGCGAAGAGTTTCTCACCTTATGTGTGACTGGCAATCCATTCATGGATGGAAGAGCAAGCAACCCAATGCAGCACCATGTGAGAAATGGAGACCACCTGATGAGGGATGGGTGAAAGCTAATGTGGATGCGGCAATTTTCAGAGTTGGAGAGCTAGCAGGAGCGGGCATTGTTCTTCGGAAGGACGAGGGTGCCTTTATGGACGGTGCTTGTCATATTTTCCCGCGGTGTCAAGAACCAGCTAGGGCGAAGCTTTTTGCGTGTAGAAGAGCAGTGCAACTTGCTATTTAACTAAATGTCTCTCATCTGCATGTAGAGATGGACTGTCACGAGATTGTTAGCAAGCTAAATAGCAAGGAGAAGGATCTATCCTCGCTGGGACCAATCATTGAAGAAGTTAAGTTGCTGTTGGCCACGAGGGAAAGCTGGAGAGTTACATGGGCTTGAAGATCTGCAAATAAAGCGGCTCACTTGTTAGCTAGAGAGGGCGTCGCTTGTAATTTATGTAAGGTTTGACTACAAGCTCCACCAGACTGTATTTTGAGTGTTTTAGCGGACGAAATCCCAGCTTGGGATGCTTAAATAAAGGTTAAGTAAGTTTAAAAAAAACGCGCCGACTTAAAAGGTGATTCTGTTCAATTTTTTGTTTATTTGGGTCGGCTTAGCGGACACTCATCTCCGTTTTCTCGTTTGTGTCAGCGCTCACGACCAATGCTGGCCCAGCCCATTTTCAAAGTGGCGTGAAAGAAATAGCACACATATTTTAAAAAATATAAAACATTAATTAAACATTAACGTTGGCTACAAAGGCCAGGGAGAGTCCATGGGTTCACATTACATTAAGTATAAAAACATTTAATTAAACTGAAAACTATGAGGCGCGCTGTCCTGGCATCCTCATCGTCGTCGTTGGAGCTAGTGAGGTCGACGAACGTCGGCAACGGGCAAGCCTACGGCAACGCCGTCTCCCAAGTTGCGGCGACGTCATTCACCGCTAGCTGGGCCGCGCCATCGCGGGCAAGGCGATCCTCCTCGTCCGCCTCGCGGCGCTCTTCCTTGGCGTCACACTCCAGCCACTCATGGCGCTCCTCCGCAAGCTTGCGCTGCCGTCATTGTTCCAGGTAGATCTGCTCCTAGGCCGGTGTCGCCCCAAACCATGGTGGGTCTGTATGCCATAGGCCAACAATGCTAAACTGACCCACTAACGCACGTACCCGGTCCATGTGTAGCGCTCGGGCTCGACGATGGGGGACAGTGTTGACACGTCTTCAACGTATCTATAATTTATGAAGTATTCATGTTGTTATATTATCATTCTTGGATGCTTTACAATCATTTTATTGCAACTTTATATCATTTTTTGAGACTAACCTATTGATCCAGTGCCCAGTGCTAGTTGCTGTTTTTTGCTTATTTTTTACATCGCAGGAAATCAATATCAAACGGAGTCCAAACACGGTGAAACTTTTTGTGGATTTTTTGTGGACCAGAAGACCACCAATGGGCCAGAGCAGCACCTGGGGGGTGCCCCGAGGGGGGCACAACCCACCAGGGCGTGCCTGGGCCCCCAGGCGTGCCCCGGTGGGTTGTGCCCCCAGGTTACCTCAACGGGGATATGCACATCCCCAATAATAAGAATATCATATTTCTTCTTGACAGTAGGAAGAGGAAATTCAAAACCTCCAATAATAATCGATGGAATTTTTCCAATAGAATTAATACTGTGAACTTGAGGTTGTTTCCTCGGAAAGTGTATCATATGCTCATTACTAAAAATGACATTGCTTTTGTTGCAATCAATAACAGCCCCTGCAGTATTCAAAAAGGGTCTACCAAGGATAATCGACGTACTATCGTCCTCGGGAATATCAAGAATAACAAAGTCCGTTAGGATAGTAACATTTGCAACCACAACAGGCAAATCCTCACAAATACCGACAGGTATAGCAGTTGATTTATCGGTCATTTGCAAAGATATTTCAGTAGGTGTCAACTTATTCAATTCAAGTCTATGATATAAAGAGAGAGACATAACACTAACACCGGCTCCAAGATCACATAAAGCAGTTTGAACATAGTTTCTTTTAATGGAGCATGGTATAGTTGGTACTCCTGGATCTTCAAGTTTCTTAGGTATTCCATCCTTAAAAGTATAATTAGCAAGCATGATGGAAATTTGAGCTTCAGGTATCTTTCTTCTATTCGTAATAATATCTTTCATGTACTTAGCATAAGGATTCACTTTAAGCATATCAGTCAAACGCATACGCAAAAAGATAGGTCTAATCATTTCAGCAAAGCGCTCAAAATCCTCATCATCCTTTTTCTTGGATGGCTTAGGAGGAAAAGGCATGGGTTTCTGAACCCATGGTTCTCTTTCTTTACCGTGCTTCCTAGCAACAAAGTCTCTCTTATCATAACTTTGATTCTTTGATTGTGGGTTAACAAGATCAACAGCAGGCTCAATCTCTACATCATTATTATTGCTAGGTTGAGCATCAACATGAACATTATCATTAACATTATCACTAGGTTCATGCTCATCACCAGATTGTGTTTCAGCATCAGAAATAAAAATATTATTGGGATTCTCAGGTGTCTACAACAGGTTCACTAGAAGCATGAAAAGTCCTATCATTTTTCTTTTTCTTCTTTTTAGAAGGACTAGGTGCATCAACATTAATTCTCTGAGAATCTTGCTCAATTCTCTTAGGGTGGCCCTAAGGATACAAAGGTTCCTGAGTCATTTTACCCGTTCTAGTTGCTACTCTAACAACAAAGTCATGTTTATTATTTAATTCATCATGCAAATCATTTTGTTCTACTTGAGTGCTAACCATAGAAGCATGTTTACTAATGAGTTTAAGTTCACCCTTAACTCTAGACATATAATCACTCAAGTGTCCAATCATATAAGCATTTTGTTTCAATTGTCTACCAACATAAGCATTGAAGTTTTTTTGTCTAGCCATAAAGTCATCAAATTCATTCAAGCATTGGCTAGCAAACTTAGTAGACGGGATTTCAACTTTATCATATCTATAGAGAGAATTTATCTTTACTACCTGTGTCGGGTTATCAAGACCATGTTTTTCTTCAATGGGTGGTATATCAAGACCATGTATTTCTTCAACAGGAGGTAAATTCTTAACATCTTCAGCTTTAATACCTTTTTCTTTCATAGATTTCTTTGCCTCTTGCATATCACTACTAGGGAAAAGCCTATACACAGGATCTTACCAGCAGTGAGTTTTAAAACAAGACGCTGCTGCAATTTATCACTAGCGCGTTGCACAACAACGCGCTGCTGAAATAAAAATAGCAGTAGCGCGCCTCCAACAAGCCACGCTACTGCTACTATTCCCACGACCCCGCCGCGAAGCTAGTTATAGCAGCAGCGCGTTAATTAAAAGGGCGCTACTGCTAGGTAGTTTAGCAGTAGCGCATTTACCTATACCGCGCTACTGCTAAAACTAGCTACCTCCCACCACCCGCGCTCTCCTCTATCCTATCCACATACCAACTCACACTCTCACTCGACCTCCCCCCTCAACCCCCCCCCCACGCCGGTCTCCCTCGCCGGACACCGTCGCCTACCACTCCTTCCTCTGCGCCGCCGTCACCTCCTCCTCCTCGCTGGACTCGGTACCACCCTCCTCCTCTGTCCTCCCTCGACTCGCCGCGCTGGCCGGCCCCTCCTCGCTCCGCCCTTCCTACTCCCTCCTACTCTCTCCTCCCTCCTCCAGTCGCCCCTCCTTCTCCCTCCTCCCTCCTCCATTCACACCCCTCCTCCCTACTATATTTTGGTTTAGTAGGCTAGTTCATATGCAACATTTTGATTTAGTTCATATGATTTAGTTGATTTAGTAGGCTAGTTGATTTAGTTGATTTAGAACATTTTGATTTTGTTGATTTAGTAGGCAAGTTGATTTAGTAGGCTAGTTGATTAGTTGATTTAGAACATTTTGATTTTGTTGATTGAGTAGGCAAGTTGATTTAATAAGCTAGTTGATTTAGTTGATTTATAGAACATTTTGATTTAGTTGATTTAGTATGCTAGTTGATAGCTCTGAAGATTTGGCACTCTGCATATTGCTTTAGGAAAATGGCGCCACCACCATCACCACCATGTAGATTGTGCAAGTCAAGGTGCGCCAGCAGCCTTGCAACTGGCAAGCTGTTCGGCATCTACTTCCGGCTGAGTTTTCGTCATGCGGTGGTAAGAAATTATATGAAATGTAACAACTATTTTATTTTTAGTGTTGGCATTACTGCATTGTGTCATTTTGCTTTTTTTACACAGATCGTCCCATGCAATGTGAGGTTGAAATTCAACAAACTGACAGGAGACACTATGACATTTGAGGCTCCTGGGGGGCCGTACACTATGGAGGTCGAGAAAGGACGAAATATTTCACAGATTGGAGGAGATGGATGAGCCCGTTTCTTCGCCCGCATGCGTCTTACTGATGGTGAGTTGATCAGCTTCTCCTTCAGAGCAGAAAGACCCAAGTTGGCTGTCATTTATATCAACCTGGTGGAAGATGATGAAGATGATGAAGATGATGAAGATGACGAAGATGATGAAGATAATGAGGACCCACTCGATGAAGATGATGAGTACCCACTTCATGAAGCCATCATAGCTCAAAGAATGAGGCTGAGCAAGGAGGAGGTGTCCAACCTATGGGACATAATTCCGCCATGTGCTGACTTTGTCAGGGTGCCATTCGTGACCCGCCTGACAAGTACCATGGTCGATCGACATGATATGGTATGTTATACTTATAAATGCAAATTATCCGATGAAATACTTAGTGTAGAGTCCAATGATATGGTATGTTTTGTGGAATCTAGTCGATGATATGCTTTAGTGTAGAGTTCGATCACATGCTTATTAGTGTAGAATCTAAGGAACTATTAATAGTGTAGATAATCCATATATACTTATTTGCAAGAGTATGTGCGAGGCTATTTATTAATTGATATGATTTTCTTATTTAGAAATTGGCAAAGAGCCTATCTGTGAGTTATGGTATCGAGCCAGATGAAGAAGGCTCAGCTGGACTACGCCTTACCGCAAGGGGCTCCATCACAACCTGTACTTACCGCGTGGACACGGACGGTCGCACACACTTAAACTCGGTTGGGTGGAAGAAATTCCTCGATGGCAAGAATCTTCGTGTTGGACAGGCCGTCCTAATTACTATCAGGAACACCAACCGCCCAGGCCTGAGGATGATGATCGTCTTTGATATCATCTAGAACTACATATGTGTGTGTGGCTATATCATCTAGAACTAAATATGATGATTGTCGTCGATATCATCTAGAACTACATATGATGATTGTCGTCGATATCATCTAGAACTACATATGATGATCGTCGTCGATATGACCTTGTACTGCTTGAGGATGCATGTTGACTATGCATGAAATTGTTATCTAGTACTCCCTTCGTTCCAAATTACTCTGTCATGGTTGTTTTAGTTCAAACCACGATGAGTAATTTGGAACGGAGGGAGTACTAGTATATGGTAGTACCTAGTATCTGGAAATTGCATTTTATTGAAACCGAAACGAAACGGGGTAGGAAGCGGGGGGAAATGATGGAAGATATAGCAGTAGCGAGGGGCTAGGAAAGCACTACAGCTAACTAATAATAGCACTTTCGGGAAAAGAGCTGCTGATATAGTCAACAGTAGTAGCGCGGGTGTTGACCGCGCTACTACAAATAGTTAGCTGTAGCGCCGTAGTAGTAGCGTGGCCGCCCGCACTGCTGATAGCCTCAAAACCCGCGCTATTACTAGGGTTTTCTCTAGTAGTGTATCTTCAGGACTGAGAAATAGAACACCTCTTTTCTTCGGAGTTGATTTAGGAGTTGGCTCAGGAATTGGCCTAGGAAGTGTCCAATTATTTTCATTAGTCAACATATTATTCAATAGCAATTCAGCTTGATCGGCTGTTGTTTCCCTGAAAACACAACCAGCACAACTATCCAAGTGGTCTTTGGAAGCATCAGTTAGTCCATTATAAAAGATATCAAGTATTTTATTTTTTTAAGAGGATGATCAGGAAAAGCATTAAGTAATGGGAGAAGCCTCCCCCAAGCTTGTGGGAGACTCTCTTCTTCAATTTGCACAAAATTATATATTTCCCTTAAAGCAGCTTGTTTCTTATGAGCAGGGAAATATTTGGCAGAGCAGTAATAAATCATATACTAGGGACTATGCACACAACCAGCATCACCCTTTAATGAGAACCGAAATATCTTAAGGATATAATAGTGACGAGATTTTTCATCATTAGTGAATAGGGTGGCTATATCATTCAATTTAGTTAGATGTGTCACAACAGTTTCAGATTCATAGCCATAAAAGGATCAGATTCAACCAAAGTAATTATCTCAGGATCGATAAAGAAATCATAATCCTTATCAGTAACAAAGATAGGCGAAGTAGCAAAAGCAGGGTCATATTTCATTCAAGCATTCAGAGATTTCTGTTTCAGTTTTATTAATAACTTCTTAAGATCAGATCTATCATTGCAAGCAAGAAAATCTCTATCAGTTTCTTCATCCATAACATAACCCTCAGGAACAACAGGCAATTCATATTTAGGGGGAGAACCTTCATCATCACTATCTTCAATAATATCAGTTTCAAGAATTTCATTCTCTCTAGCCCTAGCAAGTTGTTCATCAAGAAATTTACCTAATGGCATAGTAGTATCAAGCATAGAAGTAGTTTCATCATAAGTATCATGCATAGTAGAAGTGGCATCATCAATAACATGAGACATATTAGAATTCATAGCAGAAGCAGGTTTAGGTGTCGCAAGCTTAATCATAACAGAAGGAGAATCAAGTGCAGAGCTAGATGGCAGTTCCTTACCTCCCCTCGTAGTTGAGGGATAAATCTTAGTTCTTTCGTGTTTCAAGTTGCTCATAGTGACCAGGAGATATAAATCCCAAGTGACTCAAAGAATAGAGCTATGCTCCCCGGCAACGGCGCTAGAAAATAGTCTTGATAACCCATGCTATGTCTTGAGCTTGCGTTGGTTTTCCCCGAAGAGGAGAGGATGATGCAGCACAGTAGCGTAAGTACTTCCCTCAGTTTTTGAGAACCAAGGTATCAATCCAGTAGGAGGCCACACACAAGTCCCTCGTACCTGCACAAAACGATAGCTACTCTCAACCAACGCGATTAGGGGTTGTCAATCCCTTCACGGTCGCTTATGAGAGTGAGATCTGATAGAGATAATATTTTTGGTATTTTTGGTATAAAGATGCAAAGTAAAAGTAAAAGCAAAGCAAGTATAAAAATGATGGAGATTGATATGATGAGAATAGACCCGGGGGCCATAGGTTTCACTAGTGGCTTCTCTCGAGAACATAAGTATTCTATGGTGGGTGAACAAATTACTGTTGAGCAATTGATAGAATTGAGCATAGTTATGAGGTTATCTAGGTATGATCATGTATATAGGCATCACGTCCGAGACAAGTAGATCGAAACGATTCTGCATCTACTACTATTACTCCGCTCATCGACCGCTATCCAGCATGCATCTAGAGTATTAAGTTAAAGACAGAGTAATGCCTTAAGCAAGATGACATGATGTAGAGGAATAAATTCATACAATATGATAAATACCCCATCTTGTTACCCTCGATGGCAACAATATAATACGTGCCTTGCAACCCTTTCTGTCACTGGGTAAGGACACCGCAAGATTGAACCCAAAGCCATGCACTTCTCCCATTGCAAGAACTACCAATCTAGTTGGCCAAACCAAACGGATAATTCGAAGAGACTTGCAAAGATAACTCAATCATACATAAAAGAATTCAGAGAAGATTCAAATATTATCGATAGATAAGCTGGATCATAAACCCATAATTCATCGGTCTCAACAAACACACCGCAAAAAGAAGATTACATCGAATAGATCTCCACGAGAGAGGGGGAGAACATTGTATTGAGATCCAAAAAGAGAGAAGAAGCCATCTAGCTACTAGCTATGGACCCGATGAGAGCGGCGAGGGAAGCGTGGAGAACGGCGGGGAAGTGAGGTCGCGACCACTGTCCTCCCCTCTTGCAGTTCTGAGTCTCCGGTGACTCGGTTGGAGGCTGCACAATCTGCAACGGCACCTTGTGCACGATGGGTTCCTGATCCAGTGGATGCTCTACCCTTGATCTGAACGCCCACCACCTCCGCTTGTCCCACGCGCTGCACGAATCGGCCTGCTCCATCGCCCAGAGGAGGATCTTGATCTTGTTCTTCGGTTGTGCGGGGGGGGGGGGGGGGGGGGAAGCTTTGCCCTCTCCCTCTTCGTCATTTGTCTGAGAGTGGTCATTGATGTCCAGTTCATCTGCCTTGTGTTGTCAAACCAAGAACGGATCTCCGTCAACCTGGCCATCTTGGCCTAGTCGTCGCCGGCGATCTACTCAATCTGGTGCTCCATGGAGGTTCTTGCGTGGATGGAAGAGGGGGGTGCATGTGGAAGAGGAGAAGAGCAAAGTTGCGGTCGCGAGAAGGAGGAGAAGGCTGCGGTGGACTTGGAATGCAGGAGAAGGAGGAGATGGCCGCGGTTGTAATGGTGATGGAAGAGGGGAAGGACCATGGCGGCGGTTTTGCATTGGACGAGAGGGGCGTGCAAATTTTTCCTATGACTAAAATGCCCTAGATTAAAAGGTGTCCCCACATTGTCATTAGTACCGGCCCCGCAAGTTTTAGTACTTTGGATACTTTCATCTGAGTACTTTCGAGTACTACGTATGTGTGTGCCGTGAGATTGAGACAGACGAACGGCTCCAAAAAAGCCCAACTACTGTAAAACTTGTAAGGCATTATATTTGAGGGAAGCTTCCGTTAAATACAACCAAGCTTCCCTGTCTTATTAGAGATCGATGGAGATTAAATTCAGAAAAACCGCAGGTAGGCATTATATTTGAGGAAGAGGGAGTTACTCTATAGAGAACTACAGAAAGCATTCCCGAAGAAAAAAATAAGAGGATGTATTGATAGCTAGACAGATACATGCAAGAGTTAATTATTATTTTTGTGAAAAAACTTCCGATTTATTCATCTTCAATCAAGGCAGTACAATGAACAAATAAAAATTATATCCAGATCTATAGGCCACCTAACGACAACTACAAATATTGGTCGATCGATCCTGCAGAGCAGCAATATTCTTCAACGATCTTGTTGTTGTGTGTCGCCCGAGCATAGATAGCGAGAAGTAATGAATGCATTGGGAATGAGATCAATATCCGTATGCCCGTATAAGAAATAGATAAATATCCATATGCCCGTCCTCCTAGATTAAACTAGAAGAACGCCCGTGCGTTGCAACGGGGCCACATTAACTTTAAGAGTTCAATATTACGACATTGGCGACCTTTTTTACCATCAAATCCTCACACACACTCTCCCTCCCTCTTCCTCACTCTCTCTCTCCCCCTCTTCCTTTCTCTAACACACACACATATCCATCTTATTGGGTACGAGACCATAATCCATCTATTTCACACACACACGCTAGTGCATAACAATATGAATTATGTGTATTATATTTGCCACCAGAACTGAGGGAATTAATTTCATGTAAATCGGCCAGCCACAGCTCCAAGAATACGCGGAGGAGGTGGCCCGGGTCAGCGTCGGCGCCGTCCGGCGCGGGCCATGGGCCCGCTTCCAAGTGCACGTGCATTGCACGTCTTCACAAATATTATAACCAGATGTGAGAAATCACATACTAACACGATGTTGCAATCAATTTGTAATTAAAAAAGCCAAAAGTCTTTTTTCTTAAATCAGAATTCCTTATGCTGGAGTTTAAACAAATCCCACAATAACATGATCAATTTTTTTTGCTCTACTTATCACCTAATTAAGCAAATGCATGACTTATGAAGCGGATAAGAAATCATGTTAATTTGGAACTAAAATTCCAACAAAAGAGTGAGGAACAAACCTTTTTATCATTGCTCTGAAGTTTGAACCTCCCCCTATTTGTTAGTGAAATGTGAGTATGCTTGGAAGATAATAATTTCTTATGCAACATATGCTTTTACATCTGAAAGAGCTACAAAATATGTTGACCTACCTATGTGCACTTCCTAAATCAAGCGGATAAAATTATTTCTATCGGCAATATAAAATACTAAACATTAGAAAGAAAGGGACAATGTTAATGTTCCTCTCCTCTCCCATCCCTCGTGTGAACATACCCAATTCGTGGTTGGCTCGCTACATTCAGCGTAGCTCTGATGTCCACTGCCCTCGCTCTTGATTAGTTGCCGCAGTGCCACGCATCTATGCCAACAAGCTAGGGAAACAAATGCAAATATTACACCGAGTCAAAATCAACCATCCCACAATCGTAACAATAGAAAAGATAATAACCAAAATTTAACAGAAGAACTACTGCTTGGCTCCCAGATCCATCTCGATAGCCCTTGATCTGGCTGCTGAGCTTCTCCTAGCCGCCTCAACATCACGTCATTACCAAACATGTAGTGGATGCCTAGTGGGACAAGGATTAGGAAATAACATGAGGTGAAAAATACGATGGCTGTCAATTCCATAAGACGATCCAAGTAATTTGACAAAACAGATCGGGAGCATCTTGTATAATCTCAAAAAAGCAACTAAAAATATGAGAAATGAATTGATGAAAATCAGCCCCTGCTCTCATTCATGCTCGCTTTTGTAATGGGAGGCAAGGAATGGGGATACCGGGAGAAGAAAGGATCACATGGACGGCAAGCCTCCACCACCGGCAAGTGGGGTTGCTTCACATCCAATCTCCACGGCCGCCGCCTCCATGGGGACGAACTCCCATGTTCACAACCGGGCTCCCAATCGGCTGCTGCCTCGCCGACCTTGATGACGAAGTAGTCCCTCCCTTCGATCCCATTCGCAATAGAGGCAACACCCATCCCAGCGGACGGGTCCGCGGTGAGATCCCTACTGGATTTGGTTGCGCCTCCCCAAACCTCACCGCGGGACACATGAGAGGGCACCGTTGCCATGGTCAGGCTTGGATGGGGAAGGAGGCGACATAGCAGCAACGACGTCTTCGCCGGTATTGGTGGCGACGGCGGCGGCGAGCGAGCGGGAGGACAGCGGCGGCGAGAGAGTAGGAGGGTGGCGGCGGCAGTCCATCGGCCGCCGTGACGTGAGAGGAGGATGGGGATGGGGCCGCGATCTGGACGTATGGAGCGGTCGAGAGGAGGGGAAGCAGGTGGCTGGGTTTTTCCATCGTGCGGGGTTTGAGGGAGGTCAAACGAGAGGTTTTTTTTTCGTGCGGGAGGCAGAGCAACGAGGACGGATGTAGGGAGACGGGACACGGTCGGTTGGCAGGAAAAGGAAAGCTACGCATTTTTTTAGGCAGTAGAGATGATTGATGATAAGAAAGGAAAAATCACATCAATATAAGGAAATATCTCATCAATACTTGATTCATTGCGATTTATTTTTTATATGTTAACTAATCTGATCATCAATACTTGATTGATTGCGATTTATTTTTTATATGGTAACTAATCTGATGGGTTTATGTGGGTGGTGAAGCGAAAAGGCAGGTGGGAGGGAGACGAAATAAAACCAGCGAAATAAAACCAACAAAAGTGGTGAGGCGAAATAAAACCAGCAAAAAATAACCGGCGGACTATTCATTAACTGCTCTATTAGGACTAGAGATATCTCTTAGATTACATTGGTAACGTTTCACCTGCACAGGAAGCACAAACCCATAAAAGGTCAGCCGCAAGTTGATACTGACGGGTCCAATAATACTTGTGCGCCTACTAATTGATTAAGGATAAACTAGCTAGGTACATACCTCGCACCCTCTCCACATCAGCTTCATTCGTGTGATATCATCTTCCGAGATCAGGGGCACACAATTCAGTTCTAGGTACTTGAGGGACGATGGAAGGTTCTCGGGCAGCTTGCCTATCTTCTGGAACCAAAAAAGCTCTAGGCGCAGTGGCGGAGCTTGAGCCAAAATTATGGAGGGACCATGGGCTAGAGGGGGGAAAACTTAACTATATTAGCTGATTTTTGATGGAAAATATGCCTAACACAAAGGAGTATCTACATGTTTTCTTGTGAGCTTGGGGGGGCCATGGCCCAGGTTGGCCCCCATGTAGCTCCGCCACTGTCTAGGCGTGAAAGCTTTGCCATTCTCTTTTCCCGAAAAACTTCCAATCTATTCATCTTCAATCATGGCAGTACAACGAATACCAGAAATAAAAATTACATCCAGATTCGTAGACCACCTAACGACGACTACAAGCACCAAAGCGAGCCGAAGGCGCGCCGTCGTCATCGCCCCTCCATCGCCGGAGCCGGGCACAACTTGTTGTAGTAGACAGTCGGGAAGTCGTCGTGCTAAGGCCCCATAGGACCAGCACCCCAGAACAGCAACCGCCGCCGATGAAAAATAACGTAGATCGGAAGGATCCAAACCGAAGACACACGAACGTAGATGAACAATGACGAGATCCGAGCAAATCCACCAAAGATAGATCTGCCGGAGACACACCTCCACACGCCCACCAACGACGATAGACGCACCACCGAAACGGGGGCTAGGCGGGGAGACCTTTATTCCATCTTCAGGGAGCCGCCGCCGTCTCGCCTTCCTAAGTAAGATACAAACCCTAACGAGAGTGAAAAAAAACGACTGAAAACGGAGCCCTCCCGCCGGCCCTTGCCAGGATCCACCGCGCCTCCATGGCCCTAGGGCCACCGGAGACGAGGCGGACCTGCGCCGGCACCGGCGAGAGGCACGAACCCTAACTTTGTTTCTTGGAGGAGGAGGCTAGTTCCTTTGGCACGTATTGTAAGCTTTGCCATTGTTCCATCCTCCATCATCCACTCCTCGGTAGAAAATCTAGAAAGTTTTAACTCTTGCAATCGAGGAAACCCTTGGGCAGAGCACGACATGGTCCGGCCCTCGTATCCAGACAAGTCCAATACCACAAGACAGGGAAGCTTCTCCAGCACTGGCATTGGATCTTGTTCAATGACATAAGCTTGTAGAACAAGACTCCGCAGGGTTCGTGGGAACTCAGTAGGCAGCCTATCGAGTAAACGAAATTTTGCGAGAAAAAGATCAACCAGGTGAGCTCATATTACCCGCTTCGGTACAACCCCCACGCAAATAGTATAAAAGGTAATATGGGCTTTTGACATGGTGTACCCACTTTATACGTATGATACGTTGCCTGCTAGAACGTATACGCTCTGCATAACCGGCCGGCCCAAGAAGGTCGCTCGCACCTATGGCATGGCAGGTGATATGATCGCTAAAAAATTTATAAAGAACGACCTCGCACAGAATCGAACTCTGCACCTCTACCTTAAAGAGACAAGATAACAACAAGTCAACCTAGGAGACATTAGTGGCTAATAAAGAGCGTGCCACTTTAAGAACTAACTACAACGCAGAATCCGGGCAGTTTTTGCATTTTTTTCTTGGAAATTGTCAGTAATTTTTTTAAAGCGAGTAATGTTTGGAAATCCAACAATTGTTTCAACAACTCTAACAAACATAGAAAATTCAAAACATATTGAAAACCTTGCCTTTTTTTATAGGAACCATTTTTTAAAATCTGAAATATTTTTATAAAAAACACGGAATTTTTTGGAATTTAGAGAACAAAACTTGTTAATGGGAACATTCTGGAAATTCTGAACAATTTTTCAAAAGCGTGAACATTTTAAGTAATTCCCAATTTTTTTTTGAGTTTTGAGAAAATTTGAAAACAGCAACATTTTGAACAGTTTTCAGAAAACTATAACCTTTTCTAAAATTCTTGTATATTTTTGGAATTTATGAAAAATATGAAAATATGAGCTTTTTAAAGATTTCTTTAAAAACTCGAACATTTTGGGAAACTGCAAACAATTTAAAAAAACTTCAACATTTTTTGAAATTTCCGAACATTTTGGTAAAACATGAACATTATTAGAGTATTCTCGGCGAAAGTGGCCAATAAATAGACAGACATGACGCAACTTGCATATGATGTCAGAAACCATTCAAACCTGGCATGGACTCGTGTCATGTGCATGCCGGCCTGATGGAAAAAGTTGGAGTTTTTTCATGCATGTGCAAAAACACCATGTTCAACGGAGAGTGTCCGGGTAAGCCAGAAGGCTCCGTTTGTGGGCACGTTGTTTATAGACAACTGGCATATGACCCTAATTTTTTTCATGGGCTTGTATAATCAATTCAATACAACATGCTAAGTTATTTTTGTTTCCTACAAAATTTTGTATTTTTTGGAGTATTCTTGGTGAAAAATGGCTGATAAATAGCCGAACGTGACACAACTTGCATACGGTGTCAAAAATCGTTCAAATCTGACATGGATGACTACCATGAGCATGCCCACCTGCTGGCAAAAGTTAGCTCATTTGATGCATGTCGAAAAATAGACCATATTCAACATAGATTGTTCAGGCAGGCGAGAAGGGTCTGTATGAGATTACGGGAACGTTTTTTAAATTCTAGATCAATTTTAAAAATTTATATTGAAAAAAGAATCTGGTATTCTAAAGAAATTTTCAAATTTTTGAACAACTTAAAAAAATAATGATAAAGTTCAAGAAGGAGAAAATTAATTAACAAAAAAAGAGAAGAAACGCGAAAAAATAGAGAAGAAAAAAGTGCTTAGGCCTTAGAAAATAAGAAAAGTTTTCAAAAAATATTCGCAAATATGAAAAAATGCTGGCAAATTTGAAAAAGTGTTCGCATTTTCACCATGTGCATGCCCACCTGTTGACCAAAGTTGATGCCCTTTTTTGAATGTCCAAAAAATACCATGTTCAACGTAGGGTGTGCAGATAGGCGAGAAGGCTCCACCGAGACCACGTTGTTTCTCAACATCTGTTAAATGACCTCATTTTTTTTTCATTGACTTGTATGACCAATTCAAGACACCATTCCAAGTTGTTTTGGTTTTCTATAAATTTTGCATCTTCTGGAGTTTTTTTTATAGTAAAAAAGGGCGTTAAATGGCCGGATGTGTTGCAACTTGCATATGGTGTTGGAAATAATTAAAACCTGGCGTGAATGCCTACCATGAGCATGCCCACATGCTCGTAAAAGTTGGGGTCATTTCAGGCATGTTCGAAAATAGACCATGTCAACGGAGGTGCTCGGGTAGGCCAGAAGGGTCCGTATGAGAGCATGTTTTTCAACATCTTCCACTAACTCCAATTTTTTCCCATAAGTTTAAATGGCCAATTCAAGGCACCATGCCAAGTTGTTTGAGTTTTTAACAATTCTTGCACTTTCTGGAGTTTTCTCGATGAAAAATGGCTGATACATGCTCAGACGTGACACAACTTGCATATAGTGTCAAAATTCGTTCAAACCATGGGCACGCCCACCTACTGGCAATAGTTTGGATCATTACATGCATGTCCAAAAAATAGACTATGTTCAACGGGGGTTGTTCGGGTAGGCGAGATTGGTCTGTATGAGAGCACGTTTTTATCGGCATTGTGAAATGACCCAAAAAATCTCATGAGTTTATATGACCAATTCAAGGCATCATGTCAAGTTGTTTGAGTTTTCATTATTTTTTGCAATTTATGGAGTTTTCTTGATGAAAAATGGACGATAAATAACCGAACGTGACGCAACTTGCGTATGGCGTCGGAAATCGTTCAAACCTGGCATGATTGCCTGCCATGGGCATTACCACCTGCTGGCAAAAGTTGGGGTCATTTCATGCATGTCCAAATATACCATGTTCAATGGAGGGTGTTCGGGTAGGCCACATGGGTCCGCATGAGAATACTTTTTTGGCATCTTCAGATGAGTCCAAAATTTTCCATGAGCTTGTATGACCAATTCAAGGCACCATCCTAAGTTGCTTGCGTTTTCGATAATTCTTACATTTTTTAGAGTTTTCTCGGTGAAAATGATCGATAAATGGCCAAATGTCACGCAACTTCCATAAGGTGTCGGAATCGTTCAAACCTAGCATGGATGCCTACCATGCGCATGCCCATCTACTAGCAAAAATTGCGGTGGTCTTAAGAATGTCCAAAACTGGAACATGTTCAACAGAAGGTGTCCGTGTAGGTCAAAAGGCTCTATCTGGGAGCACGTTGTTTGTCGACATCTTCAGTTGTTGTATTGGTTTAACATTTTTAGTTTTTAGGTTTGCTAACCAAAAATTTAAAAAGAACGAATGGTAAAAAACCGAGTTTTCGGTTTCTACCACGCTGATAGGCGATGGCATCGCTCCTATCGGCCACATGTTGGGCCGGCCCAAGAGTTCGCAGATTTGAATAAAGTTCATCGATGTTGAAAAAATGTTCACAAATTTAAATTGTTTTGGCAGATTTTCAGAAATATTACCCAATAAAAGTTGAGAAAAAGTTTAAAAAATGAGAAAGTTCAGGAATTTCTTTTTATTTTGAAAATTTCTGGCATTTGAAAAAAATAGAAGAAAAAACCTAGAAGAAAACAAAACAAAAAATCTGGTTTTAAAACACACAATTTTTTACTGAAAATTCAGAAAGTTACATTAGCCACATAAGAAGCTAAAAAGAAAGGAAGTGTTCAAAATGTTAGTTCTGAAGTTTGCACACTCCTCATATTTCTTTAAAAGTGTTCAAAATGGTGCTCAGAAAAAATGTTCTTAACATTTTGAACTAACATATCTCCTGATTTGTTTTTGAAACGTTCACGCTTGTAAAAAATGTTATTCAATTTTTTTTAAAAAAATGCTCATGCTTTTATGAAAAATGACTTTTTCAAAATGTGTTCAAGTTGTTCAATAACAAATGTTGGATTATGAAACATTATTCAATTTTTTAAAATTCATACAGAATTTCCTTGGTGTTACTCCCTCCATTCGGGTTTATTGGGTCCGAGAGCCACCAAAAATTGTACTACCATGTTTACTAGGTTGCTGCAAACTTTATATCAAAAACGAAAAAAAATAGGCTGCTGCATTTAAACACGTCACTTTATTCCCTCGTCTCTTCATGGAAGCTAGCGCATGGGTCTCCTTGATTGGATCAGGTAGTAGCCGTTGCATGCACAGGTTAGTTACTAGGCCTAATTAATAGCGGTGATTATCTAAGAGATTTATTTCCAATTTGTCCTGTGCGTATTTAGTGGTCTTTCTGTTTCGGCTCAAGGGCCCAATAAATCCGGGCGGCGAGATTCTTAAGTTTGCAGGCTCCTAATTATTCATAAACACAAGTCAGCTCAATTGGTGAGTGGATCTACTACATGTATATAAGAGGTCTGTGGTTCGATTCTTAACGGGTGCTTGTATTTTGTGAATTTTTACATTTCGCGTCGCGCTCCCTGCAGCCTTCACCAATGGGCCGACGTATTTAGAAAAAAAGACAATCCTACCCTTGCTTACGAAGGGGTATGAAGAAATCTCATGCGTTGATGTGTTTAGGGGGTGTTTAGGGGGGTTGTAGTTGCAGATATCTTAATCATCTCCGTTGGTATAGACCCAATTCTCACAGAGAGGGTTCGTAGTTTATTCAGCTGTCCCAAGAAAATAACCATGTCATCATAGCAGTATTTAGTGCCACTGCCAACGGATGAAAGATTCAACTCAAAGGTCTGGAGCTCTTTATGCTGCACTCGCACGCTTCTTCTGGGTGGTGGTGGAGAAAACCAATTACTAAGGAAAACATGCCTTAGTGTAGGGATATCCCAAAAGGAGTTTGGTACTCGTGAGAGCAACTATGGTCCCCTGAGATCAATAGTCTGCAAGTAAAGGAGTTGTCCAATTGAAGAAGGGAGTGCCATGTCTTTGCAACTTCGCAACCTGAGGCGTCTTAGGTGAATGCACAAATTAATTACCCTGCAGAACTTCTCCAAGCTTGAGTCTTCGATATGAACAACTCTTAGGAACCTCAAGTTAGGTAGGGACATAGATGAGAGTCCAAAGCCAACCAGAGTTCTGATATTAAGTGTCTCTGGTAAAATCTTGCCACTCAAAGTTTGAAAAGAAGAACGATAATATATCATTTTCTGAGATGATGACACACCAGTTTGGCCTGCATTTTTTTACGAGAATCCACAGATCAGTCAGAAGCCAATAATATATATTGAAGCAAAAGTTGTAACCATATATACATATATACAACGAAAGGAGCATGACCTCTAGTTTTGTCAATGACATCAAGAAAACCAACTTGTCTTGCTTCTTCTATGCACCAATCGCGTAAGATATCATTTTTTTTCTAAAAGGGGGGATTCCCCGGCCTCTGCATCAGAAAGATGCATACGGCCATCTTATTAACAGAATAAAGTAGTGCCAACATGGTTCGAAAGGTCTCCTAAAGTAATAAAAAAGCACAGAAAGCTCACACAGAGCCAAAGAGGGCTAGAAACATCAACCTTATTGTCTCAATCCATCCATGTGCTTTGCTTCTATCAACAGCTTGGACCAAGCACCTTTGAGCCAACTCGGTTACGTACTTGCGTGCTGTTTCTTCTAGCTTATGTCTTGGTGCATATGGAATGAAGCTTTCTGCTATCCATAATTCAATAAGGTCCGATACATATATTATATAATCCTCGGGAAAAGCAGCAAGATAGAGAAAACAAGATCGTAAATAACGATTTGGTAAGTCCTTGTAACTGCGAGCTAATATGTTGCGCATCATCTCTGTCTTTCTAGTTGATGGCCAACCCAGTAGTACGTCCGACCATGCTTGTAAAGATAGATTCTTTGATAGATAACCCCCCAAAACTGCAAGTGCAAGTGGCAACCCATTACATTTCTTTGCTAGCTTCCTTCCTAGCTCTTCAAATTCATCCACATCATGCAAGACAGCTCTTCTGTACGATGGCAAAGCTTTGCTACTGAAGAGTTCCCAACTTTTCTCTTCGTCCAGTTTCTTCAAGGCATGCACATGAGTCGGCATTTCAACATGGTTTGCAACATCAAACTTTCT
Organism: Triticum timopheevii; assembly: GCA_963921465.1. Lineage (NCBI taxonomy): Eukaryota > Viridiplantae > Streptophyta > Magnoliopsida > Poales > Poaceae > Triticum > Triticum timopheevii. The sequence goes on from OY997274.1 coordinate 686,377,328, forward strand.
TGTGGTTAGCAGTACTCTACTCCCATTGGTTGCATCTGGAAAGGCTGTAACAGTTTGATTTATCTGCTCCCATGTATCTGCCTCCCACACATCATTGAGAACTACCAAGTATCTCTTTTGCAACAGAAAGTCACTAAACTTCTTTCCTACATCAAACTCCTGCATTTGATCAATTTCTCTAGACTCCTTCTTGTCTCCCACAATTTGCTTCATAATATCCTTCAGTAAATCAATGCCCTTGAATGTTTGAGAAGCAGTCACCCAAGCAACAGTCTCAAAGTGTTGTTTGACTCTAGACGAAGTGTATATTTTTCTAGCAAGTGTTGTTTTTCCCGCCCCACCCATACCAACTATGGAGATGGCACTAAGCATGTTCTCTTTCTCAACTAGTATATCTACTATTTATTTGTACTCATCATGAAAACCAACCACCACCGCGTCATATTCAAAGTTTTGATGCCTAAGACCATAATCCTGCAGGAACTGGTCCTCTACAAGTGCAGTAGTATCCAAATCAATTTTCAGACGTTCTGCACTCTGAAATATCTCAGTGAGCTTCCGTCTTACATGCTCAACTTCGAAGCCAACATTACGAAGGGTGACCAAGTCAGTTGGTAAGCAGGCGTACCTTGAAATGACGCCCATGAATCCCCTCTTGGGCCTGTTTCTCATCTGAATGTAATTGGCAGCCTCGATAATATTCTCAGCCTCATAAGACACAGTCCTAATCTGGCTCACCAAGATAGCAACTCGTGCGTTACCTTGCCTTTTTTTGCTGTCAGCATCTCTAAGGTAGCCATGTAGACATATCAGCTCATCTTTCAAGAACTCCACTTCAACGGTGACTCCAAATAAGAACTTGGTCTGCTGAGCAACAAGATTGCCAACGTTCCAAAGCACGGTGCTAACTGCAGACTCGGCCATTGGTTTGACCTGCTCCCTTGAAGATTTTTGATCAGATGTATACGTGCATGAGTATACGGCATGGGTTATTAATGTCCTGTAAAAACTCTCTTCAGCTCCATAGTGGGGGGGCTGATTGGAGCTAAAACAGGAATGAGTTGTTGAAGAGGACAAGAGAAAAGGTAGAAGGAAAATAAGGGAAGATGGGAGAGACTCACCAATGAGATCGTCGTTGCTGGTTGCAAAGATGGATGCTGATTAAGCGTGGGGTGAAGGGGATAATGTATTGTGTCTTCGGGCGGATGTATGGAGCTTTCCGCTACTGTTTTGTTTACAAAAATGGATTTTGACTCGGCCCAACATGTCCAAACTGCCGTCCATTCACCTTGTCAGCTTCAGCGATTATTTCAATGCTGGCCGCAGATAACGATGATACGTTCAGCTGCTTCCAACGCCCATGCTTCATTCTCTCCGTCACTAAACCCTTGAATAGCTTGAATTTACTTTAGCAACTACTGGACAATATATTTACCAAAAGTTGCCAAGTAGAGTTGCAAGAGAATTTACTTTAGCAACTAAAGTTTTTTTTTACCTCCATTCCTAAATATAAGTCTCTTTACAGATTTTAATATGAATTACATACGGATGTATATAGACATATGTTACAATGTACATTCACTAATTTTGCTCTGTATGTTGTCCGTATTAAAATATATAAAAAGTCTTATATTTCGAAATGGATGGAGTATCAAGTCTTAGAAACAAGCAAAATATTATTCCGATGTATTGTTAATTCTGAAAGTAATTGAATAAGAAATAATTATTTGTAAATCTGTTCACCAACAAATAAATCATCATTGCATAACAAAAACTTTAAAAGTATTTTGCGCAAAAATGTAACAACCCACCAGGTGACACCTTTATCACCTTTTTTCTCCTGAGAATATTGAATTAAAGGTTGAAATTTCTAAAAATTAAAAAATAACAAAATTTTTAATTCTTTTGAAATTTACGTTTTCCAAAGTTTGATTTTTTTAAGAGTGAAAATTCCTAAATGTTGATGCTCTTTGGAAGCTACCAAGTAAGGTTCAACATAAAAAAATTACAACAAGTATTCAAAAAGTATTTAGTGTATATTAAAAAGAATCATCGTGTATTCAATATCTATTCAATGGATATTTCAAAAATGTGTGTTTTATAAATAAAGAATACAAGCAATAGTATAACTAATAAGTAGAAGAGAACACCACTTACCAAACCAAAGAGAACAAGGAAAACACATAAAATACAACTAAAAATATAAGAAAAAAATGACATATAAAATCAGAAAACAAATAAAATAGAGAACATAAATTGAAAGGAAAAAACTACTGAAAACTGGACAAAACATAAAGAAAGGAAAGAAATCGGAAAAACACTAGAAGAAACAATTCTTTAAGAAAACAAGGCCATATTGGGCCAGCCCATATTAGGGTGGCTGTAACCATTTCGGTTTCACTTTAACCGGTGTGAAATAGCGCACGTGCTATTTCTTGCACGTAGCTAAATGCAAGTACTTCTCGTCTCTGATGCGGTACTACAGGGCCACAACAGTATAGCATCTACAGCACGATTTTCTTCTCCTGTGTTTTTAATAGGTTTTTCACTGTTTTGCATCTATTTTGTTTCTTTTTTCCTTTGGTTTTCATTGTTTCTTTCTTAAGTTTTGACTTGTTCTTTTGGTTTTTCTTTTCTATTTTCGAACACAGGTCTACATTTTGTATAGACATTGTGCATTTTTCGTAAATATTAGGAACATTTTTCTATGTAATTTAATAATTTTTAAATACATCAATAACAATTTATCAAATATATGTGTTTATAACTAACTTTTTGAAATATATGTTATGATGTATAAATTATCTTAAACACATTGATCATTTTTTTATACATATAAATATCATTTATAGATGTTTAACATTTTTCAAATACATGATTTGCATTTTTTCTAATACATGTTTTTGACCTTTCATCATTAAAATACGTGTTGAACTTTTTTTAAATACATGTTGAAACATTCTTTAGAATGATACTAGGAAAATCTTTAAAATATGCGACATATTTGTACATTGTATAAATTTTTTGAAAAAATGTCAGAACATATTTTTTAAATTCATTTTTCTAACATTTTTTTAATAGTGCAAAAAGATTCTGGGAATTATGTGAAAATTATTTTACATTGCATAAATTTTTAGGAAATTATTGTACATTTTTCATAAATGCATGACATTTACATTTTATATTGAAATACCAGAGGTTAAGAGCAGCAGCAGGGGAATATATAGTTACCTCGCATCCTTTCTGCTGCAGCTCCTTCAACATGCAGTCATCTCCAACAAAAAGGGAGATTGAGGGATGGAAGATGCAGCAACTCCTCTGGGAGCTTGCGCGACTTAGTGATCAAGTTGAGTTTTAGGTGGGAGAGCTTTCACATGGCCCCAGACTTGGAGATGATCAGAGTGTAAACAATTGTCGTTATTAATATTGAGGGCCCACTGAAAAAAATACCAAGAGTTTACGAATTACATCACGAGTCCGCTAACAGAACAGTTTTTTGTTTGCTATAAAATAGTACAAATTGATCATTACATATACAAATTTATCGGTCAATGACGGTCTCCTGAAGACTGTGTGGTCTGTCTCCTGTTTATTGCTATTACAACATACTGAACTCACCCGACTCAGCCAGGAAAATAATATACGCCTTTATGAAATGATATTGAACATGTCCACATGTAATGCTCGAGTTGATTGAAATCCATGCGTCAATATTCATATATATGTTCCACAGAAAAAAAAGTATTTCATATATTTGAAAAAATCGTCCACCTGCAAAATACAAAAGGAAGAAAAGAAAATCAAGAACGTGCTAGAGAGGAGGACGACTGAAACAACGTGCTAGGAAGGGGCATAGTTACACAATCTTGCACGCATCCTCTTCGCTTACTCTGATGGGAAATAACAAAACAGAGAGTAAAAGGGGGGAAAAAAGCTAAAAATATGAGAAGAATTGTTAGAGTACGTAATGGGCCCATTAGTCTTAGGGTTAATTAGAGATAAGGGTCGCTTGCTTAGGGGTCAAGTAAGCCTTGCTTGGGAGTCAAGTAAACCTCTCTATATAAAGAGAGGAGATGTATCAATCTAATCAAGGAAGAATTAAGAAGGAAATCCCTTCCCTCTTGCCCGGCCGTGGGCAAAAAGGCCCCCGGCCGGTCCTCTCACGCGCTTCTTCTAGCAGCGCCATAACAATTTGGTATCAGCTAGCTTCGGTTCGATCATGTCTTCACCGCCGTCAAGCCTGTCTCTTCCGCTGCCAGTCACCTTGTCGCCTCCGGCGACCACCACGACCGTCACCCCGCTCCTGCCCGCGCCGGGATCCTTTGTCGCGCCCGCCCCCACCGTCCTCACCTGGGAGGAGGTGTCCGAGGTGCTGCGGGACCTAACCCAGGCGGTCCAGGAGATCCACCTGTTCTTGGCCGGGTCGTACGGGCCGCACTCGGTTGCTCCGCCCATCGCCGCCCCCGCGCCGCCGTGGCTGCCGTGGCAGCCCCCGCACCAGGCGGCCTTCGCCGCGCTCGCCTGGCCGCTGCAGCTGCCATCCATCGCCACCACCGCCCAGCCCTGGTTGCAGTGGCAGCCGCCGCTCCTGGCGGCCTCCGTCGCGCCCGGCGCTCCGCCGCAGCAACCGTTCCCTCTGCCGCGCAGTATGGGATGCCCTACGACGGGAGTGCGACGACCTCGTTCCCATCAGCGCCGCCGCCATCCCAGGGCGTCCACATCCAGCAGATCAAGTCCCTACCGTCGCCGTCACCGCTTCCGTCTTGGATCGCTACCCGCCATGTGTCGGCGGCGGTGAGGCTGCAGGCTGCTGCGCGCGGCCTCCTAGCGCGTCGGCGTGTGCGGGAGATGCGTGGTCTGCAGCTGCCGCTCCTCCAAGTTGCCCTTCGCTGCACAAAGGACCTCGATCTCGTCCGCTGCGTCGGGGATCTTGGGCATGCAGTTTCCCCCATGGGCGGCTGGCATGCTGTTTTCCCCGCGGGCAGCGACCTCAAAGTCTGCGACATCGGCGATTGGGGGGGCACACCCCTCCTCGTCATTCTCCATCGCAAGCCCTCCACTCTTCCATGTGCGGTGCAGACCAACAGCCGTACACATGCACTCCTTTTGTTCAGGTGGTGTCCATGGGATCCAGGTGGCTGTACACGTGCACGTCCAAAATAAAGCGTCCTAGTCTATTTCAGGTTGAGAGTAATAACACAAGCCGAGATGTAAAAGGCTTGTTTTTAGGTGTTAGGTTTGTGTTGCGTCGAGTCATGATTATAAGTTGGTTAGGCTGCAGCTCGAGGACAAGCTGCATGTCCAGGCGGGGTGTAGTGTTAGAGTACGTAATGGGCCTAATGGGCCCATTAGTCTTAGGGTTAATTAGAGATAAGGGTTGCTTGCTTAGGGGTCAAGTAAGCCTTGCTTGGGAGTCAAGTAAACCTCTCTATATAAAGAGAGGAGATGTATCAATCTAATCAAGGAAGAATTAAGAAGGAAATCCCTTCCCTCTTGCCCGGCCGTGGGCAAAAAGGCCCCCGGCCGGCCCTCTCACGCCCTTCTTCTAGCAAGAATAGAGCCGATGCAGTTCCCATTATATGTATAATGGAAGTACGGTGTACTTCAGGTAATAGAAAAGGCAGAGAAGTATTTCAAGAAAAAAAAAACAGAGCAGTTATATTTTCGTGGGACGAGGTATCTAAATTTTGCTCCTGGTAGTTTGGTCTCCTGTTCGCAAGATCAAGAATCACCTCACTCAGCACATTACAATCGATACTCTGTAGAAAATTCCCAAGATATTAGTTTTCTTATGTACCATGTGTGCCGTTACTGATCATGCCTTTCTTCTTAGACTCTGAACTTGATGCACATATTAACTGAAGCCTCTACACCGGTGTGAATCGACTCAGGTGATTACTGATTACTTATTCACTTATCATGAAAAGAGGAACATAAGTACATCATAGATCAGGTTAGCGATCGTCCCGATGGCCTCGTCTCGATGGCGAAGCATTTTGGGGGGGGGGGGGGGGGGGGGGGAGGGGGGGGGGGGTGGGGGGGGGGGAGTGTTAGCGATCAAGGTTACAATGAGGAAAACTGCAGGTAGAACATATACATATCCGGCATATGCTTGGCTGCACCGGGCACACCGGGATATAAAACAGCGATATATCAATGTAGTACTACAAAAGAATATCTAAAGTTTTACAAGAAATTGGTCGATGTAAAAAAGGGAGAATAAGCTTAAGTAGCCAAGCATGACAATTTTGGATGAACGGCCACACACAAACATTTTAACCAATTCATGTATCAACAACCACACCACATTTATTTCAGGAATAAACCTCATGCATCAGTTGAGCACTCAGTAAGTATTGATGGATGCATATGGATTTGTTATGAGCAAGTGAGACATGCATGGCTCTGTACAAGGAATAAGATCCAGTTTCTGGACTGTATGTACATTTTTCACTGAAAATGAACCGGCACTTTTGTACCCGAAAGAAAAATAAATTCGACAGACATCTTGGAGGATTAGCACCATCTCTCTCTGCCGCCAGGGAAAGAGGCTTGGAGTTTGGGGGAGGTGCAGGCTGCCGGTGGTGGAGCGGCCTTGGCACCGGGGATGAAGGTCCGCGATGGGCAGTGGCCTCTCCTAGACCACCTCAGCTCCATCTTGTACACGGCCGACAGCATCGGAGGACGAGGCGGCGGCGACATTGGCATTGGGAGGGCGGATCTAGATTCTGGACGGAGAAGCAGGAGGAGCAAGGGGCCATAGGAGGAGGCTGTCGTGTCGTTCGCCCATGGCGTCCTTCAAGGGAGGGAAGAGAAGGAAAGTGGGATATGAGGATTGGGAGGACAAGGTTTAGGGTTTAGGCAACGAGGGCGGGGTGTGGGGAGCGAGGAGGGTGACAGATCTGCAATCACTCCCTAATTTCCACCTGCGCAAAAAACAAAGCATGCTCGTCAGACAAGCACAAGTATAGACAGCAATGAAAATGAAAGGTGTGGCAAATTAATTAACTATGCTTAAGCTGTGTGTAAGTATGTATACCTCGCATCCTTTCTGCTGCAGCTCCTTTCGTGTGATGTCATCTTCAGAAATCTGGGGCATATAGCCTAGCTTTAGGTGATCGAGGGACGGAAGGTGCAGCAACCCCTTGGGGAGCTTGCTCATCTTCTCGCACCGCCAAAGTTCCAGGTGGGAGAGCTTTGGCATTGTCCCTTCCACCATCCTCCACTCCTCGGTGGAAAAAATAACAAGTCGTAACTCTTGCAGCCGAGGGAACCCTTAGGAAGAGCAGCACATGGTTTGGCCTCTGTACCCACTCAAATGCAACACCACAAGACAGGGGAGTTTCTCCAGGATCGGCATCGGGTCTTGTTTTATGACATCAGCATGTAGAACAAGATGACGTACGCTATGTGGGAACTCAGAAGGCAGCTTATCGAGCACATCAAAACTGGAGAGAGTAATATCAATCAGGTGAGGCATGTTTGCCAATATGTTGAGCACCTCCGTTGGTATATTGCGGTGCATCCACAAGGAGAAGGTTGTTAGTTGATTCAGCTGGCGCAAGAAAATCATCATGTCATGACAGCGGAAATCAGTGCCAACAGGATCAAGATCCAACACAAAGCTCTGTAGCTCTTTCGGCTGCAGTCGTACACTCCTTGCAGGTGGCGGTGGAGAAAAAAACCAATTGCGAAGGTAAACATGCCTTAGAGTAGGGATATCCCAGAGAGAGTTTGGTACTTGTGAGTCCAATGCCCTGTTCTCTAGTTCTATAGTCTGCAAGTAAAGGAGTTTCCCAACTGAAGAAGGGAGCACCACACCTTCACAATATCTCAACCTAACCAATCTTAGGTGAATGCACCCACCAATTACACTGGAGAAATCTTTTAGTGTTGAATATTCAATGCAAAGAACTCTCATGAATCTCAACTTAGGAACGGACACTGATTTAAGTTTAAAGCCAAGCAGACTTCGGACATTAGGCGTTGCAGGTAAAATCTGATCACTCAAAGTTTGAAAACTAAAACGATAAGACATCAAGTTATCAGACGATGATGATGCACCAGCTTGGCCTGCAATTTTTTTTAGAGTGCATTACATGTCAGAGAAAAAGCTAGCCGCATACAAGGATATATAGTAAATTAAAAAAATGGAATCAATTAATACGAAGAGACCAAGAGATGAAACCTGACCTGCAGTTTTGTCAATGGCATCAAGAAACCCATCTTGTCTTGCCTCTTCTATGCACCAGTCGTGTAAGACATCGTGAATTCTTATTCTCTCTATCCATCCATGTGCCCTATTTCTGTCAACAACTTGTACCAAGCTTCTCTGAGCCAACTCGGTTACATAATTCCGTGCTGTTTCTTCTAGTATATGCTTTGGTGTATGTGGAATGAAGCTTTCTGCTATCCATAATTGAATAAGATCCAACACATTTATTACATAATCCTCCGGAAAAGCAGCAAGATAGAGTAAACAAGCTCTTAAATAATGATTTGGCAGGTCCTTGTAACTACGAGCCAGTATGTCTCACATCATCTGTCCATTCTTGGTTGATGGCCAATCAGACAGTATATTGGACCATGTTTGTGCATTTAGATTTTTTGATAGATAACCCCCCAAAATTGCAAGTGCAAGTGGCAGTCCATCACATTTCTTTGCAAGCTTTCTCCCAAGTTTTTCGAACTCGTCCACATCACGTATGACAGACCTTTTGTATGATGGCAAAGCTTTGCAACTAAATAGTTCCCAACTTTTCTCTTCATCTAACTTCTTCAAATGATGAACATAGGTTGGCATTTGGACATGATTTGCAACATCTTCCTTCCGGGTTGTTAATAGTACTCTACTACCATTAGTTGCATCTGGAAAAGCTTTAACCCTTTTATTTATCTGGTCCCATGTGTCGGTTTCCCACACATCATCAAGAACTACCAAGTATCTTTTTTGCAATAGAAAATCATGGATCTCCTTTCCCACCTCATACTCATTCATCTTAGCAATTGACTCATCTCTGCCCCCCGTTATTTGTTTCATAATATCCTTTAGTAAATCAATGCCCTTGAAGTTTTGAGATACAGTGACCCAAGAAGCTGCATCAAAGTGTTGTTTGACACTAGATGAAGTGTATACTTTTCTAGCGAGTGTTGTTTTCCCCGCCCCGCCCATGGCAACTATGGAGACAACACTAAGAGTTATGTTCTGTTTTTTGTCAACTAACTTGCCAACTATTTATTTGTACTCATCCCCAAAACCAACAAGGTCAATATCTTCAAAGTTTTGGTGCATAGCACCATAATCTTGTGGATACTCATCCTCAATATGAACCTTTTCTACATCACTACTATCCAAATTGATTTTCAAACGGTTTGCACTATCAAATATCTCACTGATCTTCCTTTTTACACGCTGTATTTCAGCACCAATTGTGTGAAGGGTAACCAGGTCACTTGGCAAGCGAGCATACCTGGAGATGGCACCCATGAAGCCCTTCTTGAGCCTGTTTCTCTTCTCCATGTAGTCGGCCGCTTCAATGGCATTCTCGGCCTCATATGCCGCATCCCTGATCTGGCTGACCCAGGTAGCCACAAGCTCATCTCCTGATCTCCTTTTGGCGTCGGCGGATTTAAGGTAGCTCTTTAGCCGCCTCAGCTCATCCTTCAAGAATCCCACTTCAAGGTTGACGCCGCACAGGAATGTGGTCTCCTGGACCGCCAGGGTGCTCACGTTGCCAAGCACGGAGCCAATGGCCGACTCGGCCATTAGTTTCTCCGGGATCTCGCTCTTAGAGATGGAATGCTTGACGTGGGATGAGTGGGTGGAAGAAATTAAGAAGGTGTGGCTGACGAGTAACGATTTGATGGCACCTGGTTTTGTATTTCTTAAGATGCATGAAGGCAAGGTATTAAGATGCATGCAAAGCAAATAAGCTCCTCCACACCATTGCTTGAGTTGCAGTTTTAGCATCATTCGATCCCATCTGCATGCAGCAGCCTTTCCTCTTTTTTTTTTAGAAAGATGCAGCAGCTTCTCCCAGGACCAGGAAACACGGTGTCATCTGTTGTAGCAGTTGCTCTTTCTGAATACTGGACTTTAATTTGCTCATTATCTTACGGCACATGCATGGTGCAGTAATATCTTTTCTGAACAACATGCTTATGCCTGTGCTTTGTAGGTGTTGTTTTGCTGGAACTTTCAAGGAACGACCGAAAGAAACCTCACTTGATGCAACCGTTCATGATAGACTTCCACTACAAGGGGATCCTGCTGGGGATATTACCATCAGCAGCAGTGATTCCGAGGTGTTCAGGTGGCATTTTCTCAAAGCATACATACGCTGCATTGTGTTCAAATTACATACATATACGACTGGATTTAAATTTTTGATCAATTTCTGTTGAAGCGCTTTAGCTAAATATGTCAGATCGATTATACATGGTTCCTTCTTACTCTAAAACTTGCTATAATTTTGTAAAATCTTATGGCTCTTCTCAAAGTTCATTGCAATGTAGTTATGCTGTGTTTGTTTATGATGCAGGCGCCGTGAGGAGGCTGTCCAAAGTAAAAAAATAAAATAAAATAAGTGGATAGCAGCGAGCATAGGTCGCGATGTTTTTCCTACAGTCAGTGGTCTAGTACAAACACCTGGGGATGTCTCTGAGCAAGACCATTGAAGCTGCTGCTGCTGGTGGTGGTGTAATTTTTGCTTTAGCTGCTGTGGTCTACAATTCCTGCTTTTCTTGGTCTGGAGTAACAAAAGGTGAATAACTCAACTAGATATACTGTATCTAGACAAATCTAAGACAAGAATTTTGGGACGGAGGGGTAGATGTCGTTGTGTTAGTAAAAAATATTCTCAAGGGATGTAACCAAGCTCTCTACATATGGAAGAAATTATTATCTACCTGAATCATGTGCGAGCCCTCTTCTTTAATTCTTGCCATTTATTTGTTCCTGGGAGCTCATAGCTTGCCACATGCGGTGAACTGATGACACCCATGCAGCAAATGCTCTGGCTTTGCGAAGAACATGTCTCAGGATGTGTATGGTCCAAGAAGATCAATTCAGAAATTAGAAAAGGATGGAAAGCAATTCATGCAATCACACACGTTTGACTTCAAAAGTTTGACCAACTATGACAAGCGATGGGGGAAAGCTGCATCAAATCACTACAAATAATTAATGTGCCATCGTTCTGGAGTTGAGCCGGGAACAATTTATTGGAACCGAATAAAGACCAACTATGAGTAAAAGATCAGAAAGTCATCGTGCTAAGGCCCTACCAAAGCACCAAAACAACAACCGCCGCCGATGAAGAGAAGCATAGATCGGAAAGAGATATACCACAGGAAACTGAAGAAAAGGGTCGACATATTGCATTAACGGAGATAACTACTTATGCCCATAACAAATGGCAGTGATGACCAATCAAGATTGACATAGGGGTATATATGAAGTTACTTCGGCACATTAAGTTTATGATGCAGTACAAACAGAGAGGACTACTTCCGGCAGCAGTAAAACCCAATTATTTTGTACTGGAATGAGCAGCAGACTTGACCAAAATGCTGGCGCTACCTCTGTGCTTTCAAATTCCTGTAGCTTTGTCACTTATCCATCCATATGGTGCACCTGAGACTCTTCCCCTGTTGCAGCAAGTCGAATGCCGTGTTGATGTCCTTTAGTGCAACTTGGTGCGTTATGAACTTATCCAGCTCCAGCTCCTGTGTTGTCCAAAAAACAAAAAAAGAATGAACGCATGGAAATTTTTCCTAATCGAAACCTCTCGAAGCTACACTAGAATATTGAAAGTATGCATGATTCGTTAAGTTACATTTCATTGATTCGATAAATGGACCGGAGCTAAGGTATTGTCCTATCTTAATCAAGTACCTAATTATTATTATACCCTCCATGCAAGCATCCGCAACTACAAGAGAAATAATTAAAATAAATTTAATCATATCATTAAACAGTTGGATCCAAAACAGTTCCTCAGAGAAATGTATTAGAAAGATGCTAAAAATGTATGATGTGTGTGGAATAATAGACATAAAAATATAATTTTTAAACATATTAATGATATATTTCAGAAGTATTAAACTTCATATGAAAATGTGTCCGAAGTATATAGAAAATGTGTATTGTAAAAGAGTTAACGTGTGTTGAACAACAAATAAACTGATGAGAACTAAGAAGAAGGAAAATAAAATTGAAGAACCCAACCAAAAATAAAAATAAAAAGGAAAACAGAAAAAAAAATCAATGTGAAGAATTGAAACAGAGAAAACCGAAAAAAACTAAGAAAAAAATCCGATAAAAACCAAGAAATAAATAATGAAAGAAAGTAAAAAAATTAGATAAGTCAAAACCGATAAAAAATGAATAAAGTGAAAAAAAGGAGAGCTATTAAAACCGAGATAGAAACAAAGAAAACCAGAAGAAAAAGAACAAAGGAAAGAAAAATAACCAGTGAAAACCAATAAAAACAGTAGAAAACCGGTGATAAAATAATAAAAACTAGAGAAAAAAGAAAACTGAAAACCTTAAAACCAGTGAAAAATCAGAGAAGGCCAAAGAAACAAAAAAAGAAAAAAGAAAAACCGAACGCTAGGAAACCAACAGAGGGAAAAGGGCCGGTCTAGTACCGTAGCACGCAGGAAAAGGCTTGAGCGAGACGGTAGGTACTCTCTGGCTGGAAGCGAGATAGAGGGTTTACGCCCACCAAAGCCCGCATATACTGGACAGATCCCTCTGCTCTCTGTTAGTCTGTTATTTCTGCTCTCATGGCCATGTCATATGACGTTTCGACCACAATTATGAATCCAGAGCGGAGGACAATGTTGCCTACCGAATTAGAGCCACCGCTTCAAACTGTTCGGAATGGTCGAATCATATTCAAACCAAAATTTGTTAGTTATTCAGTCTTTGGGCTGACTTCATAAAAAGTAGAAGTTGTGAGTCTTACCTCGTCTGCCATTGGTGCATGGAAAATCAGCCCTTTCTGAATACCAGCATCAATTTGATCAATGTCTTCCGCTGAACAACATGCTTACGCTCGTGCTTTGCTTTCCAGGTGCTGTTTTGTTGGAAGATTTCAAAGAACAGTTAAAAGAAACCTCACTTGATGAGACCTCTCCCCTGCTTCCCTGCAGTAATTGCGTCACCCAGGCCGTGTATCTCGTCAAGATCGAGTGCGAGGCAAGTCTCCGTCCAGGTAATCTAGAGATACTCTTCGCTCCCCCATCATTATGCTATCAAATCAACTGCCGATTTGTGTAAGGGAAATCAAACAGTTGATGCAATTTTGATGCTGAGACAGTTGATGTGAGTCAGGTCAAGTGATTGTTCATTGACCATGAGAAAAGGGGAAAAAAACATGTCACAGTTATGGTGCTAACATAATACTCTTGTAATCCGCTTAATAAATCAGAAAAGAAATAAACACATACAGAGACAGGCCACGGCATCGTCAAGATGAAGAAGCATTTTTACTAGGGATCGAGATTACATTCAGGCAAACAGGTACACATGTTTAACTGAGGGAGGTACATAATGAGACTTAATAAATGCCTAGGGAATTAGGAAATATTTCCCGTCTTGCAAGGACGGTGTACTATCGCATTGCTGGGGACACGTCCCTTGGACCTGCACAAAATGTACAAACAAGAAAATAGCTTAGTTGAGAGTGAGTCATGAAGTTGATCCTGTACTAATTAACGTTTATTCACAGATTGAAGCAAACAAATAATATTGATTGATTTTCTGTGGTTCAGTGTATATACAGTTTGAGATTTGCTCAGCGAACATGCTGAGCATTAAACGACGACAAACCGTCTTCATGTTTCAAACTAATTTACAGGTTGTCGACAGACAAACATGAGCTGATATAGTTTGTGGCAACGAAATTGGAAGAGGAGCAAGATCGGTGGAGGACAAATTAGCTAAGCTTAAGTTGTGTACGACGTACCTCGCATCCTTTCTGCAGCAGCTTCTTTAGTGCGCTATCATTCTTCAGAAATCTGGGACGCATCGGCCAACGTCACGTGATTGAGATACGGAAGGTCTAGCAACCCCTCGCAAAGCTTGCTTATCTTCTCACACTCCCAAAGTACCAGGAGAGAGAGTTTAGCCATTGTCCCTTCCTCCGTCCTCCACTCCTCCATGGAAAACCTGTGAAGTTCTAACTCTTGCAGCTGAGGAAACCCTTGGGCAGAGCAGGACATAGTTTTGCCTTCATACCCCTCTAATTTCAGCACCACTAGACATGGAAGCTTCTCTAGGATCGGCATTGGGTCTTGTCTAATGACATCGGCATATAGAACAAGACGACGTACACTTTGTGGGAACTCATGAGGCAACTTATCAAGCACACCGAATTGGCCAAGAGTAATATCAACAAGGTGAGGCATGTTTGCAAATAGGTTAAACACCTCCATGGGCATGGGGAACATCATCAAGAATAAGGTTGTTAGTTGATTCATCTGGCCCAGGAAAATAACCATGTCATGAAAGCACAATTTAGTGCCAACATGTGAAACACCCAAAAACAAGGTCTGGAGCTCTTTGTGATGTAGTTGGACACTCTTTGCAGGTGGTGGTGGTGAAAACCCATCATCAAGGTATACATTCCTTAGAATGGGGATATCCCAGAGGGACATTGGTACTTGCGATTCCATGTATGAGTCCCTTAGATCTATAGTCTGCAAGTATAAGAGCTGGCCTATTGAGGAAGGTAGCACTACACCTCCACAGTGTCCCAACCTAAGATATCTTAGGTGAATGCAGCCACTGATCACTGTAGAGAAATCTTTCAATGTTGAGTCTTCAATGCTAAGAACTCTCAGGAACCTCAGTCTAGGAACGGACGCTGAATCAAGTTCAAAGCCAAGCAAAGATCGTATATTAGTTGTCCCAGGTAAAATCTCATTACTCAAACTCTGGAAACTAGAGCGATAGGATACCAAGTTATTTGAGGATGATGGTTCACCCACTTGGCCTGCATTTTTGTAGAGTGCTCCACTTGTTAGAAAGAAGCTAGCCACATATAAGGACATATATTAAAAGAGAAAATTGAACAATAGATGAAGCCTCACCCGTAGTTTTGTTCCTCACATCAAGAAAACCATCTTGCCTTGCTTCTTCTGCACACCAGTCATGTAAGATATCATGAATCTTTATAATGTCAATACATCCATGTGCCCTGCTTCTTTGAATAACTTCTACCAAGCTTCTCTGCGCCAAGTCGGCTACGTACTTATGCGCTGTTTCTTCTAGCTTATGGTTTGGTATCTGAGGAATGAAGCCTTCTGCTATCCATAATTCTACAAGTCTTGGCACATCTATTATGTAATCCTTGGGATAAGAAGCAATATAGAGGAAGCAAGACCTTAAATAATGATTTGGCAGGTCCTTGTAACTCCGAGCCACAATGTTCTGCACCATCTGCCCATTTCTGGTCGATGGCCAATCCAAGAGTATATCCGACCATTCTCGTGCATTTAAATGTTTTGATAGGTAACCCCCCAATAGTGCAAGTGCAAGTGGTAACCCATCGCATTTCTTTGCAAGCTTTCTGCCAAGTTTTTCAAACTCATCCACATCATGTATGACAGACCTTTTGTATGATGGTAAGGCTTTGCTACTCAAAAGTTCCCAGCTTTTTTCTTCATCAAGCTTCTTCAAAGGATGAACATGGGTTGGCATTTGAACATGATTTGCAATATCTTCTCGTGTGGTTATAAGTATTCTACTACCATTGGCTGCATCTGGAAAGGCTCTAATGCTTCTGTTTAATTGCTCCCATGTATCTGTTTCCCACACATCATCAAGAACCACTAAGCATTTTGTTTGCAACAAGAAATCATGGATCTTTTGTCCCACCTCATACTCATTCAATTTATCAATTGACTCATCTGTACTCCCCATAATTTGTTTCATAATTTCCTTGAGTAAATCAATGCCTTTGTATTTTTGAGATACAGTAACCCAAGCAGTTTTGCGGAAGTGTTCTTGGACTCTACATGACATGAAGACTTTCTTAGCAAGTGCTGTCTTTCCTGCCCCACCCATAGCAACTATGGAGATAGCACTAAGACTCTTCTCTGTGTCAACTAATTTCTCCACTATTTCTTCGTACTCACCCTCAAAGCCAACAAGTACAATTTCTTCATAGTTTTGATGCTTAGGATAATCTTGTTGGAACTCATCATCAACATGAACATTTTCTATTGGCACATTCCCCAAATCAACTATTTCCAGGCGGTTTGCACTTTCAACTATCTCAGAGATTTTCCTTTTGATGCGTTCGATTTCAACACCAACATTGAGAAGGGTAGTCAAATCACTTGGTAGGCGAGCATACCTTGCAATGGCGCCCATGAATCCCTTCTTGAGCATGTTTCTCTTCTGCATGTGATCCACCGCTTCAATGGCATTGTCAGCCTCATACCCCACATCTCTGATCTGGCTGACCAAGACAACAATATCTTCATCTCTGAGCCTCCGCTTGCCGTCGGCATCTCTAAGGAATCCTTGGAGCCGCTTGAGCTCATCTTTTAGGGACTCCACTTCAAGGGTGACTCCACACAGGAGTGTGGTCTCCTGAATTGCAAGTGTGTTGACATTGCTGAGCACGATGCTATAGGCCGACTCAGCCATTAGTAACTCCTCCTTGTTGTCTCTGGCTCTCGGATCGATCAGAGATAAGTTTATGAAAGATTGGATCTGAAAACGGAGCATGGCAACAATGCTTTGTTCTCCCACAGCTGGAACTTTAGGAACCAACTGATATATTATTTTTTAGAATAGAATCTTTCTTTACTGCCACATGACTGGAAGAATAATTAATTAGCAAATTAAAGCAAAAAAGCTCCCCTCCATGATGCCATGCTTGAGATGGGCAAAAGCTCTTTAATACTCTATAGTTTAGTTAATCTACAGTGCAAAGGTGAGTTGGACCCCCCTGACTATCTTATATTGTACTCCTATCTTAGTGGAGGATGTAAACTGTCAAAGTTAAACAGAGAGGGATGCTGCTCTCCTGACCTTCTTGCACTGCATGCTAGAGTGTTGTTTGTGTTCATTGGACAATGTTTAATTTTGTAGAGAACAGGATATTCAACTCTGTTTTCTCAATATTCCAAATCTGTTGCGAACTCTGAATTTTACATCGCAGATCCATACATACAGACTTGAACAAAAATATGTGGCTTTTTTTATACTGAAAACGTATGTGTTGCAGTTGATTGACGCCAGCTGGAAGCAGTGTGAAAGGTTTTCAGAGTTGTCTCAGTTGATCAGACCCAAACAAGCATAGACACCGGTAATTAACCATGATTCAGGGTACATGATTCAAATGTTTCCTGCAACCGAATCCCCATAATTTGAACAGAGGGAACAGACAAATGAAAATTTGCAATATCTGAATACATGTAGATGCAGTCGCTCGTTTGTGCAGATTTCAGTCATGGGCGTGCATAGAGGCCAAATAACCACAAGCCAAATCATCAGAAATACAATAGATTCAGGCAACACTGATCTGTACGTATACAGATACGCGCAGGAAGCTTATCCTGCAGAACGGCAAGAGGAAGACAATACCTCAGAATTAGGAATATACAGTTTAATAATTAATCAATTTTGCTGCATGTAAATTTACTGGCTGTCACCTAGAGCATGTTGTTAATGCAGCAATCATTACTTGAATCAGTTAGTCAGTGCTGCACTTTCCTGAAGATGTCAGTTCTTCAGGCAAGCATTGCGTAGGCAATTACAAGAGATGAATCAGAGGGTACGTTGTATTCTCGGGAGCAGCTGCTATCTTCTGCTAGTTTTCATAATCAACTACAATGAAGCTAGCTCTTGCTTCCTGCAGATATTTTACATCCATCTCCAGTTTGTAAGGTAAAACTAATCAAACAAAGGAGATAACTCCAAGAAAAATCTGCAGCAGGGGCCATTAAAGCACAGCCATGGCATAGCTATTCTAGCAATAAGAGCTTGCATGACTTCAGGACCAAAAGTTCTTAATCCCATTGAAAACTACTCCCTCCATCCGGAAATTTCTCTGACAAGTATTTCCGGACAGAGGGAGTACATTCCTGAAGAATACACTTGTCAGAATTACTAACCTAAAAGGAAAGATGTTCAAAAAAAGAAGTGAATTTCTTACTTAAAAACAATAGCTACTATAGTACTATGCATAATATGAGAATAAGCCATTGTTACTTCAAAATCATGCCTATTCTTCAGACTTTGTAGGTATGATTGATTTTATCCTTTTTCAGGCAAACGGTTTACAATTTTTTGGCGGATACAATTGTTACCATCCCTTTTTCAGATAAATGATTGATGGTTTGAACCAAGGATCTGCACATGAGTTCAATATATCATCAGCCAAGCATGGCAATTTTGGACAACGGCAACACATGAACATCTAACCAATTCATGTCCTGATCAACAACAATGCACACTCAACAATCTTTGAGAAATGAACTTGATGCATCAGCACCCAAGTATTCATCGATGCATATGGATTACTTACAAGCAAGTAAAAAAATGGCTCTGTACAATCTAGGAATAAGATCCAATTTTTGGAATGTACATTTTGCACTAGAAATTAACACCTGAAACAGACACTTTTGTACCTGAATGAAAAAAAAGAAAAAAGCAATCAGACCCATCTCCGCCGCCGGGGGAGGAGGCGTTGCCCACCCTCCCGTGCGGTGCTAGGCTTAGAGTTTGGGGGAGTCGCAGACGGCCGGCGGTAGTGTTGCCGAGGGAGCGGAGGCGTAGGCAAGCCTTTCAGCTCGTCGAGCTCGGGGGAGAGGCGGCCGGCGACCTTGGCACCGGGAATGAAGGTCGGCGTCGTGCAGCGGCTCTCCTAGACCGCATCAGCTCCATCTCATAGACGGCCGACCGTACCGGAAGATGAGAAGGCGATGAGATTGGCATCGGGATGGCGGTTCTTGGACGGAGGAGCTAGGGGACATTGGAGGAGAGAGGTTGTCTCCCATGGAATCGAAGGGAGGGGGAGGAGAAGGAGGGATTTGAGGATTGGGAGTAGGGGGATGGGTTCGTGAATGAATCGGGAGGGATTAGGAGGGATTTGAGGTGACAGATTTTTGACGAGAATAAAGATGAATTCCTCGCGCCCCACAGATCTGCAATCACCCCCTAATTTCCAGCTGCGCAAAAAAACGAGGGACTCATAAGACAATCACAAGCATAGACAACAATGAAAATGAATGGTGTGGCAAATTAACTATGCTTAAGCTGTGTATAAATATGTATACCTCGCATCCTTTCTGCCACAGCTCCTTTCGTGTGATGTCATCTTCAGAAATCCGGGGCATATAAATCAGCTCCAGGTGACTGAGGGATGGAAGGTGCAGTAACACTTTGGGGAGCTTTCTCATCTTCTCCCACCGCCAAAGTTCCAGGTGAAAGAGCTTTGGCATTGTCCCTTCCTCCATCCTCCACACCTTGGTGGAAAAACGATCAAGTTTTAACTCCTGCAGCCGAGAGAACCCTTGGGAAGAGCAGCACATGATCTGGCCTTTGTACCCACCCAAATGCAACACCACAAGACAGGGGAGTTTCTCCAGGATCGGCATCGGGTCTTGTTTTATGACTTCAGCATATAGAACAAGACGACGTACGCTTTGTGGGAACTCCGCAGGCAGCCTATCGAGCACATCAAATTTGACGAGACTAATATCAACCAGGTGAGCCATGTTTGCAAATATGTTGAGCACCTCCGCTGGTATATTGGGGTACATCCACAAGGTGAAGTTTGTTAGTTGATTCATCTGGCCCAAGAAAATCATCATGTCATGATAGCGGAAATCAGTGCCAGCATGACCAAGATGAAACGCAAAGCTCTGTATCTCTTTCAGCTGCAGTTGCACACTCCTTGCAGGTGGTGGTGGAGAAAATTTTCTCTGACATGAAAGGTAAACATGCCTTAGAGTAGGGATATCCCAGAGGGAGTCTGGTACTACTGACGACAAAAATGTGCTTCTGAGATCTATAGTCTGTAAGTAAAGGAGTTTGCCAATTGAAGAAGGTAACGCCACAAGTCCACAATTTGCCAACCTAAGCAATCTTATGTGAATGCACCCACCAATTACACTGGAGAAATCTTTTAGTGTTGAATCTTCAATGCAAAGAACTCTCAGGAATATCAGCTTAGGAAGGGACACTGATTTAAGTTTAAAGCCAAGCAGACTTCGGACATTAGACGTTGCAGGTAAAATCTCACCACTCAAAGTTTGAAAACTAAAACGATAATATATCAAGTTATCAGATGATGATGATGATGCACCAGCTTGGCCTGCAAATTTATTTAGAGTGCACCACATGTGAGAAAGAAGCTAGCCACATATGAAGGGCATATAGTAAAATAGAAAATAGAATGAATTAATAGGAAGAGACCAGCAGACGAAGCCTGACCTGCAGTTTTATTGATAGCATCAAGAAAACCATCATGTCTTGCTTCTTCTATGCACCAGTCATGTAAGATATCATGAATCCTTATTCTCTCTATCCATCCATGTGCCGTACTTCTGCCAACAACTTGTACCAAGCTTCTCTGAGCCAACTCGGTTACATAATTACGTGCTGTTACTTCTAGTATATGCTTTGGTGTATGTGGAATGAAGCTTTCTGCTATCCATAATTGAATAAGGTCTGGCACATATATTATGAAGTCCTCGGGAAAAGCAGCAAGATAGAGAAAACAAGCTCTTAAATAATGATTTGGCAGGTCCTTGTAACTGCGAGCCAGTATGTCCCGCATGATCTGTCCATTCTTGGTTGATGGCCAATCAGAGAGTATATTAGACCATATTTGTGCATTCAGATTTTTTGATAGATAACCCCCCAAAACTGCAAGTGCAAGTGGCAACCCATCACATTTCTTCGCAAGCTTTCTCCCAAGTTTTTCAAACTCATCCACATCACGCATGACAGACCTTTTGTATGATGGTAAAGCTTTGCAACTAAATAGTTCCCAGCTTTTCTCTTCATCTAACTTCTTCAAATGATGAACATAGGTTGGCATTTGGACATGATTTGCAACATCTTCCTTCCGGGTGGTTAATAGTACTCTACTACCATTAGTTGCATCTGGAAAAGCTTTAACCCTTTTATTTATCTGGTCCCATGTGTCGGTTTCCCACACATCATCAAGAACTATCAAGTATCTTTTTTGCAATAGAAAATCATGGATCTCCTTTCCCACCTCATACTCATTCATCTTAGCAATTGACTCATCTGTGCCCCCTATTATTTGTTTCATAATATCCTTTAGTAAATCAATGCCCTTGAATTTTTGAGATACAGTGACCCAAGAAACTGCCTCAAAGTGTTGTTTGATACTAGATGAAGCGTATATTTTTCTAGCGAGTGTTGTTTTTCCCGCCCCACCCATGGCAACTATGGAGACAACACTAAGAGTTATGTCATCTTTGTCAACTAACTTGCCAACTATTTCTTTGTACTCATCCCCAAAACCAACAAGGTCAATATCTTGAAAGTTTTGGTGCATAGTAACATAATCTTGTGGATACTCATCCTCAATATGAACCTTTTCTACATCACTACTATCCAAATTGATTTTCAAACGGTTTGCACTATCAAATATCTCACCGACCTTCCTTTTTACACGCTGTATTTCAGCACCAATTGTGTGAAGGGTAACCAGGTCACTTGGCAAGCGAGCATACCTGGAGATGGCACCCATGAAGCCCTTCTTGAGCCTGTTTCTCTTCTCCATGTAGTCGGCCGCTTCAATGGCATTCTCGGCCTCATATGCCGCATCCCTGATCTGGCTGACCCAGGTAGCCACAAGCTCATCTCCTGATCTCCTTTTGGCGTCGGCGGATTTAAGGTAGCTCTTTAGCCGCCTCAGCTCATCCTTCAAGAATCCCACTTCAAGGTTGACGCCGCACAGGAATGTGGTCTCCTGGACCGCCAGGGTGCTCACGTTGCCAAGCACGGAGCCAATGGCCGACTCGGCCATTAGTTTCTCCAGGCTCTCGCTCTGAGAGATGGAATGCTTGACGTGGGATGAGTGGGTGGAAGAAATTAAGAAGGTGTGGCTGACGAGTAACGATTTGATGGCACCTGGTTTTGTATTTCCTGTTGCTTTGAGCTAGGTTGTATATATAGCAGAGCAGATTCAGCTCAGGATATATATACGTGATGATGGAAATGAAGGAAGGAATATGGTGTGCTTCCGAGGAGGGCTAGAGGTTCTTCACCTTTGCTTTGACATGAAGCCAAGGTATAAAGCAAAGAAGCTCCCCCACACCTTTGCTTGAGTTGCAGTTTTAGCATCATTCGATCCCATCTGCATGCAGCAGCCTTTCCTCTTTTTTTTTAGAAAGATGCAGCAGCTTCTCCCAGGACCAGGAAACACGGTGTCATCTGTTGGGGGCCATGGCCTTCTCGTGGTGGGCCTCATGGTCTCGTGAGAGCGACGCAGATTGGGCCTCGAGTACACACCAAAGCCCACAAATAATCTCCTCTCCTCTTTTCCCATGGAGCGGCGGCCGCAGAGAGCAGCACCGACTCTCCTCCTAATTGCTCGTCAGCCTGAAGATGCTGACCCTCACCTCACCTCACCTGAAATACTGCCGCTATTGCTCCTACTCTCCTCTTCCTCCATCGGTGGAAGCTGCCACGGCATGATGGATTCTTTGCTGAATATTAAATTATTAATCCTTACCTATAACGGCACTACCATTATAAACATGTCACTAGTGCACAACTAAGCTGCTGGTTACTTGCTCAATGCAAAGTGCCCAACTAAGCTACATAGTATTATCTGCTAGTGAAGCCACTAGTCTCTACTTCTTTGTTGATTTGATTTCTGTGCCATTATAAATATTTCATAGGTCGATCACAGCGCTCTGAATTTATGCTCCCAAGGGGACAAGATTTGAAGGAAAATTATGCATTCATAGAAGAGGACAGTTTTGCTGATCCAGAAATACTATTATACAAAAATACTATTGCAAATCTTACCTCATCTGAATCAGTGCAGGATGTTGTAGCATTTGCTCCTTCTGAATATTGGCCTTTAATTTGCTCAGTATCTTCCGGCACATGCATGGTGCAGTAATCTCTTTTCTGAACAACATGCTTATGCTTGTGCTTTCTAGGTGTTGTTTTGCTGGAATGTTTCAAGGAAAGACCGAAAGAATCCTCACTTGATGCAACCGTTCATGATAGACTTGCACTATAAGGGGATCCTGATGGCGATATTACCATCAGCAGTAGTGATTCCGAGGTGTTCAGGCTGCATTTTCTCAGAGCATGCATAAGCTGCTTTCTGTTCAGATTACATACATATACGACTGGATTTCAATTTTTGATCAATTTCTGTGGAAACGCTTTAGCTAAATCTATGTCAGATTGATTATACATGGTTCCTTCTTATTCTAAAACTTGCTATAATTTTGTGAAACCTTATGGCTTTTCTCGAAGTTCATTGTGATGTAGTTATGCTATGTTTGTTTATGATGCAGGTGCCGTGAAGAGGCTGCCCAAAGTTTTTTTTTAAAAAAAACTCACTGGGTAGCAGCGTATGTTTTTCCTTTAAATCTTGTCTCTTGGATGTCAGTGGTCTAGTACAAACACCTTGGGATGTCTGTGAGCCAGACCGCTGAAGCCGTCCACCGCATCTCCTTGCTGGCCTCCTCCTCCACGAAGGTGGCACAGGACGCGAGTGACCGTCAAGGGTCCTCCTCCATGAGCACGACGAGGAGCCGGGCCCAATACGGCGAGCGGTAAGGCGCGAGCAAGGCGGCCGCGCACCAGGGAGCGCCAGGGCGTGGTCGCGCGGGCGAGCACGGCTGCGGCCTCGACGCGCGGGCCGACAGGGCGCCAGCGGGCGAGTACCGCTGATGTGGCAGGGCGCGCGCGGAGGCCAAAATCATTGTTCTGACCTTGTCAGCGTTTTTCATCGCAAACTGAACCCGACATGAAAGTATTTCACGATTTGACCCTTTTAGAAAAGCCAGGGCCTGCGGCATTTCTGATCAACATTCAAACGCCGAGCTAGCTGATGTTTCTTTCCTGGCCCACCACCAGGCCGAGAACGCTTTGCTTGCTGACGTGGTGGGCCGGAAATGCCGAGGCAGCTAACGTTGTGGCGTTTCTGGTGTAGATATTTTAGGTGGTCGTGGGGCTTTCACACCCTTTGTGTTCCTCACTTAGCCCCTCTCAAATCCTTGCAAATCGATTGGGTTTGGTCTGTGGATCCGGTGTCATTTCTGTTCGTTGACGTAACCTCCTTCATCTCACATTTTTTTATTGGTTGGATTTGTCTATTTGGATTGTTTTGTTCTTGTGGTTCCTAACGCTAGTTTTGATAATGGATCTATAATGTGATGTTCTTGAGTATTGTTGTTCCAATAGTGTTGCATTGTGATGTTGGTGAGCATACCTTATTGTTTGGGTTATGCCTAATGTTAAGATTTAGGGTTAGGGTTATGCCTAATGTTAAGATTTAGGGTTAGGGTTAGTGGTTTTGTTAGCAATGTGGTATATTTAGCATTGTACATTTCTTATACTTATGTTGACAAAGAGGCATTCATGAATGTGGATATTGTTGATAGGTATGAGGAAGTGTTGATATTTCTTGAGACTCCTAAGAGGTTGTGGAAGAAACACGGGTAAGATTAAAGTGGGTGGATGCAAGTGACCAAGTTGATTTAGTAGGAAGATATGATGTTGGGCCGGCACACAAGTGTCAAATGAAGACAATGCCTATCAAGTCCAATTTGCATAAAGGAGGTTATTGCATCCTCGGCAGTCAAGTCACTCGAAGTCTTTGCAACTAAGGTGGTCAAGGCTCCTCTCTTTCATGTTCACTTAGACCAAACCTTAGGAGATGATGTGAGCCTGATTAGTAGTGTGCCGCCTATTGTTGAGCATAAAGTTGTACTGGAAGCCAATGAGTATCCCCAAAATGAGTTCGGAGGTTGTGCACCAATCAATGATGATGGTCATGACTCCGACGAAGAGTATAAGAGGCACCACAACATTGTCTGTCCATCTTTTCTGATGGCTGAAAGGCAAGCACGTTGGGACTTGTTAAACCAGTAAGTGATTTTGACACTTGAACGTACGAATGAACCACAAAGAAATAAACATCTTGTATTAAGAAAGGAGTTTGTTGTACTGTACTGACCGGTCGGTAGACGGTAGTAGTGTACAGCCAGATTAGCTTAAACGCAAGTAGTAGTAGAAGTATGCTCCTAAGTGTGAGTGTGACCAAACATGGAGAGCAATGGTTGTGTCTTCCTCTAGCTGTGCATAGTACTTCCATCCACTGAGACCGAAAAAGATGAGGATCAACATATTCATGTATGTTTTCATTTGCAGAGCATTTCAAAGAGGTGTTCCGTTCTACAAATGCCATATAATTAGATAGATGTTTTTTCAAATCCAGTGATCGAACAGTGCATAAAAAATACAACGTATCACACATTCTTGTTAAATTGTTTTTCATCATGATATTGCCATTGTCCTTCACAGAAACGTAATAAGCATTTGGTAGTAAACAAATCTATTAACCAAAAGCAGTATGTGATGGTTTTCGAAATAAAGACATTGTGCGACATCAGTGGCCAAATAACTCTTTAGGTTAATATCACCGGTTCATTCTCCTCAGTCACAAACCTTCAGCTAAATCCTTCTTGGTATGACAAGGACATTATATTAAACAGCCTCAAAAGCTAAAGCAGGTCTGAGCATCTCATATTGATGATGATGTTGTGCATAACTCCTATGATAATCAAAGTAAGCAGCACTAAATCTTATCAGAAAAAATATAGTTCTTTTATAATGATAAAATACTTCAACTATATATGATGGACCTCTTGTATGGTCGGTGACAAAAAAGCCAAGCAAGAGAATATTGGGAGCAGGTTGTTGGTGTCTCAGGTCGGTCCACACCTAAATTCCTTTGGAAAGCCTGGCTTTTCTCTGTTTGCAAGATTTTTGTAAACATGAGTTGAAGAGCTTGTGATCATTCATAGTGAAGAAGCATGCATCAAATCTATAAGAGCGCATTACTATTGGATTATTATGAGTACTTCTCATGTATTTGTTGGCAAAAGTTACATGCATGGTGCGTATTCATTTACATCTTTATTCAATTGTCTCAACTTTGATTTTTCAATCTATGCAACTTTTGTCGCTTTGTTAACATCCTTCTCCATGAGTGATTTTTTTGGCACTATTCAAAATACCTTTTGGTACTATTCAAAATATAGGGCTCATTTGAACTCGTCCTCCAAAGTGACTTTCTGCCTTCTCCATGAGCTATTTGGTCTCTGTAACCAAAAAATGCATTCACAAAACATGATTAGAGCAATGCAAAATGGATGTCATGTCTGTTTCGAATAAAACAACCACAGTTATGCTACCTTTCATAGATGCAGCCGTCGGTGACAATTTATGGTATTAGCAGCACATATGCAACAAAACTTGGTAACAGACTATGTTCGGGCAATAACAAACAACTCAACCAAATTGAAACTAAAGTTAATGTTAACCAATACAGTGAAGGTTCAGAGTAGGGAGGAACCTTCTGTAGACTGTAGTACTAAGGTCATCGTCTGAGCCACGCCGTGGGATCCGCTCATCAATGCTATCATCAAGCACAAGAAAATAATTAGTTGTCTCGCAGGTAGTGAAAATACTCTTCTACCCTGCTAAGCCCTAATCTAGAAGGAATGAACACTGAACTGTGTAGTAAAATAATTTCATTCATCCATTGTTCTTGCAATAATTCGACGACTAATGAATAAAATACCTTTCTTGTACTTCTAATTCTTTCTTGTGGTTCGGTGCTTTATATATAAAGCGGGGCGAAAGCCTTTTTCGGTAATTCTTTCTACCGATTTCTACGATGGCATTAATATGAAATAAATAAATTATGTGTAAGCATGTTACCATATCATTAATTTTAAACCCGGACATTTAGACCCACCTTAAACAAATAATCGAGTACACCCAGCACCAAGAAAATGTTTCTCTTCCGTGGACTTATTTTTTTGATCAACAGGAGCAGCCCCCCCCCCCCCCCCCCCCCTCCCCCCGTTCCATTCCTCATAGAAAAACAAAACAACCATACCAAGTTTACCCGGATTAACTTTTTGTCCTCTCCAAGTGTAGCAAAAAAGATAAACTAAAAACAAAATATGAAAGAATTTGGCGGCATAAAACCAACCAAACAGACAAACCCAGCATAGATGCACCCACAAAAGACTACCAGCATAAAGATCAGGCTGACAACAACACACACTACCCTATCAAAGAGAGACACTCTGCATTATCTAGATTTGCCTGTAACTTTTGTTGTGTATCTTGTAGCAGAAAAAACTTGCTTTTCATTATCCCCATTATTAACTCCTAGTAGAAGTGACTCATAGTACTATATTAGTACGAAAGCAGAGTCGGAATTTACGTCCACTTAGTTGCCCTCGAAACCAGAGTATCAATAATATGGCATATTTAAGTCCAACAAAATATATTAGCCCATTAGAGCATGTGTAATGCTTTGCCTGTTATATGGTATACCACATGTATAATTCTACCCAAAATCTTCATACTTCTTCCAAAATGCAATCTAAACCAAATTAATAACTATCTTAGAATTGTTTGTTATTTTGAACATTAAGAGATTGCTTCACTAAACTATGAATGATACAATAGAATTGCATGCTCTAATTTAAAATATGATTTTTGATTAAATGCTAAACCTGAGGAAAGAAAGGTGTAATAATTCCACTGCATATCCGTGCCCTGTTGTGCAGAAATATTCGGCTTCCCTAAAGTCAAAAACCAAAAATAGTATCATTTCTTGTCTACTATAATTTTGCAAGATCAGTTATCGGATCAGTAAGATCACTCACATTTCGCAAGACATTGTTCTTATTTTCTTAAAAAATTACCAATCATTTACATCACTTTGTTTTTGTAAATGTGCGCAAACCCTGTTGGAATGATGAAGCTTCTTTAATCTCATTATCTCTTGATTGAGGTCTCAACACTGATACTGATGGTAACTGTGATGGTATTGTAGACCCTGAGTCCCTGATCCTAACCAGGACGATGGTAACAGAGAAGCATCAGTTGTGATGAGTTAAAAAAATACAAGTAAGTATGATCAGATAGCTCTGCAAACGAACCTTGATGACTTCTCCGCATTGCAACTGATGGAAGAATTGATCTTGCAGCAGTAGCTTCCTTGCCTGACAAAGTTGGAGGTTGGTAGAGGATTAATGCCAAGAAGAGACACCAGCCCATCTAAGAGCTACATGCACGGAGAAAATCGATTAGGAGATCAACGATATCACACTGGCATATTGGCAAACAGGTTGCATGCAGAATACAAGATATGAATCAATGCATGGAACTGCAGGGCAAAACTGAGTGAACGATGCCATCTTGGTACATCGCCTGGTGGCGTGGGCAAGCCGCCATGGCCGCCTTGGGAAGCTTCCACCTTGTTGTTGGTGTTGACAAAGAAAGTGGGGGAGGCTAGAGGACATCGCCGCTGAGCCACATGTAATCGTCCGGTGAGGATGGTGTCATTGCCGCCGCCATCCTTGTTGCTGGAGGCTATATGCCGCAACCCCTCCGCACTCATCCATGAGAGGAAGTACAGCTGCACGCCCCGGCACATGGGAGACAAAGTACATCCACGGTGCTCCTCTCTGGCCATGGTGGCAGACGGCTAGGGGAATTGACCACGGGTCGATGTCCCCATGTTCGTGATGTCCACGGGTGCCAAGAATTGTCCGAGAAGACATCGCAACGGAGGAGATCGATGGCGCCGTGCGGCGGCGGAAGCTTGAGGTGTTGGTGCAGGGTAGGACGCGGTGTCCAGCATCGTTCGAGAAGACGTCGTAGCGGAGGAAATCGATGGCGTTGCACGGTGGCGGAAGCTTGAGGTGGTGGCACAGGCAGGGGTAGCGGCGGAAGAGGCTCAGGAGCGTCGAGCGCCACACGCATTGGAGAGGGAGGGGGAGACGTGGGTGCGTGAGGCGGTAAGCTGTACAGAGAGGCGAGACCTGCGTGCGGACGTGCGTGGTGGGTTTCAACCGGCTGGTTTTTCTCCAGAGGGGGAGTACGTGTGCTTTGGCTTTGCTTAACCGAATGGTCTTTTTTACGGAACCTGACTTACGCTAAAAAAATCGGTGGGAGGAGAGCACGAGGCGGGGAGCGAACGAGGTGGATCCTAAACGAAGAGGTTGAACCATCACGACGTTCCATTCTCCTTTAATAGTAGAGATTTGTTTGGCTCAATGCAGAATGAATCTGCTGCTTCTCGTCTTCTCCTCTTTGGATGGGTAATGGCATGTTCTTACTTATGATCAATGGGGTGCTCAAAATACATCTCCTGCTTTTCTCAACTCTGAGAGTGGGTTCTGCAATCGGCAATTCGTCCATGGATGCTTCTACTGGCATTTGCATTTTTGGAATGAGTTGCTTGTGCTTGACGTGCGCACAATGGAATTCTCTACTGTCAACCTTCCACCTGAACGACGAGATCTTAATAGTTTTGTCATTGTCGAGGCAGCAGAAGGGATGCTCGGGATGCTCACTAAAGGCTATGATGAGGAAAGTGAAGATGACCGATATTGGCTCACGTATTCCATTCCGAGAAATAACCAATGGCACTCAGAGAAGGTCATCCCATTGCCGGTAAAGCGTGCAATTCTTGTTGGTGTTGCTGGGGGATACTTGCTCATGGAAGCGTTGTACACCACGTCTTCACAAGAGAATCTGATGTTTGGATACCTTTCGGTCAATGTGAAGACATTGCAGGTCGAGTTGTTCGCTGCATTGAGCAAATCCGTCTTGCCTGGTCAACTATATGCTGGTTTCCCACCATCACTGTGTGCACCAACTATATGAAGCGGTGAGCATGTTATCTACTCGTTTCTTACTTTTCTTTATCATGGTCTCAGTATTGTACGACAAAGAAATATGATTCTGATATTTACTATACGAGTTGGTTGAGTTGTTCATGTCATTATAAATGATTATCTTATTCTTATATATAACCTGTGTATGAGTAGAAATCTTCAAATTACAACAACCCCATGTTTCTGCTCCAAACAACAGTTTTGAAATGGTAATATAACACAAATATAGTTCGTCTGGTAGCTCCACATATGATTGTAGATTATCTTAGTTAATTTACGGGAACAGATTACTTTAGGTATGTCTGTCAACTTTCTGCTATGGATAAGTAACTTTGTTCTTATAGGCAAAAATATACCAAGA
The DNA here is from genome assembly GCA_963921465.1 of Triticum timopheevii. NCBI lineage: Eukaryota > Viridiplantae > Streptophyta > Magnoliopsida > Poales > Poaceae > Triticum > Triticum timopheevii. Next base: position 686,407,644 of record OY997274.1, read on the forward strand.
CATAGAAGGAAGAAACATTTGTATACATGGATGCACCAGTGAGTTTTTGCTTTTGCTTCCCTGGTTAGAATGTACTTAATCAGGTTCCTATGTTGTTCTATCATATCACTTGTTCACCTACACCCTTTTTGGTATCATTATTGTCTCCTCTACATATGGCATAACGTTGGTTCCATTTTTGAATATTTTTTTTGAATCAAAACCTCAATGTAGTGCATTCTTTTCGTACAAACTGGTCGCTTAATAACATACACACATGGAAATGTCAGCTTGTGGGTTCGTACAAACAGTGGGTTGCTTAATCATCATAACATTTGCAAAGCACATATTTGAAGTCTTGTTCCCTTATTGGTAGGTTCTTTTTATGTAATTCACCGTTACAGGGCAATGTGATAGGTACCTTGATTGGTAGGTTCTTTTCCTGTAATTCACTGTTAACATGCAACATGGTAGGTGCCTCCCTGAAAATATCCAGTGTCATTTTCATGCATCACAAGCAGAAATTGGTATACTTGTTTTTTTTTTGCAGGAAAACTTCCAGTCCATTCATCAACTTTCATGGTAGTACAAAGCACACTAGAAATAATAAAAATTACATCCAGGTCAATTGACCACCTAGCGACGACTACAAGCACTGGAGCGAGCCAAAAGCGCGCCGCTGTCATCGCCCCTCCATCATTGAAGCCGGGCAAAACTCGTTGTAATAGACAGTCGGGAAGTCATCGTGCTAAGGCTCCACAGAACCGGCGCACCAGAATAGTAACCGCCGACGATGAAGAGAAGTGTAGAAATTGATATACTTGCTGCGAGTTATATTTACTTTGTAGCCATGTATTTGCTGTTGGTTTACACGTGAAGTTTGTGTTGTTTCACCTATCCACAGATGTTGATGCGGGTCTAGGATGAGGAAGTGATGGGTGCATCAAATATATTCGCCTGCTCAATGATTGGTATACAGGCCAGCAGATTTTGATGTGTCTATCTGATGTATAGCCTGATGTCATATCAAAAGCAATGATGTGTCTGCATGTGCGCTATCGTCGCGCACATTTTTTTACCCCGTTAAAGCATTTGAAATGTTCCGATTTCTAAATTGGTAGGTAGTGACTATTTAGAAACCATTAAATGTCTGAACATTTGTATTATTTGGGAACTGAAGTACAGCAGGTTCAGAAGAAGCTTGCATCTCCTTCCACTTGCTATTTCACACTGAGGTTATAGTAACAATTCTCCTACACGTACAAAATGTTGATGATACGCAATCTAGCACAAAAGCTCTGCAAATGTTCACTTGAGAGTGCACATGTCTGCAAATGTTTTTGCCATGATTTTTTTTGCATTCATTGACATGCGTCAAATGTAGGACGCTAATAACTACCACACGTGTGGTGTATCGGATGGTTGTGCCGCACGCCTCGTGTGGTATGGAGAAGAACCCGCCCGCACGACCCCGTTCAGGCGCGCGCAGCCACAGCCCGCACGTCCGGTGTGTGGAAAAACCACCCACACGTCCGGGCCAAACGACCGCGTTGCCCGCACGACCCAGCACGCCAGCCGTCCCGGGCTCCTTTGGATCCCCAGTCCGCCCTGCCGCCATCGTCTTCCACCTCTCGATCCGCTACCTCCATCGCCTTCCTTCTCTGGTTGCCATGGCAACCAGAGCAGATCCATAGCGCCTTCCCACCACTAACCACCCACCCCCTCCCACCCCAACCCCGCCCTCCCAAGACGACAAGCTAAAATAGGTGGATCTCCGATCTCCTTCTGTTTCTCGGTCTTCTTCTGTCCAGAAATCTGAAATTGCAAATTTGCCCATGAAGATGGCGACTGGATCCACGCTATCAGGGCAAAAACCCAACGAATTTGTGTGTCTTCACATTTGCCCACCAACATACGCCAGATCTGCCATATACTATGCTAGAGTTGTGCCAAGCTTCTGGGTTGGCTTGGTGCGAGCAGTTGGTAATGAAGCATGCGTAGGAATCACTAAAAATAGGGAGAGAAAGGAGGAATTTGGCATAGGGAGGGAGGAAAAAATAATTGGCACTTGTATCTAACGTCAGTTGCCATCTATTGTTGTCCTTAGTTGCCACCATGTTATCTTGTTGCTTGCCATCCTATTTTATTGTCTGTTGCCATCGCTTCAAAGTGATAGCTGGCATCCAGAATTCAGAAAAGAGAATGAATGTGCATGTCCTACTTGCCATGAGGTGTTGGTTGCCTACGCAAGAAATGTGATAAGATTGCCGTGTTATCTTATACATGCAAACAACAAGAATGCTTTTTGCGGATTGTTGATGCGTTCTTGTTCACGCAGTGATTGACAACACAGTGGCAGAAAAAAAAGCAGAAGAATAAATCATGCAGATGGCACTGATCCTTGGCATTCTCAAAGGACGGAAACGCCACCTTGGGACGCAGCAGAGTACAGCCAACTCATTTCTTCAAGGCCATTGCTGCCACTACTAGAGCACTACGCGGGCATCGGTACGATGCATGATAAACAAAAAAGAAACAGTTTCCATATTTGTGACGATGAAGATGTCATTCTACTTATGTCCTACAATCAAATTTTTAGCAGGTTCTTATGACCAAACCACAATCAGGGGGGCAGCATGGCAAGTTCAGTCACAGGGCCCTAACGCTAACAAATATACAGGCAACCAACTTCAGCTAGCTAATGTGGCAAATCAAGGTAACACATACAAAAAAGAAACTTACTGTTGTGGACATGAAATTAAACTTTCAAGGATGGCAAAAGACTCACGAGTTACGTCGGAAAAAATGTAGGACCTTCATGCAGCACGTGGCATCAGGCGGCAACCATGTACCTGCCATCAACATCGTACACAGGTGAGTGCATGAAGTGAAGTTGTTGACAGTGAGTTAGGAGAAAGGAACATATCTGACAGCTGCAGTTGCCATTCCTGGACAGCTGCAGTTGCCATGCCTGGACAACTATAGTTGCCATGTGTAATCAAATGTGATTGCAATGTCTAAATAACCGTGGATGACAAGTGTGAACAAATCTGTGTGGCATGGTTGGACCACTACATGTGCCATGTTGAACAAACTACAGTTGGCATGCAATGACCAACTGCTACCATGACCGCAGGTTGTTACGGTGGAACCACATCGGCAAACGTCTCATGGCAAGCTTCACAGTTGCAGGACAGCGCTATTGCAGATAGAGCACATCAAATTGGAATGACAGACCACACAAGATCGGCACAACAAGGTAAAAAAATGTGAACCAGAAAGCAGTACTGCATTTGCTTTTGTGGGAATAGCATGTGAGGAAAAGTAGATTTGTAACGGTGGTGGTGGAAAAAGCAAACAAAAAATGCTACCAAGTGGTCGTGTGCAAAGAGTCATATATTTTCTTCGGGATTTTCCAATTGTTATAAGAGTATGTGCAACATTCATGATTGATCACATTTGCCTATTGAGCTAAGGCCTAGAATACAAGTTTCGATGCTATAATATACTGGTTGCCATGTATTGACAGCAGTAGTTAACATGTATGTTGGACTGTAGCTGCCATGGCTATAAAATCCAAGTTTTGATGCTAAAAGAAGCTGGTTGCCATGTATTGGCATCAGTAGCTGCCATTATTGGAGAATTATAGTTGCCATGCATGGCCATATGCAGATTTACGGCTAGCTGTGTGAATGATGTCATGCAAAATCACATGCAGTTGCTGCACTCTTTTACGATAAACATGCCATTAAAGCAAAATCTTACGCTAGTACCTGATTTTTTATTGCAGGACCTTCAACCAGAATTAACAGCGGCGCGGGGACATCTACTACGGGGAGCTCTGAGCTCACGGAAGACGCTTTCCACCAGCCAGTCAACACTCATGCCACAAACAATGCCGAGTCAGTGTCGAAAATGGCAATCATTCCAGCAATGCCGACAAGCACACCTTTGCACACCAGCACAAGAAACACTCAAGCAGATGAAACAGCAGCCGATACTGAAGTGAATGATGAAACTGATGACGAAGCACAAGGGGATGAAGATGGTGGGCAATCATAAATCATCGTACCTCAGCCACCATATGTTGGGCAGAGATTTGATTCGTTTGAAGATGCAAAGGAATTCTACCAGACATATGCAAAGTTCCATGGGTTTGCGGTCAACACCGAATACCATAGGAAAATTAAACAAACTAACGAGTACAGCAGAGGTGAGATGAGGTGCTACAAGGCACGAAGAAACAAGATGGGAAAAGGTGATGCGCATGGCGTTCCGGAGCGAAAGAGAGGTATCATTGTCAAGACGGAATGCCATGTCCGGTGTAAGCTGAACGTAGATGGAGCACGGTGGGTGGTCAATGAATATTTTGACGAGCACAACCACGAGCTCATAAAGAAGTTTGACCTGGTAAAATTTCTGACCGCCCACAGAGGATTCACCCCCCTCGAGAAGAAATTCATAAAGCTGCTACATGATTGTAATGTCGATCTATCAAGAATGGTCCAGATACTCTCCCTCATCCACAGCAAAAATGGGACTCTGAGTAGCATGCCCTACATACCGGCAGACGTCACAAACCTAAAGGCAAAGTATCGTAGAGAAAGCAAGCTGGTTGACATAGAAGCCACGATAGCCTAATTCGATGAGAAAGTGAAAGAAGATCCAGATTTCTTCTACGGGATAAGATTGGATGATGAGGACCGTGTCAGGAACATGTATTGGGTGGATGGTGCTGCAAGAAGAGCCTACAAACATTTCCGAGACTGCATTTCATTTGACGCGACATATCTCACTAATATGTACAAGATGCCATGCGCTCCATTCATAGGAATAAATAACCACAATCAGTCATTGTAGTTCGGATGTGGGCTCGTTCGGAACAAAGATACGGATGGGTACACTTGGCTGTTCAAGACCTTCTTAGAGTGCATGGGTGGACTTGCTCCGATGAACATAATAACAGACCAGGATTTTAGCGTGCGTGCAGGCATAGAGGAGGTCTTTTCGTTGGCAGTTCACATGCACTTCAGGTGGCACATTATAAAGAAGGTTGAGGAGACACTAGGGCCGATCTTTGCTGACCGTCCAGAGCTGCACAAGGCATTCGAGCTGCGCGTGGACCACAGCTTGACGGTGGAGGAGTTTGAAAGGAGCTGGATGGCTATGATTGAAACATATCAAGTCCAAGACCACGAGAAGCTTGCTAGCCTATGGGAAAATCGAATGTACTGGGTGCCGGCCTACTTCATGCAGTGCGTCATCCTGTTTCTGCAGACTACGCAGCACAGCGAGGGGTTCAATGCTGTTTTGAAGCGATACGTGAGCCCTGGCAACTCATTGCTACAGTTTGCCAAGCAGTACACCGCTTTGCAACAAAAAATACTTGGATCCGAGCTACAGCAAGAAGCGAACACCATGCTCAAGCAGCCAAAATTGCTAACGTATTTACCGATGGAGAGGCAGATGAGCAAGATATACACCAACAAGATTTTTAACAAGTAAGTCATTTGTGCTACAATCTTATTTGCACAAGCATGAAGGTAGTAGGTGCCATGTAGAATGCAATGCAGTTGAAAAGCTTATTGAAAATGATGATATTTTTTTGAACAGTAGCCATTGAGTACATTGTAACCATGATATGTATTTGCCTAATGACTACAGTTTGCCATGTTTAATGAACTACAGTTGCCATGTTTACTCAACTGTTGTTGCTATGTTTAATGAGCTGTACTTTCATTGGCCATGATGGTATGGAATGCAAATGCCAAATGAAGTTGTTAGGAAGTAGCCATGTTTAATGAACTGTACTTACCATGTTTCCTCAACTACAGTTGCCATGTTCATTGAAATGTAGTTGCCATGTTTGAACAAACTGTACTTCCATTGGCCCACAACAACATAAGGTGCTACAAAAAACTTCACACAAGAGTTTAACAAAACCATATAAAACTTGCAGATTCCAGGAAGAAATAAAGCGTGACAGCATGTACATGGCTTTTTAGGTGGACGAACATAAGTTCAAGGTGTGATCTATCCTGGGCATGTCGGATTCAGAACCTGAAGACCCGGACAAGGGAAGGAACTGAAGGAAATATGCCCTAGAGGCAATAATAAAGTTATTATTTATTTCCTCATATCATGATAAATGTTTATTATTCATGCTATAATTGTATTAATCGGAAACATGATACATGTGTGAATTCATAGACAAACATAATGTCACTAGTATGCCTCTACTTGACTAGCTCATTAATCAAAGATGGTTATGTTTCCTAATCATAGACATGTGTTGTCATTTGATTAACGGGATCACGTCATTAGGAGAATGATGTGATTGATTTGACCCATTCCGCTAGCCTAACACTTGATCGTTTAGTATGTTGCTATTGCTTTCTTCATGACTTATACAAAGTTCCTACAACTATGAGATTATGCAACTCCCGTTTACCGGAGGAACACATTGTGTGCTACCAAACGTCACAACATAATTGGGTGATTATAAAGGAGCTCTACAGGTGTCTCCGAAGGTACATGTTGAGTTTGTGTATTTGGAGATTAGGATTTGTCACTCCAATTGTCGGAGAGGTATCTCTGAGCCCTCTCGGTAATGCACATCACTATAAGCCTTGCAAGCAATGTAGCTAATGAGTTAGTTACGGAATGATGCATTACGTAACGAGTAAAGAGACTTGCCGGTAACGAGATTGAACTAGGTATTGAGATACCGACGATCGAATCTCGGGCAAGTAACATACCGATGACAAAGGGAACAACGTATGTTGTTATGTGGTTTGACCGATAAATATCTTCGTAGAATATGTAGGAGCCAATATGAGCATCCAGGTTCCACTATTGGTTATTGACCAGAAACAGTTCTAGGTCATGTCTACATAGTTCTCGAACCCGTAGGGTCCGCACGCTTAACGTTACGATGACAGTTTTATTATGAGTTTATAAGTTTTGATGTATCGAAGGTTGTTCGGAGTCCCGGATGTGATCACGGACATGACGAGGAGTCTCAAAATGGTTGAGACATAAAGATTGATATATTGGACGACTATATTCGGACACCGGAAGTGTTCTGGGTGATTTCGGAGAAAACCGGAGTGCCGGAGGGTTACCGGAACCCCCCCGGGAACTAATGGGCCTTGTTGGGCCCTAGTGGAGGGAGAGAGGGGCCGGCCAGGGCAAGAGGCGCGCCCCCTCCCCTTGAGTCCGAATAGGACAAGGAAGGGGGGCGCCCCCTTGCCTTTCCCCCTCTCCCACTCCTTCCTCCCCCTCCTTCTTGGACTAGGAAAGGGAGGGGCAAACCTACTTGGAGTAGGTTTCCCCCTCCTAGGGCGCGCCACCCCCTTGGCCGGCCCCCTCCTCCTCCCCCCTTTATATACGGAGGAGAGGGGCACCCCATGACACACAAGTTGATCTTCGTGATCGTTCCTTAGCCGTGTGCGGTGCCCCCTTCCACCATATTTCACCTTGGTCATATCGTAGCGGTGCTTAGGCGAAGCCCTGTGTCGGTAGAACATCATCATCGTCACCACGCCGTCGTGCTGACGGAACTCATCCCCGACACCCTGCTGGATTGGAGTCCAAGGATCGTCATCGAGCTGAACGTGTGCTGAACTCGGAGGTTCCGTACGTTCGGTACTTGGAGCTGTCGGACCATGAAGACGTACGACTACATCAACCGCGTTGTCATAACGCTTCTGCTTTCGGTCTACGAGGGTACGTGGACAACACTCTCCCCTCTCGTTGCTATGCATCACCATGATCTTGCGTGTGCGTAGGAATTTTTTTGAAATTACTACGTTCCCCAAGAGTGGTATCAGAGCCAGGTTTTATGCGTAGATGTCATATGCACGAGTAGAACACAAGTGAGTTGTGGGCGATACAAGTCATACTGCTTACCAGCATGTCATACTTTGGTTCAACGGTATTGTGAGATGAAGCAGCCCGGACCGACATTACGCGTACACTTACGCGAGACTGGTTTCATACAAGCACTCATTTCTTAAAGGTGACTGGCGGGTGTCTGTCTCTCTCACTTTAGTTTTGATGCGTAGGAAAGAACGGTTCTTGCTCAGCCCGTAGCAGCCACGTAAAATTTGCAACAACAAAGTAGAGGACGTCTAACTTGTTTTTGCAGGGCATGTTGTGATGTGATATGGTCAAGACGTGATGCTATATTTTATTGTATGAGATGATCATGTTTTGTAACTGAAGTTATCGGCAACTGGCAGGAGCCATATGGTTGTCGCTTTATTGTATGAAATGCAAACGCCCTGTAATTGCTTTACTTTATCACTAAGCGGTAGCGATAGTCATAGAAGCAATAGATGGCGTAACGACAACGATGCTATGATGGAGATCAAGGTGTCGCACCGGTGACGATGGTGATCACGAGGGTGCGTCGGAGATGGAGATCACAAGCACAAGATGATAAGGGCCATATCAGATCACTTATATTGATTGCATGTGATGTTTATCCTTTATGCATCTTATCTTGCTTTGATTGATGGTAGCATTTTAAGATGATCTCTCACTAAATTATCAAGAAGTGTTCTCCCTGAGTATGCACCGTTGGGAAAGTTCTTCGTGCTGAGACACCACGTGATGATCGGGTGTGATAGGCTCTACGTTCAAATACAACGGGTGCAAAACAGTTGCACACGCGGAATACTCAGGTTAAACTTGACGAGCCTAGTATATACAGATATGGCCTCGGAACACTGAGACCAAAAGGTCGAACATGAATCATATAGTAGATATGATCAACATAGTGATGTTCACCATTGAAACTACTCTATCTCACGTGATGATCGGACATAGTTTAGTTGATTTGGATCACGTGATCACTTAGATGACTAGAGAGATGTCTGTCTAAGTGGGAGTTCTTAAGTAATAAGATTAATTGAACTTGAATTTATCATGAACTTAGTACCTAATAGTATTTTGCTTGTCTATGTTTGTTGTAGATAGATGGCTCGTGCTGTTGTTCCCGTTGAATTTTAATGCGTTCCTTGAGAAAGCTAAGTTGAAAGATGATGGTAGGATTTACACGGACAGGGTCCGTAACCTGAGGATTATCCTCATTGCTGCACAGAAGAATTACGTTCTGGAAGCACCGCTGGGTGCCAGGCCTGCTGCAGATGCAACTGACGATGTTAAGAACGTCTGGCAGAGCAAAGCTGATGACTACTTGATAGTTCAGTGTGCCATGCTTTACGACTTGGAACCGAGTCTTCAACGATGTTTTGAACGTCATGGAGCATATGAGATGTTCCAGGAGTTGAAGTTAATATTTCAAGCAAATGCCCGGATTGAGAGATATGAAGTCTCCAATAAATTCTATAGCTGTAAGATGGAGGATAATAGTTCTGTCAGTGAACACATACTCAAAATGTCTGGGTATAATAATCACTTGATTCAACTGGGAGTTAATCTTCCTGATGATAGTGTCATTGACAGAATTCTTCAATCACTGCCACCAAGCTACAAGAGCTTCGTGATGAACTATAATATGCAAGGGATGGACAAGACTATTCCCGAGCTCTTCGTGATGCTAAAGGCTGCGGAGGTAGAAATCAAGAAGGAGCATCAAGTGTTGATGGTCAATAAAACCACCAGTTTCAGGAAAAAGGGCAAAGGGAAGAAGAAGGGGAACTTCAAGAAGAACAGCAAACAAGTTGCTGCTCAAGAGAAGAAACCCAAGTCTGGACCTAAGCCTGAGACTGAGTGCTTCTACTGCAAGCAGACTGGACACTAGAAGCGGAACTGCCCCAAGTATTTGGCGGATAAGAAGGATGGCAAAGTGAACAAAGGTATATGTGATATACATGTTATTGATGTGTACCTTACTAATGCTCGCAGTAGCACCTGGGTATTTGATACTGGTTCTGTTGCTAATATTTGCAACTCGAAACAGGGACTATGGATTAAGCGAAGATTGGCTAAGGACGAGGTGACAATGCGCGTGGGAAATGGTTCCAAAGTCGATGTGATCGCGGTCGGCATGTTACCTCTACATCTACCATCGGGATTAGTTTTAGACCTAAATAATTGTTATTTGGTGCCAGCGTTGAGCATGAACATTATATCTGGATCTTGTTTGATGCGAGACGGTTATTCATTTAAATAAGAGAATAATGGTTGTTCTATTTATATGAGTAATATCTTTTATGGTCATGCACCCTTGAAGAGTGGTCTATTTTTATTGAATCTCGAAAGTAGTGATACACATATTCATAATGTTGAAGCCAAAAGATGCAGAGTTGATAATGATAGTGCAACTTATTTGTGGCACTGCCGTTTAGGTCATATCGGTGTAAAGAGCATGAAGAAACTCCATACTGATGGACTTTTGGAATCACTTGATTATGAATCACTTGGTACTTGCGAACTGTGCCTCATGGGCAAGATGACTAGAACGCTGTTCTCCGGAACTATGGAGCAAGCAACTGATTTATTGGAAATCATACATACTGATGTATGTGGTCCAATGAATATTGAAGCTCGCGGCGGGTATCGTTATTTTCTCACCTTCACAGATGATTTGAGCAGATATGGGTATATCTACTTGATGAAACACAAGTCTGAAACATTTGAAAAGTTCAAAGAATTTCAGAGTGAAGTGGAAAATCATCGTAACAAGAAAATAAAATTTCTACGATCTGATCGTGGAGGAGAATATTTGAGTTACGAGTTTGGTTTAAATTTGAAGCAATGCGGAATAGTTTCGCAACTCATGCCACCCGGAACACCACAGCAAAATGGTGTGTCCGAATGTCGTAATCGTACTTTACTAGATATGGTGCGATCTATGATGTCTCTTACTCATTTACCGCTATCGTTTTGGGGTTATGCTTTAGAGACGGCTGCATTCACGTTAAATAGGGCACCATCAAAATCCGTTGAGACAACGCCTTATGAACTGTGGTTTGGCAAGAAACCAAAGTTGTCGTTTCTTAAACTTTGGGGCTACGATGCTTATGTAAAGAAACTGCAACCAGATAAGCTCAAACCCAAATCAGAGAAATGTGTCTTCATAGGATACCCAAAAGAGACTATTGGGTACACCTTCTATCACAGATCTGAGGGCAAGATTTTCGTTGCTAAATTCGGATCCTTTCTAGAGAAGGAGTTTCTCTCGAAAGAAGTGAGTGGGAGGAAAGTAGAACTTGATGAGGTAACTGTACCTGCTCCCTTATTGGAAAGTAGTTCGTCACAAGAACCGGTTCCTGTGACAACTACACAAATTAGTGAGGAAGCTAATGATATTGATCATGAAACTTCAGATCAAGTTTCTACCGAACCTCGTAGGTCTACCAGAGTAAGATCTGCACCAGAGTGGTACGGTAATCCTATTCTGGAAGTCATGTTACTTGACCATGGTGAACCTACGAACTATGAGGAAGCGATGATGAGCCCAGATTCCACAAAATGGCTTGAAGCCATGAAATCTGAGATAGGATCCATGTATGAGAACAAAGTATGGACTTTGGTTGACTTGCCCGATGATCGGCAAGCCATTGAGAATAAATGGATCTTCAAGAAGAAGACTGACGCTGATGGTAATGTAACTGTCTACGAAGCTCGACTTGTTGCGAAAGGTTTTCGACAAGTTCAAGGGGTTGACTACGATGAAACTTTCTCACCCGTAGCGATGCTTAAGTCTGTCCGAATCATGTTAGCAATTGCCGCATTTTATGATTATGAAATTTGGAAAATGGATGTCAAAACTGCATTCCTGAATGGATTTCTGGAAGAAGAGTTGTATATGATGCAACCAGAAAGTTTTGTCGATCCAAAAGGTGCTAACAAAGTGTGCAAACTCCAGCGATCCATTTATGGACTGGTGCAAGCATCTCGGAGTTGGAATAAACGCTTTGATAGTGTGATCAAATCATATGGTTTTATACAGACTTTTGGAGAAGCCTGTATTTACAAGAAAGTGAGTGGGAGCTCTGTAGCATTTTTGATATTATATGTAGATGACATATTGTTAATTGGAAATGATATAGAATTTCTGGATAGCATAAAGGGATACTTGAATAAAAGTTTTTCAATGAAAGACCTCGGTGAAGCTGCTTACATATTGGGCTTCAAGATCTATAGAGATAGATCAAGACGCTTAGTTGGACTTTCACAAAGCACATACCTTGATAAAGTTTGGAAAAAGTTCAAAATGGATCAGGCAAAGAAAGGGTTCTTACCTGTATTACAAGGTGTGAAGTTGAGTTAGACTCAATGCCTGACCACAGCAGAAGATAGAGAGAAAATGAAAGATGTTCCCTATGCTTCAACCATAGGCTCTATCATGTATGCAATGTTGTGTACCAGACCTGACGTATGCTTAGCAATAAGCTTGGCAGGTAGGTACCAAAGTAATCTAGGAGTGGATCACTGGACAGCGGTCAAGAACATCCTGAAATACCTGAAAAGGACTAAGGATATGTTTCTCGTTTATGGAGGCTACAAAGAGCTAGTCGTAAATGGTTACGTCAATGCAAGCTTTGACACTGATCCGGACGATTCTAAATCACAAACCGGATACGTGTTTTTATTAAATGGTGGAGCTGTAAGTTGGTGTAGTTCTAAACAAAGCGTCGTGGCGGGATCTACATGCAAAGCGGAGTACATAGCTGTTTCAGAAGCAGCAAATGAACGAGTCTGGATGAAGGAGTTCATTTCCGATCTAGGTGTCATACCTAGTGCATCGGGACCAATGAAGATCTTCTGTGACAATATTGGTGCAATTGCCTCGGCAAAGGAATCCGGATTTCACAAGAGGACCAAGCACATCAAGAGACGCTTCAATTCCATTCGGGACCAAGTCCAAGTGGCAGACATAGAGATTTGCAAGATACATACGGATCTGAATGTTGCAGACCCATTGACTAAGCCTCTTCGACGAGAAAACATGATCAGCACCAAGACTCCATGGGTGTTAGAATCATTACACTGTAATCTAGATTATTGACTCTAGTGCAAGTGGGAGACTGAAGGAAATATGCCCTAGAGGAAATAATAAAGTTATTATTTATTTCCTCATATCATGATAAATGTTTATTATTCATGCTATAATTGTATTAACCGGAAACATGATACATGTGTGAATACATAGACAAACATAATGTCACTAGTATGCCTCTACTTGACTAGCTCATTAATCAAAGATGGTTATGTTTCCTAATCATAGACATGTGTTGTCATTTGATTAACAGGATCACATCATTAGGAGAATGATGTGATTGACTTGACCCATTCCGTTAGCCTAGCACTTGATCATTTAGTATGTTGCTATTGCTTTCTTCATGACTTATACAAAGTTCCTACAACTATGAGATTATGCAACTCCCGTTTACCGGAGGAACACTTTGTGTGCTACCAAACGTCACAACGTAACTGGGTGATTATAAAGGAGCTCTACAGGTTTCTCCGAAGGTACATGTTGAGTTGGTATATTTCGAGATTAGGATTTGTCACTCCAATTGTCGGAGAGGTATCTCTGGGCCCTCTCGGTAATGCACATCACTATAAGCCTTGCAAGCAATGTAGCTAACGAGTTAGTTACGGAATGATGCATTACGTCACGAGTAAAGAGACTTGCATGTAACGAGATTGAACTAGGTATTGAGATACCGACGATCGAATCTCGGGCAAGTAACATACCAATGACAAAGGGAACAACGTATGTTGTTATGCGGTTTGACCGATAAAGATCTTCGTAGAATATGTAGGAGCCAATATGAGCATCCAGGTTCCGCTATTGGTTATTGACCAGAAACAGTTCTAGGTCATGTCTACATAGTTCTCGAACCCGTAGGGTCTGCACGCTTAACGTTACGATGACAGTTTTATTATGAGTTTATAAGTTTATATGTACTGAAGGTTGTTCGGAGTCTCGGATGTGATCACGGACATGACGAGGAGTCTCGAAATGGTCGAGACATAAAGATTGATATATTGGACGACTATATTCGGACACCGGAAGTGTTCCGGGTGATTTCGAAGAAAACCGGAGTACCGGAGGGTTACCAGAACCCCCCCCCCCCGGGAACTAATGGGCCTTGTTGGGCCCTAGTGGAGGGAGAGAGGGGCCGGCCAGGGCAAGAGGCACGCCCCTCCCCTTGAGTCCGAATAGGACAAGGAAGGGGGGCGCCCCCCTTGCCTTTCCGCCTCTCCCACTCCTTCCTCCCCCCTCCTTCTTGGACTAGGAAAGGGAGGGGCAAACCTACTTGGAGTAGGTTTCCCCCTCCTAGGGCGCGCCCCCCCTTGGCCGGCCCCCTCCTCCTCCCCCCTTTATATACGGAGGAGAGGGGCACCCCATGACACACAAGTTGATCTTCGTGATCGTTCCTTAGCCGTGTGCGGTGCCCCCCTCCACCATATTTCACCTCGGTCATATCATAGCGGTGCTTAGGCGAAGCCCTGCGTCGGTAGAACATCATCACCGTCACCACGCCGTCATGCTGACGGAACTCATCCCCGACACCCTGCTGGATCGGAGTCCGGGGATCGTCATCGAGCTGAACGTGTGCTGAACTCGGAGGTGCCGTATGTTCGGTACTTGGATCGGTCGGATCATGAATACGTACGACTACATCAACCGCGTTGTCATAACACTTCTGCTTTCGGTCTACGAGGGTACGTGGACAACACTCTCCCCTCTCGTTGCTATGCATCACCATGATCTTGTGTGTGCCTAGGAATTTTTTTGAAATTACTACGTTCCCCAACAGGAACTACTTTGTGAAGGCATCACTAAGCGAAGGCGAATACTACTGCCAATGCTGCAAATTCGAACGGGACGGGATTGTGTGTTGTCACATACTAAAAGTAATGGACATGAACGGGACGGGATTGTGTGTTGTCATAAGACGGCGATGGACTTGGGACGCTGACGACGCATTGGCGCCGCAAACATCAAACGCAGTTTTGGTGTGCATGACGAGAGACCAGAGTCAACCATGGAAGCCATGAGGCACGTTGTGTTGACAAAGAACTATGCTGAACTAATTGATGAAGCGTGCAAGAGTGATGAGACAGCGAGGGTCGCAGAAAAACACAGGAAGGCCCTCAAAAGAGAGCTTGATGATATCAAGAAGTGGAAAGCTGAGGAAGCCTTACACAGGTTCCCCTGCATATCAAGTGTGCCTTCGTCCACAGGGCCATCATCTGAAAACTCGGAGGTAGGATCTGGAACAGCAAGCACACAAACCTAGGTTAGGAACGCCTCCCCCCCCCCCCGCCCCCCCGTTGCATCACAAAAGGGCGTCCAAAAGAGATAAGATACAAATCGGGATTGGAGATTCAAGCAAAACACAAGAAACCAAAGAAAGGGACGGGCAATCCGTAAGCAACATTGGAGCACTGTGACTTGGTCCTTGGTGACATTTTTTTGTAATCTGGATGTTCTAAATTTTGTAAAAATTGGAGAATGACTCATGAGGGACATCAGAATTTGAAGGAAAATGCCATGAATGAATAACTACAGTTGCCACGTGTAGGGTACTGAATTTGCCATGCTACTTAAACTGAATCTAACATGCAATTTCTACTGAATCTGCCATGCCATTTGTACTGAATTTGCCATGTTATTTGTACTGAATCTGCCATGTTAGTTGTACTGAATATGCCATGTTAGTTCTACTAACTCTGCATCGCGCAGATTTCCATGTTCAGTAAGCGCATTTAAGTAACACATATTGTATTGTGGTGCAAACTATGGGAAACAAGTTGAAACGGTCACGTGCAGCAACCACACAGGTTACGGCTGCGTGATCAGACTACCATGCTAGCCGTTATAGTTAGCAATGAAAAAAAAGAACCAAACAGACAAATGAAGAAGGACGATAACTTTCACTAACCGTGTCTGATGAACTACATTTGCCATGTTTTCAAACATCATAGACGCATTCGAAACACCAAGCTGGTACTACCAACGATGAAACGCGTAATAATACTGAAAACCATAAACGTATCTGATGTCACAGCTAATTAGGTTCACATCCAACCCTATATTACAAATAAATTCAAATTTCGCTCACACACTACCACTACATATTAGACTACGCGGATATGCAGTCATAACAAAGTATACGGACATGGTTTTTGTTGGGGATATGACTATTTGTGTAAGCCGCCCAGGAGGGGCCGGGTTACGCAGAGAGTACTCATCAGAGGAAGCCCAAGACCAAGCATGAAGATGGCGGTTCAATAAGGAGCTTAAGGCCCACGGGTGGCTTAAGCCCGTTTTAGTAAACCGCCATGATGGCATGACTTGTAATGTAAGGTAGATTTAACTGGTCACCGAGCCGGACTCTATTGATAAGCCGGCCGGGACTCTGTAAGTCGGTGGGCGTCAACCCGTGTATATAAGGGGACGACCTGCTGGCGACTTAGGGCAAGAAACAACACATCGAGAACCGGGCATAGCGTGTCTCGTTCCCTGGTTATCGAAACATCAATACCAACCCAACTAGACGTAGGCCTTATCTTCACCGTAAGGGGCCGAACTAGTATAAACTCTCTCGTGTCCCTTGTCCCGATTTAACCCCTTCAAGCTTCCTAGTTGCGATGGCTCCACAACTAAGTCCTTCCACAAGGACATCTAACGTGACTATTCCACGACAGTTGGCGCCCACCATGGGGCCAGCGCACGGTGGATTTGAGTTCTTGAAGGGCAACTTCGAAGGGCTCAAGGGGTACGTAGTGGGCCGGATGACCAAGAGTCGTCGCGGCAAGATCTACATCGACGACGAAGACTGGGGTCCTGACGCCGACTCAATTGAGTACGGATACCTGGCCCCCTTCGGCGGAATCCACGTTTTCATCGGCCGGATCGGTGAGCCGGGCCCTGAGCCGGACAACTGCACCGACCTCGTCGAGACGGCTCAGCGTGCGAGGAAGACCCGGACTCAGCCGGTCATGAGGCGTGCCTTCGTGGGCTGCGTCCACGGAGAGGAAATTTCTGGATCTGAAGATGGGGGTGTGACGGCCGTCCTTTCAGACGGTGACTCGTCCGCCGGCTCAACAGATTCGCTGTATCAGGTACAAGACGGCGACCTCGGGGGCTGTTTCGATGGCATCAGTATTCCGGACCCCGATGAGCCGCCAAGATGGGCCGGAATCTTCATGGCTGGAACTTAGCCCGGTTCAAATTCTACAGCAGCCGCAGCGATCACATCCGGATCGGGAGCAGCCGGGGCAGGCGGCCCCGTGCGCCCACCGGCTCAGACGTTGATGGATCTCATGGACAAGCTTACGGCCCTGTTAACCACCACGGTGATTCCTGCAGATAAAGATGAGCATGACGCAGCGGTAGCGCAAGTGAGTGAGGAGATAGCTCAGGCCAAGGAGGCTTTGGCAGCTGAGGATACCAGACTAGCTGCGGAGCGGGCGGCTCTCGACGCCCAGGCACAGCGCTTGCAGTCAGAAGCTTACCAGCTCACGATGAGCTTAAACGCATCCAATGAAGTAATGAGGAGACGACATCAGAAAAAGCAGTCCCGTTTACCTCCGAGTTACGATCCCCGGGTTCTCTTTGCTACACCTGGAGCCGGCCCTAGTAACCCGCCAGAGGCCGATCGGCTTATGACAGCCGAAACAAGAGGACCGGCTCAGCCTAGGGATATGGTGCCTCCCCACGTGAGCATGCCACCACCGCGTTATGTGCCGATTACACCAGGTCACTTTTCCAATCCCATGGAGAACTTGATCGCAGCTTCAGCGCGTTTAGCGGCTCTTCCTATGGAAGGAGATGACCCGACGGCGGTGGAGACTCGGAGGGTCAGGGAGCTCCTCCAGATAGCCCTGGCTCAGCAGGAGACCTATTCTTACAGCCGGCACAGGATTCACTCAACTCCCCCGCCCTGGGTAGCACCACCTCGCCAGAACCGGAGCCCGAGTTACAGCAGACGCATGGATTCGGAAGCTTTATCAAGCAATGCCCAACGACGTAACCAGCCCGGGGGCTATGACCCGGCGCAGGACCAAGTACGTCAGGAGAATGATCACCCAGAGTATCCAATGACATCTGTTGAGGCGGGAGTAGCCACTAGAACCGGCGGTGTCCCTTGCCTGGTGCCGGCTCCGTGCGATGTACGTCTGCCCAAGGACTTCAAGGGACCTCGAAAGGTACCAAATTACACGGCCGATTTACAGCTCGGGGCGTGGATCGAGAGTTATGAGATGGCCATGGAGTTGCTAGAAGTCAGTGACGTGGCAATGGCAAAATATTTCACCATGATGTTAGATGGAACAGCCCGGTCATGGCTGAAAGGCTTGCCACCCAATTCCATTGGCTCATGGGGCGAGTTAAAGGCCCGGTTCATCCAGAATTTCAAGGACACCTGTAAACAATCTATGTCGATTGTGGATTTGACGGATTGCAAGCAAGAGGAAGGTGAATCCACCACCCACTGGGTACGCCGGGTCAAGGAGATAATTCATTCTTCCGATAAGATGGACGTCGGATCTGCAGTTCTTATGCTGAAGAAAAATTGCCGTTTTGAGCCGCTGAGGATGAAACTGGGGCGCCTTAAGCGTGACCTCACAGATATGGGCACGCTGATGGCGGCTTTAGTCAAGTACGCCGATTCTGATAGTACCAAGGATCCCGCGTCTGACGATGAGAAGACAGGGAAGGGAAAACGGAACGGCAATGGAAAGGGTCAGCAGCATAACCCAGGGAATCAAGGCGGCAATAAGCATAAGGCGGACGGTAACCCGGAGTTTGTGGCCAATGCCAATGTACGAGGTAACAATCCAAGACGTAAAGGTAAGCCGCCATGATCCGGTGGGTCAGGCCCGTCGCTAGAGCAATTACTCAATGAGCCCTGCCCGAGACACGGCACACTGGAGCGGCCGGCCACACATCTATGGAAAGATTGTGCGATCATGAAGGCGTTTAAAAATTCCAACACCTTCGACGGCGGTCAAGGGTCTGGTGGCGGCTCAGGGGCCGGCGGCTTTCATGGCCCGGGCGGTGGTTCAAATTCCGGTTTTCAGGGGCATCCAGGTGGTAACAGTCAGGAGCAGTCTGGTGAAGGTGGACAGCAGTAGCAATAGTCGGGTTATCAAAGCCATCCGAAGCAGTTGAGTGGCGGACAGTATCACGTGTTTACCACTAGCTTGTGCAAACGTGACTAGAAGGTTCATAAGAGGGCTGTGAATTCCGTTGAGCCGGCAATTCCTCGTTATTTAAGGTGGTCAGAGCAGCAAATCATATGGAGCAGGGAGGATCATCCGCCGCGGGTCGATAACCCGGGTCAGTTGGCTTTGGTCGTGGTGCCTCAGGTTGGTGGGTATAAGTTCACCAAGGTGCTCATGGATGGGGGTAGTAGCATCAACATCCTCTACTACGAGACCTTTCAGCGCATGGGGTTAACTGATAAAAATCTGAGAACATCCAACACTGTTTTTCATGGAGTTGTCCCTGGTAAGTCGGCTTACCCAGTTGGCAGGATTGAGCTAGAGGTGGCTTTTGGAGACGAACATGACTCCCGGGCTGAGAAGTTGACGTTTGAAGTGGTCAAGATCAGGAGCCCATACCATGCTCTGTTTGGACGGCCGGCTTATGCTAAGTTTATGGCCCGGCCATGTTACGTTTATTTACAGCTCAAGATGCCGGGTTACAAGGGCACCATCACTATACATGGCAGTCGTAAGGTAGCATTGGAGTGTGAAGAGGGTGACGCGGCTTATGCTGAGTCGGCCTGCGCCGCAGAGGAGCTCAAATTTTATCAAGACAATGTTGACCCGGCGGATATGACATCCTTGAAGAAGCCAACTACAAAGCACGACCCGGCATTGAAGTTTAAGTCGGCAGCTGAGACAAAGCTTGTTGACTTTACCCCGGGTGATTCTTCTAAACAGTTCAGCATCAGCAGCAACTTGGATCCCAAATAGGAAAGCGCGCTCATCGAGTTCATCCGTGAGAACCGGGACATCTTTGCATGGAAACCTTCTGACATGCCGGGTGTACCGAGGGAACTCGCTGAGCACACTCTCAATATTGATCCAAAGTATAAGCCGGTCAGGCAATTTCTTCGCTATTTTAATGAAGAAAGACGGAAAGCTATTGGGGAAGAAGTCGCCCGGCTCTTAGCGGCTGGGTTTATCATTGAAGTTTTTCACCCGAAGTGGTTGGCTAACCCGGTGCTTATCCTCAAGAAAAACGGCACCTGGCGGATGTGTGTGGACTACACGGACTTAAACAAGGCTTGTCCGGCTGACCCTTTTGCTCTCCCCCGTATTGATCAAATCATTGATGCTACGGCGGGTTGTGAGCGTTTGAGTTTTTTGGATGCCTACTCCGGTTATGATTAGATTAAAATGGCAGTTAAGGACCAGGACAAGACGGCTTTCATCACTCCGTTTGGAGCCTTCTGCTATGTATCTATGCCATTTGGGCTCAAGAGTGCCCAGGCGACTTATCAGCGGTGTGTGCAGAACTGTTTGCATGACCAAATTGGGCGTAATGTCCATGCCTATGTGGATGACATCGTGGTGAAGTCCAAAGAAAAGGAGACTTTGATATCTGACTTAAAGGAGACCTTTGATAATCTCCAGGTTTACAAGATGATGCTTAACCCGGCCAAATGTGTGTTTGGCATTCCTGCGGGCAAGCTCTTGGGTTTTCTGGTGTCCAACAGAGGCATCGAAGCTAACCCGGAGAAGATTAAGGCGATTACCTCCCTGGCTAAACCGGCGTGCATTAATGATGTTCAGCGACTGGCGGGTCGCGTTGCCGCCTTAAGTCGATTCATAAGTCGGCTCGGTGAGAAAGCCCTCCCATTGTATCAGATGATGAAGAAAACTAACACTTTTGTTTGGAGTGAGGCCGCGGATGCTGCTTTTGAGGACTTAAAGAGACAATTGTCTGAGCCGCCGGTTCTTGCGGCTCCAATTGACAAAGAGCCTTTGCTGCTGTATGTGGCTGCCAACTCGCGAGCCGTCAGCGTTGCCATCATGGTGGAGCATAAGGAAGCCGTCAAGGAGCATCCGATTCAACGGCCGGTTTACTACATCAGTGAGGTGCTCATTGAATCCAAGCAAAGGTACCCGCACTGGCAAAAGCTTGTTTATGGGGTGTTCGTGGCAAATCGGAAGTTGAAGCAGTATTTTCAAAGCCATCCTATAACTGTGGTAAGTTCTGCCCCTTTGGGAGATATCATTCAGAACAGGGAGGCCACAGGACGAGTCGCCAACACTAGTAGAAAACCACCCAGTAGTCCCGGTTCGTAAGGGCCTTTAGTCCCGGTTCGGCAACCGGGACTAATGGGTCGTTACTAATACCTCAACCCATTAGTCCCGGTTCAAACACGAACCGGGACCAATGTGCCTCCATCTGGCCATGTGCGCCGAGCCCAGTAAGGGGGCCTTTGGTCCCGGTTGGTGGCTCCAACCGGGACCAAAAGGCATCCACGTGTCTGCGTTCCAGTGGCTGGGGTTTTTGTTTTTTTTTGAAAGGAGGGGGGTTGGGGGGTTTTGGGGGGTTAATTTAGGTGTTTCGTATATTGTGTTAGCTAGCTAATTAATAGAGAGAAGTGTCCTCTCTTATGTCCGTGCTTGGTCGACGCTACGTAGTATATATACATAAGTGATCGAGAGAACCATTCAGTACAGAAGTTCGTCATGCATACCGAGAGAAGTGATCGATCGACCTCTCCTTCTCCGAGAGATTGGTCGAACAACAAGTTTTACTGGCTACATACATGTACAATCTATATAAGATCTCTTAATTACAAACCACTAGCATTTGAATTGAAGTTCCACATGGTATTCTCCGGCTTTACTGATGACGTGTTCAAGAAAGAATCCCGCCAATTCCTCTTGAATTGCTTTCATGCGATCTGGTGGTACGAGTTCATCCCGCATCTGCCACGTCTAATTAATTTGAAGAAGGGGGTTAATTAATATATATATATGAATGAAACTCAATAGAAATGATGGTGTAATAAAATGAAATTGTGAATATTATTGCTTACGCACTTCATATTGTCTTCTAGAGTAGCCCCGCTTGTTTTTCAAAGTCGCGTTGTGGATGAACTCGCACACGTAGTATCCACAGAAATCATTCCCTTCCTCCTGCCACAAGCACTTTACGAGAAATAGAGGTCAATCAAACTGATAATGAAGCATTATATAAATGGCATTGATGAAAGTATAGCTATAGAATCAACGGGAGATGCGCGCCAGTAGTACTTACTTTCAGGTATGTATATCGCAGCTCCTTCGGCAGTCCCGGAGCTTGTGCGGTGAACTGTTTCCAAACCCTGCAAGACAAAGAAAATAATTATTATTACTTGAGATATCAGGAAATGAACAAAAAGTTGCCGATATGGTGCGATAATGATCGATTGAACTTACTTGCTGAGCATTTCAGTCATGTCCGCATAGGTGCTGGGATCTTTCCGTCTGGAGTCTAAGATGGTTACTAGTCCACGCTCAAGCTTAATCTCCAGAAGAATATAGTGGTACCTACACGCATGCATAACTCATCAATTACATTAACCTCGCTCGAGTATATAATAAGGAAAACCGAATATGCACACGACAGTAACACTCACGGGCCATGGTAAGGAAAGAGTATGGTATCTTTGTTTTGATTTTTGATCAATGATTGTAGCAAGTTGTCCTCGGCCTCTTCGGCGCGCTTTTTAACCAGAAAAACATCTATGATATTTGTGTTAATGAACCCAATATCATAGATTTCATTTTTTTTTTGCACTCGACGATCTTCAATCTGCATAATATATTGAGGATAATTAATTATAAATACATGCAATGAAAGAGCCGAGCTATATATACAGACTAATGATAGAAATAGTACTTACAGGCAGTAGCAAAAGACCATTAATTTATCGAGGGCCTTTTGATTGAAGAACTCGAAGAACTCCTCAAATGGAATAGACAACACATCATTTGAAACGAGGTCGTGCTCCTCTTTAATTTTCAGATACAAAGTGTTCGTCCCCTCAGACTCTCTGCAGGTTTTCATGTACCAACTATGGAATCTTCGCATCATTGTTGTCAGAGACTTTTCATCTTTGACGAGAGGCTTCCCGTACTCGTATCTGAATAAGTCCACCTCCATGAAATCAGGAAGTACATCGTCAGGCAGGTAATCTTCAAGATTGCCATAACCGGCCACCGTCCCCGGAGGATTAGACACATTGAGCGGGGGCACGATTGCTGTGCTTGTTCGCCGAGCTGGGCAATTTTTTTCCCCTTTGCTCGTTGTTCTTTTGACCTTTTATCACTGACAGTAGTTCCCGACCGCTTGGCTTGGAGATATGTCTGTTCAGTAATGCGCTCATAGTTGGTTCTCGGCGGAGACTTTGGTGGTTTCCTCAGGGCATCGAGAGTGCGCTTTGCTTTCACCGGATCGACCTTCTCCTCCGGAGGTGGATGTATCTTTGCTTTCACCCCTTCAAAGAACTCCTTCTCGTGGGTCTGCATGATCGTATTGGTTTCCTCCTCGGTCCTCTCGTACGGTAACTTCTCTAGAGGCTTTAGAGGTGGACCGTATCTATATTGCCTCTCTCTTCTTGTGATGCTAGACGCCGGAGCAGACGGAGCGGCTGCGGCGTCTGTCTTCTTTCGTGCTTGCTTACGAGGCGGAGGAGAAGGACTACGACGCGTCGGAGCAGCCGGGGCGGCGGGTGGTCTCTTCCGCCCTTGCTGGCGAGGCGGAGAAGGAGGAGGCGGAGTGCCGCCACGCGCCGGAGAAGGAGGCGGAGTGCCGCCACGCGTGCCCTGATCGTCACTCGCCGGAGGAGGAGGCGGTGGAGGAGGCGGAGTGCCCTGACTCGCCGGAGGAGGAGGAGGAGGTAGAGGCGTCCAGTTCAGAAGGTCGATGAGCTCCTTCCGCCATAGGCATGGAGTCTTCAGAGCAGAACCCAGCCTAGTCTCCCCTTCACCGGTAGGGTGCTCAAGCGCGAGGTCCTCAAATCCCTCCGTTATTTCATCAACCATCACCTTAGCAAATCCTTCTGGAATCGGCTGGCAGTGATAAGTTGTGCCGGGTCCACTAGGATAAACTTGGCCAATAGCCGCCTTGACCTTCAAATTCATGCATCGCGCCATAATGTGGCAATTTTGAGACTCCATGATACCATCCACGGGATAGCTGGCAGGAGCCGTCAAGACATGCTCCGGCTGAAGCAGCTCGGTGGAAGCAACGCTGCTTCTCCGCTGAGATGGCGGGGTAGCTTCGGGGGAAGCTTCGGCATGTCGTTTGTTGCGATCTGCTGCTTCTCGTTCCTCTTCTCGATCCTCTAGCCCCATTACCCTTCCAAGCAGCGCCTGCATTTGGTCCTGCTCCACTTTCTTCCTCCTCTCGTGGGTTTTGTAACCCCCTGCGTACGGAAAACCAACCTTCCACGGAAGGGAGCCTGGCGTGCCTCGTGTCCATCCAGGGTGCTCGGGATTCCCAAGGGCCATTGTGAGCTCGTCCTTCTCCCTATTTGGAAGGAACGTCCCTCGCTGCGCTGCATCGATATAGTGTCGAAGTTTCTTGACTGGTGTTTGCAGTTGCTCGTCCGTCCACTGACACTGCCCTGTTACAGGGTCCAAGGTTCCGCCAGCCCTGTAGAACCAAGTCCGGCAACGGTCTGGCCAGCGCATTGTCTCTGGTTCGATCCCTTTTTGAAGCAGATCATGCTCAGCCTTGGACCACTTAGGCCGGGCTTTGAGGTAGCCACCTGACCCCGTGCGATGGTGAAGCTTCTTCTTCGCAGCATTTTTCTTGTTTGTCTCCGACATCTTCTTACTCTTTTCTGATGTCTTGTGGGCCACAAATGCGGGCCAGTGATCTTTGATCTTCTCATATTTGCCGATGAATTCTGGTGTCCCTTTTTTCTTGACAAACTGGTTCAGCTCTTTCCTCCACCTCCTCATTAGGCCAGCCATCTTCTTAAGAGCACAAGACTTGATTAATTGCTCTTTAACTGGCTTCTCCGGATCCTCCTCTGGCGGTAGGGTGAAATTTGCCTTCAGCTCATTCCAAAGATCTTCTTTCTGCATATCATTGACATAAGACACCTCAGCGTCTTCATCCTTAGCAGGCTTATACCATTGCTGGATGCTGATCGGGATCCTGTCCCTAACAAGAACCCCGCACTGAGCAGAAAATGCCTTCTTTGTCCTGATGGGTTCAATCGGTTCGCCGTCGGGCGCGATTTCTATGATCTCAAACTTTTCATCCGAGCTCAACTTTTTCTTCGGGCCTCGTCTCCTTACCGAAGTTGTGCTCGATCCGGAGGGCTAGAAATTATAAGGAAGAAAGACGACAGTACTTAATATGTGTACATATACCAAAACAATGGATGCATCAATTAACTTGTCAGCACGGGCTTAACTAATATATATATACCTGGCCGGACTCG
The DNA here is from genome assembly GCA_963921465.1 of Triticum timopheevii. Lineage (NCBI taxonomy): Eukaryota > Viridiplantae > Streptophyta > Magnoliopsida > Poales > Poaceae > Triticum > Triticum timopheevii. Next base: position 686,433,020 of record OY997274.1, read on the forward strand.
GTTCAGTGACTCAGCTCGGCACGGTCTCCTTCGTCTTGTACCTCCATTGTGTCACCGGAGCCATCATGAACATAGTCCTCCTCGTGTACCGGCATTAATGGGTCGAAGCCATCATAATCATAGCCCTTCTTCATCCATCTGACCAACGGTGTCGATGAGAAATGACGCAACATCATCACTTCCATTTGCTATTATTTCCCCCAACATCGCTTCTGTTTCTTCGTCTCGGGAGTGCTCCATAGTTTCTGCAAATATTGACAACATGTCAATTATTATTCAAACATGGTACATAGTGGCAAACGTAGAACTAGCTAGCTAATCACAATAAGGAATCATGTTAGTGGCCTCGACGCTGCTTCTCTAGGGTTTGGGGTCGCCTCGACACAAAGCTTCAAGGGTTTGGGGTGGCCTCGACGATAACGCTCTTTTAACTTGATAAATTTGGGTGGCCTCGAGAGAGTTAATTTGTCGGGTAGGAGCGCGGCGGGAGGGGGTACGTAGGAGACCTGCAACATCGTTTTCTCTCTAGGGTTTGGGTGTCCTCGAGAGTTTTGGTCGAGCGAGAGGGCCGAGGGGGGTGCTGCAGTTGTATCTAGAGGGGGTTATATCAACAACGACGCGACATACATATACATGGGAAAATAATGTTATCGGGGAGGGGGTATCGGTACCACCCCCTCGTGTTGAAGTTTCTTCTTTCTCCTTTCCTTTCTTTCTTCTTCTCCTCTTCTTTTTCTTCTTCTCCCTCGAGAAAGGAAAATAATTAAGGAAAAGGAAGAAAAGAGGAAGAAGGAAGAAGGAAGAAGAAGAAGAAGTAAAAGAAGAAAAAAAAGAGGAGAAGAAGAAAAAATAGAATTTCTCCTTTCTCCTCTATTCCTTTCTTCTTCTCCTCTTCTTTTTCTTCTTTTTTCCTCTTCTTATTTATTTCTCCTCTTCTTCCTCTCCTCTTTTTCTCCTTTCTTCCTCTTCTTATTTTCCTTTTTCCTCTCATTCTTTTAGTATTGCTTGTTTTAAAAAAAAATTCAAATAGAAAATTTCGAAAAAAAACAAAGGTTTTGCCTAATGCATTGTTCATATGAATATACAAACATTTGCATATTCTACAATAATTAATATCAACAAAAAAAATCTATGAACAGAAAAAAAACCGAACTTTTCTAAAAATCTATCTTTTGCATATATGAAAACATTAATACACATATGAACAATAAATACATATATCAACAAAAACATAATCTGAACAATTTTTAAACATTACATACACATAGCCACATAGATACACATCTGCATTATATATATATAGCCGCATATGTATATATATATAGCCACATATATACATACACATATATATATATATACATTGAACAAAAAAATAAAACTAATAAAATGAAAGAAAAAATAGAGCTGGTGCGGCGCGGCGGCTCACAGCGGTGGCGGCGCGCGGGGGCGGGCGACGGCGACGGGGCGCGGGGCGCGGGGGCGCGCGGGCGGCGGCGACGCGGCGGAGCCTGGCGGCGACGCGGCAGAGCCTGGCGGCGACGACGGCGAGCGCGGGCTCGGGGAGGACGGCGACGACGACGGGCGCGGGCGACGGCGACGGCGACGGCGGGGGCGGCGGGCGGCGTCGGGGCAGCCTGGCGGCATCGATGTGTTCGGCGTCGTCGGGGGGGGGGGGGGCAACTGGTGGCGATGAACTGCAAAACTGCGAAGTGCTACTTATATACAAGGAGCATTGGTCCCGGTTGGTGGCACCAACCGGGACTAATGCCCCCTTTAGTCCTGGTTGGTGCCACCAACCGGGACCGAAGGCCTCTTTTTCGGCAGCCCAAAGGGCGGGAAGCTGCGGCCTTTGGTCCCGGTTGGTGGCACCAACCGGGACCAATGCCCCCCCTTTAGTCCCGGTTGGTGCCACCAACCGGGACCAAAGGCCCCTGCGCTGCCCGCATCGGGGCCAAAGTTTAGTCCCACCTCGCTAGTTGAGAGGGGAGCGCAGTGGTTTATAAGCCCCACTGCCGCTCCCCTCTTCAACTCCTTCCTACTGCAGGCTTATGGGCCTACTTGCTACTGGTTTGCCTGATGGGCCTTCTGGGCCTTCTGCGGGCCCGAATCCTGGCCCAAATTAGGGATTCAACTCGTATTCAGGCCGTGGGGGCCCAGTAGGTGGCACTTTTTTTTCTTGCTTTATTTATTTTATTTTGTTTCTACTTACAACAAAATACTTATTGTTGTTTTTTGTTTTGTTTTCTGCATTATTTATTTTCTTTTATTTTTTGCTTTATTTTTTAATTCTATTTTTAGCTTCTAGTTTTAGGAAAATTATAAACTTTCTGTTAGTGCCATTACTTTTCAAATTTGAAAACACTTTTTTTTTGTTTTCTTTCTTGCTTTATTTATTTTATTTTGTTTCTACTTACAACAAAATACTTATTGTTGTTTTTTTGTTTTGTTTTCTGCATTATTTATTTTCTTTTGTTTTTTGTTTTATTTTTTAATTCTTTTTTCTTCTAGTTTTAGGAAAATTATAACTTTCTGTTAGTGCCATTACTTTTCAAATTTGAAAACACTTTTTTTTTGTTTTCTTTCTTGCTTTATTTATTTTATTTTGTTTCTACTTACAAAAAAATACTTACTGTTGCTATTTTTAATTATTACGAGGGCCGAACCATAAGACATTAAAGCATTTCAAATGAACTCTGAAAAAGTTGAAAGTATCATAAATTGACCCACACATAGCATGTGCATGTACAAAACGAACAATGGTATCATACTCGTCTGTTACAAAGTTGGCATGGTATCATCATAATAGTTGCGGGAGAAAGTCTTCACTTTTTCTTCGCTTGTGTCATTTGCTTATTGCGCCGTAACCATGGATAATCGTCATCGTTTATCAGGATGCTGGGGTCAGCCTTGACTTTAAAGGGAGGAATTTCATGAAACTTTTCATAATCTTCAGACATGTCTATCTTGTCCTCCACTCCCACAATGTCCCTTTTTCCTGAAAGAACTATGTGGCGCTTTGGCTCATCGTATGATGTATTTGCTTCCTTATCTTTTCTCTTTCTCGGTCTACTAGACATGTCCTTCACAGAGATAACCTGTGCCACATCATTGGCTAGGACGAACGGTTCATCAGTGTACCCAAGATTTTTCAGATCCACTGTTGTCATTCCGTACTGTGGGTTTACCTGTACCCCGCCTCCTGACAGATTGACCCATTTGCACTTAAACAAAGGGACCTTAAAATCATGTCCGTAGTCAAGTTCCCATATGTCCACTATGTAACCATAATATGTGTCCTTTCCCCTCTCGGTTGTTGCATCAAAGCGGACACCGCTGTTTTGGTTGGTGCTCTTTTGATCTTGGTCAATCGTGTAAAATGTATTCCCATTTATCTCGTATCCTTTCCAAATCAATACAGTCAAAAATGGTCCCCTGGATAACAAGTACAGCTCATCACAAACAGTGCTGTCACCTCTGATACGTGCTTCTGACCAACTGCTGAAAGTCCTGATGTGTTCACATGTAATCCAGTCGTCGCACTGCTCCGGGTGTTTGAAGCGCAGACTGTTCTTGTGTTCATCGACATACGGGGTCACCAAGGTAGAGTTCTGTAGAACTGTGTAGTGGGCTTGAGACCGAGAATATCCGTCCCTGCATATTATTGAGTCCTTTCCAAGCGTGCCTTTTCCAGTCAGTCTCCCCTCATACCGCGATTTAGGGAGACCTATCTTCTTAAGGCCAGGAATGAAGTCAACACAAAACCCGATGACATCCTCTGTTTGATGGCCCATGGAGATGCTTCCTTCTGGCCTAGCGCGGTTACGGACATATTTCTTTAGGACTCCCATGAACCTCTCAAAGGGGTACATATTGTGTAGAAATACGGGGCCCAGAATGACAATCTCGTCAACTAGATGAACTAGAACGTGTGTCATGATATTGAAGATGGATGGTGGGAACACCATCTCGAAACTGACAAGACATTGCACCACATCACTCCTTAGCCTTGGTATGGTTTCTGGATCGATCACCTTCTGAGATATTGCATTGAGGAATGCACATAGCTTCACAATGGCTAATTGGACGTTTTTCGGTAGAAGCCCCCTCAATGCAACCGGAAGCAGTTGCGTCATAATCACGTGGCAGTCATGAGACTTTAGGTTCTGAAACTTTTTCTCTGCCATATTTATTATTCCTTTTATATTCGATGAGAAGCCAGTCGGGACCTTCATACTAAGCAGGCATTCAAAGAAGATTTCCTTCTCTTCTTTGGTAAGAGTATAGCTGGCAGGACCTTCATACTGCTTTGGAGGCATGCCGTCTTTTTCGTGCAAACGTTGCAGGTCCTCTCGTGCCTCAGCTGTATCTTTTGTCTTCCCATACACGCCCAAGAAGCCTAGCAGGTTCACGCAAAGGTTCTTCGTCACGTGCATCACGTCGATCGAAGAGCGGACCTCTAGGTCTTTCCAGTAGGGTAGGTCCCAAAATATAGATTTCTTCTTCCACATGGGTGCGTGTCCCTCAGCGTCACTCGGAACAGCTAGTCTGCTGGGACCCTTTCCAAAGATTATGTGTAAATCATTGACCATAGCAAGTACGTGATCACCGGTACGCATGGCGGGCTTCTTCCGGTGATCTGCCTCGCCTTTGAAATGCTTGCCTTTCTTTCGACATTGATGGTTGGTCGGAAGAAATCGACGATGGCCCAGGTACACATTCTTCCTGCAGCTTGCCAGGTATATACTATCGGTGTCAAGTAAACAGTGCGTGCATGCATGGTATCCCTTGTTTGTCTGTCCTGAAAGGTTACTGAGAGCGGGCCAATCGTTGATGGTCACGAACAACAACACCTTTAGGTTAAATTCCTCCTGTTTGTGCTCATCCCATGTACGTACACCGTTTCCATTCCACAGCTGTAAAAGTTCTTCAACTAATGGCCTTAGGTACACATCAATGTCATTGCCGGGTTGCTTAGGGCCTTGGATGAGAACTGGCATCATAATGAACTTCCGCTTCATGCACATCCAAGGAGGAAGGTTATACATACATAGAGTCACGGGCCAGGTGCTATGATTGCTGCTCTGCTCCCCGAAAGGATTAATGCCATCCGCGCTTAAAGCAAACCATACGTTCCTTGGCTCACTTGCGAACTCATCCCAGTACTTTCTCTCGATTTTTCTCCACTGCGACCCGTCAGCGGGTGATCTCAACTTCCCGTCTTTCTTACGGTCCTCACTGTGCCATCGCATCAACTTGGCATGCTCTCCGTTTCTGAACAGACGTTTCAACCGTGGTATTATAGGAGCATACCACATCACCTTCGCAGGAACCCTCTTCCTGGGGGGCTCGCCGTCAACATCACCAGGGTCATCTCGTCTGATCTTATACCGTAATGCACCGCATACCGGGCATGCGTTCAGATCCTTGTACGCACCGCGGTAGAGGATGCAGTCATTAGGGCATGCATGTATCTTCTGCACCTCCAATCCTAGAGGGCATACGACCTTCTTTGCTGCGTATGTACTGTCGGGCAATTCGTTATCCTTTGGAAGCTTCTTCTTCAATATTTTAAGTAGCTTCTCAAATCCTTTATCAGGCACAACATTCTCTGCCTTCCACTGCAGCAATTCCAGTATGGTACCGAGCTTTGTGTTGCCATCTTCGCAATTGGGGTACAACCCTTTTTTGTGGTCCTCTAGCATGCGATCGAACTTCAGCTTCTCCTTTTGACTTTCGCATTGCGTCCTTGCATCGACAATGACCCGGCGGAGATCATCATCATCGGGCACATCGTCTGGTTCCTCTTGATCTTCAGCAGCTTCGCCCGTTGCAGCATCATCGTGCACATCGTCTGGTTCCTCTTGATCTTCTGGAGCATCACCGTATTCAGGGGGCACATAGTTGTCATCGTACTCTTCTTCTTCGCCGTCTTCCATCATAACCCCTATTTCTCTGTGCCTCGTCCAAACATTATAGTGTGGCATGAAACCCTTGTAAAGCAGGTGGGTGTGGAGGATTTTCCGGTCAGAGTAAGACTTCGTATTCCCACATTTAGGGCATGGACAACACATAAAACCATTCTGCTTGTTTGCCTCAGCCACTTCGAGAAAATTATGCACGCCCTTAATGTACTCGGAGGTGTGTCTTGAACCGTACATCCATTGCCGGTTCATCTGTGTGCATTATATATAATTAAGTGTGTCAAAAATCATTACAGAACATCATGAATAGATAATTAATTAAGTGACCAAATTAATAGAAGTTCATCATCACATTAAAACCAAAGTACATACATAGTTCTCATCTAACAACATAAAGCTCTGCCGAGCATCTAAATTAATTAAACCATACACTGAAACTATGTAAAACATTTCAATGCGAAAACAAATGCGATCATAATCGCAACCAATGTAACAACTGATCCAACGGCATAAAGATACCAAGCCTCGGTATGAATGGCATATTTTCTAATCTTTCTAATCTTCAAGCGCATTGCATCCATCTTGATCTTGTGATCATCGATGACATCCGCAACATGCAACTCCAATATCATCTTCTCCTCCTCAATTTTTCTAATTTTTTCCTTTAACAAATTGTTTTCTTCTTCAACTAAATTTAACCTCTCGACAATAGGGTCGGTTGGAATTTCCGGTTCAACAACCTCCTAGATGAATAAAATCTATATCACGTTGGTCGGCATAATTGTCAATAAATGAACCAATAGTTATGAAAAGATAATATATACCACATCCGAATCATAGACAGGACGAGGGCCGACGGGGGCGGATACCAAAACCATCGCACTATATAAGATGCAATAATAAAAGTAAGAAAATTATACAAGTATATATCTATGTAAACATACAAATAAGAATATTTTTCCTTTCGGAAAGAAGATAAGAACAAGAGGCTCACCACGGTGGTGCCGGCGATGAGATCGGTGCGGGTGATCGACGACGTTGAAGACGGGGACGGGGCGTGACGGACCGCTAAACCTAGACAAATATGGAGGAAAATGGAGCTTGGCGGTCGAGCTTGGAGAGGAGAAACCTTAAGTAGTGTGGCTCGGGCATTCCATCGAACACCTTGTGTGCATATGAGGTGAGCTAGAGCACCACCAAGCCCTCTCCCCCTCGGCCAGAAAAAACAGAGCAGTGTGCTCTGCTCTTGCGCGAGGGGGTATATATAGGCACCACATTGGTCCCGGTTGGTCGCATGAACCGGGACCAATGGTGGTGGGCCAGGAGCGAGGCCCATTGGTCCCGGTTCATCCCACCAACCGGGACCAATAGGTCCACACGAACCGGGACCAATGGCCCACGTGGCCCGGCCGGCCCCTGGGGCTCATGAACCGGGTCCGATGCCTCCATTGGTCCCGGTTCTGGATTGAACCGGGACTAATGGGCTGGACCGGCCTGGACCATTGCCCCCTTTTCTACTAGTGCAAGTGGGCTATTGAGCTTGGGCCTCGTGGCTTGAAATACATGCCTTGGACAGCTATTAAGTCTCAGGCCTTGGTGGACTTCATCAATGATTGGACAGAGCCGCAGGCACCTGAGGAGAAGCCGGATAACACATACTGGACTATTCACTTTGACGGGTCCAGGCAGCTAGAAGGCTCGGGGGCTGGAGTGGTGTTAACTTCCCCTCGAGGTGACAAATTTTGTTATGTACTCCGGCTTATGTTTCCATGTACTAACAATGCAGCTGAATATGAGGCATTACTTCATGGTCTCCGGATGGCTAAGGAGATGAACTTAAGCCGGGTACGATGCTTGGGCGACTCAGATTTGGTGGCTCAACAAGTGTCAGGCAAGTGGGATTCCAAAGACCCCCTCATGGCGGCTTATCATTGTGAGGTAGATGTTGTGGCTGGTCACTTCACGGGTTATCAAGTGGAGCACATTGATCGAAGGAAGAAAGAGGCGGCTGATGCTTTAAGCTGGTTGGGATCCCAACGTAAGCCGGTGCCGCCCTACACCTTTCTTGATGTGTTACATAACCCTTCTGTCAAGGTACCTACCGAGGAAGACTTAGCAGTGCCAGACCCGGAGGCACAGCTGGTGGCGGCTCTTCATGTTATCCCAAATTGGACGGTGCCTTATCTGGCTTATATGACCCGGGGTGAATTACCGGAGGATGAGACATTGGCGAGACAAATCTTTAGGCGCTCCAAATCCATGACGATTGTTAATGGCGAATTACATCACCTCGGCGTCACCGGGGCATTTCAACGTTGTGTCTCACCTGTAGAAGGCCAAGAAATACTCCGTGAGATCCATGAAGGAGATTGTGTCCATCATGTCGGGTCAAAATCCCTCGTGGCCAAGGCTTTTCGTCATGGTTTCTATTGGTTGACGGCTCACGCTGATGCGGAAGATCTGGTCAGTAAATGTGATGGGTGTCAAAAGTTCTCACGACGAGCTCATGTGCCGGCTCAAGAGTTGAGGATGATCCCAATTACTTGGCCGTTTGCAGTCTGGGGGCTTGACATGGTTGGACCTTTCAAACAGTCTAAGGACAAAAAGACACATCTACTAGTGGCAGTGGATAAGTTTACCAAGTGGGTTGAGGCAGAGCCTGTCAGTAAATGTGATGCAGCTACGGCGGTTCAGTTCATGAAAAAGGTGATCTTTCGTTTCGGTTTTCCACATAGCATCATAACTGACAATGGCACTAATCTCTCTAAGGGTGCCATGGAAGAGTTCTATCAAAGAGAACATAGCTGGCTTGATGTTTCGGCTGTTGCTCATCCTCAATCCAATGGTCAAGCCGAGAGAGCTAATCAATAGATCCTGAAAGGTATCAAGCCCCGGCTCTTGGTTCCTTTACAACGGACTCTGGGTTGTTGGGTGGAGGAGTTACCCTCCGTGTTATGGAGCATCAACACTATGCCTAACAGATCTATGGGATACACACCTTTCTTCATGGTTTATGGAGCAGAGGCGGTCCTACCAATTGACATCCGGCACGACTTATCGCGTGTGGCGGCTTACGTTGAGGCAGATAACGAAAAGGCTCGTCAGGATGCACTTGACTTGTTGGACGAGGAGCGAGACTTGGCAATAGCCCGCTCGGCGATTTACCAGCAAGACCTGCGCCGCTATCACAGCCGCCGGGTTAAGAGCAGAACATTTCAGGAAGGTAACTTGGTGCTCCGGCTCATCCAGGATCAGTCTGATATGCACAATCTATCCCCGCCTTGGGAAGGAACCTTTGTGGTCAGCAAGAATCTGCACAACGAGTCATATTATCTCATCGATATTCGAGAGCGCAAGGACTCCTTTAAATCGGAGGAGGAGACCTGCCGGCCGTGGAATATAGCTCATCTCCGGCCTTACTATACTTAAGTTACTTCTTAAGATACTTTCTATAATGTACATATTATATAAAGCAATAAAGCAGGACCTCTGTCCTTTTTTCCCATAAAGAATGTTTCATGTTTTCTTTATCAGGTGATGGGCACTGCCAACAGGGGGCGGATCATATCTGAATCCGGCTTTCCCTTTGGTCCGGCTTATGATCATATCTGAATCTAGCCTTGGTCACTTGGGGGCTTCCTGTTTAAACATAGGTCGTATTCAAACCAAAGAGAACATAGCTGTCGATACCCACTTGATCGGCATATTGCCAAACCCACTTGGGGGCTTCCTGATCAAATTTGAATCATAGCTTAACCCCTTTGGGTCTGACGTGGATCGTATTCGAATCAGCGTCATTAAACAACTCTAATGTTCACTTGGGGGCTTCCTGTTCAAACATAGGTCGTATTCGAACCAAAGAGAACATAGCTGTGGATACCCACTTGATCGGCATTGCCAAAGCCACTGGGGCTATATGATCATATCCGAATCTTAGCTTAACCCCTTTGGAACGATTTTCTGATCGTATTCGAATCAGGAGCTTGTGAACATTTGCAAGTATGACTATTTTCACTATCATTGAAACCTTCTTGAGGAGATGGTTTTTGATCCTTCCGGTTTTATATTAGTTACTTCCGGTTCTAACAAGTGCCAGGTAAAAACTCATATGAGCCGGAGAGGTTATCAAAAAGGGTCGCAGGTATGCTGTTATGATTATGTTTTAACTAATCATGAACCGGCTTATACACATGATTTTTTTATCATGTCCGGGTTATCAATATTCTATAACCCGCTGGTGCAGTAAATTGTCTAGGAAGCCTTGCCTGTTTTACGTGCAGGTTAAAACGGAGCTAGGTGAAATATCAAGGAAACACTTGATTAACATAAGCAAGATGAATTTAGTACTGGCGGCTTAACAAAAGCAATAAGTACCATAAGGCATGACAGGCATTACGGAGTTTTTTCTATCCTATTACAAGACTCCCCGAGTCTGAATAAGTGAAGCATTGTTCTTTGACAAATTATAACCCGGTTGGCGGCTCATTCCTCCGGCTGGCTTGATGACTCCGGGTTATCCTTCCCCGCCTCTCCTTTGGTTGTTGTGTCCTGGAAGGTGGACGAGGCCCAGTCAATGCCGCTCAAAGCTTCAAATTCAGCCTCATCATCTATTAAACTGGCCGGGTCCACTTCAGGGGCAAAGGTATGCTTACGCGTTGGAGGGAGCAGGCTGACTCCAATTCTCGCTATCATAACCCGGCGAATACTTGGTGAGATCAGTATCCTCCCCAATGAGAGCTGCCAGAGGGTGTACGACTTTGACACAGGCAGTGAAGTCCTGTTCGCCAAAAGCAGTGCCGTCCTCCTTAAGACTTGGATATCCAAGAGAGAGGTCAGCAAGGTCAAGCTCTGGCACCCATGCTTTTGCCTGACTCAACGCAGCCATGGCTCCGGCTCTCGCGGATGCCCGCCTTAAGTCTTGAATGCCTTGAGGTATCACCGACAGATGTCTCAACACATCTTGCAGGAGCCGGGGAGAGGTATTTGATAAAGCCACAGCGGTCAATGCATGTTGTGACCCGGAGTACAGCTGCTCCACCAAGGTGTACACTGCCTTCAGCTTGACAAGCATATTTTCCTTCAGATTGGTACTCCTGGGGCCTGGGTATTCACAGGTATAACAGTAAGCCGGAGGCAACTATCACGATACCTTTTGAAGGATTACAATATTTATGAGCGGCTTACCAAAGATAGCTGAGACCATTTGGGATATGTGCCGCTTTAAGTCAGACAACTCATTGGTTGCCTCAGCAAGAGATGCCTCCGCTGTTTCAACCTGGGTCACCAGTGAAGCCCTCTCCTCATCCCAAGCCTTCTTTTCCGATTCAAAATTTTTCTTTAGTTTCTCTTGTTCAGAGACACTGAATTCAAACTTGGAATTGGCTTTCTGAGCGTCGACCTCTTGGGTTTTCAACTGGCTCTTCAAATCGGCAATCTCCGCCTCAAATTGACTTACGGTGGCCTGCATTGACATCAGGTTATGGTAAGAATCTTGGTATTTTACAAGTAAAGATACTTGGCACTTGGGGGCTAATGTATGTTTAAAGAATCTTTAGTCTATTTTACCAAGTCACGCATATTAAGTCTCAAGCACTTTACAAGTAAAGGTACTTGACACTTGGGGGCTAATGTAACCCAAATTTAAAGTTTCATGTTACTCCGGGTTAAACATATTCAATTTAAACTGGACAAAACTAATAGCTGGCAGATTATTAAGTCTACAGCATATTCATTCATAAGCAATAGACTTGGGGGCTAGTACAATAAGTAAGATTCAGAGTGAAAGCTTAAATTTTACCTCAGATTTATGCTGTATTTGCTTCACCATGTCAATTTCCAGGTCACGACTACTGTGTACTTGGTTCAGATAGCCCGAGACTATGTCACCAATACTTAGGTGAGAGTAATCAGTGATGTCTTGTTTGGACTTCCGGCGCTGGGAAAACTCTTCCTTGGCGGTGCATTGAGCAAGGGCAGTAGGCCGGCCCGGTTCAACATACTGGCTCTTCACTATTTCAACTTCCGGGTCAGCCATCTTGGCCGGGCTAGGGATTTCCGGGTCATCCGAGTTGTGACTCCTCTGCAGGCGGGTCAGAAGTTGGCTCTGGAATGTCAGAAGCCGGTTCAGGCGGTGTCTGATGAGTGGAGCTGTCTGGAACGGATGAGTCAAGCACCGGTTCAGTAACCACCGGGTCTTGGGATGGCTTATTCTTCTTTTCCCTCTTGCTGGGTTTTACTTGCAAGCTGTCAAACAAAGTGGAAATATAAGTATCAAAGTGTAAGTATGGATAACTCAAAGTAAGAAAGGTTATATTACCCGGGAGCCATTTTGAAAGCCGACATGTTCGATTGCATCGACTCATCAGAATAAGGGGAGGTATCTTGATAGTTGGAATCAGATGAATTGAGAGGTTGGCGAATTAAACCCATCAAGGGTAAAACAAAACGTAAGTCGGAGATAACCTCGGTCCGACGCTTCCTGGTTACATCGGGTAAGCCGGAGGAAAGCTCTGCGTCCTAGTTTGCCCGAGTCTGTCGCCGGTTCTCAAGCTGTTGTTGCTTCATAAGAAATTGAGGATCTTGGTAAGTGAGAGGGTGTGAAAACCTTACTTTCCGGGTCACCCTTCGGATTCTTTGTGTTGGCAAAGGCTCTGAGTCGGAGGAAATTATAGTTACCTCTTCGCCAGCTGCTTGACTGTTCCCAGTATCCTCCTGAAAGGATCAAATGTCAGTAAGATAACGTCAAAGGAGTTAAAGAAAATCAAAAAAGATTACCTCTTCCTCATCTGACGAAGAGTCGTCCAATTTAAGCATATCAGAGGCACTGGGTTTCTTCTTTTTAGAGGTACCTGTCCTGGCGGCTTTCCTTTCGGTCTTCTTGGCCGCCCGGGCTAGTTTTGCAGCCTCATGGTCATACTTGACCTTCCAGAAGTTGTCATCGGCCTGTGGGAAAAGACAAAGAGTCATAAGTACCGGAAGGTAACATATTAAAGAGCATTTGTGAAGACTAGTAACTTACTGCAGGAGCCGGATTCTTCTTGCAGAAGGGAAGCAAACTGAAAGTATTACTAGTTACAGTGCCTTCCTTCAATAGTGATTGGACTGTAGCATCTACCACATCGTCTGGTAAGTCCTCAGGATTATGACGCATTGAGTCGTCCTTTTCGCCTGTGTAAGTACACATTAAGCCGGAGCGGCGGCTTAATGGTAGTATCCGCCAGGTGACCCAGACCCGGACCAAATCAATACCAGTTAACCCGTTGCCTAAAAGGGCCTTGATCTTTCTGATGGTGGGGTTAAGAGGCAGGCGCTCAACATCAGTTAACTTGTCCGCCAGATGGTGATTGGACTCAAGACGCAGGGCGCGAAAGCCGGGCAGAGGCTTCTCGTTAGCCGGAGAGGTGTCTTGGCAGTAGAACCACGTCTGGTTCCAGTGTTTGGGGTGACTCGGCAGCTCAGCGTAAGGAAAAAGACAGTCTCTCCGCCGCTGGATTGAGATGCCGCCGAGCTCAAGACTAGGCCCGTTGGCGCGTTCATTCTGCCGGTTCAAGTAAAAAAGCTCTCTGAATAGCAGTAGGCTTGGTTCCTCTCCTAAGTAAACCTCGCAGAAAACTTGGAAATTGCACAAATTGGACACGGAATTGGGTCCAATGTCTTGAGGCCTCAGGTCAAACAAATCCAGAACCTCCCTGAAGAATTTTGAGCCGGGAGGGGAAAATCCCCGGTTCATATGGTCCGTGAAAACTACTACCTCTCCGTGTTTGGGTTGAGGTATCTCTTCAGACAGGTGAGGGGCACGATAGGACATGACCTCCTTTTTTGGCAGATGGCCAGATGTCACAAACTCAGCAAGTTTACTTTTGGTGACTGTGGATGGAACCCAGCTGCAAGTCACAGGGGCCTTAGCCGCCTTAGGAGCCATAACGGCAGTGGCCTACGACAAAGTAAAAAGGTTCCGGTTCAAATTTAACCCGGGAGAAATATTCAAATTTATTTAAAATAGCGGCTTAAGCAAGGGGCCTAATGGTATAAGGGTGATTATGCAGTAAAGTTTAAACCGCTATCAGGATGAACAGTCATTCAAGGATTTTTAAACCGGACACCTAGATAGTGGTGATAAAGTAAGCTTTTCAGAAGAAGCTATTGTTCTAAAGGAGAAAATTTCTAGACCTAAAAACAGGGCAAAGAAGTTCATGCATTCAAAGGAGGTTTCCAAACAAGAGAAATGAGATCTATTTCTATACAAGATCAACACAAACAACTACCGCAGCGTTTCTGCATGGTTTTTACAATCTAAACAGGCTGTGGAAGTGCAAGCTAGCAAGGATCCGCATCGGGCGGTCATGAACTCGATGAACTCAGCAGAGCTTCAAGATAGATCTAAGGAAGGGGAAAAAGGGGACTCACGAATGAGGATGAACTGCGGAAGCTCGCCGTCGATCTCTAGTTACAGTCAGGTCGATGCAGCGGCCTGAGTCGATGAAGACGAAGGGAGTTGATGGCAACAGCGGCGGAGCTAGAGAGGCAGAGAGGAGAGGAAGAAGACGACTGAAAGAGTAAAAGGGAAAGGACCCAAGTCGTGGCTATTTATAAGGAAGAGATAATTGAGACGGCGCGGGAAACAAGGAGATAACAATTATTATCCAGCGGCCCTGACGCCTCGATTTTCGGAACAGTCAGTAAAGAAGAGATCCGTGGAAGGATTCGGTGGAATAAAAAATGAGTTAAAGGAAGGATGACGTCACACCGGGTTAAGACGGATCCAGAAGATGACGTCATGGCGGGTTAACAAAAACCCTCTGTATAGTCAGAAGACTGAAGATTTAATTATTAACAAATATTTTTTAGATTGACATGAACAGGTTCAAATCAATCCGGGGCCCAATGTTGGGGATATGACTATTTGTGTAAGCCGCCCAGGAGGGGCCGGGTTACGCAAAGAGTACTCATCAGAGGAAACCCAAGACCAAGCATGAAGATGGCGGTTCAATAAGGAGCTTAAGGCCCACGGGCGGCTTAAGCTCGTTGTAGTAAACCGCCATGATGGCATGAATTGTAATGTAAGGTAGATTTAACTGGTCACCAAGCCGGACTCTGTTGATAAGCCGGCCGGGACTCTGTAAGCCAGTGGGCGTCAACCCGTGTATATAAGGGGACGACCTGCTGACGACTTAGGGAAAGAAACAACACATCGAGAACCGGGCATAGCGTGTATCGCTCCCTGGTTATCGAAACATCAATACCAAGCCAACTAGACGTAGGCCTTACCTTCACCGTAAGGGGCCGAACTAGTAAAAACTCTCGTGTCCCTTGTCCCGATTTAACCCCTTCAAGCTTCCTAGTTGCGATGGCTCCACAACTAAGACCTTCCACAAGGACATCTGACGTGACTATTCCACGACAGTTTTGAAAAGAACAAAAGTAATACCTTACATTCCTCGGCAACAGAATGTAAGGTAGGCATTCGGTATGGAGCACCACGTGATCACTTGTACTTCTTGGTGGCTTTCTTGATAGCTTCCTCTATGAACTCACGTGCGTTGAACTGCGTGTTGAAATCTTCATTCATCAACCAGTTCCATGTGTAAATTTTGCGGAGCTCAACGACCATTGCAGCTGTGATGACAGGAACCCATCGACCTTCCCACTTTGCAAGGTATTCCAACGTGTGAAAGCCACAGTCGTGCCTAAACAAGAAAAGAATCAGGTTAACTCATAAGAACAGAGAGAAAAATCGTAAACTTAAATTCAGAGGTGACAAAAGAGGGTAAGCATTGGTTTAGAGGACACATGAAGAAAAGATGGGAAAACACCGGTTTCCTTGCTTCGTAGTCGCCACGTACTCAATTGGAAAATGTCTGATCTGGATCTTTGAGTTTTCATAGTGACGGTTCCATGTCTCTTTGAGGTTGTTGATGAAGTATTCAGCATGCGTAGTAAGGTCTGCATCAAATTCTGAACGCATTGAAACAAGCACCTCAAAACGTTGGTTCTTCAGGTCAAGGCAGATCGCATAGTGGTGACCACACTTGTCGTGTGGGTCATGTGGTGCAAGCTCCTGGAACGTGGGGAACAAGACCTGCAAGTAAAACGAAGGAAGAAGAAGCAGAGTTCACCTGAAGAACAAAAATGATGTAATTGGGAAAATGATGTGTAAAGATATCACCGGTTGCACTAACAGGCACATGAGTGACATAAAATCAGCAAGGGTCCAAAAAAAGTAAACCCACGTAGAAAGTTTAGTTATAGTGGGTAATTAAAAGAAGTTGCCATCCATGTATGAACAAAGTTGCCCTATATTTAAGTTTGAAGTTGCCACATAGGTTGTAGTAAGAAGCAAATCAGAAGTCATTTTACATGGCAGCTGTTGCCACATGAAACAGCTGTCACAAAACAGGGTGTAGCCCACATCTGAAGCATAGCCACTGGCAAAAACTTACCATGGGAGGAAAAAATGTGCAAAAAAAGGAAGGAGTACTCACATATTTCTTCATTGTGAGCTTGAAATCACCATGTGCAGCAAAATGCTTCCTCAGGATTTTGTGGTGGAAGTCACCATCCCATATTTTGCACGTCACAGTGTACTGCATGATTGTTTTGTCGGGAGACATACCCATATGCCTATTGATGAAGTCAATCCCACATGCAACTACATTCTTTGACATTTTACCGAGTGGCGTCACAGACTTGGCAAGATCACCCACGTCAACGTACGTCGCATCACATTGTATGATCTTGGTTCTGTCCAAACATGAGCTGTATGAAAATGATATAACATGAAAGAATCATGTCTACTAAGTAAAAAAAGAAATAAAACGTAAACAGAGCATCTCTAGAAAATAGCAAATGGAGCATTCTGAAAAAGAGCGAAGCAAATGAGAGGTTATGTGGTGTGGTCATTACGCTTTCAGCTCCTTCATGTGACTGCTGTTGGACCTCGCATTTCCAAAGTGCTTGACAATATCGTACAGCTGGTTCTGATCCTTTCTGGCCTTGACTTCTAGCTCGTAATCATCCGCGGATGGTGCGTTAACTACCCTATGCTGCCTCACAGAACCAGGGGTGGCCTTCTAATGGTATCCTTAGACACCGTCTCAGCAGGCACGTTAGAACTTGATTGCCCTTGGCCTCGAGAGGACCTCCTCTGAAATGCTGTCTCCTCAATCCTGTGGTAAGCTTCATCAAATGACGGCGTAATCTGTTGGAAATATGCCCTAGAGGCAATAATAAAATGGTTATTATTATATTTCCTTGTTCATGATAATTGTCTAATGTTCATGCTATAATTGTATTAACTGGAAACCATAATACATGTCTGAATACATAGACCACAACATGTCCCTAGTGAGCCTCTAGTTGACTAGCTCGTTGATCAATAGATGGTTATGGTTTCCTGACCATGGACATTGGATGTCATTGATAACGGGATCACATCATTAGGAGAATGATGTGATGGAAAAGACCCAATCCTAAGCATAGCACAAGATCGTGTAGTTTGTTTGCTAAAGCTTTTCTAATGTCAAGTATCATTTCCTTAGACCATGAGATTGTGCAACTGCCGGATACCGTAGGAATGCTTTGGGTGTACCAAATGTCACAACGTAACTGGGTGGCTATAAAGGTGCACTACAGGTATGTCGGAAAGTGTCTGTTGGGTTGGCACGAATCGAGACTGGGATTTGTCACTCCGTATGACGGAGAGGTATCTCTGGGCCCACTCGGTAATGCATCATCATAATGAGCTCAATGTGACTAAGTAGTTAGTCACGGGATCATGCACTACGGAACGAGTAAGGTGACTTGCCGGCAACGAGATTGAACGAGGTATTGGGATACCGACGATCGAATCTCGGGCAAGTAACATACCGACAAAGGGAATTGTATACGGGATTGACTGAATCCTCGACATCGTGGTTCATCCGATAAGATCATCGTGGAACATGTGGGAGCCAATATGGGTATCCAGATCCCGCTATTGGTTATTGGCCGGAGAGTTGTCTCGGTCATGTCTGCATGGTTCCCGAACCCGTAGGGTCTACACACTTAAGGTTCGGTGACGCTAGAGTTGTTATGGGAAATAGTATGTGGTTACCGAAGGTTGTTCGGAGTCCCGGATGAGATCCCGGAAATGACGAGGACCTCCGGACTCGGTATATTGGACGAAGGGTATTGGAGTCCGGAATTGTTCCGAGGGTACCAGGTGATGACCAGCGTGTCCGAAAGGGGTTTCGGAGGCCCCGACAAGCGTTGGGGGGGCCTTATGGGCCAAGGGGAGGGGGCACAGCAGCCCACTAAGGAGCTGAGCGCCCCTCCCACCCCATCTCACGTAACCTGGAGAGGTGGGGGCGCCACCCCTAGGGCAGCCGCCCCTCCCGGCTTGGGGGGCAAGTTTCCTAGGGGGTGGGGGCGCCCAAACCCATCTAGGGTTTCCCCTAGCCGCCGCCCCTCCCCTAGGGAAACCCTAGGGCGCCTCCTACTTTCCCCTTCCCCCTATATATGGTGAGGGAGAGAGAGGGCAGCCGCACCCTTCCCCTGGCGCAGCCCTCTCCCTCCTCCAACACCTCCTCCTCCTCCGTAGTGCTTGGCGAAGCCCTGCTGGAGAACCACGAGCTCCACCACCACCACGCCGTCGTGCTGCCAGAGCTCTCCCTCAACTTCTCCTCTCCCCTTGCTGGATAAAGTAGGAGGAGACGTCCCCGGGTTGTACGTGTGTTGAACGCGGAGGCGCCGTCCGTTCGGCGCTAGATCGGATCTTCCGCGATTTGAATCGCCGCGAGTACGACTCCATCAACCGCGTTCTTGTAACGCTTCCACTTAACGATCTTCAAGGGTATGAAGATGCTCATCCTCTCCCCTCTCTTGTTGCTAGAATATCCATATATTGATCTTGGTGATGCGTAGAAAATTTTGAATTTCTGCTACGTTCCCCAACAGTGGTATCAGAGCCAGGTTTAGTGCGTAGATTCTATGCACGAGTAGAACACAACTTGTTGTGGGCGTTGATTTTGTTCAATATGCTTACCGTTACTAGTCCTATCTTGTTTCGACTGTATTGTGGGATGAAGCGGCCCGGACCGACCTTAGACGTACACTTACGTGAGACAGGTTCCACCGACTGACATGCACTTATTGCATAAGGTGGCTAGCGGGTGCCAGTCTCTCCCACTTTAGTCGGATCGAATTCGATGAAAAGGGTCCTTATGAAGGGTAAATAGCAATTGGCATATCATGTTGTGGTTTTGGCGTAGGTAAGAAACGTTCTTGCTAGAAACCCGTAACAACCACGTAAAAAACTTGCAACAACAATTAGCGGACGTCTAACTTGTTTTTGCAGCATATGCTGTGTGATGTGATATGGCCAAGAAGGATGTGATGAATGAAATATATGTGATGTATGAGATTGATCATATTCTTGTAATAGGAACCACGACTTGCATGTCGATGAGTATGACAATCGGCAGGAGTCATAGGAGTTGTCTTTATTTATTGTATGACCTGCGTGTCAATGAATAACGCCATGTAATTACTTTACTTCATTGCTAAACCGTTAGCCATAGTAGTAGAAGTAATAGTTGGCGAGACAACTTCATGGAGACACGATGATGGGGATCATGATGATGGAGATCATGGTGTCATGCCAGTGACGATGATGATCATAGAGCCCCGAAGATGGAGATCAAAAGGAGCAAAATGATATTGGCCATATCATGTCACTATTTGATTGCATGTGATGTTTATCATGTTTATGCATCTTATTTGCTTAGAACGACGGTAGTAAATAAGATGATCCCTCATAATAATTTTAAGAAAGTGTTCCCCCTAACTGTGCACCGTTGCGAAAGTTCGTTGTTTTGAAGCACCACGTGATGATCGGGTGTGATAGATTCTAACGTTCACATACAACGGGTGTAAGCCAGATTTACACACGCGAAACACTTAGGTTGACTTGACGAGCCTAGCATGTACAGACATGGCATCGGAACACAAGAGACCGAAAGGTCGAACATGAGTCGTATAGTGGATACGATCAACATGAAGATGTTCACCGATGATGACTAGTCTGTCTCACGTGATGATCGGACATGGCCTAGTTGACTCGGAACATGTATCACTTAGATGACTAGAGGGATGTCTATCTGAGTGGGAGTTCATAAGATGAACTTAATTATCCTGAACATAGTCAAAAGGTTTTTGCAAATTATGTCGTAGCTCGCGCTTTAGTTCTACTGTTTTAGATATGTTCCTAGTGAAAATTTAGTTGAAAGTTGATAGTAGCAATCATGCGGACTAGGTCCGTAAACTGAGGATTGTCCTCATTGCTGCGTAGAAGGCTTATGTCCTTAATGCACCGCTCGGTGTGCTGAACCTCGAACGTCGTCTGTGGATGTTGCAAACATCTGACATACACGTTTTGATAAGTACATCATAGTTCAGTAATATTAAACGGTTTATAACTGAGGCACCAAAAACGATTTCGAAACATCGTGGAACATATGAGGTGTTCAAAGGGCTGAAATTGGGATTTCAGGCTCGTGCCCACGTCAAGAGGTATGAGACCTCTGACGAGTTTCTTAAGCCTGCAAACTAAGGGAGAAAAGCTCAATCATTGAGCATGTGCTCAGATTGTCTGAGTACTACAATCACTTGAATCGAGTGGGAGTTAATCTCCAGATGAGATAGTGATGGTTCTCCAAAGTCACTGCCACCAAGCTACTAGAGCTTTGTAATGAACTATAAAATATGAGGGATAGATATGATGATCCTTGAGCTATTCGCGATGTTTGACACTGTGCAAGTAGAAATCAAGTAGGAGCATCAATTGTTGATGGTTAGTAAAACCACTAGTTTGAAGAAGGGCAAGGGCAAGAAGGGATAATTCATGAAACGGCAAATCAGTTGCTGCTCTAGTGAAGAAACCCAAGGTTGAAACCAAACCCGAGACTAAGTGCTTCTATAATGAGGGGAACGGTCGCTGAAGCAGGACTACCCTAGATACTTGGTAGATGAGAAGGCTGGCAAGGTCGATAGAAGTATATTGGATATACATTATATTGATGTGTACTTTACTAGTACTCCTAGTAGCACCAGGGTATTAGATACCGGTTCGGTTGCTAAGTGTTGGTAACTCGAAATAAAAGTTGCGGAATAAACGGAGACTAACTAAAGGTGAGATGACGATATGTGTTGGAAATGTTTCTAAGCTTGATGTGATCAAGCATCGCATACTCCCTCTACCATCGAGATTGGTGTTAAACCTAAATAATTGTTATTTGGTGTTTGCGTTGAGCATAGACATGATTGGATTATGTCTATCGCAATACGGTCATTCATTTAAGGAGAATAATAGTTACTCTGTTTATTTGGATAATACCTTCAATGGTCTTGCACCTAAAATGAATGGTTTATTGAATCTCGATCGTAGTGATACACATGTTCATGCCAAAAGATATAAGATAGTGATGATAGTACCACATACTTGTGGCACTGCCATTTGAGTCATATTGGTATAAAATGCATGAAGAAGGTCCATGTTGATGGATCTTTGGACTCACTCGTTTTTGAAAGGATTGAGACATGCGAACCATGTCTATTGGTGCATACGCATGAAGAAACTCCATGCAGATGGATCATTTGGACTCACTTGATTTTGAATCACTTGAGACATGCAAATCATACCACATGGGCAAGATGACTGAAAAGCCTCGGTTTCAGTAAGATGGAACAAGAAAGCAACTTGTTGGAAGTAATACATTTTGATGTGTGCAGTTTAATGAGTGCTGAGGCACGCAGTGGATATCGTTATGTTCTTACTTCACAGATGATTTGAGTAGATTCTGAGTATATTGACTTGATGAAACACAAATCTGAATTATTGAAAGGTTCAAGTAATTTCAAAGTGAAGTTGAAGATCATCGTGACAAGAGGATAAGATGTCTATGATATGATCATAGAGATGAATATCTAAGTTACGAGTTTGGCACACAGTTAAGACATTGTGGAAATTGTTTTACAATTAATACCGCCTGGAACACCGTAGTGTGATGGTGTGTCCGAACATCATAACTGCACCCTATTAGATATGGTGCATACCATGATGTCTCTTATCGAATTACCACTATCGTTTATAGGTTAGGCATTAGAGACAACCGCATTCACTTTTAATAGGGTACAACGCAATTCCATTGAGACAACACCGTATGAACTATGGTTTGGAGAAACCTAAGTTGTCGTTTCTTAAAAGTTTGGGGCTGCGACGCTTAGTGAAAAAGTTTCAGGCTGATATGCTCGAACCCAAAGCGGATAAATGCATCTTCATAGGACACCCAAAAACAGTTGGGTATACCTCCTATCTCATATCCGGAAGCAAAAGGGATTGTTTCTAGAATCAGGTCCTTTCTCGAGGAAAAGTTTCTCTTGAAAGAATTGAGTGGGAGGATGGTGGAGACTTGATGAGGTTATTGAACCATCACTTCAACTAGTGTGTAGCAGGGCACAGGAAGTTATTCCTATGGCGCCTACACCAATTGAAGTGGAAGCTGATGATAGTGATCATGAAACTTCAGATCATGTCACTACCAAACCTCGTAGGTCGACAAGGATGCGTACTACTTCAGAGTGGTACGTAATCCTGTCTTAGAGGTCATGTTGCTAGACAACAATGAACCTACGAGCTATGGAGAAGCGATGGTGGGCCTGGATTCTGACGAATGGCTCGAGGCCATAAAATCCGAGAGAGGATCCATGTATGAAAACAAAGTATAGACTTTGGAAGAACTACTCGATGGTCATAAGGCTGTTGAGTACAGATGGATTTTAAAAGGAAGACAGGCAATGATGGTAAGTGTCACCATTAAGAAAGCTCGACTTGTCACTAAGATGTTTTCCGACAAGTTCAAGGAGTTGACTACAATGAGACTTTCTCACTCGTAGCGATGCTAAGAGTCTGTTGGAATTATATTAGCAGTTACTGCATTATTTATGAACTCTTGCAGATAAGATGTCAAAACATTGTTTCCTCGACGATTTTCTTGAGGAAAGGTTGCATGTGATACAACCAGAAGGTTTTGTCAATCCTGAAAGATGCTAACAAGTATGCAAAGCTCCAGTAATCCTTCTAAGGACTGGAGTAAGCATCTCGGAGTTGGAATATATGCTTTGATGAGATGATCAAAGATTTTGGGTTTATACAAAGTTTATGAGAAACTTGTATTTCCAAATAACTGAGTGGGAGCACTATATCATTTCTGATGAGTATACGTTGTTAACATATTGTTGATTGGAAATGATGTAAAATTTCTGGAAAGCATATAGGGTTGTTTGAAAGGTGTTTTTCAATAAAAACCTGGATTAAGCTACTTGAACATTGAGCATCAAGATCTATAAGGATAGATAAAAAACGCTTAATAGTACTTTCAAATGAATACATACCGTGACAAGATTTTGAAGGAGTTTAAAATAGATCGGCAAAGAAGGAGTTCTTGGCTGTGTCATAAGGTGTGAGTATTGAGTAAGACTCAAGACCTGACCACGACAGAAGAGAGAGAAAGGACGAAGGTCGTCCCCTATGCTTTAGACGTAGGCTCTACATGATGCTATGTTGTGTACCGCACCTGAAGTGTGCCTTGCCATGAGTCAGTCAAGGGGTACAAGAGTAATCTAGGAATGGATCACGGGACAATGGTCAAAGTTATCCTTAGTAACTAGCGGACTAAGGAATTTTCTCGATTATGGAGGTGGTAAAAGAGTTCGTCGTAAAGGGTTACGTTGATGCAAACTTTGACACTAATCCGAATGATTCTGAGTAGTAAACCAGATTCGTATAGTAGAACAGTTATTTGGAATAGCTCCAAATAGAGCGTGGTAGCTGCATCTACAAGATGACATAGATATTTGTAAAGCACACACGGATCTGAAAGGTTCAGACCCATTGACTAATAACCTCTCTCACAAGCGAGATATGATCAAACACCATGGGTGTTGGATTCATTACAATCACATAGTGATGTGAACTAGATTATTGACTCTAGTGCAAGTGGGAGACTGTTGGAAATATGCCCTAGAGGCAATAATAAAATGCTTATTATTATATTTCCTTGTTCATGATAATTGTCTATTGTTCATGCTATAATTGTATTAACTGGAAACCATAATACATGTGTGAATACATAGACCACAACATGTCCCTAGTGAGCCTCTAGTTGACTAGCTCGTTGATCAATCGATGGTTATGGTTTCCTGACCATGGACATTGGATATCATTGATAACAGGATCACATCATTAGGAGAATGATGTGATGGACAAGACCCAATCCTAAGCATAGCACAAGATCGTGTAGTTCGTTTGCTAAAGCTTTTCTAATGTCAAGTATCATTTCCTTAGACCATGAGATTGTGCAACTCCTGGATACCGTAGGAATGCTTTGGGTGTACCAAATGTCACAACGTAACTGGGTGGCTATAAAGGTGCACTACTGGTATCTCCGAAAGTGTCTGTTGGGTTGGCACGAATCGAGACTGGGATTTGTCACTCCGTATGACGGAGAGGTATCTCTGGGCCCACTCGGTAATGCATCATCAAAATGAGCTCAATGTGACTGAGTAGTTAGTCACGGGATCATGCATTACGGAAGGAGTAAAGTGACTTGACGGCAACGAGATTGAACGAGGTATTGGGATACCGACGATCGAATCTCGGGCAAGTAACATACCGATAGACAAACGGAATTGTATACGGGATTGACTGAATCCTCGACATCGTGGTTCATCCGATGAGATCATCGTGGAACATGTGGGAGCCAATATGGGTATCCAGATCCCGCTATTGGTTATTGGCCGGAGAGGTGTCTCGGTCATGTCTGCATGTTTCCCGAACCCGTAGGGTCTACACAGTTAAGGTTCGGTGACGCTAGAGTTGTTATGGGAAATAGTATGTGGTTATCGAAGGTTGTTCAGAGTCCCGGATGAGATCCCGGACATGACGAGGGGCTCCGGAATGGTCTGGAGGTGAAGCTCAATATATTGGACGAAGGGTATTGGAGTCCGGAATTGTTCCGAGGGTACCAGGTGATGACCAGCGTGTCCGAAAGGGGTTTCGGAGGCCCCAGCAAGCGTTGGGGGGGCTTATGGGCTAAGGGGAGGGGGCATATCAGCCCACTAAGGGGCTGAGTGCCCCTCCCACCCCATCTCACGTAACCTGGAGAGGTGGGGGCGCCACCCCTAGGACAGCTGCCCCTCCCGGCTTGGGGGGCAAGTTTCCTAGGGGGTGGGGGCGCCCAAACCCATCTAGGGTTTCCCCTAGCTGCCGCCCCTCCCCTAGGGAAACCCTAGGGCGCCTCCTACTTTCCCCTTCCCCCTATATATAGTGAGGGAGAGAGAGGGCAACTGCGCCCTTCCCCTGGCGCAGCCCTCTCCCTCCTCCAACACCTCCTCCTCCTTCGTAGTGCTTGGCGAAGCCCTGCTGGAGAACCACGAGCTACACCACCACCACGCCGTCGTGCTGCCGGAGCTCTCCCTCAACTTCTCCTCTCCCCTTGCTGGATCAAGAAGGACGAGACGTCCTCGGGCTGTACGTGTGTTGAATGCGAAGGCGCCGTCCGTTCGGCGCTAGATCGGATCTTCCACGATTTGAATCACCGCGAGTACGACTCCATCAACCGCGTTCTTGTAACGCTTCCGCTCAGCAATCTTCAAGGGTATGAAGATGCTCATCCTCTCCCATCTCTTGTTGCTAGAATCTCCATAGATTGATCTTGGTGATGCGTAGAAAATTTTGAATTTCTGCTACATTCCCCAACATAATCTCCTCAGGGGTGGCTGAAAGGATCAAAAAAGTGGGTTAGGACACCTGGAAAACAAAACAAGTTTAGTGTGAAAAGAAAGGGTGCAGAATATGAAATGTAGGTACAAAACATAGGGAGTTGCCATCTGGAGGCAACTCCAGTTGCCCTGTATGGTGCATTGTAGTTGCCATGTGACGACAACTACAGTTGCCATGTTGTGTCAACTCCAGTTGCCATGTCCTTGCCGAATGGAAAAATGAAACATGGCAACAAAAATGTAGGTGACAAATGTGCAGCAAATCTAGTTGCCATGTCCATTAGATAAAATTTGCCATCACAAGTGAGAACCCAAAAAAAATGCTTGGGACAAAAGTCAGACTAAAAAGATGTATACAAGAAAATAATAAACGCAGAAGAAATGTACCTTGCATAATCAGCTCTGCAAACTTCATAGCCTTCCTGGCCTCGACCATTGGCTGCGCCATCATTGCGGCCATGCCTGCTGGGAAAGCAAGGGCAACTGGCGTAGGATCTTGCACCACTGGATGATCTTGACTAATGCCAAGGCTAAAGCTCGGTGGGGTGAAATCCATTGGGTGCCTCTCCAGCCTACTGGCCGGACCACGAACAACTTGCTGGGCAGAATCCAAGGGTGAAAGATCAACAAACATTTCTCCATCGGCCGCTGCAGAATCATCGGGCTTATTCGTAGGGCGGGGGGTGTTGTCAGCGGTATCAGTCGCAGCTTTCTTGACAATCTTCTGGTTTGGGCTGTAGGGGACACCAACATTGACTGGGAGCTTAGAAGTGCGCAAATTTAAGCTGGGGTTCTCCACTGCGGGTGCAGATGCAGTCTGCTCCGGATGTTCACCTCCGTCAATCGTGCCCGACTTACCACCTGGGTCAGTTGTACTCCGATCTTCCGTTTTCTCCATAACATTGCTTTTCGCAGGTGGTTGGAACAGTTTGGATGCAGGCACATAACCAGAGTCTTTTCTGCTGCTCCTAGCTACAGCCGGTGCGTTTGGTATGTCTTCTTATTGCTTGCGGGGGCTACGACGCCTAGGTGGAAGGCCAGCTCACGAAACGGTCTCCTTAGCAACCTCTAGACCACCAGAAGCTGGAGCTGGTGTGCCAAGACTCTCACATGTGGATGGCATATCATTATGAACATTCGCCTCAGCCCCTTCTTTCGTGAATGCAGAAGTGCCACCACCCATGCGCTTGGAATCCGTGTCAGATAAGCGGGAATCTTCCTTGCTTAGGTTGATCCCGTGGGCGTCCACTTCAACACTTGCTGATCGGGTGGCATGGCTCACAGCAGCATCCTTCATTGCCAGCAGAGTGGGCAATATTTCAGCAGTCCTGGAAGATACCGACTCGTCACTCCCAAATGAACGGATGCCTATTGTTGTAGCCTGCACATCTGCAACCGGCGGAGATGGTCGGCTGCTTGCATCAGAGCTAGTGGGAACAGTTGCCAGTGCAGCACCAGTCTTGTCGACTGGCGCCTCATGAACATCTGAGTTGCCACCTGTCGACAGCTTTGAATGAAGGCATTCGAGTGGGTCTCTAATGTTCTGCTTGGTCACGCGTGTAGTAGTCTTCTTCACCCTACAAAGAAAAAGAACATGAAAAGTGTTAAAAAATGAACAAAAAATATTTGCCATGGTAGCCATCTTAAAAAATGAAAAAAATGTGTGATGTGCCAGAGATGCCATTTAAAAACTAGGTATGGATGAGCACACAAAGTCAATGGAAGGCTGGTGGTTGCCATGTAGCTGGAATAAGAGTTGCCATGTGGCCTAGTTAGCAGTTGGCATGCAGAACAAGCAGGAGTTGCCATGGTAGCCTTATTGAAAAATGAAAAAAATGTCTGATGTGTGAGGGCTGCAATTTCAAAACTAGATATGGATGAGCACACAAGCCAAAGGAAAGCTGGTAGTTGGCATGTAGGTGGAATAAGAGTTGTCATTTGGCCTAGATGGCAGTTGCCATGCAAAACAAGCAGGAGTTGCCATGCAGTAAAAAGAAAGAGATCATTGGAAAAATAGCAGTTGCCATGTGGGACTGATGGCAGTAGCCCATGTGGCAAGCTGAACAGATGCATTGAAAAGCAAAAATATAGCACTATGGCAATGAAAGAACAAGGATAACCTACTTCTTGACTGTCTTCCTCAAATCTGGCAACACGACAGGATCCCCGGTGTTGGACGTTGTCGTACGAGTAGATGACCTGGTGGAAGCGGTGTTACCAGCAGTGGGGCACCCTTGTTCAATCGAGCAGAAATATGGGTTGGCGTTGGTGCTTGTTTCTTCGTAATTGCTCGTCCACCAACTGTCGCCTCACTGCACGTATAAGAAAGTGGCAAAAAAAGGTGCCAATTGTCAATCATGAAAATCATGGCCACGCTTGGAAAAACAAATGGAAAAAGGGTCAGTCTGTTCAAAAGGAGAGATAAAACAAAATACTAAAATAGAAGTCGAACCTCCTCCTAGTAGCTAAGGGATCGGTCCTAGACCTCTTGCCAGGAGAGCCCTGCCCAACATCCTCTGGAGCCCTCCCCCTCTTTGAGGGCGACACCCCCTTGCCTCTCGCAGCTGTATGTTCTTTGACTTTCTCTGGTGAGGGGACATCTGGTGCAGCCTTGCCCTTCTTACCACCTGCACGAACTTCAACATGTTCATCATCATCGGTGTTGTGTTGCACGTTCTCCATGTCATCGTCATCATCCTTGTCGAGAGCAGCATCTCCATCTAGTTCATCTTGTGTGTCAGGAAGCTCCTGGGAACTGTTGTAGTCGTACCGGGCACGGCAACCAGTTGGCCGATGTGTCCGTTCTACAACAAATGGACTGAACTGCCTCGCATCTGCATCGCTGTCAGAGCCATTAAGGGACGTCCACCCCTCAACCAACTTCCTGAGCAAGCTGGTCATTCCGGATGCAAACTGCCCAATTAGATGCTCAACAGGTGCCCTCGCCTGTGCACGAAACAAGAAGCAGCAGTAAACCACCATATTAGAGTCACGTGCACAAGATCAAATAAACCGAAACAACCATAGATATATATCCTTGATTACCTCAGTAGGACAAGACGGAGCTGAGTGCACGTCCATCCACTTTCCAAAGTTTTGAGGCCCACCAAACACGCTGTACTCTATAGCATGCTTGGCCATCAGCTGGAAATAACCAAAAAAACAGCTAGCATGTAAGAGAGAAAATAATGAACAACTAACTAACAATTCATGTATTGCAAAAAAAAGAGAAGAAGGGGAGGATAGAAGTTTCAAAATGGATGGCAGAGTTGCCATGTGGCGTAAGACATGGATACCATGCGCAGACAGCCATGGCTAACAAGGTAGTCATCTCCTGTTAGCCACAGACGGTTGCCGTATGGGGATTTTTTTCATATTTTATGCAGCAATAAAATTGAAAGAATGTTGTGCAAAGAAAGAAGCCAGAACTGACCTACAGTTTCCCATATTTCGTATCAATTATCTTGTCTGCAACAAGCACAACCTTGACAGCATCGTAAGTCCACACAGAAACAGCAAACTTGTGTGGAGGCGGCGGGCCTCCTATCGCAGTAAAGTCCACAGTGGACGGATCAATACGATCGACGTACATGAGCTGATGTACAACAATTTAAAAAGGAAAAAATATATGTTGCCATCTTGGTATTTTGCAAAAACTAGCTAATGTATGTTCCTTCAATCAACAAGTTGAAGGGCATGAAAAGAAGAGAAAGTTGCCATCTATCTGTGTTAGTTGCCATCATGTTGTGCTGGCAGTTGCCATCTTGTTATGATGGTAGTTGTCACAATGTCACCATCGTAGTTGCCATGCATACTCAAAGGCGTTAAGAGTTTTTGCAAAGGAGTAGTAAAAAAATACCATTAAATGGAGTCGACAACCCTTCTGGTACATCTTGTTTGAGAATGCATCATGCAGAAGGCCGCAATGAACTTACACCAATTCATGTTCTTCACATCTTTTAGTTTCGCCTGCACGACACAAATTTGAAGACGAGAAGCTGCCGCATCAGAAATCAAATGAAAAAACATCAAAATAACTGGCAGTGACTAGCTTACAAGTGACATCGGAGTCAAAAGATTGAAGGAAATAAATAAGTATAGATAGATCATTCACCGGGATGGGGAAGCATTTGTTGCTTGGGCGAAGAGACATGGTCGGTGCAAAAACAGCTGATATCAGGTACATCAGGAGCTTCATCTTAAAACCTCACCATGAGTTTTCTTGCCCTCCAGCGAAATTGCCAACACAGTCGTGTTCAGCATGGATGCCAACCCATGAAACAAACGGGCAAACAACGTTTCCTCAATCTTATTATTTACCTCATATGGGACTTTGATTTCTCCATGGGGCACACCCAAAGTGCAGAACACAGATTCCTCATCCAACGGCAGTCTTCCACGTCCCGGAATCACAAATTCCCTGGAGGCGGGGTCGTAAATATCAACTAGCCAATCGCATACAGGTTTCACTAGATTCTTGCACCGAACATCCATCAGAGCCTGCATCCCCATCTCAGCAGTAGCTCCCTTCTGCTCATCAGTAAATCCCTCGGTAATAAAGTCAGGCGTTCTTGTGAACCCCTATTGCGAGTACGCTTGTACTTCTGCAAAACAGACAAATAATCATTTGTTGCCATGTTTTCACTATCATGAAAATTTAGTTCCTAACAGACAATTGCAAACTCAATGTGACATTCAAAACATATGGGGGGAGGGGGTGGATAGTTACCTCATCGCCATCCTTTGTCCGTCCAGTTGCGCGATTCCGCTGCGGTAACTCCATGAAATCATCATCATCGTCTTGATGATCGCCGCGAGCCATTCTGTTGAGGTAAGAACAAAGCAAAATGTCAGGGTGAAAATGAAAGTATGAAGTAAGCAGTTGCCACCTAACAGAATGTGCTTGCCACATGGGCTCAATTGAAAGTGGCAAAAAGTTTAGGCAATATCATATGAACACCCACACCCCTTATGATTGTCCAACAATAATTGTGGCAACTAAACACATTGGCTTCATTTGAAAAATGTACAGATCATAAGGCACTTGAAACAAAATGCTGAAGTTGCCATGTTAGCACAAGATAGTACAAAAAAAGGCACAAAATCTTCCACTGCACAAACATATAATGTGGCCACTCACACTCTGTCCTCATACAAAAAATGAGTTGTCATCTATTATATATAAAAAGTGCTTGACGGGTTAACCAGAAAAAAGATAAATAAGCTAGAAATTACCACAATAATTAGAAACATCTGGTCGTTGATTTGGTGGACCCATAACTTAAAAGACATAATTAATGGATTAGATCTAAAGGAGCGCTTCATCTAAAAAATACAACTTTCCTTGCTTGTACGTTAGATCAAAAAGAAAAAAAAAACAGCAATTTCTAATCTGTACGTATGTAACTATAGCAAGGTGTCCTTAGGATGTACGTTATATCAAATAGAAAAAAAACTTGAACATTAGATAAAAGAAAGAAAAAACTGCAACTATCATTAGCCTGTAGCACATACAAAATTAATGGATTACTGGTTTTATATAAGAGCGCTCCATCTCAAAAAAGAAAAAATTACCCGCGACTATCCTTAGCCTGTATATGCGGTTCAACCTAAAATAAAGATCGCGTGCAGTTCATTTTTTTTACGTAAAAACCTTCCTTCAGAAAACAAAAAACACACACGCGTGTCTCAATCGTAGAATAAAGATAATAGCCACAGTCCCTCGAAAAACAAAACACATGCGGCCATCACAATGAGTCTCTGCACCAGCGTTGCCGGTATTGCTTAGGGATCAGTGATCCCTTCGCCAACGCCTAGTTACAATGAAAAACTATCAACTCCTGATATTTTTTTGTAGAAAGAAACCTATGTTCAAGGCATCAATTCCCGGTCGACTACTTCAGGGTGAAAAAACACATCTCCCAGCCAGTGTTCTCACTCCATGTCCAAGCCTCCGATCAACTAGCTTCATCGTTCCTGGATACCAGGTTGTTGCCTTTGGACATACAAGCCTGCGATCGACCAACTCCCTTGATCTTGGCCGCAAGGTTATTGTTGATGGAGTAGGCACATCGTTCCTGGCTACCAGGTTGCTGTTGTAATATTACGGTGAAGGTGGTGGCAGTGAGTACCTGCCTTTAGGCATGAGGCGGATGACATTTGATTAGGTTCGTTGCATTTATCCTTTAGAACTAACTACACCCGGTAGTAGGAAAAATTTATAATATATATATATATATATATATATATATATATATATATATATATATATATATAGGGAAAATGCATCCTACTACCGGGTGTAGCTACACCCGTTTCTCATATACTATCATGTGGTAGTATATACTCTACTTTATTATTTTTAGTATGTTTATATACTATATCTAAGATACTCCCAAGTGATTTGTATGAAAAAATTGCAAGTGAGGTCATAATTTTATTGTATTTGTGAAATACGTACATATTTATACGTGAAATAGAGTATGCGCAAAATATGATATATACTACCAAAAAAGTAGTATATATACTACCTAAACATTCTTATATACTACATACTACGTGTACATACTCTCCGATATGATAGATACTACCTAAAACGTATGAAACATAAGTGGGAGTAACTACACCCGGTAGTAGGAAAAATTTGTCATATATATATATATGTCTGTGTGTATATATACATATACACACACACCTCATGCCTAATTAACACAGAAATGCAAGGAACCTAATACTATGACATATGCAAGACCTCAAGCTTTAATATAGTGCGATCAATAGTACGAGCATCAGGATATTGTTATATTTTATATGTAGAATGCAATCAAACATGTTTTCTTATCCAGTTACTAAATCCAAACATGTTCTTGGGAGTTTGTTGAATATTAATAGGTGTAGGGGGGCCTAACACTGCCAATGTTGGTCCAAAGACGAGAAAAACTGGAGGGAACATAAACAAACTAACACTACGACTTTGTTTTTGACCTTCACAGCTTAATATCATCATTATGTAACTTGGCCATAAGTCAAACATTTGAAGATCCAGGGGAGCCATCATACAGGGTTGTAGAGTCACTAACAAAAACTACTTTAATTAATTTATTAGTTCAATTGTATGGTGACAAAAAAAGGGGGTAGTGAGACACGCAGATCAAAAAAATTAGACCTATCCCTACCTAAACATGTGTTTACACATGGAGAACTATGCGTAGTATTCTCAAATTTTATTAATATATGCAGGAAAAAAACTTTTAGAATAGTTTTTCAACAAGACGCTGCTACTCACCTTTTATTAGACTAGCATAAGTACATGAAAAATATGTATACTACAAACTATCTTCCAAATAATAACTAACATATCAGTGCTAATATGATATGGCCGGATGGATATGGTCTACTGATATGCAAAAGTAATGGAAATGTACATCGGCATTTGATGGAAACAACTCATTCATACTTAATGTCGATTCACAATATTATCTTATAGTTGAGGTTCATTACATAGTTGAGAGCTTGAGGGGCATCTACCAATGTCAATCCCAAACATGAATGAAGTGGATACGGATAAACAAATTAATATTTTCACTAACTTAATTACATCGGTTCAACACTGCGAACACGGGAAAAAGATACAAAAGAAAGGGAGAATATAACATGAACAGGTAACTAAAGGAATAAGGTTGGACCCACGGGCGGAAGATGGCAGCCTCTATGGAGGACGAAGATGACGTGTCGGTTGGCTTTGATTTCACTAATATGGATGTGTTTTCTCAAGGATGAACTGAAATGAGAAATGGGACAGAGGAGATTTGGCAAGAACAGACAGCACGCATGTGAAGGTGTGGACTGCGGTGTGTGAGATGCATGAACATTGTGTGCAACTGCGTGAGCCTGTTGGGCTAATAGCCCAAGTGATCATTCAAGTGCGAAAAAAACAGTTAACTACAAACAACATAAATAATGAGCTCTCAATTGTTCAAAAAAAAATCATCTACGAGTTACAAAAAACACCCATGATTAAGGTATATAATCTAGGGGAAAAAGCATAGTGCATTTACATCCTTTCAGCGTAAATTATGTAATTTTTGGTGATGCAAACTCCTTTAAAAATTAGTCCATGCTAACAAATACTTTATGGGAATATGAACAAAAAATATAATCATTACAAAATCACCCATATGGATTAAAATTTGACGCATGTGATACATCCTGGAAAAACATTATATACCGGAAATAAGATACTAGAATACGCCTCAACGGGGTTGTCAAGCGAGCCACACACCATGTAGACATAACTGCAGCCCCATAGGCAAACCCGTGGATTGGAGGACGTAGCACTAAAGGGGTAACTCTTATGTATCCTAAAAATCACCACATCATGACCAACCGAAAGAACCGGTAATGAAGTTAATTCAACGAAACTATAAAATACTAGCCCGCACAAAGAGCGGGCCACGTTGCTAGTATATTCAAAGGCAAAAGTACTAGGTTGAAAATGCCATGTTAAAATGCAAGACAATTCAAAAAGTGTTGAAAAACATCTACTGAACAACCTGTAATGTGGCAACTCACACCCTGACCTCATATTGAAAATGAGTTGCCATGTAATATGGCCAAATATGTTCAGATATCACAAGTCAGCAGGGAAAAACACAAAATTGAGTCTATAGTACAGTGGATTTGCCACATTATCCTGCCTACATCATGGCAACAACCATAGTGTGTTAACAGAAATACTTGCCACATGGAAATCATATTTGTGGCAAACTGACACATTTGATCAGGAAATTAGTTGCCACCCAGTGCACATAGTTGCTGAAACTGTCATGACTACCTATTTACTACACTTTATCATGCGTACAGCATGGCAACAGCCATAGTGTGTGCACAAATATAGTTGCCACATGGAAAACATATTTGTGGCAACTGACAGAGTTGATCATGAAATTAATTGCCATCTAGTGCAGATAGTTACAGAAACTGTCATGTCTGCCTTCATACTGCACTTTGAAATACAACTACCTAGATCTAGGGTTCATTAGCAACTATCATACCCTGAAATTCATCAACAAAAAACTTCCTGCACGGATCGCAAATATCATTTCGAGACAACACATAACTAATGGCTAGAAAAATGCCGGCTCAATCCCAAGGCAGAACCAGGATATGGCTGTGGACAGGCCGAGCCACACCGGCATGATAGCCGCCGCGCCGCGGCGAAACTGTGCAATGCCACCGAAAACGGCCAGCACAGGACTCCGCCGCCGGCGGGAATGCCTAAGCATCGTGAATCCGCCTGAATCTCGATGAATCTCGAGTGGAACATTGACCACATAGGAGAGGGGAGAATGCAGGCAAGGAATGTGAGCGTGGGAAGGAGCATTTCCTTCAATCTGCAGGCATTCCATCGAAGACGCTCCGGTCCGACGAGTCCAACCGACGGCCGCGAATGTCGTCGACTCTTCCGCCTCCGACGTCGCCTTCTCCTCTCGCCTTCTCTTCCAATCGAATGAACTGCGGGGTGGGTTGGGTGAGTAATGAACTGGAGAGTAAATGGAACCGTGAGGGGAGGGGGGCAAAGTGCGCGACGTGGTTGACGGCAACCGCAGTTCGGGCGTGGCATGCGGGCGCAAAGCAGTTCCACCGCACACCTCCGAGTGGCAACCGTTGACCGCGGGGGGGGGGGGGGGGGGGGGGCAACCGGCATGTGGGCGAACACTCTCACACACCACACACGCGACTTGTCCTACGTGGCACACAAAATCAGCAAAAACATGCCAAGATTCGTGCAGAAACTGTTGAACGGCGATGGAGGCGTGTGGTTGAGTTGGCTAACGCCCACACGTGTGGGCGTTAGTGTTTTCGCAAATGTATGTTATTTCTTTTTTCTCAAACACAGGCAATTTCAGTTATTTCACCATGGGAAATTAATTTTTGGATCACCACAATTTCTTTAACTTCACTTAAAAAATCGATGATATCTTCTTTCTCTAGCAAGGCATTTTTATTATCCTTTTTTTTATTTTGAGCATCGGCCAATTTTTTTTATAACATGGCAATTTTTGCCATGGCAATTTTTTTGCATGCATTGACACAGGTCAAATGTATATAATTTTTATTTTTCTCTAACGTGGGCAATTTCAGTTATTTGACCATGGAAATTTAGTTTTTGGACCACAGAAAATTCTTTAAATTTTGACCATGGCAAATCTAGATTGTTGATCATGGCAATTTTAGTTCTTTGACCATACCATTTTTGCCACGACATTTTTGCCATGTCTTTTTCTGTAATATGTTTTCCTCTATTTTCTCAGTAGGGAATATATGTTTTCTGTAATATGTCTCTTTCTCTACTACGGTGCCTTTTTTACCTTTTTTTTTGGCCGACTGGATTGTGCCTATTGGGCCAGTAAAATTAGTTCGCACGAAGAAACGTTCGTGCTGGGTTGCTTTTTTTTTGAGACAACGTTCTGGGTTGCTCCCACACGGACGTTCGGTTCGATCGATCGTTACACCGACGATCCGTTCGGTCCGGGACCACCCAAACCAGACGTCAGGTATATATATCGGCCAACTCGCGAAAAATATGTTTTCAAGGGAAACGTAACGAAACGAATATATGTTTTCAAGTGGAACAGGTCGGAGGGCACAGGGCAGCCTCTCCTTCGCCCTAGCTAGCTAGGTCTACATCGTCGGGAAATCCCATCGGATCCCGGCCGGAGATGGATCGATCCATGGAGCCCTCCAGCAAGCGAATTCATGCCGCCATAGACCCTCGCGAAAATCAGCCTATGGAGCCACCCAGCAAGCGGATCCGCGGCGCCGAAGATGACCGTCTAAGCGACCTGCCCGACTGCCTCATCAAGAGCATCCTCTCCTTCCTCGAGTCCCAGCAGGTGGTCCGATCAAGTGTGCTCTCACGGAGGTGGAGGCACATCTGGCGCTCGGTGCCGTGCCTCGACATCGACTTCGCAGTGTTCCGCCGTCAAGCCCGCCACTGTCGAGGTCGAAAGTGCTGCGTAACAGATTACGGACGAATGAAGGTATGCGCCAAGGAGTGGCGGCCGTTCGAGGAGTTCAGCGACAAGCTCTTGCTGCTTCACAGCGCCCCGTCCTTGGATAGGCTCCGGATACATGTCCCGGCTGTAAACTACGATGATAGGCAGGCGTGCTCGAGATGTATCAGCACCGGCGTCCAACGCAGCCCTGCGGTGATCGACATTCACATGGACTCAAGTTGGGGTTGGGGAAAATGGTTCCTCCCCGATCTGGGATCCAATTCGTATCGCCTCACAACGCTGCTTCTTCATGGTGTACAATTGGACGATAGCTTTGCAGAGCAGCTCCGTTTCGGGTACCCTGTTCTTGAGCATCTGAGTCTCGTTAAATGCTTCTACCGCATTGGCGACATTGCGTCCGGAAGCCTAACACACCTCACAATTGATGACTGTGTAGGCCGTCACGGGTTTTCCAATGGAATTGTGGTCGCTGCTCCAAGGCTAACGTCTTTGCGTGCTTCTTTGTCAACTATCGGCTGGCCTGATGGTTTATATGTAACAGACACACCTTCCTTTCTCAAGGCATCACTATGTGTGACATCATGGTACCACACAAAGGCTAGCTTTTTGGACAACTTATACAGGATATTTAACATACCACATCTAGAATTGTTTGGTTTCAACATGATGGTAAGTCTCTCATTCTATTTATCTTTTATGGCCAACCATGCAATTACAGTAGATGATTTGTGTTCATGTCGTTGCTCAACTAGATCTATATATGCTGCTTCATTTCATAACAGATTGCCTCCATTGATCTCACACCTAGGTTAATTCCCCGTTAATGTTGGGTTCTAGCAAGGTACTGCTGCTTAAGAAAAAAAATATACATATACTTATTTAATGAGAAAAAAATCTTATCATGTTAAGGGTAGTAATTTTCTCGATCGATTATTGTCCTTTATTGAATGATATTACACAACCATAAACATCCGTAAAAATTTAAAGTATGTTTATTTCTTAATATAATCTTTTTGTTTCCATCGTTCAATAAATGAGATAAATATTATGAAATTTGATCTATAAAATTACACCATTTCGAAGTTCTGTTTATGAGTATTAATAGTAGTATATTATTGTTGTGTTTTAGGTAAACCTACAAAAGATTTCAGATAAACTCCCACCGTTCAATAATGTGAGATCTTTATTAATCAACCGATGCGATCTCGAAATGACCGCAACTATTCAAACACTCAATCGCTTTCTGCAAAGCGTGCCGAGCTTAGAAAAGCTTACTTTGCAGAACTGTGAGGTACTTCAACTATGTTTGCATTTAATACAATGCTTCATCACTTAATTGCCCTCCTACCTAACATCCTCTTATATGGTTTTCATACTACCTAAAGTTCATAGATCGCTCCAAGAGGAGGACAACAAGGGCCAAGTGGCGCAATGTTGCTCTCGAAAGCCAGAATCTTGTGTCTTTCAAGTGCGATAATTTGGACGTGATTGAAATCAAGCATTGCAAAGATGACAATATCGATGAGTTGTTTGAGCTCCTTATGGGCCTTTGGCAGAACCTAGGCAAGACCACCATCAAACTCACCAAAGTTTAAAGAACTTGCCACATTCATATTAGCTACAAGTTGTGAACTTAAGGTTTCTATTAAAATTTCTCATCATGTGTACTACTCCCTCCGTTCCTTTAAATAAGGTGTATTTATTTTTTGAAAAGTCAAACATGTGCATGTTTGACCGATTTTATAGAAAACTATAGCAATATTCACAATAAAAAATTTATATCATTTGATTCATCATGAAAAATAGTTTCATATTTTATCTATTAGGTATTCTAGATGTTGTTATTTTATTCTATATATTGGTCAAACATTCAAATGGTTGACTTGCATGGAAAACAATACGCCTTATATTATGGAACTGAGGGAGTATTACCTTTTAATTACTAGGTTGGACAAGCATGAACATTGTGCTTAGTACATGTAATCTAATTATAAAAGATTGTCGTAATTGATCACAGAAGAAAAAAATATCTACTCTAGTTAAGATCTCTTGTGATGTTGGCATCCTGTCTTGTGTGGCAGTTCCATCCATCATCATCGTGTTGTGCTTGCATGCATAATCTCACCGTTCACAAGGATTAGCCACGCCTCCATCGCCAGCTGAGTAGTCCGCTGGGTACACATGCGCCTCTGACGAGCCCGACGGCCTACTCTTCAGCCTTTACATTTATGTGCTGCTCGCTCCTGGCCACCCGCTTGGAGCACTTGCCCGTGCTCTTTTGTCTCCAGGTGCTCACACCAGATGCAATCGCCTCTGGTTGTTTTTACCTTGGTGCGTTTTGTGCCCTTTCTCTTAACCTCCCCTTGCTGCGTACTTGAATTGTGTGTTTTTGTGTGTGTGCGTGTGCTTCTATGTGCAGGCCAGACTCCCAAAAACTGTTAAAAAAAGAATCTTCATAGACGAGTACGTGCTGGGTTGCGTACGTGCCTTATATTTGAAGTAACTTTATGTAGATCTATTTTCAAATCTCAACCGTCTATCTTTAGCATTAACACAAAATCAACGGAGATAAAGGATGTCCTATAGAGAACTATGAAATCTTCCGTCCTTTAATATTAGGTATAGATATAGATATAGATATAGATATAGATGTGCGCTTATTGATCGATGTTGTGTCTCCAGATTCCAAAGGATGTTCTCCTGGCGCCCCCTTCTCCTTGTAGTTCTTCCAGAACCCTAGCATCTACTACGTAATCAGCCAGCGGTGAGCGGTGAGCGCCATCGCCCAGCGCGCGGTTGGTGAAGGACGGTCATCGTGCCATCGGTCGGCGAATTGAGCACGCACGCACAACACAATTATTCTGAGCACAACTTGTTCAGTTTTCCATTATACGTACTCTAATCTCAGTAAGACTTTTGTTCTCCTTTGATTCAAAGTGTAATTTTATTTTGCTACGAAGGTCATAAGTTCCGAACAGATTAGCTGAGAGTGCAGGCATTTAAGTTTTTTTCAATGATAATTGGTAAATTGAACTGATTGATTATTAGGATTTGTTCCAACTAGCAGTTATATTTTTTTGGTAAAACTGTTGCAAAATGAAGATGACCTTAGACACTGCATCCCTTTTTTGGGGACATGCAGAAGAAGATTGTTGCTCCATTTTCATCTGACATGCAATAATTGAGACTTTGATAGTCGGCAGCATATCTCGTGAATCCGAGCTTATTGTGTATCCATGTATCCCTGTGATCTCAGCCATTAACACTAAATCATGCGCCTCCCGTGCAGCAACAGGAACATTTACAATTAGCCGCCCGCTTTTGGACCTAACAACCATTTATTTTGTAGCAAACCCTCGAAAGTCCGTCCTCCACGATCCTCTACCGAGGTCCCCAAGTCGTTTCGTGCTGCCCCAAATCCTGTGATCCTCTGCTGCCAAATCCCGCACGCCGTCGCTCCAAAACCTAAATCCCAACCCAAAGGCCTCGTGCGATAGCAACCTTGGGCTGGACGGCTCCCATGAAGTCCATTGGCGACGGCAACCAAGAAGCGACGACAACCGCGACCAGCGACAGCAACGGAGATCCGACGGCCGTCTCAACGACGAAGCCATGGCGAATTGATGGTTCCGTGACGGTGACGACTTGTCTCAAATGCGGCGCCAGCACCCCCTGGATAGCCTCCTACAACCACGACAGTCCCGATGTTGTAGCATAACGTCTGTAGGTGTTATATTTGTGTCGAATATTATGTATGCAAGGGGTTACGTGGACTTGGAGTTGTAATTGGTGTGGTTAGGTACGAGTTGTGTAGGAGTCGGACACTTGTATTCTAGGCCTCTTATATACGGAGGGGCACCACACATTGTAACCTATGACGACTTGATAGCAACAGGTACGCGGGGGAGCCGACGGCTTGTGCCGGCGCCTGGGCGGCCGGTGTTGCGGTATCTTGAGGAGGAGCGCTCGTAGTCATGCCCCGGGGATGTAGCCATATCGGTGAACCTCGTTAACAAATATCGTGCTTCGGTGTGTCGTCTATGATCTTGCATTAGCGTTTTATTCTAACAAGTGGTATCATGAGCAAAGTTGCGAGAAGGCTATCCGGAAGATCATCCGGAGGTACGAGGATCATGCTCGACGGGTGCCATGGAACGTCCGATTGGTGCAAGGTGGAGCATGGCGGCGATCGCGGATGCGGTCGGTGGTGTCGGACACTTTAGACGGGAGGCTTGAACCGTTCGATGGGCTGCGGTCGGTAAGGATCGGCTAGACATGGCGATCGGACCGGCATAGTGGCTGTTGAAGATGTTGCGGACGCGACTGTCGGTGTCAAAACCGGCGGATCTCGGGTAGGGGGTCCCGAGCTGTGCGTCTAGGCGGATGGTAACAGGAGACGAGGGACACGATGTTTTTACCCAGGTTCGGGCCCTCTTGATGGAGGTAAAACCCTACGTCCTGCTTGATTAATATTGATGATATGGGTAGTACAAGAGTGGATCTACCACGAGATCAAGGAGGCTAAACCCTAAAGCTAGCCTATGGTATGATTGTTGTAATGTATGTTGTGTCCTACGGACTAAAGCCCTCCGGTTTATATAGACACCGGAGAAGGCTAGGATTACACAGAGTCGGTTACAATGGTAGGAGATCTACATATCCGTATTGCCAAGCTTGCCTTCCACGCCAAGGAAAGTCCCATCTGGACACGGGACGGAGTCTTCAATCTTACATCTTCGTAGTCTTGGAGTCCGGCGGACGATGATAGTCCGGCTGTCCGGACACCCCCTAGTCCAGGACTCCCTTAGTAGCCCCTGAACCAGGCTTCAATGACGATTAGTCCGGCGCGCATAATGTTCGGCATTGCAAGGCGGGTTCCTCCCTTGAATAATCCAGAGAAGATCATGAACACCAGGATAGTGTCCGGCTCTGCAAAATAAATTCCACATTCCACCGTAGAGAGAATAAAATGTACACCAGTTCAATCTGCTGACGTATTATGCGGCGTGACATCACACCGCTACCAGGCTTTTAC
Organism: Triticum timopheevii; assembly: GCA_963921465.1. Lineage (NCBI taxonomy): Eukaryota > Viridiplantae > Streptophyta > Magnoliopsida > Poales > Poaceae > Triticum > Triticum timopheevii. The sequence goes on from OY997274.1 coordinate 686,474,809, forward strand.
TTGAATCGTTTTTTACTGTACCACCTCAGCACGTTTAGCGAAGCGGTTTCCTTGGCACGTCTTGTCAAAGCAGAGATCGTGTTCCCCTTATTCCGGGATTCTCATCAATACGGACGTGGGTAACCCAACCGTTCCCGTCGCCACGCCTCCTCTATCGAAGGTGAATCCCAAACGGTCACGGAGACGGCTCTTGGTATTTTTTTCCTCTTTATAAGAGGACCAAGGCTCGTCCTTGTTCTTCAATCTCGCATCGAATCTCCTCCTCGCTCCCAGTTCCAACACCCAGAGCCTCAGATTCGAGCGCTTCGGATTCTCAACCATGTCCGGCTCCGACCTCCAAGGCCGGTGGATGCCCTCCTCCGTCACGGAGGAGGACATATCGAAGTTACGCGAGGCCAAGTACCTGGCCTACGAGGTTTCGCACAGGTTGCCCGCCCAAGGGCAGGCCGTGCCTGCCCCCGAGCCCGGTGAGTTTGTTGTCTTCGTATCCCACCTTCGTCGGGGTTTAGGTTTCCCGACGGACCCCTTCGTGAGGGGGCTCATGTTCTACTACGGGCTAGATTTCCACGATTTGGCTCCGGAGTCCATCCTCCATATCTCCGCATTCATTATCGCCTGCGAAGCCTTCCTCCGCGTCACCCCCCACTTCGGCCTGTGGCTGAAGACCTTCAATGTGGAGCCGAAGATGATCGGGGGGCGTCAAGCGGAGTGCGGCGGGGCGGCCATAAGCAAAAAGGCCGATGCCCCATGGCCCGAGGGTTCCTTCCAAGAGGAACTCGGACTGTGGCAACAGGAGTGGTTCTATATCACCGCTCCGAAAGGCAGCAAGCAAAAGCCGCCGCCTTCCTTCCGCCCGGGACCTCCATGCCGACTGATGTCATGGGTCAACCAAGGGCTCAGTTGGGGGCCGTCCGAAGACGTGCCCTTATTGCAGGGCCGGATTCGAGACCTCCAGGCGAGGGAGATCAATCTGATTGTGGTGATGCAGGTTATGCTAATCAGGCATCTTCTGCCCTGCAAACGTCGTCCTCTCCGTCTGTGGGAGTTCAACCCGGAGGGACCTCGGATTCTCCAACACTTCATGGGTGCGACACCCGTGGAGATGTATAAGTTGTTCTTCGGACCGTAGGTGGCGTGTCCGGAATTGGCCGAGGACGCAGGCCTAAGCCGCAATCGCCCGGATAGTCAGGTAAATAGCTCAGAGTCCGGACGCTCTGTTTATCTTCTTTTCTAGAGTTCGCCTCCTTACCCATTACTCTTCACAGGAGTGGGTAGCACATTCGAGGCTGATAAGGTGTCCGGCCCCCCTTCCAGAGGCCGCACTGGAGCCCGTGCTGGTCAGAATGTTGGAGGTCGCGCCCATGGACGGGAGCGATGGGGAAAGTAGAGGAGCTATTATTTTGCCCAAAGGGGCGTCCGAAGAGAGGGGAATCACAAACCCCTCCTTCCAGGGGGAGAAGAGGACCGCCTCCGAAGATCTGGAGGCCAAAGCCCCTAAGCGTGGGAAGAGATCTTCACCGGGGGGTCCGGCGTCCGGAGAGAATCCGGACGCACAATCATCGCCAAAGGATCAGCCCTCCAGCGAGCCGTGAGTATGAAAAGGGGAGTTAATTAGTAAGGAAATACCTCCATTTGTGCTTCTGTGGGTAACCGAAATATTTATCTTGCAGTTCGGATCTGCAGCCTTCTCAGATGAGTTCATCTTCGGGGGACCTTCTTCCGGAGATGATGGAGAGCGAAACGCCTCCGTCTGCAGCGTCGTCAGATAAGGCAGGCGAGCCTGAAGTATCGTCACGGAGGGTATCCCCGAGTCCGGAGGGGCCAGAGAGTTCGGCACCCGCTAGTATCCGGCCGGGAGAACTGAAGAATCTGTTTGAGAGGGCGTCCATCTCAGAAGATCACCGTGCGTTGATGCGTATGGTGATTGGAAGGATTTCGTCCGCCAAAAGCGGATTGCGCAATGCCGCTATGAGTTTGCTGGCGGGGTTTGAGGTACGCGAGAATGACGCATCTCTTTGTCTATTGACAGTCTTGCACATGAAAATGCGCCCTGTATAGATAGTAGCCCCTGAGACTCGGTAGGTTGTCGAAAACGACAGCGTGCCGAGGATCGAAATCGAAAGTAATGAATTCCGCCGTTCCTATGCAGGTGGCGGATAGTCCGAGGGCTAGCCGGACTAGTGGGTTTGCCAAGTTAAATCGGCAACTTGACGTGGCGGATGCGGACATCGCACTTGTCAACCGGCGACTTGACGATTCGCAAGGTAAATGAGTTCTCCGCAGTCGCCTTATTAAGGGGGTCGAAGCCCTCCTCTGATAAATTTTATGCTGTTGTACAGACGGTGCTGCTGCTGTGGAGAGCCTTCGGGCCGAACTTGCTCGAGCTAAGGAGCAAGCCCGAAGGAGTGACGCGGCTTCCTCGAGGGCGGCCGAGGAGTTGAAAGCCGAAAGGGCTGCGCACTGCCTAAGCAGGGCAGAGGTGGCCGAATTGGCCATGAAAGTGAAAGATGCTGCCGACCGCAATGAGGCTCTTGAAAAGGAGCGCTTATCGGAGCGAGAAGACCTGAAGAAGGCCACCGCCAAAGCCAAGGATGCCCGCTCTGCAATGCGGGCCATGAAGGAGGAACTGCGCCAGGCCGGAGATATCGTGGCTGGCAAGCCTTTTCTGCTGCGTCGCCGGTTCATGGATCAAAAGTATGCTCAATTTGAGCGGCTGTGGAGTCCGGAGGATCCGTATATGGACTTGGCGGCAAGTGCGGCTGATGCCGTTGAGCACTTCCGGAGCCAGAAGGATCACAAGACGGAAGAGCTATATTGGTCTCAATTCCATAGTCCAGATCGCTCACTTTCGTTGACAGACTGGTTGGCCGAATGGGCCGAGCTAAAGAGATTGTCCGGACTTGCCATGACTGACATCGTGGCCCATGTCTGGCCAGAGAGGCCCAAGGCGACGAGCTACTTCGGCTTACTGCAGCAATTCCTTGGAGCGGTGCCGCATATAAAGGAGATGAAGCGGTCGGCCTGCATTGAGGGCGCGCGGATGGCTCCTGCCCGTGTGAAGGCGCATTGTCCGGAGATGGATGCCACCGCTGTTGCCGCCCAGGGTTCGGATGAAAGCCGGCTCCCCGCTGAGCACTATTTCGGGGAAGTTATGTGTGGCGCTCGTGTAATAGAGTCGCAGTGCTCGAAAAATGTCACGTTCAAATGAACGTTTTAGCTTGTAAAACGATGATTATGCTATAAACTGCTTTTTATACTTGTGCGTCCCAAGTAGTAAAACTTCTCCTGTGCGGCCGTTTACGTATACATTTGTATAACTTGAAAGATTGCAGTCTTCGGCTTCAGCCCCCACGCACAAGGTGCGGGGGTGTTCGCAAAAATACCGCGTTTTCACACTTAATCCGACGTCTCGGTCCTGTTTAAGGAGGTGGTAGCGTAGCGAACGAGGCAATCCGGACTATAATGCTTTATCACTTTCACTTAGCCAGTGGAGTTCGAGGGTGGGGCTACGATATAGCCCCTAGTGGCACCGCACTTCTCCGAATTCGGGGCGCGTATGTGCCTGACCGGGAAACGGTCCTTCGTCAAAGCGGGGAATTCTAAACATTTCGGTAGTCGATCGAGTGGTTGACCAGTCTCTCGATGTATCATGACAGTCAGTTTTCGGCTTTCTCTACTGAGGTGCTCGCCCAGCCGAACTGGGGCACAATCGCAGTAGTTCTCCTGGTGCCGCGTTAGCCGATGATATGGAACGTAAGGCAGCAAAACACAGGAGCCGGGAAAACCCAACATTTGACCAAAGACATGATTCGGAGCTGATGCATATAATGCCTAACTCGAGACGCCGAACACTCCCTAAGGTGTTCGTTCTTTATAATAATGGGCAGAACAATGCCCTAAGCCCCTGGTGTCCAGGTACGGGCATGGTCTTCTAACGCGGCCGATGCCAAAACGTCAGGCTCCGCTTTGGCTATAGGAAGAAACCAAGGGAGAATAACAACAAGAGACAGTAAAAAAGGTTTACGCAGGGTCTTAAACTGAAAAGAATCCTCACAACGGGTCCCTACTGCACGTCTGCGCATGTGTCTCCATTGCGCTGTTATCCTGGACGGGTACGCACGTTGTTCATCTGAAAAAAGAGAGGAACACTTAGTTTGAAAACAATTCGTGCGAAAAATATGTGTAAAAGAAGAAATATGAATAAGTAAAGCGGGGTTTGTATGAACCCGCGGTTGTTTGTGCGCGCAGCCCCCTGTGAAGAGGTATGCGGCTAGGGAGCCCCTAGCCTGCTGAAGCCGGATTCGTCTATCCGAGTCCGGGGTCTTTAAGTGACCCTCGCACTGAAATGACGCCACGCGGACCGGGCATCTTGAGAGTAAGAGACGCGTAATGCGGTATGGCGTTGAAGCGGACAAAAGCCTTTCGTCCCAAGAGTGCTTGATATCCACTTTTAAATGGGACAATGTGAAAAATTAATTTTTCGCGTCGAAAATTGTTCGGTGATCCGAACACGACTTCTAGTAATATGGAGCCTGTGCACTTGGCGTAAGGGTCTGGCGTCACTCCTTTGAAGGAAGTGCGGCTGTGTCGAATTTTGGTAGGGTCTATCCCCATCTTACGGATTGTGTTTGAATACAGCAGGTTTAAGTCGCTCCCTCCGTCCATTAGGACGTTAGTAAATTGTAGTCTGTCTATTATGGGATTCAATATCAGGGGAGTCCGTCCCGCGTTTCGAACGCTTCTGGAAGAGTCCAGGTGGTCGAAAGTGATTGGTTTTGATATCCAATCTCTATGGTCTGCTGGGTTGGACCGCGCGAAGCTCTTTTTAGAAACTGCCGCACTATTTTTCTGTATTATCACATGAAGTGAGTTTACTGCTTTGACCCCTTGTGGGAAAGTCTTTTGTTTTCCGGTGCTCTGCTGGTGGGGTTTATCGTCTTCGCTTGACGCGTCGAGCCCCTTGTGTTCGGCGTTTAGTCGGCCGGACTGTTTAAAAACCCAACAATCCCGATGGGTATGGTTTGCAGGCCTTCCGGGGGTACTGTGGATTTGACATATCCGACCCAGAATCTTATTTAAGTTGGACAGATCGTCATTGTCATCCTTAAGAGGCGTTGTTTTGTTGTTTGGCCGCGAGCGTTTGAATCCGGCGTTGACTGTCGTGCTCTTTGGGCTTTTCTCTTTGTTCCGGCGCTGTTCTTTTCTGCGCCGTGATTTTCCGTTTCCATCCCTTATCTCGGATGTACTTGGGTCGCTGGTGCTGCATCTTGCCAGCCAGCTGTCCTCTCCCGCACAGAAGCGGGTCATGAGGCTTGTTAGCGCGGACATTGTCCTCGGTTTTTCTTGGCCGAGGTGTCTGGCAAGCCATTCGTCTCGGACATTGTGTTTAAAAGCTGCTAAGGCTTCGGCGTCCGGACAGTCGACTATTTGGTTCTTTTTGGTGAGAAACCTGTTCCAGAATTTGCGCGCTGACTCTCCGGGCTGTTGAGTTATATGACTTAAATCATCTGCATCCGGAGGGCGGACATAGGTCCCTTGAAAATTTGCTCTAAACGCTTCCTCGAGCTCTTCCCAACTTCCCACAGTATTTTCTGGGAGGCTTTTAAGCCAATGATGGGCTGGCCCTTTGAGCTTGAGGGGTAGGTATTTTATGGTGTGGAGATCATCTCCTCTGGCCATGTGTATATGTAGTATGTAATCTTCTATCCAGACTCCAGGGTCTGTTGTTCCATCGTAAGCCTCTATGTTTATGAGTTTAAATCCTGCTGGGAATTCATGGTCCAGCACCTCATTGGTGAAACATAGTGGGTGTGCGGCGCCCCTGTATTTGGGTGTGCCACTATCTTCGGACACTTGACGTGTTGCCTTGCTTCCTGGGGCCCTCTTCTTTGGCCCGTAGATGGACCTGGCTAGGCCATCTGTCTTTCCAGGTTCATTAGTTGGTTTATGTGTGGCGCCGCTTTCAGAATTTGGCCTATCGTCTGGCCGTCTATCCAACCAGGCGGCCTCTTTATTTTTTTGACGGTGGAGGCTCTGTGGCCTTCTCGTCGAATTCTGGTAGCAGCTTGCGCTTCGGGTAGCTCTTTGATTGGTGGCCATTGCCGTATTTATCTGCGGTTTTCAGCACTTTGCTCCATCTCATTCTGAGTGTGTCTTCCGCTGTTTTGAGCCTCCGCTTTTCCTTCTTCAGGCTTCTTGCAGTGCTGACGTGTCTTTTCCGAAGGTTCTTGCTCTCCAGTGGTGTGTCCGACATGAGATCGTCCGGACTGTCGTTTTTGCCGGGCCTGGACTGATTATCTGACTCGTCATGTTCGGACGGTTGCTTATCTGCATGTTCATCGTCCATTTGTGAGCCCTGCTGTATTACGGGCTCCTTTGGAGCGTTGTTGTCGTCGAGGCGGGACTTAGGGCGGCGTCTGCGCCGCCGTTTTGGTTGTTTATCGGCGGGGTTATCTTCTGCCGCGGCCCGTTGGTCCTCGTTATCGCTCTCCTTTGGGGTATCCACCATGTATATGTCATGTGACGAGGTGGTCCTCCCGTGCCTTATAGGCTCTGCTTCTTGTTCGTCTCCGGTATCGTCGTCTATTCCGTCGATGTCTTCGGAGTCATACTAGCATGTCGGTTAGATCGTCAACAGTGGCTACAAAGTGGGTGGTGGGTGGGCTCTGAATTTCTTCGTCGTCCGTACCCCAACCATCCTGGCCATAGTCCGGCCAGGACTCTCCTGATAATGAGAGATGCTTTAGCGAATTTAGGATGTCGCCAAAGGGCGAGTGTTGGAAGATGTCCGCGGCGGTGAATTCCATAACCGGGGCCCAACCCGAATCGATTGGTAGGGGCGCGGGAGGTTCGGAGTCCGGCAAGGAGTCCGGCGCCTCAGAATCACGAGTTTCGCAGGGGACAAGATTAGTGTTCGGCTCCATCGCCGTGGATGTTGAAGCCCTCAGGGCGGCGTCTATCCACCGGCCCTCGATCTGGGCGATCGGCTCCGGACTAATGGCCGAAGCGGATTTGTGTGCGGCCACCAAGGCACTGTTCGGCGGTAGAGCTAGATCATGCCCGTCGTCATAGTGCGGCGCGCTTGGCTGTGGCTCGAGTCCGTCGAAGATCAAGTCTCCGCGGACATCGGCCGTGAAGTTTAGGCTTCCGAATCTGACCTGACGGCCAGAGGCGTAGCTTTCGATCTGCTCCAGATGGCCAAGTGAATTAGCCCGCAGTGCGAAGCCGCCGAATACGAAGATCTGCCCGGGGAGAAAAGTCTCACCCTGGACAGCGTTGTTGGTTGAAGATGCCATCGGGCCTATCGGTGACGGCACAGAGGAACTCTCAATGAAAGCACCAATGTCGGTGTCAAAACCGGCGGATCTCGGGTAGGGGGTCCCGAACTATGCGTCTAGGCGGATGGTAACAAGAGACGAGGGACACGATGTTTTTACCCAGGTTCGGGCCCTCTTGATGGAGGTAAAACCCTATGTCCTGCTTGATTAATATTGATGATATGGGTAGTACAAGAGTGGATCTACCACGAGATCAAGGAGGCTAAACCCTAAAGCTAGCCTATGGTATGATTGTTGTAATGTATGTTGTGTCCTACGGACTAAAGCCCTCCGGTTTATATAGACACCGGAGAAGGCTAGGGTTACATAGAGTCGGTTACAATGGTAGGAGATCTACATATCCGTATTGCCAAGCTTGCCTTCCACGCCAAGGAAAGTCCCATCCGGACACGGGACGGAGTCTTCAATCTTGCATCTTCGTAGTCTTGGAGTCCGGCGGACGATGATAGTCCGGCTGTCCGGACACCCCCTAGTCCAGGACTCCCTCAGCGACGGATTTGGCTCGCGATCAGACCGGCGACCAGACGTGGGGGACGGCCGGATAGATCGGAGTGTGAGAGCATCAGAATGACGCGCTCGGTGTTGTACAAGGGCGGCGGCGCGGCACTGCGGACGGATTGTGTCGGCGACGTGGATGGTCAGGGTACGACACGGCTCGTGCATGAACGATGCGCGAGGTGGCGACTGTTACGGTAGGGTTGGCGTTGGTGAGTACGCGCGACGAGGCTAAACAGATTGCTGGCGAGAACCAAGAAAAAAGACATGGCAGTAGTTGTCGTCGAGATTAGTGCGGCGGATTATTTTCCAAGGACTCAGATCGAGAGAAGGAAGGTCACGGCTGCTGCGTACGAGAGACAGCAGGCGCTCGGTTGCGTACGGCAGCAGGTTTTCACGGATGATGTTTACCGTGCGTGCAAAGAAAGAAAATCAAGAGGACAACGTTGCGATGCGTCTACAGATTGGATTTGCGAGTTTCCATGTACATGCACGTGGGTCTGATTGTTGTCGGACTAGTGCATAGTTGGATTAAGCAAAGGGAAATCTTTGTATGCGGCAGAGGCATGTGATTGCTAGTGTTGGATTCAACTACGACTGCTGCATGGAATCTGTGAGGCCGTGGCAGTTCAGGCTCGGTTTCCGTGTCACGGAAGGAAAAGAATGCCGGCTGCCCAGCGGACAGATAAAAGGCTGGGGGCGATGAGGCGAAGAGGCATAGAAATCAATCTGCAGGTTCAAGGAAAAAGGTGGAGCGGTCTAGTTCCCGGCGAGAGCTAGTTTCATCATCCACAGTGATTTCTGAAGGGCAGATAGGGTCCTATGCAGGTCAGATTTCTGGTAGATCGCGGACTGCGGCGTGGCTTCAGACGAGGAATACGGGATCAGTGATCTTTTTCGTGAGGAAGTCGCAGAGGAAAACAAGGGTGGTCAGACCGGCGGCAACTGTTCGGTTAGATCACGGCTCGGCATGGCGCCGGGGTTCACCAAGTTTGATGTGGAGAAATTCGATGGCACGGGTAACTTCGGTCTATGGCAGACAAGAGTCAAGGATATTCTGGCGCAGTAGGGAATCTTGAAGGGTTTGCAGGAGACGAAGCCGGCCAAGGTTGACAATGATGTGTGGGAGGATATGCAAGTGCAGGCGGCCGCTACCATACGGCTTTGTCTTGCGGATCAGGTCATGTATCATGTCATGGACGAAGATACTCCTAAGGGAATTTAGGACAAGTTGGCAAATCGTTATATGTCCAAGTCAGCGACCAATAAGCTGTATTTGAAGCAAAAGTTCTATGGGCTGAAGATGCAAGAGGGGTCGGATCTTGTGGAGCATGTGAACACCTTTAATCAATTGGCCACGGATCTAGCGTATCTGGATGTGAAGATTGATGATGAGGATAAGTCACTACTTCTTCTTGTTTCGTTGCCACCGTCCTATGAGTATTTGGTCATTACATTGACACATGGAAAGACAACCATCAATAATGTGGAAGTCACTGCAGCGTTACTTGGACATGAGTTGATGAAGCAAAAGAGTGCTGCAGAAAGGGAGAGTACTCAAGGTTTGGGGTTGGCAGTTAAAGGTTATCAGCTCAGGAAGGGACAAGAGGCGGAGAAGAAAAAGAAGAAAAAGGTGCAGTGCTACATGTGCAAAGACTGGGGACATATAAAGAGGGAATGCCCAGAACTGAAGGGTGGGGCAAGTGCTAATGCGGCTACTCGTGGTGATGACTCAGACAGCAGTAGTGATGTTCTCGTAGTATCAAACAGGCGGTCAACAAAAGCTGAAGCGTGGATATTGGATTCAGCTTGCTCTTTTCATGCGACGCCCAACAGGGAGTGGTTTTCTTCGTACAAGTCTGGTGAGTTTGGTTTAGCCTATGTGGGCGATGACACATGTTATCGTGTTGCTGGAGTAGGTGACATCAAAATCAAGATGTTTGACGGAGTCGAGCAGATGCTTCGGGGAGTCAGGCATGTGCCGGGGCTAAGGAGGAATCTAATTTCGCTTGGTGTTCTTCATGATGGTGGTATGGAATTCCGTTGTGATCGGGATACGAAGACCATGGAAATCATGGAAGATGGGGTGACTGTGATGATAGGAGAGAGGACGGCTTCGCATCTTTACAAGTTGCAAGGGAACACTATTGCAGGTGGAGCCATGGGGAGTGGAGCTGCAAGAGTAGCAGTGGAGTCTCATGGTGGCGGCGGGTCTGGCCCGTCGGGTAGGTCTCAGTAAGCTATGAAGGAGACAACCCAAGTCCGGAGTACATGGAGGTTCGAGCATGGATGACTTCTAAGTGGTGGAGAATATTCGCCAAGGTGGAGTTTGTTATATTTGTGTCGAATATTATGTACGCAAGGGGTTACGTGGACTTGGAGTTGTAATTGGTGTGGTTAGGTACGAGTTGTGTAGGAGTCGGACACTTGTATTCTAGGCCTCTTATATACGGAGGGGCACCACACGTTGTAACCTATGACGACTTGATAGCAACAGGTACGCGGGGGAGCGGACGGCTTGTGCCGGCGCCCGGGCGGCCGGTGTTGCGGTATCTTGGGGAGGAGCGCCCGTAGTCATGCCCCGGGGATGTTGCCATATCGGTGAACCTCGTTAACAAATATCGTGCCTCGGTGTGTCGTCTATGATCTTGCATTAGCGTTTTATTCTAACAGTAGGAAGCTAGCTGTTTCTTGACTGTAGCAGATGTATTAGTGCGATGCTTAATGGCATGCCATGCTTAATTGCTTTGCTTATAGCCTGTAGCCTGTAGAGATGTAGGCATGCCGAAGATGTACTAGTGCAGTGCTTGTATCCTATATGAAGTCAGTTTGCTTATATCCTGCAGCTGTAGGCTAACAGATTGTACTAGTGCAATTCTTGCTCACATAGTCATATTAGTGAAATTCCTGCTAGTTTGCTTGGCATTTGATGATTTGAGAAAAAAAAGCCTTCGCTGCTACTGTGAAAAAATTCTGTAACTAGTGTAGGCTTTTAGTTGATCTGCGTAATACGTAGTTTTTTCTTTTGCATGACTTGTATGGATTTAAGGTTTGAAATATTAGGTATTCAGATTTTTTTAGCAACATACGAGGTATTCAGATACAGAGAAGGAAATTAGAGGGCTGCCCGATCACTTCCCGAGGACGCGCCCAGCCACATCCGCGACCGTTTGAGTGTCTGTATTTGTTTTTTTTTTCTTTTTTTTGAATTTCGGGGCCTGTATTGCCTTTTTTTTAGGGTTTCAGGGCCTGTATTGCCTTTTTTTTTAGACAATCACGCGAAGCTTTATTTATCCTGATAAAATGTTTACAGGGACAAAAACTAGATTACCGGGGTGTCCTAACCAAACATGGCGGCGCACCCCCAACTTTAAAGCATGCTTCGCTAGATTGTGAGACTCGAAGTTCGAGCTCCTATACTCATGAACAAAATTACACTTGACGAAATCATTTGCGAGGTCAGATATTTCATGTAGAATTGCACCATACCCAGCTGGGTTTTGCTCCTTCATGTCCTCAATCACCACTTTACAGTCTGATGCAACATGTAGATTCTGCAAGTTTAGATCTTTAGCCAGGGCTAGAGCCTCCCGAACAGCAAGCGCTTCAAGCGTCGGTGGATCGTACACACCCCGCACAAGTATGGCCGAAGCCCCAAGGAAATTACCAGTGTGGTCTCTGCATATTGCCGCTGCAGTTCCTCTCTTCTGATTCTTGGAAACAGCACCATCTACGTTGATCTTGCACACTGTTCCTGGTGGGTGAATCCATTGTGTTGTCCTTGGCCGTGCTCCTCCCTCCCTCGGCTGTACTATGCTTCTATCTTGCTGTATTGACCGAAGATCATTCATATAGGCCTGGATAAAATGATGAGTGGATTGAGGGCTGTCAAATATATCCTCATATATCGCCTTTCGCCTAGATTTCCAGACAGCCCATAGAGTGACCACCATGGTCACAAACTCCTCCTATGAAAGTACTTCATGCATGGCGAAGATCCAGTTCCTTGCATTCATGTCTGCATTCTGGCTCATATGCTCCACCAGACTGGGGTCGGCTAAAGACCATATGCATCTAGACATAGTGCACTCCAACAGGGCATGTTTCCATGAATCATCGCAACCACACAGGGCGCAGCGTGTGGTAGTGGACATGTTGCGGCGGTGCAGAACATCCATCGACGGGATCGAGTGCTGAGCAAGTCTCCACAAAAACACCTTAAGCTTCGAAGGCACCTTGATATGCCATAGGCTTGTCCAATCGTTATTCTGTGTGTTCATATCTGAAACTCCACCAGCTCCTTCCAACCAATTCTCACGATGATGCTTTTTGTTCATCACCATCCTGTATGCTGACCTCACCGTGAATTTGCCACTCCTTTCGCTGGACCATGCCCAAAAGTCCTCAATAGATTTTGTGCACAAGGGAATCGCCAAAATTGAGTCCACGTCAAACGGTAAAAACGTGCCCCTGATGAGATCTTCTCTCCATGCAGCAGATGTGGGATCAATCAACTCTGACACTAACCTCGGGGGGTTATCTGAGATGGAAGTGATTGGTCTTATGGGGCCAATCCTTGGGATCCAGTTGGTGTTCCAAATATCTGTTGATCTCCCGTTTCCAACTCTTCGGATTAAGCCCTGTTTCAAGACTTCTCTTCCATCAATCACCGCCCGCCATATTTGCGAAGGGTGGTTGCCCAGCTCGGCTTCCATGAAACTACTCACTGGATAGTAGACAGCTTTAAGCAACTTTGCACTAAGCGATGCAGGATCCTCTATGAGTCTCCACGCCTGGCGAGCTAGTAGAGCGAGATTGAAAACCTCAATATCTCGAAAACCCATGCCACCTAGGTATTTTGGCTTTGTCATAACGTCCCAGGAAACCCAGGCCGGTTTTCTTCTGCCTTGTTTACTCCCCCACCAAAACTGTCTGATTATTGAAGTGATGTTCTCGCACAAGCCTCTTGGTAATCTGAAGCAAGCCATTGAGTATACTGGGATAGCCTGTGCCACGGATTTTATCAACACTTCCTTCCCTGCAGCTGAGAGTAGTTTCTCCATCCACCCTTGAACCTTCTCCCATACCCTGTCTCTTAAGTACTTGAAGGTGCCCATCTTGGATTGCCCTACATCAGTGGGCATTCCCAAATATTTGTCGCTCAAAGACTCGTTATGAACATTGAGGATCAGTTTGACATCGTCCCTTACCACTTGGGGGCATCCTTTGCTGAAAAAGATTGAAGATTTGTCATTGTTTATCCGTTGTCCCGAAGCCTTGCAATACACATCCAATAGGTTTGAAACCATTGTCGCGCCCTCAACACTTGACTTAAAAAGCAGCAGGCTATCATCAGCAAAAAGGAGGTGGTTTACAGACGGAGCTGATGGTGCCACCTTGATCCCTTCCAAACCTGACGACTGAGAGTTAGACTTTAACAGGCACGAAAGGCCCTCTGCTGCAATCAAGAAAAGGTAAGGGGAGATAGGATCTCCCTGTCGGATGCCTCGTGTGGGTGTGAAATGTTCCAGTTTCTCACCATTGAATAGAACTAAAAAAGATACTGATTCTACCATATCCATCACTATCTGAATCCAACTTTGTGCAAAGCCCAATTTCTCCATCATGGCTCGGAGGTACGGCCACTCTAATCTGTCGTAGGCTTTCATCATGTCCAGCTTCAGCGCACAGAAACTGTTGGATTTTGCCCTGCTCCTCTTCATAAAGTGTAAGCACTCATATGCACAAATAATATTATCTGTAATCAGCCTTCCTGGAACAAAGGCAGACTGTTCCTCGGATATTATGTCAGGGAGGACTATCTTTAGCCTGTTAGAGACAACCTTGGAGGCAATTTTATAGATTACATTGCAAAGACTAATGGGACGGAATTGAGAGAGTTGTGTTGGGTTCAAAACCTTGGGGATGAGAACTAGCACCGTGTCGTTGACAACGCCAGCCCCCTCTTCCCCTTTGATAATTCGCAAGACTGCCTTCGTCACCTCATCTCCGCATATGTACTAGTGCCGCTGATAAAAGTGCGCTGGGTACCCATCCGGTCCCGGCGCCTTTGTAGGGAACATTTGGAACAAGGCCCTCTTTACCTCTTCCTTCGAATATGGCGCTAAAAGCATCTCGTTCATCTCGTTTGTGACTTTGACAGGAACTTTGGATAGCACCTCCTCCATGCCATCTACTCCTTCAGACGTATACAGAGTGAGATAGAAATCCCGAACCATGAATCTTAATTCTGCAGGGTCATCTGTCATGACTCCCAAGGAGTTGGCCAGTGCCTTTATCATGTTCCTTTTCCTCTGTTGACTTGCTCTGAGATGGAAAAAACGTGTGTTGCGATCCCCAGCTGAGAGCCATTCTAATCTTGAACGCTGTCTCCACATGAGCTCCTCCCTGTGATACATTTCTATTAGCTTCTCGTTTATCTTTAGCTCTATATGTGAGGGTGCTGTCTTTGCAGGGTCCGCTCGCAGCCTTTCTAGCTCATGTTTCAGGTTTTTTATCTCCTTTCTGACTGAGCCGAAGGTGTTCTTGTTCCATGCTTCCAGATTTCCAGAGATCCTTTTCAATTTCCTGCTGAGCTCTTCTACCGAACCCGTTGCTCCACCTTCTGTCCACGTGGACATAATCGTCTCCGGCCAAGTCTCATGCGTTTCCCACATGACTTCGTACTTGAACTCCTTCTTTAGGTGCAGGCGGTCTCTCCCTCGAAACTTTAGCAAAATCGGGCAGTGATCAGATGTCGATGCTGTTAAGTGTTTCATATATGCTTGGGGAAACATCTCATTCCATTTTGCTGTGGCCATCGCTCGGTCCAGCCTAACTCGCGTGTAGGTTCCACCCACCACCTTCTTCTCATAAGTCCAAAAATGGCCTTGATAGCCCATGTCCATCAACATGCAAACGTCAACTGCGTCTCGGAATCCCTGTATTTGAGCATTACTCCTTTCTCCCACTCCCTCTTGTTCTTCCGGACGTAAAACTTCGTTGAAATCACCAATGCAAACCCACGGTAGCTCGCTCAAGTTGCTTATCCCCTTCATAACATCCCATGTTTGGTGTCTCAAGTGTGTTCTTGCTTCCCCATAAAACAACGTCATTCTCCACGGTTCACCTCCTGGATCCTCCACAGAGCAATCAATATGATACACCGAATAACCAAGAATCTCGATCTTTATTGGATTATTCCAGAAAAAACCTAAACCACCACTTCTACCTTGACTACTAATTGCATATCCATTATCGTAGCCAATAGTTCCTGCTAACCTTTCTACCCTAGATCCTTCGATCTGAGTTTCAACAATACATAACAGGGTAGGGGCAAAATTCCTCGCTAGATCGCGAAGCTCTCTAACTGTCGCGGCTTTGCCCGCACCGCGGTAGTTCCAACATAAGATACTCATTGTGCTCGGCGGCACTCCTGATCGGAGCCCGCCGTTGTTGCATTTATGGTTGACATCCCCGCATTGACCTCCTCCTCGAGTGCATCTTCTGACAAACCTGCCTTCTTTGGCCTCTTTCGTTCCTTCCTCGGTGATACATAAACAGGTGGGAGAGGTGGAACCATATTGTCACGAACTATCAGCTCCATGCGCTCCCCTTGTCCGCCTCCATCCAGCGATGCCCCTGAACCGCTGGCCACATTTTCAACAGAATTGCGCTTGTTAGATGACACTAAGGTCCCGGACAAACCAGGAGACAAGCCTCCTGAATCCCCATCTCTTGGGCTATCCTTCCCACCTGGGCTCTCATCTGTCGGCTCCTTTTCTTGCGGCTCCTGCTGATACTGCGGATGCGCGTTAAAACACCAGCTCTGATTCGGGTTGTAGGGTTCACGACCTCTTCCTCTGCCTGTGCCTTGTCGCCCCCCTCCCCTTTGCTGTGTAAATCCTCTTCCAGCGGTCCTACCGCGAACATTGTCAGCGAATATGAACTCCCCCCACTGAAAGGTCGCTTCGTCATGCACCCCGTCTCCACACTCCTCATGCCAGTGACCGAACTCGCCGTAGTTATAGCAAAAAGTTGGGAGTTTCTCATATTTTACTTGGTACTTGAAGCTCTCCGCTCCCTTTCTCGCAGTCACAAAGCACTTGATTTTTGCATTGATATCTATCTTTACTTTAACCCTCACAAATTCTCCAAAGAAACCTGCAGGTAACTTCAGTTGCACCTCCTCTACCTCACCAATCCTTGATGCTAAACCCTTCACAGCCGGCTCAATAAGAAACTTGTCCGGCAATCGATGAATCTGTGCCCATACAGAAATTTTATTCAGCACAAAGGTGTCAGGGTTTCTGAAACCATCGTATTCTTCCATGATCACCGCTTGCTCCCTAAACAGCCACGGCCCTTCTAGCATCGCCTTATTCCAGTCGCCCAAGCATCCGAACTGCGCCGTGAACAGATTGGCTTTCACCTTCCTCCATACCACCTGTTTAGCAGGGTTCCATGCCGCCCGCATGTCGTTGTACAGCGCGTTAGGGCTAAAGGTCTTGGGAGTATCCACGCGGGCGATCGCCAGCCATCTCGCCGGTTCCGCCATGTCCGGCAGCTCCTCCTCCCATATGAACTCATCTTCCTCCTCCTCTTGCACCGTTAGCCTGGCTAGCAGATCCTCCGCTGCCTCTTTTTCCTGCCTTCCCTGCGAGCTGCTTGTCTCCGTCATCGCTTTCCAGATCCGATCTCGCCTCCCTCTCTCCGATCAGAAAAAACCCTAGGAACCTGGTTCCGTAAGAGTCACCAAGACCCCCCTCGATCAGCCCGAACTCCCGGAAACAGGGCAGTAGCGACGTCAAGGAGCTTGAGATAGATTCCGGCGGCGCACGCCGGAAGATTTCGAAACCCTAGGTTTTTCGCCTAGGGGAGAGTCTCACCGGCTTTTGCCAAACTTCGCTAGCTGGCATGCACCGATGCACTGGGCCTGTATTGCCTGTAGATGCTCTTATAGCTTTGGACCGAGTTGGACAGCCTCTGTGAAGATGGGCCTTTGCGTGTACTTTGCCGTGGAAATGCTTTGATGGGCTTTGCACGGATGGGCTTGGTGCGTTCCTTTTTCTCTTCAAGGGGAAACGGGCCTCGTTCCATCTGCGCACGCTTCCCTCAAAAGAAAAAGGGGAAATCTATGCACGCTGCGGGTTTTGCTCTACGTACGTGATCATCGGCTTGCCTACGGGAATTTTGGTCCGTACGGTCCCCGCGAAACAATCTGCCGCCCCTGCATCTCCCTCCTCCCTGGTTCCGAACTCCCGATCCGATCCCATGGGGTGCAGCACCTCGCGCGCCTTTGGGTCCACCGCCGACACGCACAGCCCATGGAACGCCCTGCCGCCGGATCTGCTCCGTGAGGTCTCCGGTCGCCTCCGGCATGCCGCCGACATCGTCCACTTCCACGCCGTCTGCAGGTCGTGGCGCGATGCTGGGGCGCTGCTTTCTCGCCCCACGTGCCTGCCATGGGTTCTCACGTCGCGCAAGAACGGCCAGATGTTGCACTCCATCGTCGACTTCAATCGCCCCCTCGAAACACCCCACCGCTATCCCGATGTCGTCCTCGCGGAGCCACCACCTGCCAACAAAAACAATAGAAACTTGGTGGCTAGCTCCGACGGCACGGCCGCATGGCTCTTTGCCGCGGGTCCTGAGCCAAGGCTCGTCAATGTTCTTACCGGAGCCGTCACCGGCCTACCTCCCTTACCAGACGAGGTCAGTATGTCCATGAAGAATTTCTGCGGCGTCATCTACGGCGATGACACCATCTTTCTGCATACCTTCATTAACAAGCCTCCCTCGTACTGGTACGAGGCACGATTTATAGCGGCCATCCTGCATCCTGGCGATGCAACATGGTCGATCAGGATAGAAAGACTGAAATTATGGGAACAACCGTATGTCATGTATCATAACGGCAAGGTCCTAGTATTGACGGGTAATTTTCCCGGTAGGTTGCTGATGATGGACTTCGAAACCAATGGGGGTGATATCGACAACAACCTCGAGTTGAGGGGGGGTGTATGCTGGGACATCAATTATTTTCATGAATGCAGTTACTTCTTGGAGTCACATGGTGAGATGTTGTTGGCATCCATCTTGACGAAAAGGTGTTCGATTCGTAACACCCGCGATGATGTGCACCCGTACCGAGTGACATTACACACAATGCGAAAGGAGCTAGGGAGTGGTAAGATGCAGTGGGTGGAGAAAGATGGGCGAAACCTAGGTGACCACGCCCTGTTTCTTGGATCTCCCGCCAGCTTGACTATGAATGTGGATGAAGCCAACGGGTGTGCCTACTTTGTCCTTGGAGCTAGAGTATTTAGGTATAGCTTTATTAACAATGAGACCAAACTCGTGAAGTGGTTACCTTCTGGATGCCGCGTTGGCGATGAGTGCATGTGGCTTTGCCCCAACCTGTCATTTACTCCTGTCCATGAAATTAAGGAAATGCTCGAGGCTTGAAACAAGAAGAAAATCATTAAAATTTTCAAGTCAAAAGGATAAAGTGAGGTTTAATAGCTTTCCTTTATTTTGTCTCCACTTTTTTTTGAACAGAAAATGGTGTGTTAATTCTCGACCGTGTATTTGTGACATTTCTTAGTTTTTGGTTCAAGAGCTTTAAGTTTGGTTAGTTTGTGGATATTTCTTAGTTTTTGGCATGGTGCAGTGTCTCCTCTCCACTTCCACTTACGACGCACCTTGCTTCCTCCATGACGTGCCTCCTTTTCAATTCCTGGTAGGATGGCAGAATATTCCAGACCATCCTCCACCAAAATACACAAATCTTCGGTTGAACGCGAAATTTCCATAGCCTCTTCCAAATTTCATCTCCAACCAATGAAGTCGATGGACTGATGCTGCTACACTGCGCCTTCTCAAACAAAGCCCTATATGCAGATCTAACAGTAAATAAACCATTTCTTTCCCAGCCCCAGGACCAGATGTCATGATACTGAGACTTAGGACGAGGCATATTGAGGACCGCATCAGCATCGGATGGAATTTTTTCGCAAACATGTGTATGTAATGCATTTTTATTTAATTTTTGTAAACTATGTCTCATTTGCTATGACATGAAGGTATAAAGCAAAGAAGCTCCCCACACCTTTGCTTGAGTTGCAGTTTTTGCATCATTCGATCCCATCTGCATGCAGCAGCCTTTCCCAGGAGACACGGTGTCATTTGTTGGGGGCCATGGCCTTCTCGTGGCAGGACTCATGGTCTCGTAAGAGCAACGCAGATTGGGCCTCCAGTACACACCAAAGCCCACAAATAATAGGCGCATCCCTTTCTTCTCCCCTTTTTTCTCATGGAGCCGCCGCCCGCCGCCCGCCGCAGTCCGCAGAGAGCAGCACAAAGGAGTCGCGCTGGCTCGCGACTCTGCTCCTAATTTCTCTCCCTGCGCTTGCTTTCGCCTTCCTTGATTCCTGACGCGAGGGTCGATGTTGGCCGTGAAGCGGCCGGCCACCCGCACCACGCCGACGCGTTCGATCTGCGCACGCTGTGAGCTCTCGCTACCACCTCAACTACTCCCTGCCTCATATGCCACATCCCTGATCTGGCTGACCAAGACAATAACACTAGCATCTCCCAGCTTCAACTTGTTGTCGGCATCTCTAAGGAAGCCTTGCAGTCGCTTGAGTTCATGTTTCAGGAAATCAACTTCACTGCTAACGCCACAGAGCAGTGTGGTCTCCTGGAGCGCAAGGGTGCTGAAGTTGACAAGCACGGAGCTAACGGCCGACTGAGCCATTGCTCTTCCTTGACTAGAGCTCTCTGCTTGATGTAGCAGTTGAATTGCTAGGTGTGGCTTAGGAAGGCATGGTGTTTGTTGTGGGCGATGTTTTTGGCTTTGTATGTATATATATGCGTGATGGAATAATGAACCTGAGAACTAATTAAGGGGGCACGGCAAGAATGTGTTGTGTGCCTGAAGAGGGTTAGTTGGAGTTGGAGCTTTCCGTTATACAACCAACTGATAGATATTTTTCGTAGAAGATTCGCACTTTACTCTAATATCACAGTAAGAACTAATTAAGGTGCTAATTAGAGCAATGAAGCTCCCGCCTCTATGCAAAGTTAATTAATGAGTCAATTAAACCGTAGGTGCTAGAACTTGGCACAAATAATCACTTTAATGCTAGAACTTGTGGTGTACATATAAGTGGTTCAAGAACTTGGCTTGACGGTGCAAATACGGTGTTATCTGCGTCGACTAGGTGTGCCAGCTGGGCGTGAGGCCCGCTGTCAGTGAGACAAAGGGGAGGGCATGGCATGTGGTTTGTCTTTTTGCGACAAATCCCTTGAATTTTTTTTCTCTGAGAAAAAAGTTGCTCCAGAGAAATTGTACATCAAATGAAAATGCTAGTCCCGATATTCAAACACACGCCGTACAGATTACCTGCGCAGTTGGCTATCCAGCACAACGAGTCGGATTTGACAACACATTAAGATATATAACCTTTATATACTTTTAGGCTGAACAATATAAATTAAGAACTTTAATCCCATAAACAAAATACAACAAGTTAAATACCCGGGAATACCAACCCAACACAAGACTTCTCTTGTTTAAAAAGTATACTTACGCTATGCATAATTCAAAAGGTTCATGTCATTGTAAAGAGAATTCATGTGTTATTTTAAAACATATCCATACAATTTAAAATATTTATGATTATAAAATTTTTTTATATGATTTAAATATTACACAATCAGAATCTGCAATCCGATGGCACACTAGGCTCATATTTATTTTTCATACATATTTTATATTTAGTTTTAGTTAAAAATATGTAAAAAAAAATTAGAAACCACAAATTCTTTATTAAAACACATGAACTCTTTTAAAAATAACCTAAAATTTTCTTAAATCATGATCATTTTATATACTACATGAATATGATATTGAAAATCAGGAAAAAGATTAACATGTATACGAATTTAATTAAATATATAAAAAATCTAAAAGTAATTTAATATTTTCTTAAAATGGGAACACGTTTTAAATCATAGTTTTTTAAGGTCATAAGGTAATTATATCGGTTTTTGTTAAATTTAGTATGGTGATATGTTTAGATGAACATTTTTAATGTAATTTATTTTATTTATATGTATATTCTTTATAACACATCATTATAATACAAAATTTTAAAATGCGAAAAACTAAAATGTTGAAATTGTCCGCACTGACTACAATTCAGTTTAGCCACACAATCGTTTTGTTTTATAGTCATAAAATTTAATTCTATGGATTTTGTTAAATTAGTACATGGATATGTTTTGATGTTATATGAAAACTTTCAATGTAATTTAATTTATTTATATGTATATTATTTGTATCACATGATTATGGTTTACATAATTTTTACAAAATTTAAAAAATGAAAAAAAAAATAGAAGTGTTGAAAATGGTGGTGCTGACTGCAATTCAGTTTAGTCAAACGACCGCGTTGTATTATATTCATAAAGTGTAATTGACATTAAAATAAGTTGGAAGAAGTCTACCTAGGTGGTCTGGCTAGAATCCGCTCATGCAATCCGGAGGTCGCCGGTTCAAACCTTGCCCGACAATTTTCTTTCTTGTACTTTTTCATGGAGAACAAATATATCAGGGGCTTTTCACAAAATAAACTGGCCACACGCCCCGCGCAACCCTTTTGGCCACTGAAAGTGGGCTCCTCGCCATGTGGGAACGCCAAGTGAAAGCTGCAGGCTTATACAACACCGTATTTGCACCAGCAAGTCAAGTTCTTGAACCACTTATATGTACACCACAAGTTCTAGCACTAAAGTGACTATTTGTGTCAAGTTGTAGCACCAGTGGTGTAATTGACTCTTAATTAATTATTACGTTGCTTGAGACGGCGTGCTTTAACATCACGTACTGATTAATCATGACTTTTTTATTTCAACACTGAGATGGAGTGTTTGATTAAAGACGAGTGGATGGAAGAATGCTGGTTACTGTCCAAGTCCGTGGCACAACGGTACAACGCGGCAAATTTGAATCATTCCCGACATCGACCCGTACATGCAGCAAGCAAAGAACGTGGAGGGCCCTCAACTAGTCTACTATTACAAAGTCTATATATACAATCGACTTGGATGGCAACTCTGAACCATCTAGGTAGCGAAAAACACATCTATTTGCCCATGGTGACACCAACCTCTGCGGCTGCCTCTCAGCCGAAGAAGTTGGATGTTGAGTATTTGAATAAAGTAGCTGCACTACGGTCTGAGCCTAGTCATTCTTATTATTTCAGTGAAGGAGATAATCAGAATGATTCTGATGCAATGGAGATGGGAGAAGGGTTGTTTTTTCATTTCCCTGATAGACAGGTTCAGGTTGACGAGTGTGTTAGAATATAATTATGTTTAAGATAGAGGTGGGAGTTAGAGATAGAATAGGTTTAACATGTACGACTTGCCCTCTACTCCAAGTCTCTCTCCCTGACAATGTATTATATATATACCCCATATGAGGGTCGGATCAATACAACAGAAACAACACAATATTCATCCATCCTATAATTTTCACATGGTATCAAAGCAGTTTGTCCAACGACGCCGATCCTAGGACCTTCCACCACTTCCGCGGCACGCCGCCCCCGGGGAGATTAATCTTCTCTCCCCGGGGGCGCGGCACCCGATCGATCAAAAGATTTGATCGGTTCTTTAGATTAGTTTAGATACAAATTTCGGAACTTTTGTTAGATCAAAATTTTCTATTAGCCACCAAATATATCCCTCGACCCACAAAATCCGGTGAAAATCAGTGCAAAAATCGCAGAGCTATCGAGAACTCCATCGACCCTCGTTGGATCCGGCTGCCGTCAGCGGCAGCAACGACGGCAAAAGAGCAATGGCAGCGCGCGGTGCATGTGGCGGACACACCGTGATCAGCGAGCAAGCCTGGGCGCTGGCGGTTCAGGAGGAGCCGCATGCATAGCCGGGCGCTGGAGCAGCCGGCCGATGCAATCGCTCAGCAATGGCAGCGCGCGGTGCATGTGGCGGACACACCGTGATCAGCGAGCAAGCCTGGGCGCGGGCGGTTCAGGAGGAGCCGCATGCATAGCCGGGCGCTGGAGCAGCCGGCCGATGCAATCGCTCGGCAGCCGTGGGCCAGGCAGCCTGGTGGAGCGGCGTCACGCGCCCACGCGGCCAAGCCCTCGACACCCAATCGCGCCATCACCATCAACTTCGATAAGCTAAGAGATCCAGGCGCCCATCCGATCTACTTTGGCTTCCTCGACTACACCCACGTGTACGCGATACCCGGCGATGCCACGGCATCCACGGCAACAGCTGCACGAAGCTACGGCCAATTCGGGTGAAGCGATGCGAATGACGGTGACGAAGCTACGGCGATCTCAACCACGGAGCCGATTCGGGTCACGGAGGCAGCCAAACAGCTGACGCCGCCGTCGGGGCTCCCTGAGACCTGATCTGTTCCGGCAGCCCCTACATCACCCAGTCATGCATCGGCTGGCGCAAACTTCGTCGACCCGATGACCCGCATGATCAGCAGCAGCAACTTCGTGCATGCGCGCCGTCAAGCATCAGCCGTTCCTGCCGTCCTGCGGCACATCTACTCCAACACTAACGGGTGCAAGTTATGGACATGCATATTTCTAGCCATGCACTCCCGTACGCAACACATTGGTCCAGCCAGTGGCATATGCAAGCTTCAGCGACGATACACATTTTGTGCACCGTGAGTTGTGCACTGACGGCAGGCAGGGCGACGAGGTATCGGCGACCCGTGCACATCATCTGGTCCGGGCTCGCGCATCTACGCCAAGCCACCGGCAAGCATCTATATCACGGCTACACCGACACCGTGCTTCTGCATCAAGCCGAACGACATCCAGCTATACGACTACGCCATGCTACAAGCCAACATACTTCTATGGTGTGACACGGCATCGACACTTGGTCGCCACGAGGGACGCCTTCAAGCGACTCATCATTGTCGACACGCCACTGCAACGCCATCACAGGCACTTCATCGCCAAGGTCTTCATCAACGTGGTCTTCACCAATATCTTCATCAACACACCACCGCTGCCGCCTCGTCCACAAGATGGACACCTAGCGTCCTCTGACAAACTTTTCTGCAAGACGTGATCTCGACGACGGCAATGACTGCGTCACGACGACGGCATCGACCGCGTCATCCACGACGGCACGACCGCATCGACACGGCGTCACTACAGTGATGACCCTACACAGCCACACGGTTCTGGCAAAACCGATGTGTGCTCGATGGGCTTCCTCCGGTCTTGGCAAGACCAGTGGACTCATCGCCGACGACACCCTCTGACATCTGCAAGGTGCATCGTCAACGTCTGCAGCTCCATCATAGCGCATTTTCTTTGCGCCTCCGGCTTTGTGCGGCTTCATCATCCACGACGACTACACCATCGATCATGGCTACCTCGACCACGGCTATATCGCAATGATCGGCTGCCTCGACATCGACATTCATGGCTACGTCTACAGCAACTCATCGGCGACAACTCCAGTCAACAGCGTCCGCGTCGTCACTAGCGTCCACGCCACTCCCGCTGTGACTGCGGGAGGGAAGAGAGGACAGACAAGGAAGGCACAAGAAGGGGACGCAGTCACCGCCCTAGGTGTCGACCCATCAGAGACGCAGTTGATGATGGCGCAATGGAGAAGACGACGAAAGCGCAAGACTACAAATTCAGTCGCAATCGTCCGCTTCACTCCCGCTACGACTGATGGGGAATGTTAGAATATAATTATGTTTAAGATAGAGGTAGGAGTTAGAGATAGAATAGGTTTAACATGTACGACTTGCCCTCTACTCCAAGTCTCTCTCCCTGACAATGTATTATATATATACCCCATATGAGGGTCGGATCAATACAACAGAAACAACACAATATTCATCCATCCTGTAATTTTCACAGAGTGGAGGAACGAAGCACAAGAGTTCGAAACCGAATTCAGCGAGATGGAAATGAAGATCCATAGGTTCCCTGCAAGCCTACGAGTTCTCGGTGTGCGGTACATCCGCCCTATGGCTGTGGTCATCGGCCTTTACCACCACAACTCAGTAAACCTCCATGAGATGGAGAAGGTGAAGCGCGTGGCTACGCACCACTTCATCAGGGACTCTGGCCATTCTTTTGAGGAGATGTATGCGGCGGTCTTCTCCGTCGTAGGCGCTGCCCGCAGCTTCTACAACACCTACGAGTTTCAGCTGCAAGTTGAAGATGCTGAATTGGCAGATATGATGTCTGTTGATGGTTGCTTCCTGCTTCAGTATATGCTGATGTGTACCTGCCGTGACAAGCTGTCTCCATCGCTGCTGTCTTGCTTTGAATCCAACCAAGCTTGCATCACCAATGACATAATGCTACTCGAGAATCAACTTCCCTGGATGGTGGTTGAGACCCTAAGGAGGTTTAAGCCCGTGCCCGTGGAGGAGTTCATCGGTAAGATGGAACGCACACTCCAAATCCGTGGGGACATGGATAGTAGGAGACCGGTTGTCTTGGATGGTGCAGGTAGCCATACGCCGCCGCATCTCCTTGGCATCCTCTGGTTCTACAAAATGGGGGGCAGAAATAGTGGAGTACCCGTGTCTAATCGTCCAGATGCTCTGAGATCAATGTCAAAGAGTATTAGCGCCATCGAGCTTGCAGAGATCGGCATCAAGCTGAAAGCTAGCAAGACAACTAAGCTTACGGACATGGGGCATCAAGAAAGGATTCCTCTCTGGCGAGATCTTCCTGGCGCCGCTGCTGCTGGATCACACAAGGTCATGCTGGCTCGTCAACATGGCGGCTTTGGAGGTATGCCACAGGTGCTTATCAAAACAAGGCAGTCGTCTGCTCCTACCTTGCTGTCCTCGCAACGCTCATGGATCGGGAGGAGGACGTGCACGAGCTGCGATCGAAGCGTCTGGTGCAGGAGAACTCAGCAACAAGGAGACGCTCGACTTCTTCAAGATGATTGTGAAGCGCATCAGTGGTGGCCCCCTCTACATTCACATCATGGAATAGGTTGAAGCCTACAAGCTCAACAGGTGGATGTGGATCAAGGTGCACAGGTTTGTCCACAAACACTTGAAAGCCATTGTCACCGTGTTGTCCATCATTGGTGTTCTTGTGGGTATCTTCAAGACCCTCCTCTCTCTCAAGAGACATTAATTAGCTCAATTTACAGATATATGCATTTTTACTTATTCTGTTGGTGTTGTGCCATATATTACGTACTTGTCCATATATATCTAAGTAAATCATGGATGCATCCTTGTTATTATTCAGTGTTCGCCACCAGCATTACATTAATACTGTGTATACGCGTAACTTGACAGCAGGTTAATGGGAGCTACGATGACCCGTGAGTTGTGAATGAGTCATGGTGATGATGACATTTGACTTGTAAATTAAGATGATCAATGCAAATTAAAATGAACAATACGCTTCAATGCCTCCACTGAATGAGACATCTGTTTCAGGCATAGAGAGAAGTCGATCAGTGTACAGGGTTCTTTGATTCACATGATCTTAGACAAAGAATTGCCCTTCCCTTTCTCATTATATATAATTTATCACTTATACAGCTAATTATATATATTAATTTGTGTACGTGTACTCGTTCAATTCACTGCATATATAATAGTGTCGACCGGAGACATAGTTTAACAACAAGTAGGAGAAGGCCAATTTGGCTCCCGGGCTCAGCTGCACCCGCTCCGACGAAAAAAATCAAAAAAAATACTAGAAAATTTCAAAAAATTCCAATTTTTTTTCTGTGGTAGATAATTTGATGCGTAAGGTTCGCTTCAAAATTCAACTTGTTTCGACATTTGAGCAGCTCTCTGCAAAGAAGACAAAATCAGGGTCTGTAAAAAAGTTTATTGTTCACGAACTGTTTTGATCCGATTTGTCTTTTTTGCCGAGGGCTGCTCAAATATTCAAATGAGTTGAAATTTGAAGTGGACCTCACGCATCAAATTATCTACCATGCAAAAAAATTAGAATTTTTTGAATTTTTCTAGTATTTGTTTTGAATTCTTTTCTGAGCGGGAGCATCTGAGCCCGGGCTCAGATGCGGATTTTCGCAAGTAGGCTATATTTTAATGGAGCGAACTCAAGTAGACAATAATTAATTAGGTAAGAAGCAGACTATATTATGCAAGAACGAACTCAAGTAGACGATAATTAATAAGGTCAGAACTCAGAAGTCATCAATCAAACTAGAGTGTAGCGTCAATGGCCAAGTCCCAAGAGCAGGATGCCGGGGCAAGCAAGTGATGTCATAGAACATCGATGTTCCAAGTGCAAAACAGAATTCGGTCAATAAATGTGCGTGTTATTATTAACCTTTTTAACAGGAGGTTGTCAATGTACTGTACTGGGCATAATTATACGAGGATTAACTGTAGATCTGACATATTTTTCGGTTAACTTTATTTGAGTGCACCAAACATCCATCTGTACAGGGTTTAATAAGATTGTTGGCTTAAAGGAATGGTGTTGCACTTGACTGAAGATGCCAGGTTGTAAGCATCAGACCAGATCTTCTGGCAAGCACTCCATATAAATGAATCAGGATGCTAATATTTGTTGGGAGCAGGTGATGTTTTCTCATGTACTCCCTTCGTTCCAAAATAGATGACCCAACTTTATACTAACTTCGTACTATGGTTGGTACAAAGTTGGGTCATCCATTTTGGAACGGAGGGAGTAACTGCCATGGAGCAGCTCTTCATAGTCTTATTTCACATTCTTTTGGCAATATCTCCAAATCTCTCTACAGTTTGTTATGTAGAGAATTAAATAATTAACAATGAGGGAAATGAGAACCAAAACCCGGAACATACGAGTAGAGTTATTACTAGTGTGAGTACCACTACAGTACAGAGCGAATCAAGATCCACAAACGTGCATGCCAGTTGCCCTACCATAGTATGGAAAAATAATCAGACCTAAGGATACAACATATTGTCCTTAGGTCTTCTGGCTTCAAAAGAAAAATAACCGAGTGTTAAAATCTGCTAAATATCTGAGTGTAGAAACTCTGTTTTGAGCAACTAACATTGCAACAAAGAGTATCACAAACGTTCATTTGAGTCTGTAAAAAACTCTTCCGCCCAAATCCTTTTGAATCCCGGTTTAGAGAAACACACATTACATGAGGAGTCGATAAAAGTGAGTGCTCTGCTCACCATGTAAGGAGAGAGAGAAATACATGAACATTCTCCGAGCCAGGCCACTACAGAAACCAGAAATAGAGATACAACGATCGTCTTGAAGGCAGTATAGGTCAGGTTAGACCGGTGCTACATGCTTATTTATTATATTAATTAATGAAATCAGCCAAAAACACACAGCCATATTTGATGAAACGAGATAGATAACAATTAACAATCATACATGTGCGCTGCTCCACCAGATTGCTTATTTCACAATCACCTGCACAAACACACAAGCAAATAGCATTCAGAACAACCAAGGCAGCTGGGAAATATAGAGAGCAAGCCACGAGCAAGTTAAACAAAAGCACAGGTAATTAATTACGAGGATCTCGACCCCTCCTTGTGCCAAATGCATGTAGAGGATAAAAATAAAAGAAACTAAAATTGATGAGGACGGGAGGTTGAGGGCGGCACCAAGGGAATATATAGTTACCTCACATCCTTTCTGCTGCATCTCCTTCAACATGCAGTCATCTCCAACAGAAATCAAGGACATATATTCTACTTCCAGAAGATCGAGGGATGGAAGATTCAGCAACTCCTCGGGGAGCTTGCACAACTTAGTGATCAAGTTGTGTTTTAGGTGGGAGAGCTTTGGCATGGCCCTAGACTTGATATTCCAATCCTTTCCGTAATAAAATCTAAAAAGTTGTAAGTTCTGTATACTAGGACATCAGATCAGAGTGTACATATTTGTCGTTAATAATAGGGAAAAGTATATTTTTCGTCCTTCAACTGTTTCGAAAGTATGGAAATGGTCCCTCAACTCCAAAACAACTAAATCTTAGTCTCTCATCTTTTAAAACTGGATAAGTTTAGTCCCTGGTAATACTATTGTGGTTTCCCGCTGATGTGGACATGGTAAGTGTAAATATGTGGGTCCTACTTATCACTTTCACGAAGAAACGAAACGATTGCTTAAAAAATGTAGCTGTTGGCTGCCATGTTGAGCATGGGCCCACTAACAGAGCAGTTTTTTGTTTGCTATAAAATAGTACAAAGTGATCATTACATATACAAATTTATCGATTGATGACCGCCTCCTGAAGACTGGGTGCTCTGTTTCCTTTTTATTGCTATTACAACATACCAAACTCAACCGACTCAGCCACGAAAATAAATAATATACGCCTTTATGAAATGATATTGAACATGTCCACGTATAATGATCACGTAAATTGAAATCCATGCATCAATATTCATATATATGATCTGCAAAAGGTATATATATATATATATATATATATATATATATATATATATATATATATATATATATATATATATAGGTAAAACTGTGTCTACCATAGCTTGCCACAGAACTAGTTAAGGGTCGCTAAACTTTTAACGGTTTAAAAGTTATCAAAAAATATGGAATAAATATGGGACTATCTCTCTAATGTAATAAGATGATCCAACGGAGGGATTGTCAAAATATGCATCTATGTGTCCTCAGCAAAAATAATAAGCATTTCAGCTCACTGCGACATAAATATATACTGGACTATTTGTTTTTTTGACCAGGACACATACAGTCGTATTTTTTTAATCCCTCCATTGGATCATGTTATATTATAGGTGTGTTGGTTCAGTATTTTTTTCAGAATTTTTTAGAACTTTTGTACCGTTGAAACCCTTAACTAGTTCTGTGGCAAGCACTTGTAAAAAATCTTACTCTATATATATTGCACACACGGCTACACGAATAGCCTTTCATACAGCGGTCACACATGTATATCCAAGGACTGAATTTCTCTGTTGTGTTACCTGAAACTTATGATGTTGTGGTGTCGCTAAATGTATGTGTTGCCGTGGTACCAAAGTTTAGTCGCCGCTGAAGCAAAGTATCACCTGTTATAGAAGAAATAAGTCTAGATCGGAGAGTACATGTATTGGCCGCTTGCGTGTGCACGTCAATC
Source organism: Triticum timopheevii (assembly GCA_963921465.1). Taxonomy (NCBI): domain Eukaryota; kingdom Viridiplantae; phylum Streptophyta; class Magnoliopsida; order Poales; family Poaceae; genus Triticum; species Triticum timopheevii. Next base: position 686,504,802 of record OY997274.1, read on the forward strand.
AGGTTTGTATCAAGTATCAGCGTGGGAGCAAAAGGATCACATGACATGACTGGGACCCTACCTGCATGGGATGGCTGCCGATAGATGTCGGGATCGATTCAATGGAAATTGGATCCCCTGCTGTTTGGTGGTGGCGGCGCACGATGCGCCACGCACGACGCATTCGATCGGCAGGGGAGGGGTGTTCTTGTAAACTTAATTTGCTGGCTCTCAGTTGGGGGCGCGGGCGTGTTGGTGTAAAATTACTACAAAATTTGTTAAGACACATGATTTTGATCGTGGGGCCGAGAGCAAAGGGACACATGGATACAGTATACGGGGCGGATTCACAAGATATGTTGCGGTATGTATCCACCTGCAAAATACACAACAGTGCACACATCCTCTTCGCTTCCTCTAGTGAGAAATAACAAAGTAGAGAGTAAAAGGGGAAGAAAAGGCTGAAGATATGAGAAGAACAGAGCCGATGCTGTTCCCATTATATGTTTAACGGAAGTATGGTGTACTTCAAGGAATTGAAAAGGCAGAGAAGTGAGTTGTTTCAAGAAAAAGAAAACCAGAGCAGTGATATTTTCGTGGGACGAGGTATCTCAATTTTGCTCCTCGTAGTTTGCTCTCCTGCTCCCAAGATCAAGAATCACCTCTATGTAATGTAGGCATCACCTCACTCAGCACTTTACAATCGATACTCTGTATAAAATTGCCAAGATATTAGTTTTCTTATCTACCATGTGTGCCGTTATTGGTCATGCCTTTCTTCTTAGACTATGAACTTATGCACCTATTGACCGAAGCCTCTACACAGGTGTGAATCGAGCCAGGTGATTACTTGTTCACTTTTCATGAAAAGAGGAACATAAGTGCATCACAAATCAGGTAACAATCGTCTCTATGGCGAATCAATTTTTTTGGGGGGTTAGCGATCAAGGTTACAATGAGGCAAACTGCAGGTAGAACATACATATCCGGCACATGCTTCGCCGCACCGGGCACACCGGGATATAAAACACACAGATATATCAATGTAGTACTACAAAGGATATCTAAAGTTTTAAAACAAATTGCTCGATTCAAAAAGAGGAGAATAAGCTTAAGTTGCCAAGCATGACAAATTTGGCCGAACGGCCATATACACGGAACATTGTAACCAATTCATGTAGCAACAACCACACTACTCCACAGTCTTTCAGGAATGAACTTGATGCATCAGCACGCAATAAGTATTCATCCATGCATATGGACTTGTTATGAGCATGTAAGACATGCATGGCTCTGCTCTGTACAAGGGTCAAGGAATAAGATCCAGTTTGCGGACTGTATCTTTATGTACATTTTGCACTGAAAACGAACTGACACTTTTGTACACGAAAGAAAAATAAATGTGACAGACATCTTGGAGGATTAGCACCATCTCTCTCTGCCGCCAGGGAAACAGGCTTGGAGTTTGGGGGAGGTGCAGGCGGCCGGTGGTGGAGAGGAGCGACCTTGGCACCGGGGATGAAGGTCCGCAATGGGCAGCGGCCTCTCCTAGACCACCTCAGCTCCATCTTGTACACGGCTGACGGCATCGGAGGACGAGGAGGCGGCGACATTGGCATCGGGAGGGCGGATCTAGATTCTAGACGGAGAAGCAGGAGGATCGAGGGGCCATTCGAGGACAGAGGCTGTGGTATCGATCTCCTTCAAGAGAGGGAGGAGAAGGAGGGATATCAGGATGGGTTCGAGAATGACTCGGGAGGGCGCCAGATTTTAGACGAGAATGAAGATGAATTCCTCGCGCCCCCACAGTTCTGCAATCACCCCCTAGTTTTCACTTTCCACCTGAGCAAAAAACAAAGCACTCGTAATCGTAAGTAAGACAAGCACAAGTATAGACAACAATGAAAATGAAGGGTGTGGTATAAGTATGCTTAAGCTGCGTATATGTATTAGTTAACTATGCTTAAGCTGCGTATAAGTATGTATACCTCGCATCCTTGCTGCTGCAGCTCCTTTCGTGTGATGTCATCTTCAGAAATCTGGGGCATATAGGTCAGCTTCAGGTGACCGAGGGACGGAAGGTGCAGCAATCCATCAGGGAGCTTGCTCATCTTATTGCACCACCAAAGTGACAGGTGGGAGAGCTTTGGCATTGCCCCTTCCTCCATCCTCCACACCTCGGTGGAAAAACTACCAAGTGCTAACTCTTGCAGCCGAGGGAACCCTTGGGAAGAGCAGCACATGGCTTGGCCTTTGTACCCCCTCAACTCCAACACCACAAGACGGGGGAGTTTCTCCAGGATCGGCATGGGGTCTTGTTTTATGACATTGGCACGTAGAACAAGACGTCGTACGCTTTGTGGGAACTCGGCGGGCAGCTTATCGAACACATCAAATCTGAAGAGACTAATATCAACCAGGTGAGGCATGTTTGCAAATATGTTGAGCAACTCCGCTGGTATATTGGGGTCCATCCACAAGGAGAAGGTTGTTAGTTGATTCAGCTGGCCCAAGAAAATCATCATGTTATGAAAGGGGAAATCAGTGCCAGCATCACCAATTTCCAAAGCAAAGCTCTGTAGCTCTTTCGGCTGCAGTCGCACACTCCTTGCAGGTGGCGGTGGAGGAAACACATTGCAAAGGTAAACATGCCTTAGGGTAGGGATATCCCAGAGAGAGTTTGGTACTTGTGGGGCCCAGTTTTTTAGTTCAATAGTCTGCAAGTAAAGGAGTTTGCCAATTGAAGAAGGTAACGCCACACTTCCACAATTTCTCAACCTAAGCAATCTTAGGTGAATGCAGCGACCAATTACACTGAAGAAATCTTTTAGTGTTGAATCTTCAATGCAAAGAACTCTCAGGAATCTCAGCTTAGGAAGGGACAATGATTCAAGCTCATAGCCAAGCAGACTTCGGATATTAGGTGTCGCAGGTAAAATCTGATCACTCAAAGTTTGATAACTAAAACGATAAGATATCAAGTTATCAGATGATGATGCACCAGCTTGGTCTGCAATGTTTTTTAGAGTGCACCACATTGTCAGACAGAAGCTAGCCACATATAAGGACATATAGTAAAATAGAAAATGGAGTCAATCAATAGGAAGAGACCAGAAGACGAAGCCTCACCTGCAGTTTTGTCAATGGTATCAAGAAAACCATCTTGTCTTGCTTCTTCTATGCACCAGTCATGCAAGATATCGTGAATCCTTATTCTCTCTATCCATCCATGTGCCGTACTTCTGCGGACAACTTGGACCAAGCTTCTCTGAGCCAACTCGGTTACATAGCTCCGTGCTGTTTCTTCTAGCATATGCTTTGGTGTACGTGGAATTAAGCTTTCTGCTATCCATAATTCAATAAGATCCGACACAAACATTACATGATCCTCAGGAAAAGCAGCAAGATAGAGAAAACAAGCTCTTAAATAATGATTTGGCAGGTCCTTGTAACTGCGAGCCAATATGTCTCGCATCATCTGTCCACTCTTGGTTGATGGCCAATCAGAGAGTATATCGGTCCATGTTTGTGCATTTAGATTTTTTGATAGATAGCCCCCTAAAACTGCAAGTGCAAGTGGCAATCCATCACATTTCTTTGCAAGCTTTCTCCCAAGTTTTTCAAACTCGTCCACATCACGTATGACAGACCTTTTGTATGATGGTAAAGCTTTGCAACTAAATAGTTCCCAACTTTTCTCTTCATCTAACTTCTTCAAATGATGAACATAGGTTGGCATTTGGACATGATTTGCAACATCTTCCTTCCGGGTGGTTAATAGTACTCTACTACCATTAGTTGCATCTGGAAAAGCTTTAACCCTTTTATTTATTTGGTCCCATGTGTCGGTTTCCCAGACATCATCAAGAACTACCAAGTATCTTTTTTGCAATAGAAAATCATGGATCTCCTTTCCCACCTCATACTCATTCATCTTAGCAATTGACTCATCTCCGCCCTCCATTATTTGTTTCATAATATCCTTTAGTAAATCAATGCCCTTGAATTTTTGAGATACAGTGACCCAAGAAGTTGCCTCAAAGTGTTGTTTGACAGTAGATGAAGTGTATACTTTTCTAGCGAGTGTTGTTTTCCCCGCCCCACCCATGTCAACTATGGAGACAACACTAAGAGTTATGTTCTCTTTTTTGTCAACTAACTTGCCAACTATTTCTTTGTACTCATCCCCAAAACCAACAAGGTCAATATCTTCAAAGTTTTGGTGCATAGCACCATAATCTTGTGGATACTCATCCTCAATATGAACCTTTTCTACATCACTAGTGTCCAAATTGATTTTCAAACGGTTTGCACTATCAAATATCTCACTGATCTTCCTTTTTACACGCTGCATTTCAGCACCAATTGTGTGAAGGGCAATCAGGTCACTTGGCAAGCGAGCATACCTTGATATGGCACCCATGAAGCCCTTCTTGAGCCTGTTTCTCTTCTCCATGTAGTCTGCCTCTTCAATGGCATTCTCGGCCTCATATGCCGCATCCCTGATCTGGCTGACCCAGGTAGCCACAAGCTCATCTCCTGATCTCCTTTTGGCGTCGGCGGATTTAAGGTAGCTCTTTAGCCGCCTCAGCTCATCCTTCAAGAATCCCACTTCAAGGTTGACGCCGCACAGGAATGTGGTCTCCTGGACCGCCAGGGTGCTCACGTTGCCGAGCACGGAGCCAATGGCCGACTCGGCCATTAGTTTCTCCGGGCTCTCGCTCTCAGAGATGGAATGCTTGACGTGGGATGAGTGGGTGGAAGAAATTAAGAAGGTGTGGCTGACGAGTAACGATTTGATGGCACCTGGTTTTGTATTTCTTGTTGCTTTGAGCTAGGTTGTATATATAGCAGAGCAGATTCAGCTCAGGATATATATACGTGATGATGGAAATGAAGGAAGGAATATGGTGTGCTTCCGAGGAGGGCTAGAGGTTCTTCACCTTTGCTTTGACATGAAGCCAAGGTATAAAGCAAAGAAGCTCCCCCACACCTTTGCTTGAGTTGCAGTTTTAGCATCATTCGATCCCATCTGCATGCAGCAGCCTTTCCTCTTTTTTTTTAGAAAGATGCAGCAGCTTCTCCCAGGACCAGGAAACACGGTGTCATCTGTTGTAGCAGTTGCTCTTTCTGAATACTGGACTTTAATTTGCTCATTATCTTACGGCACATGCATGGTGCAGTAATATCTTTTCTGAACAACATGCTTATGCCTGTGCTTTGTAGGTGTTGTTTTGCTGGAACTTTCAAGGAAGGACCGAAAGAAACCTCACTTGATGCAACCGTTCATGATAGACTTCCACTACAAGGGGATCCTGCTGGGGATATTACCATCAGCAGTAGTGATTCCGAGGTGTTCAGGTGGCATTTTCTCAAAGCATACATACGCTGCATTGTGTTCAAATTACATACATATACGACTGGATTTAAATTTTTGATCAATTTCTGTTGAAGCGCTTTAGCTAAATATGTCAGATCGATTATACATGGTTCCTTCTTACTCTAAAACTTGCTATAATTTTGTAAAATCTTATGGCTCTTCTCGAAGTTCATTGCAATGTAGTTATGCTGTGTTTGTTTATGATGCAGGCGCCGTGAGGAGGCTGTCCAAAGTAAAAAAATAAAATAAAATAAGTGGATAGCAGCGAGCATAGGTCGCGATGTTTTTCCTACAGTGAGTGGTCTAGTACAAACACCTGGGGATGTCTCTGAGCAAGACCATTGAAGCTGCTGCTGCTGGTGGTGGTGTAATTTTTGCTTTAGCTGCTGTGGTCTACAATTCCTGCTTTTCTTGGTCTGGAGTAACAAAAGGTGAATAACTCAGCTAGATATACTGTATCTAGACAAATCTAAGACAAGAATTTTGGGACGGAGGGGTAGATGTCGTTGTGTTAGTAAAAAATATTCTCAAGGGATGTAACCAAGCTCTCTACATATGGAAGAAATTATTATCTACCTGAATCATGTGCGAGCCCTCTTCTTTAATTCTTGCCATTTATTTGTTCCTGGGAGCTCATAGCTTGCCACATGCGGTGAACTGATGACACCCATGCAGCAAATGCTCTGGCTTTGCGAAGAACATGTCTCAGGATGTGTATGGTCCAAGAAGATCAATTCAGAAATTAGAAAAGGATGGAAAGCAATTCATGCAACCACACACGTTTGACTTCAAAAGTTTGACCAACTATGACAAGCGATGGGGGAAAGCTGCATCAAATCACTACAAATAATTAATGTGCCATCGTTCTGGAGTTGAGCCGGGAACAATTTATTGGAACCGAATAAAGACCAACTATGAGTAAAAGATCAGAAAGTCATCGTGCTAAGGCCCTACCAAAGCACCAAAACAACAACCGCCGCCGATGAAGAGAAGCATAGATCGGAAAGAGATATACCACAGGAAACTGAAGAAAAGGGTCGACATATTGCATTAACGGAGATAACTACTTATGCCCATAACAAATGGCAGTGATGACCAATCAAGATTGACATAGGGGTATATATGAAGTTACTTCGGCACATTAAGTTTATGATGCAGTACAAACAGAGAGGACTACTTCCGGCAGCAGTAAAACCCAATTATTTTGTACTGGAATGAGCAGCAGACTTGACCAAAATGCTGGCGCTACCTCTGTGCTTTCAAATTCCTGTAGCTTTGTCACTTATCCATCCATATGGTGCACCTGAGACTCTTCCCTTGTTGCAGCAAGTCGAATGCCGTGTTGATGTCCTTTAGTGCAACTTGGTGCGTTATGAACTTATCCAGCTCCAGCTCCTGTGTTGTCCAAAAAACAGAAAAAAAATGAACGCATGGAAATTTTTCCTAATCGAAACCTCTCGAAGCTAGACTAGAATATTGAAAGTATGCATGATTCGTTAAGTTACATTTCATTGATTCGATAAATGGACCGGAGCTAAGGTATTGTCCTATCTTAATCAAGTACCTAATTATTATTATACCCTCCATGCAAGCATCCGCAACTACAAGAGAAATAATTAAAATAAATTTAATCATATCATTAAACAGTTGGATCCAAAACAGTTCCTCAGAGAAATGTATTAGAAAGATGCTAAAAATGTATGATGTGTGTGGAATAATAGACATAAAAATATAATTTTTAAACATATTAATGATATATTTCAGAAGTATTAAACTTCATATGAAAATGTGTCCGAAGTATATAGAAAATGTGTATTGTAAAAGAGTTAACGTGTGTTGAACAACAAATAAACTGATGAGAACTAAGAAGAAGGAAAATAAAATTGAAGAACCCAACCAAAAATAAAAATAAAAAGGAAAACAGAAAAAAATCAATGTGAAGAATTGAAACAGAGAAAACTGAAAAAAACTAAGAAAAAAATCCGATAAAAACCAAGAAATAAATAATGAAAGAAAGTAAAAAAATTAGATAAGTCAAAACCGATAAAAAATGAATAAAGTGAAAAAAAGGAGAGCTATTAAAACCGAGATAGAAACAAAGAAAACCAGAAGAAAAAGAACAAAGGAAAGAAAAATAACCAGTGAAAACCAATAAAAACAGTAGAAAACCGGTGATAAAATAATAAAAACTAGAGAAAAAAGAAAACAGAAAACCTAAAAACCAGTGAAAAATCAGAGAAGGCCAAAGAAACAAAAAAAAAGAAAAAAGAAAAACCGAACGCTAGGAACCAACAGAGGGAAAAGGGCCGGTCTAGTACCGTAGCACGCAGGAAAAGGCTTGAGCGAGACGGTAGGTACTCTCTGGCTGGAAGCGAGATAGAGGGTTTACGCCCACCAAAGCCCGCATATACTGGACAGATCCCTCTGCTCTCTGTTAGTCTGTTATTACTCTCTCATGGCCATGTCATATGACGTTTCGACCACAATTATGAATCCAGAGCGGAGGACAATGTTGCTTACCGAATTAAAGCTACCGCTTCAAACTGTTCGGAATGGTCGAATCATATTCAAACCAAAATTTGTTAGTTATTCAGTCTTTGGGCTGACTTCATAAAAAGTAGAAGTTGTGAGTCTTACCTCGTCTGCCATTGGTGCATGGAAAATAAGCCCTTTCTGAATACCAGCATCAATTTGATCAATGTCTTCCGCTGAACAACATGCTTACGCTCGTGCTTTGCTTTCCAGGTGCTGTTTTGTTGGAAGATTTCAAAGAACAGTTAAAAGAAACCTCACTTGATGAGACCTCTCCCCTGCTTCCCTGCAGTAATTGCGTCACCCAGGCCGTGTATCTCGTCAAGATCGAGTGCGGCGCAATACTCCGGCCAGGTAATATAGAGATACTCTTCGCTCCCCCGTCATTATGCTATCAAATCAACTGCCGATTTGTGTAAGGGAAATCAAACAGTTGATGCAATTTTGATGCTGAGGCAGTTGATGTGAGTCAGGTCAAGTGATTGTTCATTGACCATGAGAAAAGGGGAAAAAACATGTCACAGTTATGGTGCTAACATAATACTCTTGTAATCCGCTTAATAAATCAGAAAAGAAATAAACACGTACAGAGACAGGCCACGGCATCGTCAAGATGAAGAAGCATTTTTACTAGGGATCGAGATTACATTCAGGCAAACAGGTACACATGTTTAACTGAGGGAGGTACATAATGAGACTTAATAAATGCCTAGGGAATTAGGAAATATTTCCCGTCTTGCAAGGACGGTGTACTATCGCATTGCTGGGGACACGTCCCTTGGACCTGCACAAAATGTACAAACAAGAAAATAGCTTAGTTGAGAGTGAGTCATGAAGTTGATCCTGTACTAATTAACGTTTATTCACAGATTGAAGCAAACAAATAATATTGATTGATTTGCTGTGGTTCAGTGTATATACAGTTTGAGATTTGCTCAGCGAACATGCTGAGCATTAAACGACGACAAACCGTCTTCATGTTTCAAACTAATTTACAGGTTGTCGACAGACAAACATGAGCTGATATAGTTTGTGGCAACGAAATTGGAAGAGGAGCAAGATCGGTGGAGGACAAATTAGCTAAGCTTAAGTTGTGTACGACGTACCTCGCATCCTTTCTGCAGCAGCTTCTTTAGTGCGCTATCATTCTTCAGAAATCTGGGACGCATCGGCCAACGTCACGTGATTGAGATACGGAAGGTCTAGCAACCCCTCGCAAAGCTTGCTTATCTTCTCACACTCCCAAAGTACCAGGAGAGAGAGTTTAGCCATTGTCCCTTCCTCCGTCCTCCACTCCTCCATGGAAAACCTGTGAAGTTCTAACTCTTGCAGCTGAGGAAACCCTTGGGCAGAGCAGGACATAGTTTTGCCTTCATACCCCTCTAATTTCAGCACCACTAGACATGGAAGCTTCTCTAGGATCGGCATTGGGTCTTGTCTAATGACATCGGCATATAGAACAAGACGACGTACACTTTGTGGGAACTCATGAGGCAACTTATCAAGCACACCGAATTGGCCAAGAGTAATATCAACAAGGTGAGGCATGTTTGCAAATAGGTTAAACACCTCCATGGGCATGGGGAACATCATCAAGAATAAGGTTGTTAGTTGATTCATCTGGCCCAGGAAAATAACCATGTCATGAAAGCACAATTTAGTGCCAACATGTGAAACACCCAAAAACAAGGTCTGGAGCTCTTTGTGATGTAGTTGGACACTCTTTGCAGGTGGTGGTGGTGAAAACCCATCATCAAGGTATACATTCCTTAGAATGGGGATATCCCAGAGGGACATTGGTACTTGCGATTCCATGTATGAGTCCCTTAGATCTATAGTCTGCAAGTATAAGAGCTGGCCTATTGAGGAAGGTAGCACTACACCTCCACAGTGTCCCAACCTAAGATATCTTAGGTGAATGCAGCCACTGATCACTGTAGAGAAATCTTTCAATGTTGAGTCTTCAATGCTAAGAACTCTCAGGAACCTCAGTCTAGGAACGGACGCTGAATCAAGTTCAAAGCCAAGCAAAGATCGTATATTAGTTGTCCCAGGTAAAATCTCATTACTCAAACTCTGGAAACTAGAGCGATAGGATACCAAGTTATTTGAGGATGATGGTTCACCCACTTGGCCTGCATTTTTGTAGAGTGCTCCACTTGTTAGAAAGAAGCTAGCCACATATAAGGACATATATTAAAAGAGAAAATTGAACAATAGATGAAGCCTCACCCATAGTTTTGTTCCTCACATCAAGAAAACCATCTTGCCTTGCTTCTTCTGCACACCAGTCATGTAAGATATCATGAATCTTTATAATGTCAATACATCCATGTGCCCTGCTTCTTTGAATAACTTCTACCAAGCTTCTCTGCGCCAAGTCGGCTACGTACTTATGCGCTGTTTCTTCTAGCTTATGGTTTGGTATCTGAGGAATGAAGCCTTCTGCTATCCATAATTCTACAAGTCTTGGCACATCTATTATGTAATCCTTGGGATAAGAAGCAATATAGAGGAAGCAAGACCTTAAATAATGATTTGGCAGGTCCTTGTAACTCCGAGCCACAATGTTCTGCACCATCTGCCCATTTCTGGTCGATGGCCAATCCAAGAGTATATCCAACCATTCTCGTGCATTTAAATGTTTAGATAGGTAACCCCCCAATAGTGCAAGTGCAAGTGGTAACCCATCGCATTTCTTTGCAAGCTTTCTGCCAAGTTTTTCAAACTCATCCACATCATGTATGACAGACCTTTTGTATGATGGTAAGGCTTTGCTACTCAAAAGTTCCCAGCTTTTTTCTTCATCAAGCTTCTTCAAAGGATGAACATGGGTTGGCATTTGAACATGATTTGCAATATCTTCTCGTGTGGTTATAAGTATTCTACTACCATTGGCTGCATCTGGAAAGGCTCTAATGCTTCTGTTTAATTGCTCCCATGTATCTGTTTCCCACACATCATCAAGAACCACTAAGCATTTTGTTTGCAACAAGAAATCATGGATCTTTTGTCCCACCTCATACTCATTCAATTTATCAATTGACTCATCTGTACTCCCCATAATTTGTTTCATAATTTCCTTGAGTAAATCAATGCCTTTGTATTTTTGAGATACAGTAACCCAAGCAGTTTTGCGGAAGTGTTCTTGGACTCTACATGACATGAAGACTTTCTTAGCAAGTGCTGTCTTTCCTGCCCCACCCATAGCAACTATGGAGATAGCACTAAGACTCTTCTCTGTGTCAACTAATTTCTCCACTATTTCTTCGTACTCACCCTCAAAGCCAACAAAGTACAATTTCTTCATAGTTTTGATGCTTAGGATAATCTTGTTGGAACTCATCATCAACATGAACATTTTCTATTGGCACATTCCCCGAATCAACTATTTCCAGGCGGTTTGCACTTTCAACTATCTTAGAAATTTTCCTTTTGATGTGTTCAATTTCAACACCAACATTGAGAAGGGTAGTCAAATCACTTGGTAGGCGAGCATACCTTGCAATGGCGCCCATGAATCCCTTCTTGAGCCTGTTTCTCTTCTGCATGTGATCCACCGCTTCAATGGCATTGTCAGCCTCATACCCCACATCTCTGATCTGGCTGACCAAGACAACAATATTTTCATCTCTGAGCCTCCGCTTGCAGTCGGCATCTCTAAGGAAGCCTTGGAGCCGCTTGAGCTCATCTTTTAGGGACTCCACTTCAAGGGTGACTCCACACAGGAGTGTGGTCTCCTGAATTGCAAGTGTGTTAACATTGCTGAGAACGATGCTGTAGGCCGACTCAGCCATTAGTAACTCCTCCTTGTTGTCTCTGGCTCTCAGATCGATCAGAGATAAGTGGATAGAAGAATGCAGATGTGTGTGGCTTAGGATGGCATGGTGTTTGGCTTCTTATTGCTACTTGTTTCCAGCTCGATGACAGAGAAGAGAGCAGAGCATATAGTATATGAAAGATTGGATCTGAGGAAGGAGCATGGCAACAATGCTTTGTTCTCCCGCAGCTGGAACTTTAGGAACCAACCGATATATTATTTTTTAGAATGGAATCTTTCTTTACTGCCACATGACTGCAAGAATAATTAATAAGCAAATTAAAGCAAAAAAGCTCCGCTCCATGTGGCCACGCTTGAGATGGGCAAAAGCTCTTTAATACTCTGTAGTTTAATTAATCTGCAGTGCAAAGTTGAGTTGGCCCCTCCTGACGATCTTATATTGTACTCGTATATTAGTAGAGGATGTAAACTGTCCAGTTAAACAGAGAGCATTTCTTCCGTGGAAGTAAAAGCATGAACCTGGCAACAAGTAGAAGAATCTAGCTAGACATGTATTTGTGTGTGATCCTGATATGTTCGTTGGACAATTTTTTTTTGTAGAGGGCAGGACATTCAGCTTTGTATGGTGTTTTCTGTATTCTGAATGTGTAGCAAAACTCTGGACTTTGTATCCTTCCGTATATACAGACTTGAAAGAAATAGGTAGCTTTTCAGATATTGAAAACGTACGTGGTGCAGTTGTAACGATGCCGAGCAGAAGCGGTGTGAAAGGTTTTCAGAGTTGTCTCAGCTGATCAGACCCAAACAAGCATAAGCACCGGTAATTAATTAACCACGATTCAGGGTACGCAGTACTCTGGGGTGGTACGTTCCCTTGGTCAGTGGAAGCAAATGTCCAGCCGCTTGTACTTCATACATAATTCAAACTAGCGAACCTCGCGCGGCGGCACGCCGCGCCCATCTACAGCTTATATTGTACATCTTGATTTATTTTGTGCATTCCCTTCTTTGTAATACGTTAATTAGAGAGCAATCTTGGGTTACAGCAATCGCACAGGGTAACTAAAGAGCGATTTTTTTTTCAGATTCTAAATCTTTGGTTGCTACACTCCATTGAGCAGCTCTCCTTTGTGCTGATAGGGTGGACCCAAGACTTACTGTCAGTCGCTTCTTCTTTCTCGTGTCTGATCTCTCTTCTTTGTGGCACACTTTCGGCAGGTCCCCCACTTGTGGCGTCTAACGCATAGAGCATCTAAGGCACTACCACGGTAGTGCGAGACGTCTTCGCTGCATTTCTCATAGGTTCGCCTGCTGAACACCGATGATCGAGCATAGGAAAACCTATTACTACACACCGCCCCCTCCGATGATCAACTCATAAATCAGAAAGATACATACATATAACAATTACACATGTCAAAATTCAAAAAACAATTAGGTCAAGCACAGGTTTTCACCAGCCCTCATCTACTTCTCTCTCGCGAACTTTCCCACAAGTCCCCCACTCATCGCAAGTAGCACGTAGAGCATCTAGAGCAGTACCGCGATAGTGCAAGACGTGCTAGGTGCAGTGAGCACTCACCTCACGGACTGACACCTTTTCGGCAATGCTTGTAGATTCACCTATGAGCACCGACGATCGAGCACCGAAAAACTTATTACTATGCACCATTCTGATTCGATTTGTCTTGTTTTGCTAAGAGCTGCTCAGACGTTCAAATGATATAAAAATTGGAGCGAATCTTCCTCCTAAACATCTTGTACACTCTACATCTTTCTAGTTATGTATACGTAATTATGAAGACACAACTATGAAGATATTTTGTATGCCATATACTATACAGATCTATACCAATATATTTAAGGATACACATATACAAATACACCATTAAAGCACTGTCATCATATAATCCAAGTAAACATGGATTTTCCAGTTTCTTATTTTCTCGCATTTAAGTGAGTTCGTTTAAATATGTTTTAAGATGTATGTTTAAAAAAACAAATTTTATTACAAAAACAATTTGAATTGCCCACAATATGATATCTATGATCGTGATTTGGCAAAATACATACAAATAAGTATTAGAGTTTAGTATAAATAGCTATAACAGTCTCACATAATAAAGTTCAGAAAGAATCGAGTCAGGCACAAATCTTTTTAATGCTGACTGTAAATAAATTTTAGATTTCAAGGGGTGATGAACTTCTTCACCAGGTCTCATCTACTTCTCCCTCGCGCGCTTTCCCGCACGTCTCCCACTTGTGCCATCTAGCGCGTAAAGCATCTGGGGCAGTACCATGGTAGTGTGGTCGTGCTCGCTACCGATGCAGCGAGCAGTCACCTCATGGAGCAGTACCTTTTCGGCACTGCTCATAGATTCGCCTCCTGAACACCGGCGATCGAGCGGCGAGCGGTGCTGGTGAACTTCGCCCATCGTACACCGAGTTCGAGCTATAAAAATAATCACAGACTCTCTTCTCTTTCTCGATCCCCACAACATGCCTCATTCCTTCTCCCTAATTTTCACCTTTTTTCTTCCTCCGATGACAAAAGATCGAGAGGAGGCCCCCAATGGAGGACGTGATCTCAGAGTTGATCCTAGTTCTCATAGCTGGGCTGCTAGCAGCATTGCTTGGCTTCTCTATGCTTCTGTGTGCAATGATCCTAGATGATCGCCATGACGCTGCTTCCCGAGCGGTGGCTCTCCAGAAATATGATTGGTAGTGCTCTATCTGAGCTACGTAGGAGATATCATATTGCTCTCCTTCATTTTTTTGGCCTTTCGCCACTGGAGGCAAATAAGGTTGATAGTGTTCTACCTGCGCTACCGAGGAGATATCATATTGCTCTCCTTCATTTATTTTTATTTTTATTCCTTCTTTGGGTGGTCTCATCTTGCTGGTTTCATGGTTTTTCTTCTTTGTGCTTGTTGACCTTGTCATATGTTAAAGGTATTATGCAATATAGATCTGTTGTCGTTTTCCTTGGCGGTTATATACTTTTTGAAAAGCATGACCAATAGATAGCACACCAAGGTGAACCAGTAATTGTTTAATAGTCAGTAAATCGTTTGATTATATACTTTTTGGAGAGCATGACCGATAGATAGCACACCGAGGTGAACCAATAATTCTTTAATAGTTAGTAAATCGTTTGCATATGTGGTGAATTAGAACTTGGTGTTTCACAAATTGTACATAGCTAAAGGCTGCACGTGTTTTTTTTCAACGGCAAAAAAAGTAAAATGAATCGAACTGCACAAGCAATAAATAAATACAAAATCAAACACATAAAAGGAAACACACATGACCTTAGTTAGTAGACCACAGCCAACATACAAGACATAGAATTACAAAGACAGATATTTTTACACATGGGAAACTATGAAATACGACCTGATCTCCTTGATGCAACGACAACGTCTAAGCAATCTTGTTGGACTTGCTTGATGCCGCACCATCATCGATTTTAATTTCGGCAAGCTTCAGATTGTTAACACCGCTTCTTCGTCCGTTCGCTTGGACATCTCTAGCCGTTCAGCGCAATCCTCCAAGATGGCATTAGCAATCGTAGGCTTCACTGGTTCCTCCCACGGCATCAGACGTGTCATGCTGGAATCTACGGCAGCGAAGCACTCCTTGAATGCCGAAGGTTGGTTTTCGTTATGCACATGAGGAACCATAAGCTGTAAATTGGTCAATAGAAAAATTTACATGTTAATTTATCAGTAGGTAGGAAGTGCAGTATGTAACCATGCACCTAGAAGATTAACACCTTTCCACATTTTATGTCAGTTTTAACCCAATAAAAAAATTCGTAAAATCTATAATAAACCTAGCATAAATTAGTAAGCAATACCAAATTTGAAAGAACTAACCATGTAAGAATGAAACTATAAACGACGAACGATTTCTTCATAGACTACGTTCCTTGTGATTGGCGAATATTCTCCGTTCTCATCTTCAATTAAGAATTTTAGACCCTTCCGGAACTGCACAAAGGATCAAAAGCATACCAACCAGAATTGGAATTGAGGAAATCGCTCATACAAGAAAAGGAATCAGCATATGTGGAACCAAACAAAATTTAGATGCTTCTAACAAAGGATGAAAAGCATACCAACCAGAATTGGAATTGAGGAAATCGCTCATACAAGAAAAGGAATAAGCATATGTGGAACCAAACAAAATTTAGATGCTTCTAACAAAGGATCAAAAGCATACCAACCAGAAGTGGAATTGAGGAAATCGCTCATACAAGAAAAGGAATCAGCATATGTGGAACCAAACAAAATTTAGATGCTTCTAAAACAAAATTTCGTTGCAAAAAATTGTATAGAAAAACTTATTTGAAATCTGCCCAAAAATTGGACAAATAATAAAGAAATTTTAAAAAAATGCAGCTAGCCCGGCGCGCGAAGCTGCTGCCCTCGGCCTACCGCAGCCCAGCCGCCCTTGGCTCAGCGCGGCGGCGCCCGCAGCTGCTGGGCTCGGCCCAGCGCGCGTGGCTGCCTCCTGCCGCAGCCGGCCTCATTTTATTTCGTCCCAGCATCCCACAACGCATTAGGGTTAGGATCCCGACCGTCCATTTCAAATCCGATGGTTCGGCGCTGTTTTCGCCAGATCAAAGCTCTGACCCGATCGATCCATCAGAAACCCTAACGCCATTCCGCCCCCAGCGCCTCTCTCGGTCGTCCGTTCCTCTCTCGCCCGCCCGCTCGGCTCCGGTGCGCGCGCCACCGCCGGCGCGGCGAGCCAGGACAGAGCGGCGAGCCAGGGCGGCACCGGCGAGGCTGCCCCTTCCCCCACCCATCTCCGTTTCCGCTCGAGAGAGAGAGACAGAGAGGCGCTTGTTGTGTCCTCCTTTTTCTTTTCTGCGTGAGAGGGAGGAAGAGGAGCGCGGCAACTCTGCGCCGCGGCCATCCTCCTCGCCGGTCGCATGCGCGGTGACATGCCGTGCCACGTCGATAAATGGCGTTAATAAGTTGTTTCTTTCTTGTAGCAATAAATAGAACTGTGGTCTATTCAATCACAATAATAGAACTGTGTTGATAAGGTTGTATTGTCAAAAAGTGCATTCATTGTCACCATATACCATATGTGTTGCATCTTAGGCAAACAGGAATGACACTTCTACAATAGGACATTTATTTCTGACCTACATCATTCCACTTTTATTTCTGGTCTAATGTGCAAGAAAATTCAACAGCACCAAATTGCACATCCATCCTGACTTCTTTCAACTTTTGAACTAAATGTGGGAGAAGGAATAAGGAAGTATTTGCATAGCAAACCCAAATTCTTCCGTGCGTGTTTAGAGTGGTATATTGTCACCGTAGACGATGTTGGTTGCGCTACTGGATCAAAGCATGCATTATTCCTTGGATTCAACATATTTTATCTCAAACTATATGCTCAAGTCTGCACACACATATCCATATGAAGCAGAAATGAACAACTGACAATTAAAAATCACATTTTTAGTGCTAGATCACCAAGGATAGTAGAAACAATCAGTGCACTATAAAGTGGGCTTTGTACAGAATTCTGGCAATCTATTGTAATTTGTTATTTATAACAACTGCTTGTATGTCATCATCACAGAGAATACACTATAGAAAATGTTTAAATATAGTAGATCAGACCACGGCCGAGAGCACAAAAGCAAGACTGTCTTGTTATATACATATAACATTGCTACATATAACTATTTTTTCAAGTACTGGAGCAATATATTGTAATTTGTTATCTACAACAACTGCTTGTATGTCATCATCACATAGAATACACTATAGAAAATGTTAAAATATAGTAGATCAGACCATGGCCGAGAGCACAAAAGCAAGAGTGTCTTGTTCTATACATATAACTATTTTTTCAAGTACTGGGGCAATATATATTTCTTAGGAGAACCTGAAATTGTAGAACTTGATGCATACACCTGCATATATATCGCTGCCCATTCTGCATAATTCTCTGCCATCAGCTGTTCTTCTTCATATAGGATTATGCAATTCTCTTTGCTTTTAGTAGGCCGCCCAATGCTCATTGTTATATTCTCCGTCTCCATATATGCAAAACGCTGAACTCATTGTATCAGCAGAAACGACAACTTAATTGGCAGAAAGATTGCCTATATCTTACAGTTGCTACTCATCTTAATTTGAAAATCTAATATCTCTGAAACACAAATTTACTTGCGAGAAATGCATGAGAAACTATATATTCCTTGAGATGATTATGTTTAAGCCTTTTTTACAGAATGCATAAGCAATGTTTATCCAGGAAAGTCACACGATATATTTCAGCTGGTAGCAGTTGTCTCTTTATGTGTGAATGCCCTGAGGTTTTCGCAAATATCTTCAGTTTTTATAGTCCGGAATAGGTATGTTTCAGACTTAGTGAGTGTTGTAGACAATTCCTGTACGACATTAGCGAACAAAATGTAGTAGTTCACAAATAATGTGGTTCCAAAAAACTTTAAAAGAAGACCATATATACTGAACATGATCTTACTTCTGGTGGTGCAGCACACAGCATGGATAAGCAGTGGTGTATCCTTTCCGGGTTAGATATTTGACAAACACCTGACGTTTCGAGAAAGATAAGTCCTGACGAAATCTTCCCATTCTGGTCAAACTGAATCTGAACAAATTTGCCAAAATGATTGCAGAATCAAGAAAGGTACGATGTAGAGCAGAAGTCCTTTGAAGATAGTAAACATAGTGAAGTTGTGTAACTTAATTAATAGACATCCAAGAAGTAAAGGAGGATGCATCACATTTAGGTTCATTACCTAGAATTATTATTCCTAACTTTGCATTGCCAAATGCCTCGATCACAGGATTTGACTGTGTCAGATAAGTAGCATGTTAGAAACTCATGTCAAATGTGTTTGTTCTACCAACAAAAGAAGGGTGCAAAGTTCCACAGAGGAACACACCTCTAGAATTTGTTGTTGCACTGATGTTCCCTCAGCTTGAGGTTTACCGCCCATAAAAGCAAGATACTGCATAAGACTTTTAGTGCTTTCTGCCTTGCCAGCTCCACTCTCTCCACATACTAATGTTGGTTGGCTGATACTATCATTGATCATAAGCCTATGCAGAAAAAACATAGGGTGTTCTCTTATGATGACTATGCAAAATATTTTAAACAAATATTGGATGGGGAGACAAACACAGCTGTACGCGGGATCATCTCACCAAATTCCGCTCCTTTGTAAATTCCCATCATGTGGTTGTTATTGAGGAGTGCAAGTCTTTGAAATCGATTCATGGCTCTCAAGATATTCCTAGTATAAGTCTGAAAGAACAATTTAATCCATTAGAGAAGCTGCAAGAAGATGAATGGTATCACCAAAAGAAGAGCAAGCCAAATATAGTATCACCACGATTGAGGAGAAGATAGTACAGGAGGAGGTGGTCGAACAAGATCAACACAGAAGTTGCTGTAAAAGCTCTTCAAGGGTGGCAACAATTGCCTCTGGCACGTCTTCAGGTGCATGATCCAGAACCTGCAAAGTTCAGAATATTTGTGAGGAGAAGGAAACTTATCTTTCTTGCATGTTACATGAAACTGAATATGACAAATCAAGCCTGACCATAGCTTGGAGGCGATGAACAGATCTTCATGCTTAACCACACCATACTCAGATAATTTCTTTAGGGCCAAGCTGATCTACATAGAGGTATGGATCTCAGTTTAGTCTGTACATGTTATGCTATAGTTTCAAATCAAATCGGACAATATTACAACTCTAGAGAGTTTTTGTCAATGCCTTTTGTTCTTTGTAAAGCTATATGGTGCAAGTGATTACTAATAGTTCTCTCTGATATCGGCATGCTGGAGCACAATCAATATGGTGATAACTTGCCTCTGCCTGTGTCCAAAAATCAGCAAAACATTAAAGATGCAGTTTGTTCTGCCTGTGTCCGTTGTAGAATCTACTTAAACTTAGCTAGAAGGTTGAGACAACAGAAAAAAAAATGCATTTTAGGACATTAGATTATCTCTAATTAATAGAAGGGAGTTTGTTCTACAAATTTTCTTCAGCCACAAGGCTGGTCTATTTCAGAAAGAAGAAGAAAATACAACACAAATTTGATCATGGCCCTATGAAGTGACCAGGTACTCATGTTCAACTCAACAGATGCATATTGATATTTGATAACAACATCAGGATCAAGAAGGATTGAAGAATCAAGTACATCGGGGTTAACCTTCAGAGCAGCGTAGACAACATTGCCGGCAGCATCGGGTTTGATTTGCCTGCCTCTCCAGCTGCTTGACTCTAATTCCGACGGCTCGGCTCTGCAGAGGATGACGGCGGTGACGAAGAAGCACATCGCGGTCGCATCTGAGCAAACGGAAAGCCGGAAGAGGCCGGCGAAATCTCCCCTGCACACCGGCTGTGGTCATCTCTGCCTCCCCCGCGCTGCGTGTGCCGCCGCTCTTCGAGTTGCCTCACCGTCCCCATCCCTCGAACATCGAGGTTGATGCAGGAACGCAGCTCCTCCCCCGGAGAGGCCCCTCATCACGGCTCGACGGAGCCCCCCAGCGGCCCATGATCCCTTTGGAAGAGGCAAGGCCGGGACGCTTCTTATAGGGTGATGCGCTGGGGGGCTAGGGTGGTGGCAAAGCGGCAGGCGGCGGGGATAAGCGGTGGGCGGCAGGGTAAGCGGCGGGCGGTGGGCGGTGGGCGGCGGAGTCTTCGAGAGAGAGGTAGAGAGGTCAAGGCAACACATCCAATTATTAAAAGAAAAAACATCTGGATTAGGAATTTACAGTTTAACAATTAAACAGCAGAACAACAGAAGTAGCACATCCTGCAGAACGGGAAGGGGAAGAGGATACATCCGGATTAGGAATTTACAGTTTAACAATTAAACAGTTTTTCTGTGTGTAATTTAACTGGAAGATTTGCAGTATTTTCAGTGCCCTCCCCTTTAGGCATCATGTCACTCATCTGACCTATTTTTTTTTTTGGAAAAACAGCTTGAACTTTATTAATTAGAGATAATGGTTACATCGTCTATCAGAAGAGTTACAAGATTTTCCATGGGCTCATCTGACCTAGGTATTGAGTCCTCCAATCTTGATTCCCTTATTTGTTTCATGCTTCTATCCTATATTTAATTGATCAATATACTATGTATGATTTCTGGTTAAATTGTCATGGTTCTATCAGATGTGTAACTGATCAATCATGTGCCAACAAATTGAAGTCAGTCATGTGATGTCGCCACCCCTTTTCTTCGATCCCGCCAGCTACATGCACTTGGCTAAAAATTCCTTCGCCACTGCTGCACAACCATATCATCGGCGTCAAGTCGTCGTCCATAGATTGCATCTTACCATCAAAGTCGACCGACTGAAGTGAGAGTCGCCAAAACCCACAGTGGAGCTTTTCAGCAGGATCCCACAACCATGCTAGTACGAGCCGCCGGCAGCAGCCACCAGGTATGGAGAAGAAACATCCCCAAGATCTATTCGTAGTCACTGCAATTTGCATCTCGAGAGGCTAGTTGTTTCTGCTAAGGTCAGATATCATTGTGGGAAAGACGAGTTGGCGAGGGCTACTAGCAGCAGAGCAGTCAAACGGTGCCGAGCCTGGGTTAGCAGAGTGCCAGCCCGAGGCATCACTGGCAAGACCTTGTGCCGCAACACCAGTCATCTAGTGCACCAACCCCTACCACCAGATCCACGCGGGTCCAGGTCCATCTCCCATGTGGCGCGTGAGGTCGAGGGAGCTAAGCCACACAGTCAAATCTTCACGGATGCATGCACGGAGCGCCAGCAGAGCCTCACCGGCGAGCCGCCGCCACCAAGCAGGGCGTCGTCAACATGAGCCAACGAGGAGGAGCAACCATGGGGTCTGTGAGCAGGTGTGCTGCCGCCAAAGCAGCCATTGTGTACAGATCTGGCATAGGAGCCAAGGGACGGGGAGGGAGCTACGAACGCGGGCGATGGACCTGCCGCCGCTGGCACCTATTGGGGACTTTGCTTAGAGGTGAAAGCAGGCAACGGCGAGGGGAGAAGGAGCCAGGGGGAGCTACAACTGGTGTGGAAGGATGTGTTGCCCTAACCTCCTTGTGCGAGCGACGCGGGGGCCTGCGCGAGTCCATTCCAGAAAGCACTTTGGCCGGTTCTTTTAGCAGCTTAAAAAATAAGCCGCCTCCTTCCGGGCTTACCCCATCCTATCTTATTCATTGGGGCTTCTAAACTATTTACGGGATAGAATTTAGAAGTCTCAATAAATTTGAGGATTGGCTTCTTTTTTAAACCGGGAAGAGGCAACTTATTTTTAAGCCACCCAAAAGAACTGACCCTTAAATAATAGTATGAGAAACAAATTTCCATTTACTATTTTTTTAGATAAATAGGAAAAAAATATGGAACAAAAAACTTAAGAACAAATGGATCTAAAATTGCATGGTCACATGATTTTAAGGTGTAGTTCCGGTAGGAAGCAAACTCGAATCACATGATTATAGGCAGCAGTTTTGGTAGGAAGTAATAACGTAGTTTTAGGCTACAGTTTTGGTAGGAAGCAAACTCAAATCAAAGACCATGTTATGTGGAAAGGACCCATCAAAATCAGCTAATTAACTCTCTAATCCAACGGCTCTAGCCTGGTCTGATGCAATACTGATATCTAGTGGTTTCCTGTGTGATGGGACGCTAGGTATCAGTAGTCTGATGCCTGATAGTTGGCAATAAAATGGAAACTAGCACGATGGTGACCTTTTTTTTCGTTTGCCTGACCCGCACCCACAAGCGGGGTGCGAACCCTAGGCTTTCGCCGCCAGCCTCCTCTTCCTCGCCAACGCCGGCGCGCGCCGCCGGCAAAGCCCGGTCGGCGTAGGCGGCAGCGGGGCCTCCTTCCTCCTCGGCGCCTCCTTGCAGTGCGGTATGCGGGGCGCTTCCTAGGGACGCCGTGCTCGCGCAGGGTGTGGCGGAGGTGCCACGGTCAGCCGTGCCGGCGGCGCGGGCGGCCATGAATGCGGCGGTGGCTACGTGACCTCGCCTGGCCGTGGAGCGGTGGGGGTTGCGAGCGGGAAGTGCGGGCATCCAAGGTGATTGGCGGATCTAGCGGCGGTGGCTGTCGTGGCAAGGCAAGGTGCAGGGGGTGAGTAGCATCCTGAAGGGCATGTACAATTCAGCGGCTGCGGCAAGTTCGGGCAGTGGCGTGCCGGCGCGTCTCCGGCCAGATCCGATGGTCTCTGGTGGCGGCGGGCGGTGCGGGGTGGCGGCGGAGGTCCAGCGGGGGCTCTATGTGTTGTCGCTTGTAGCGGCATGGCAGCAACCACGCGGTCAACCTGGTCAGCGCGCGGCGACAGTGGGACATGCTCCGGCGCCTGTTCGTCTGCGATTGACTTGGGTGAGCTTTCCTTTTTTTCTCGGATTCCTGTATAGGCTTGACTGGCAGGGGTGGCTCCATGGCGCAACCTTGGTTCACATGAGGGTTTGCTGGAGCTGGCAGGGGACTCCAGGATAGGGGCAGGGGTGCCCTCTCTGTTGCATCCGGCGGCTACACTGTGTGGCTGCCGGAGTTCCGTTGGCCCAGTATGCCCTTCGCGGCCACCAACCCTTCCAAGGTGTCCGCTTTTGGGTGGAAGGGGGGGGTCTTCTGCTTCTTTCTAGGTTGGCCGCTTCGGAATGGTGTATCCTTGGACGAGGGGTGGGATCGGATCTATGGCGACGGTCCTTTGGTGGGAGCTGAGGTGCTCGTGGGCGGAGCACGCGTCTCAGGCACTGCCCGATCACCATGGTCGTGCGGGCGGCAAGGTGGTCCGGGCGTGTCGTTCAATGGAGGTGGTGCGGGCGACCGTACCCCATTTTGGTGACAGGGAGTGTTGGCCGGGGTGAACACCCGCTCTGACTTGTCAAGCAGCCGGCGGCGACGGTATGACGTCGTTCCCTTCTTGACGGCATCGTCGCGGTATCTCTCTTGTCGCCATCGTTCTCCAGGGAAAACACCATGCATTGAATGGGCAGTGGCGGCTCCCCAATGTCGTTTCCTTCCTGAAGATGCCGCCTTGGAGCCCATTGTTCGTCATGCACGGCTTCTCCTCTTCGCGGAGGCTCATCCTCGGTTCAGGGCCCCCGACGACTTCATAGTAGTGCTTAGTGTTTCATCTGTTGTTAGCTTGGAGTTGTTTGGGGGTGGTGTTGCTGTTTCCAGGGTCCTTGTATCCAGCCTTGGATGTGTGTGTTGTGGTTGTGTGGGGTGTGCATTTGTATCGGCTTGTTTGGTGATGGTGCTTTATATATAAAGCGGGGGAACCTTTTTTGTCGAAACTAGCACGATGGTAAATCCAAGGATCTGGTCATTCTTTTCCCAAATGTTGTAGGGTCAAATCACAACCATGGTCCATACATCACTGTTCAATAAAATATGACTCTGATAAGTGCCACACGTATGACACCAACATATGACAACTCGAAACGGTTTTGTGGCAAGTTTAGTGACGCGGGGATGGCAACTACCTTTTAGGATGATAATTTTCAGTTTTTTTTATTGGTTTTCGAATGACAACTTTATTGTAAAAGTCGTAAAGGCCGATGTGCTTCTTGTCACACGTGTGACACAGATGATTTGGCATAAAATATGCTTTGCAAGGAAGCAAATTGCATTTCACGGTAAGTCTTCACTCTAGATTAATTGGTTTTCCTGAAACTGCTCGATCAGTCGGCCTCCACAAAATCCGGGATTAATTAGTGCCCTCAAATCACGATCTTCCACCCATCCACAGTAATTCGATCCAGACAACGTTACTTGGGTGTCCATGAACCCTACTTCCCAATCCTCATTTTCTTCTCTATTCGTCCATCGCCGATATCCAGGATGAGCTGCTCGAGGAAATCGTTTCCCGCCTCCACAGTCCGGCTGACCTCGCCCGCATCTCCACAGCTCGCGCCTCCTTCCGCCGCGTCATCGCCGATCACGCCTTCCTGCGCCGCTACCGCGCCCTCCACCCACCGCCTCTCATTGGCATGCTCCAGCTCCATGAACCATTCGTCCCTGCCCAGCCGCCGCACCCCTCCGCTGCCGCCACCCGCCCCTTCGCCGGCTTCGACTTCTCTTGCACATCCTTCCTCCCCTCCACCGCCGGCCGTTCCTGGAGTCCAATTAACTTCCTTCACGGACGAACCCTCTTTGCCAGTGCCCCGGTCAATGAAGAACGTGGCAGCCGCATTCTCGTTGGCTCTGAGGTGTGTGACTCACACTACTACCTATTTTTGATCAGGGACCTCGCTGTGTGCGATCCCGTGCACCGCCGCTACGTCCTACTGCCCGCCGTCCCGGGCGACCTGAAAGCGCTGGTCCGTAGGCCGGACCTGCTCAAACTGGAGACTTTCCTTGCACCTGGCAATGATGAGCAGGACCCTCTATCATTTAGAGTGATTTGTTTGGCTCAATGCAGAATGAATCTGCTGCTTCTGGCCTTCTCCTCTTTGGATGGACAATGGCGTGTTCTCACTTATGATCAATGGGGTGCTCAAGATACATCTCCTGCATTTCCCAACTCTGAGAGTGGGTTGTGCAATCGGCAATTCATCCACGGATGCTTCTACTGGCATTTGCATTTTCGGAATGAGTTGCTTGTGCTTGACGTGCGCACAATGGAGTTCTCTACTGTCAACCTTCCACCTGAACGGCGAGACCTTAATAGTTTTGCCATCGTCGAGGCAGCAGAAGGGGTGCTCGGGATGCTCACTAAAGGCTATGATGAGAAAAGTGAAGATGACGAGAACTAGGCTGTAGCCTAGTGGCAAGGGAACGCAGTGGCGTCTCCAGCAACGCCAGGGACGAATTTCTGGTTTCTCACAAGGGATGCTTCTCCTATATCAATAAACCATGGGTGCTAGTGCCCATGAGTTTCATCTCTTTTTTTTAGAAAAGTGAAAATGACCGATATTGGCTCACGTATTCCATTATGAGAAATAACCAATGACACTCAGAGAAGGTCATCCCATTGCCGGTAAAGTGTGCAATTCTGGTTGGTGTTGCGGGGGATACTTGCTCATGGAAGAGTTGTACACCACATCTTCACAAGAGAATCTGAAGTTTGAATACTTTTCGGTCCATGTGAAGACGTTGCAGGTCGAGTTGTTCGCTACGCTTAGCAAACCCATCTTACCTGGCCAACTATATGATGGTTTCCCATCATCATTGTGTGCGCCAGCTATATGAAACGGTGAGCCTGTTATCTACTTTTTTCTTACTTTTATTTATCATTGTTGTAAGACAAAGAAATATGATTCAGGTATTTAATATATGAGTGGGTTGAATTGTTCATTTGTCATTTCGAAATGATCATCTGATTCTTATATATAACTTGTGTATGCGTAGAAATCTTCAAATTAAAACAACCCCATGATTCTGCTCCAGACAGCAGTTTTGAAACGGTAGTAGTATAACACAAATATATTTCGTCTGCTAGGTCCACAGATGATTGTAGATTACCTCAGTTAGTTTGCTGGAACAGTTTACTTTAGGTATGTCTATGGACATTCTCCTATGGATAAGTAACTTTATTCTTATAGGAAAAAATATACCAAGACATAAAACTAAGAAACATTTCTATACATGGATGCACCACTGAGTGTTTCTGCTTTTGCTTCCCTGGCTATAATGTATTTAATCAGCTTCATTATGTTGTTCTATCATATCATTTGTTCATCTACACCCTTTTTGGGATCATTATTGTCTCCTCTACATCTGGCATAACGTTGTTTCCATTTTTGAATATATATTGTTTGAATCAAAACCTCAATGTAGTGCATTCTTTTCATACAAACAGGTTGCTTAATCATATAGACACATGAGAATATCAGCTTGTGGGTTCGTACAAACAGTGGGTTGTTTAATCATCATAACATTTGCAAAGCACATATTTGAAGTCTTGTTCCCTTATTGACGGGTTCTTTTCAATGTAATTCACCGTTACAGGGCAATGTGATAGGCACCTTGATTGGTAGGTTCTTTTCCTGTAATTCACCATTAATGTGCAATATGATAGGTGCCTCCCTGAAAATATCCAGTGTCATTTTCATGCATCACAAGCAGAAACTGGTATACTTTTTTTTTTGCGAGAAAACTTTCAATCTATTCATCAACTTTCATGGTAGTACAAAGAACACTAGAAATAATAAAAAATTACATCTAGGTCAATTGACCACCTAGCGGCGACTACAAACACCGGAGCGAGCCGAAGGCGCGCCGCCGTCATCGCCCCTCCTTGACCAGAGCTGGGCAAAACTCGTCGTAGTAGACAGTCGGAAAGTCATCGTGCTAAGGCCCCATAGGACTAGCACACCAGAACAACAACCGCCACCGATGAAGAGAAGCGTAGAAATGGATATACTTGTTGCGCATTATATTCACTTTGTAGCCTTGTATTTGCTATCGGTTTACACGGGAAGTTCATGTGTGTTTCACCTATCCACAAATGCTGATGCGGGTCTAGGATATGGAAGTGTGTGTGCATCAAATATATCCGCCTGCTCAATGATTGGTATACATGCCTGCTGAATTTGATGTGTCGATCTGATGGCTTGATGTCATATCAAAAGCTATGATGTGCCTGCATGTGTGCTATGGCTGCCCACATTTTTTTTACCCCGTTAAAGCATTTGAAATGTTCCGATTTCTAAATTGGTAGGTACTGACTATTTGCAAACCATTAAATGTCTGAACATTCTTATTATTTTGGGAACTGAAGTAGAGCAGGTTCAAAAGAAGCTTGCATCTCCTTCCACTTGCTATTTCACACTGAGGTTATAGTAATAATTCTCTTGCACGTATAAAATGTTGATGATACGCAATCTAGCAGAAATGCTCTGCAAATGTTTTTGCCATGATTTTTTTTTTGCATTCATTGACATGTGTCAAATGTATATTATTTCTTTTTTCTCAAACACAGGCAAATTCAGTTATTTCACCATGGCAAATTTAGTTTTTGGACCACCGAAATTTCTTTAACTTCACTTCAAAAATCCATGCTATCTTCTTTCTCTTGTAAGGCATTTTTATTTTCCTTTTTTTGTTTTTAACGTTGGTCAATCTTTTCTTAACATGGCAAAATTTGCCATGGCAATTTTTTTGCATTCATTGACACGGATCAAATGTATATTACTTTGTTTTTTCTCTAGCATGTGAAATTTCAGTTATTTGACAATGGAAATTTAGGTTTGGGACCACAGAAAATTCTTTAAATTTTGACCATGGCAAATTTACTTTTTGGAACATGACAAGTTCTCTTCAATTTTTGACCATGGCACATCTACATTGTGGATCACGACAATTATAGTTATTTCACCATGGCAAATTTAGCTTTTGGACCTCGGCAAATTCTTCGTGACAAATATAGATTGTGGATCACGGCAATTTCAATTATTCGACCATGCCATTTTTTGCCATGTCTTTTTCTGTAATAATATATTTTTCCTCAAATTTTTCAGTAGGGAATATATGTTTTCTGTAATATGTCTTTTTTCTACTACGGTGGCTTTTTTTTCGCTTTTTTTGGCCGACTGGATTGTGCCTATTGGGCCAGTAAAACTGTGCCTATTGGGTCGCTCCCACACGGATGTTCGGTTCCATCGATCGT
Organism: Triticum timopheevii; assembly: GCA_963921465.1. Lineage (NCBI taxonomy): Eukaryota > Viridiplantae > Streptophyta > Magnoliopsida > Poales > Poaceae > Triticum > Triticum timopheevii. Next base: position 686,533,093 of record OY997274.1, read on the forward strand.
TACACCGAACGATCCGTTCGGTCCGGGACCTCGCAATCGGCGTCTAAAAAGAAAGGACGCGTGACACGAACTCGCGACCGCTGCAAGCGAAAAATATGTTTTCAAGGGAAACGTAACGAAACTGAATATGTTTTCAAGTGGAACGGATCGGAGGGCACAGGGCAGCCTCTCCTTCCGCCGTAGCTAGCTAGGTCTACATCGTCGGGAAATCCTATCGGATCCCCGCCGGAGATGGATCGATCCATGGAGCCCTCCAGCAAGAGGATTGATGCAGCCATAGACCCTCGCGAAAATCAACCTATGCAGCCACACAGCAAGCGGATCTGCGCTGCCCAAGATGACAGGCTAAGCGACCTGCCCGACTGCCTCCTCCACAGCATCCTCTCCTTCCTCGAGTCCCGGCAGGTGGTCCGATCAAGCGTGCTCTCGCGAAGGTGGAAGAACATCTGGCGCTCTGTACCGTGCCTCGACATCGACTTCACATTGTTCCGCCGTCAAGCCCGCTGTCGCAGCCAAAAGTACTGCCTAACTGATTACGGGCGGATGAAGGTATGTGCCAAGGAGTGGCGGCCGTTCGTGGAGTTTAGCGACAAGCTCTTTCTGATTAACAGCGCCCCGTCCTTGGATAGGCTCCGGATACATGTCCTGGCTGTAAACTACGATGACCGGCAGGCGTGCTCGAGATGGATCAGCAGGGGCGTCCAGCGCAGCCCCACAGTGATTGACATTCACATGGACTCAAGTTGGGGTTGGGGAAAATGGTTCCTCCCTGATTTGGGATCGAAATCATATCGACTCACAAGAATACTCCTCCATGGTGTACAATTGGACGATAGCTTTGGAGAGCAGCTCCGTTCCGGGTACCCTGTTCTTGAGCATCTGAGTCTCGTTAAATGCTTCTACCGCATTGGCAACATTGCGTCCGGAAGCCTAACACACCTCACAATTGATGACTGTGTAGGCCATCACGGGTTTTCCGATGGAATTGTGGTCGCTGCTCCAAGGCTAACGTCTTTGCGTGCTTCTTTGTCAACTATCGGCTGGCCTGATGGTATATATGTAACAGACACACCTTCGTTCGTCAAGGCATCACTATGTGTGACATCATGGTACCACACAAAGGCTAGCTTTTTGGACAACTTATACATGATATTTAACATACCGCATCTAGAATTGTTTGGTTTCAACATGATGGTAAGTCTCTCGTCATTCTATTTATTGTTTACGGCCAACCATGCAACTACAGTAGTTGATTTGTGTTCATGTCGTTGCTCAACTAGATCTATATATGCTGCTTCATTTCATAACAGATTGCCTCGATTGATCTCACACCTAGGTTAATTCCCCGTTAATGTTGGGTTCTAGCAAGGTACTGCTGCGTATATACATATACTTAGTTAATCAGAAAAAAACTTATCATGCTAAGGGTAGTAATTTGCTCGATCGATTATTGTCCTTTATTGAATGATATTACACCACCATAAACATCCATACAAATTTACATTATCTTTATTTCTTAATATAATCTTTTTGTTTCCATCGTTTGATAAAAATGAGACAAATATCGTGACATTTGATATTTCAAATTACTCCATTAGGAAGTTCCGTTTGTGAGTATTAATAGTAGTATATTATTTTTCTGTTTTAGGTAAACCTACGACAGATTTCAGATAAATTCCCACGGTTCAATAATGTGAGAACTTTATTAATCGACCGATGCGATCTCAAAACGAACGTAAGTATTCAAACACTGGATCTCTTTCTCCAAAGCATGCCGAGCTTAGAAAAGCTTACTCTGCAGTACTGTGAGGTATTTCAACCATATTTGCATTTAATGCAATGTTTCATCACTTAATTGCCTTTCTAGACATCCTCTTATATGGTTTTATACTTCCTAAAGTTCACAGATCGCTCGAAGAGGAGGACATCAAGGGCCAAGTGGCGAAATATTGCTCTCGAAAGCCAGAATCTTATGTCTTTCAAGTGTGATAATTTGGAGGTGATTGAAATCAAGCATAGCAAAGATGACGAAATCGATGAGTTGTTTGAGCTCCTAATGGGCCTTTGGCGGAACCTAGGCAAGACAAATATCAAACTCACCAAAGTTTAGAGAACTTGCCACGTTCATATTAGCTACAAGTTGTGAACTTAAGGTTTCCATTACAATTTCCCGTCATGTGTACTATTATATTTTAATTACTGGGTTGGACAAGCATCAACATTGTGCTTAGTACACGTTACGTCTTTTTAAAAGATTTTTGTAATTGATCGTAGAAAAACAAATCTACTCTAGTTAAGATCTATTCTGATGTTGGGCTGCCACATATTGTGAGAAGGCTTTTATTGTGCTTTTCATCGCTACCTAGCCACAAAAGTGTTCGATTTTGGCGTTCTGCGCTTCTGTCACATATATATGGTTCCTTGATCAGGTTAAAAATATTTAGGTCCCTAGATATAATAGCCTAGCCAATCTGAACCTGAACCATAGCCTCCTGGGTTGCTCTCGAGTGACTTCGAGGCGCCACCACTGCCATTAAAAAATATCTACCCCCATCGTGCCATTCACCTCGTCACTGCTGGAAGAGGCCGTCTGATAGCAGGCGGCAGCTGCGGGGTCTCTCCCCACTTCTTCTTCTGGCCTGGCGATCTTCTTCCATCTCCATCCACGTGTATGCATGTCTTGGCTTTGACCTATCTGATATTCCCCATCATTATTAGCGTGATGGTAATTACAGCTAAAGATGCCATGATCTACGTACCCGGTGGTGCCGACACTAGTGGATCCTCGAGACGTGCTTCTCCGAAACTGCACAAGTAGATTGGCCCATGAGTGGTAGTTCTGGTAGGCGCAGAAGTCCACATCTTCGGCCAATCAAGAGCCTCCGGTAAAGCCGGCAAAAGTTCTCGTACTCCAACCGACGAAGAACTCGCCATCCTCAGTGCATGCGCCGTTCGCTGTCATGGGCATCCACTTAGTGTGTATGCACGGCTATCGCATGAGGACAACGTCGATCTATGGGGCGCATCTGGTGCTGACCCGTTTTAGGCCTGCCCGGTGGCCGCTGAGGACCTAGTAGGACCCACCTAGCAGCACACTACACTGGTCATGGCGTAACATCCATTGAGCTATGACATCCCTGACGTGGACCAGATTGGTAGCAAACATCGTACATTGTAAAATTTGACCACTCAAAGTTTGAAAACTAAAATGATAATACATCAAGTTATCAGATGATGATGATGCACCAGCCTGGCCTGCAAATATTTTTAGAGTGCACCACATGTTTGAAAGAAGCTATCCACATATAAAGGGCATATAGTAAAATAGAAAGTAGAATCAATTAATAGGAAGAGACCACCAGACGAAGCCTGTCCTACAGTTTAGTTGATTGCATCAAGAAAACCATCATGTCTTGCTTCTTCTATGCACCATGCTTCTTTAAGCCAATTAGGTTACATAATTATGTGTTGTTTCTTCTAGTACATGCTTTTGTGTATGTGGAATGAAGCTTTCTGCTATCCGTAATTCAATAAGATCTGGCACATATATTACACAATCCTCGGGAAAAGCAGCAAGATATAGTAAACAAGCTCTTAAATAATAATTTGGCAGGTCCTTGTAACTGCGAGCCAGTATGTCTTGGGACATCTGTCCATTCTTGGTTGATGGCCAATCAGAGTATATATCGGACCATATTTGTGCATTTAGATTTTGTTTTCTAGATGACACCTCAAAACTGCAAGTGCAAGTGTCAATCCATTACATTTCTTTGTTTCTTTGTAAGCTTTCTCCCAAGTTCTTCAAACTCATCCACATCATGTAAGACAGACCTTCTGTACGATGGTAAAGCTTTGCTACTAAAAGTTCCCAACTTTTCTCTTCATCTAACTTCTTCAAATGATGAACATAGGTTGGCATGTGGACATGATTTGCAACATCGTCCTTCCCCGTGGTTAATAATAAATACTCTACTACCATTCGTTGCATCTACAAAAGCTTTAACTTTTTTATTTATTTGGTCCCATGTGTCGGTTTCCCACACATTATCAAGAACTACCAAGTATCTTTTTGTTCAATAGAAAATTGTGGATCTCCTTTCCCACCTCATACTCAACTTCTTTTTTTGCGGAAAAACTTCCAATCTATTCATCTTCAATCATGGCAGTACAATGAATACCAGAAATAAAAATTACATCCAGAATCATAGACCACCTAGCGACGACTACAAGCACCGAAGCGAGCCGAAGGCGTGCCGCCGTCATCGCCCCTCCATCGCCGGAGCCGGGCACAACTTGTTGTAGTAGACAGTCGGGAAATCGTCATGCTAAGGCCCCATAGGACCAGCACCCCAGAACAGCAACCGCCGCCGATGAAAAATAACGTAGATCGAAAGAATCCAAACTGAAGGCACACGAACGTAGACAAACAACGACGAGATCTGAGCAAATCCACCAAAGATAGATCTGCCGGAGACACACCTCCACACGCCCACCAACGATGCTAGACACACCGCCGGAACGGGGACTAGGCGGGGAGACCTTTATTCCATCTTCAGGGAGCCGCCGCCGTCTCGCCTTCCTGAGTAGGACACAAACCTTAACAAGATTGAAAAAAAAGACTAAAAACGAAGCCCTCCCTCCGGCCCTTGCCAGGATCCACCGCGCCTCCATGGCCCTAGGGCCACCGGAGACGAGGCGGACCTGCGCCGGCGCCGGCGAGAGGCACGAACCCTAACTTTCTTTCTTGGAGGAGGAGGAGGAGGCGGAGCCCTAGCCCTTTGGTGGTTTACCTCACCTCATACTCAACTTCTATTCCTAAATAGCTACAAGCCACCACATATCTGTCCTAGCCATGCGACCATGCCACATAAGCAAATTATACATTTAATTCATATATTACTATTTATTGAATTACTCTATGCATGCAACGCTGCCACATCATAAATTCGTGCATGTTAAATATTCACAAGTAATTTTTTGCATTAGAGTTTGTATTGACAATATATGTGTCGGGCGATTGCAGCATATCTATATAGTTCACCCTTCAATTTTTCTGCTAGATATGTCATTCTTTTAACTACAATTCAATTTCCTTATACGCTTCATATTTATTTTAGTTTCTAGATTATATTTTATTTTCAAGTTATATACTTTTCTAGCAACTTCTTACGTGTTTCTTCTAGCAAGATTCTGCAGCAAATGCACGGGACATCTTCTAGTTCATCCTAGCAATTGAATCATTTCTTTCCCCCAATTATTTGTTTCATAATATCCTTGGAATCGATAGGGTTTAGGCTTAGTAGAACTAAAACTGAGTACATGATGTGCGGTTTCAGTACTACTAGGTGTGAGGAGGAGGAGGAGGTTAGCCTTGATGGGTAGGTGGTACCTCAGAAAAACACCTTTCGATATTTGGGGTCAATGCTGCAGGAGGATGGGGTATTGATGAAGATGTGAACCATCGAATCAAACCCGGATGGATGAAGTGGCGCCAAGCTTCTGGCATTCTCTGTCACAAGAGTGCCACAAAAGCTAAAAGGCAAGTACTACAGGATGGCTGTTCGACCCGCTATGTTGTATGGCGCTGAGTGTTGGCTGACTAAAAGGCGACATGTTCAACAGTTAGGTGTGGCGCAGATGCGTATGTTGAGATGGATGTGTGGCCACACGAGGAAGGATCGAGTCCGGAATGATGATATACGTGAGAGAGTTGGGGTAGCACCAATTGAAGAGAAGCTTGTCCAACATCGTCCGAGATGGTTCGGGCATATTCAGCGCATGCCTCCAGAAACTCCAGTGCATAGCGGGCAGCTAAAGCATGCGGAGAATATCAAGAGAGGTCGGGGTAGACCGAATTTGACATGGGAGGAGTCAGATAAGAGAGATCTGAAAGATTGGAGTATCACCAAAGAACTAGCTATGGACAGGGGTGCATGGAAGCGTGCTATCCATGTGCCAGAGCAATGAGTTGGTCGCGAGATCTTATGAGTTTCATCTCTAGCTTACCCCAACTTGTTAGGGACTAAAGGCTTTGTTGTTTTTGTTCTTATTGTAATATCATTTAGCTAGTAAATCAGTGCCCTTGAATGTTTGAGATACAATGACTGAATAAGCTACCTCAGAGTGTTGTTTTACACTAGTTGAAGTGTATACTTTTCTAGCGAGTGCTGTTTTTCCCACCCCACCCATGGCAACTACGGATACAACACTAATAGTTATGGCGATGGATGGTGGCGCTGTCTGGCGTCATGGTGGCGTCGCAGACAGTTGGAACTGGCAAGGCCTATGCATTGATCTGTCCTGAAGATGAGATGGCGGACTATGGCGGTGACGGATTCTAGAGCGTGCACATGCGGTGTGCGCTGATGGTCTGCTAGATCGGTTGGTGCTCTCTACTCGCAGTTAGGCAGCCTGGTGAGGCCACCAAATTAGATGGCATGCATGGATGCGCCAGTGCACTCCATCAAAGTTGTAGGTCGAGCGATTAAGGTCGCCAGGAAGGTGGCTTTGGGTCGATCCATGTATCTGCTCTGTCAGACTCTGTTGAATAATAATTTAATAAAGATGGTTGTACGCATCGATTGACGTTGAGACCCGAGGTAATCCTTCTTTAAAAACAAAGAACATGGAGTGTAAGGGCAAGCTAAGATTTACTCCCTCGGATTCCTAAATATAGGTCTTTGTAGAGATTCCACTATGGACCATATAACTTATATTTAAGAACGGAGGTAATAAAATATATTACTATTTTTTTTCCTTTGGTTTAACATCCCGGCAAGATATTAAGATGCGGGCATGCCATGCAAAGAAGCTCCTCTGTGCATGCATGGATTGCATGCCTTGCTTGAGATGGGGCTTTAGAATCATAACTGGGATTGGTCGTTCTGAAGTTTGATTAGGAAAAGAAACTGAAATCCGCAGTACCTTTTCATAATTACAGCTTTTTTATAGGGAATCTCATAATTATATCTTTGGAAGTTAGGATGGAGACGGGCCTCTGCATGCAGTGCCATAGCTGAAACTTCACGGCTGGGCCTGGCCTTCTTCTCCTTTGCCCTAGGTCCTACTAAGGGAGCTGCTCGATCTCTCCTATCCTCCCAAGATCCGATCCGATCCGATCCGATCAATGGGGTGCATCCCCTCGCGTGTGGCGTCTCGGTCCGCCGCACCAGCGTCCACGCCGGCGCCCGCGTCCACGCCCAGCCCCTGGAGCGATCTACCGCTGGAGCTGCTCGTCGAGGTCTCTGACCGCCTGCAGCACGCCACCGACTTCGTCCGCTTCCACGCCGTCTGCAGGCCGTGGCGCGACGCGGCGGCGCTGCTCTCCCGCCGCACCTGCCTGCCGTGGGTTCTCACGTTGTGCAACGACGAGATGCTACACTCCATCATCGACTTTCATCACACCCTCGAGACGCCGCACGACGGGCACCGCGACTTCATCCTCGCCGATCCACCAACTGCGCCACGTGCCAATAACAGAATCAGAATCTGGGTGGCTAGCGCGGATGGCACGGCTACCTGGCTCTTCCTTGCGAGTCCCCAGCCGAGACTCGTCGACATTCTTACCGGAGCCGTCAAGCCCTTACCTCCCTTCCCAGACGATGAAAGAATGTCCATGGAGAATTTGCGCGGCGTCGTCTATGGCGATGGTACTGTTTTTCTCTACAACTTTATTAACAGGTACTCCTCAGAGTCCATTACGGGGGCTATCATGTGTCCCGGCAGTGTGACCTGGACGGTCATGACAAAGAGGTTGAAATCGTTTCGACAACCCTATGCCATGTACCATGATGGCAAGGTCCTAGTGTTGGATGGTGATTCTCTGTGATGCTTCATGATGACGACGGACTTGGAAGCCAACGACGGTGATGTCGGCAGCAGACTCGAGTCGAGTTGGGATCTATATGGAGATATACATTATTCTCATGAATGTAGCTACATCTTGGAGTCACACGGTGAGTTGTTGATGGCATCCGTCCTTGCGAGACCGTCTTTGTGTCGTTACGAATGCAGCAATCCAGAGCCCGCGCTGCGGGTGATGGTGCGCACATTGCAGAAAGAGTCTGGCGGTAGCAAGATGCAGTGGGTGGAGAGAGACAACCGGAGCCTAGGCAACCACATTATGTTCCTTGGAACTCCTGCCAGCTTCACGGCGAAGCTGGACGAAGGCGGCGGGTGTGCCTACTTTGTCTATTGGGGTGGCGTGTTTAGGTACAGCTTTTTCGATGATGAAACCAAGGTTGTCAAGAGGTTGCATCCTGGATGCTGTGCTGGCGAGGTGTATGTGTGGCTTCGCCCTAGCCTACAAATTACTCCCATCCAAGAAATTAAAGAGAGGCTAGAGGCTCGAGGCTTGAAACAAGATGAAAAAGGATTGCTTTTCGAAGTGAAATAGACAAGCTGTAATATATATATATATATATATATATATATATATATATATATATATATATATATATATATGCGTGCGTGCGTGCGTGCGTGCGTGCGTGCGTGCGTGCGTGCGTGCGTGTTGGAATAAAAGAAATTGTTCTAGTTTGGGACCATCTATTTGTAAGTAATTCTTAGTTTCTGGTAGAAGGGCTTGTATGCTGATTCTTTCTAATTTCATTTTGTTTTTAAACTATGATCTGATGTTATAGTTCCGCACATGGAGGAATAAAATAGGTGCCCTCTAACAACAATTTATGATCAATCTTATGCGGTTGATATGTGCGTCTATAACATGCATTTGGGGCCATCTATAATTGGTACTTTATTTTTCCATGCCCGAGACTTTTGGTTTTTTTTTTTACTCTTAACCCAAGATGAAGTGCATAGGCCATTCATGCTCCCAATTCGGTTTTTATCATATTACAGAGTGAGTAATTATGTACTTTTGTACATGATCATATCCTAGTTCTGGTCATACTTATTGTATATTTGTTCATGTATTCTTGTTTCCGACGACTCTCCACCACTGCCTGCCATCTTAGTGACAGTTTTGATGCAAACGACATTCAGGACATTCAGCTCCCTTGCAATGCTACGTGTATGACATTATAATTTGTTATTCCAAGTTTGATGTGTTTCCACATTTTTGTGTTGCCATTTAGTGTATATATGAACAAAAGGTATGGTTACGGACATGATATGACCTACTTTACTGATTCTTGCCGCAAACTTCCCATGATCGTCACACAAAACGGCAGCCATGCTTCCTTTTCCCTAGTCGTAATTGTATGCTGAATCGATGTTAATCTTCATAACTCCTTCCGACGGATAGGATCATCCCACATACTTTTGTTGTTCCTTGTACTTTCTTGGCTCCCCGCTAATTGGTTGTCAGTTGTCACCATTTTTTGTCTTGAGACCGGAACCAAAAATCATCTATAGCTCGTGTGCATAAAGGTATGGCGAGGATCGCAGACGTATCCATCGGTAGGAATGTCTCCCTTATAAGAGCTTCACACCATGCCGCACTAGTCTCATCAATTAATTCATTGACCATGACAAACTGTGAATTCTAAGGATTTGTAATTGGCTTCATAGTACTTTCACGAGGGACCCAATTATGACCCGAGATTTTAGTCGTTGCTCCATCTTCAATTCTCCTTATTAGGCCTTGGGCGAGAACATCTCTCCCCTCTAAGACAGATCGCCAAATTTGTGAAGGTACTGACCCAACATTAGCTTCCAAAAAGGGCATGTTAGGGAAGTATACAGCTTCTAATGTTTTCGCAATTAGAGAATCTGGTTCTGGTAGTATCATGCGCCTAGCGAGAAAGGAGGGCTAAGTTAAATAGCTCCAAATCCCTGAAGCCCAAACCGCCCATGTATTTGGGCCTGGTCATCACATCCCATGAGACTCAAGCAACATTCCTCTTCCTCCGTTACTACCCTACCAAAAAATTCTGGTGAGAGTATTCATATGCTAACAAATTCCTTGGGCAGCCCATAGAATAAACTGTGATGTATTGCACTACTGACTTTATAAGAACTTCTTTGCCGCCAACCGATAACAACTTTTCAAGCCAACCTTGGATCTTTTTCTGTATCCTATCTTTCAAAAATTTAAGTGAGCCATTCTTTGACCTGCCGACATCACTAAAAAAAAAGGGCAACCTGGTGCATGTAGCTCCCGCTTGCGTAGGGTCCAGGGAAGGGTCCGACCACTTTGGGTCTATAGTACGCAGCCTTTCCTTACATTTCTGTAAGAGGCTGTTTCCAGGACTTGGACCCATGACCTCATGGTCACAAGGCAGCAGCTTTACCACTGCGCCAAGGCTCCCCTTCACCTGCCGACATCACTAGGCATGCCTAAATACTTCTTGTTGAGTGACCCATGAAGAACATTGAGAATCCCATTGACCTCCTCCTTAACAGCGTGGGGACATTTTTTCTTAAGAAAACTGAAGATTTCTCCTTATTTATTTTCTGTCCCGATGCTTTGCAATAATATCCAAAAAAATGATACCTCTTCCGCACCTTCTTGACTTGCTTTAAAGAATAGCGGGCTATCATCAGCAAAGAGTATCTGATTCATCGGCGGAGATGATGGAGCCAATTTGATGCCACTGACATGTGATGACTGGTCATTTGATTTCAAGAGGCACGAAAGGCCCTCTGTTGCCAGCAAGAAAAGATAGGATGAAGGAGAATCTCCCTGAGGGATTCCTCTTGAGGAATTAAAGGTTTCTAGTTTTTCGCCATTAAATAGCACCAAAATAGAAATAGTGCTTATACCATGTCCATAACGCAGGTCTCTATTGGTCTCTCCTTTCTTTCTTTTGAGGAAAGCATCCAAATTTATTACTGATTGGTTACATTGCTTACATATAATGGGCGCTCTATATACATGTCGTCCTAGCAAGAGTGCTAAATAACTTTAAGATATATTATGAGCATCCATCTGAGAACGGTGTTTTGGCTCCTAGGTGCATATGCACCCATTATGAAAATACATATTTCAAAAAGTTGAAAAATTCGGAACAAAAATCCCGCGTGTATATCCGGACATTTTATGTGCGTGCACAAGGTTTCGGTGAAAAACGATGTTTTTTGTGGCTTGTGTAAAAAAGATAAAGAAATGCCCCGTGAATAGTTAGAATGAAGCATCAGAAATTGTCTTTTTTACACAAGCCGCAAAAAACGTCATTTTTCACCGAAACCTTGTGCACCCACATAAAATGTCCAGATATACACGCGGGATTTTTGTTCCGAATTTTTGAACTTTTCGAAATGTGTATTTCGACAATGGGTGCATATGCACCTAGGAGCCAAAGGCAATTACCTCATCTATATTACATTCTCTCCTCACATGCCTGAAAGAATCACCTGCACTTCCTTTATGGTGGTTGCACTCTCTCCTTTACTTCCTTCCTCTATCCCTCTTATCGCTCCTGCACAATCTGAAGCAAATGATCGCTGGGCCTCAAAAGATATTTTGGAACAAACACAAGCCCTCCAGACACACAACAACCTCAACACAGGACAGATCCTGATGGGTAATGTTGCATGAAAATCGAAAATTTTCATACGAAACACCCAATATAATCTAGGAGATGCATAGCAACGAGAGGGGAAGGATGATAACCAACAACGCTTTGATTGCCTTTGAATGCATCCACCATATCAAGCAAGAAAATGATCCAACTAAGAGTTTTTGTGCTTATAAACTAGACCTATCAAAAGCGTATGATCGGGTTGACTGGAACTTCTTGAGGCAAGTGATGCAAAAGTTGGGTTTTGCTCACCGATGGATTGACTGGATTATGACTTGTGTCACATCGGTGAGGTATTCTGAGAGATTCAATGGAACCCTCTTGGAATCATTTGCACCGTCGTGTGGTCTTCGGCAAGGTGATCCACTCTCCCCTTTCTTGTTTTTATTCGTCGCTGACCGTCTATCCACTATTCTGAGACAGCGTGTTGAAGTGGGCTTGATTACTCCAATAAAGATTTGTAGGCGTGCTCCTGGCATATCACACCTACTGTTTGCTGATGACACACTTTTATTTTTTGAGGCGTCTCGTGCACAAGCTGAACAAGTTAAATCATGTCTCGACCTGTATGCAAGTGCTATAGGCCAACTACTAAACTATAACAAGTGCTCTATCATGTTTGGTGAAGCCTGCCCGATGAATGTCCAAGATGATGTATGGGATGTTTTATCTGTTACAAGCAGTGCATTCGAGGAGAAGTATTTCGGGTTACCAACACCTAATGGCAGAATGTCTAAAGGTAGATTTCAAAATCTACAGATGCAGCTAATGAAAAGGTAGTGCAATGGGGAGATGGACACTTAGCCCAACTGGGTAGGGAGGTTCTGATTACATACGTCGCTGAAGCCCTTCCGGTGTTTGTCATGGGGTTTTTTAAACTACCCTACTCTGTCTGTGATGATCTCATGGTGATGGTCAGGAACTTCTATTGGGGTGCAGACCAAGGGAAATGGAAGGTGCACCGGAAGTCTTGGCAAAAACTGCAACAACCAAAAAGCAAAGGAGGTGCAGGGTTCCATGATTACCGGTTGTTCAACCAGGCCCTCCTAGCTCGGCAGGCCTGGAGGCTCCTAACTAGGCCTGAAAGCTTATGTCCAAGACTGTTAAAGAGCAAGTATTACCCCAATGGCAATTTAGAGGATACGGTTTTCTCGGGTAATGCTTCTTCTACCTGGACTGCTATCAGCCATGGCCTTGAGCTGCTTAAGGCAGGGCTGATATGGAGAGTGGGAAACGGCCGGAGTATTCAAATATGGAGGGATGCTTGGATTCCTAGGCCTTTCTCGTACAGGCCAATTTCGGCACAAGGGACATGCCGATACCGATGGGTTTCCCAACTCTTAAGAGAAAATGGATCTTGGAATGTTAACCTGCTACAGCAAGTGTTTCTTCCTTGTGATGTTCATGAGATTCTGAAAATAAGAGCTTCACCAAGACTTGGTAATGACTTGCTTGCTTGGGGTCCAACAGAGAGTGGTGCATTTACAGTAAAATCGGCATACACTTTGGCCTTCAACGAGATGTGTAGAATGACATAAGAATCATCTAGCATTGCTCCAGATGGACACCGTACATGTTGGAAAATGATATGGAAGAGCCTTGTTCCGCCAACTGTGAAGAACTTCGCCTGGCGCGTTGCTATCAACTCACTTCCAACTTGGCAGAATAAACATAAACGGACGCTTGAACTTTCAGGTAATTGCCCGCTCTGTGGACGAGAAGAGGAGGACATCTTTCATGCCTTATGCGGATGTCCTCTAGCGGTGCAAATATGGAGATGCATGAGCACTGTTTGGCGGTTGCCAAAGCTGGAAGACGTGAAAAATACGGGCACTGAGTGGCTACTTCAAGTGCTGCAGCCACTATCTGAAATTGAACGAGGCATGCTAATGATGATGCTATGGCGAGTATGGCACAATAGAAATGAGGTGACTCGCTACAAGGAACCCCCGCCATTGGAGGTATCAAAAAGCTTCCTCGTGAGCTACCTAGATTCGCTCTTGACACTAAAATACTCTGAGGAAGAGCGGATGAAGGGGAAACAGGTGATCCCTTACGATCATGTTATGTTGCCTTGTGAGCGAGTGGAACCAGTGGTGAATACTCTGTGGACGGTGCCAGTGGAGGGCTGCGTGAAACTAAACACTGATGGATCCTGGATGGCCGATGGTGGTGCAGGTGCTAGGATGGTCCTCCGAGATAGCACGGACCAAATCATCTTTACATCATGTAGGGTGCTTTTCTCGTGCAGGAATGCCCTAGAAGCTGAGCTCAGTGCGTGTATGGAGGGATTATCAATAGCAATTCAGAGAACGGAGCTACCTATACATGTTGAGATGGACTCCTTGCAAGCTGTGAGGATGATTAATGAGGGGGCCATTGATAGATCGGTACTAACCTCGCTGGTGGAAGAAATCAAGCATCTTCGTTCTCTCCGTACAATTATTTTTACTCATATTCATCGTAGCCAGAATGTTGTGAGCGACTATTTGGCAAAATATGCCAGAATGGAGAATAGAACCGTAGTTTGGCTTAACTCTGGCATGTCAGAAGTTATTGAGCTTTGTAATACAGACCGTGACATTATCACTTAAGTAATACAAAGTTTCAACCGCAAAAAAAAACGAGAGGGGAGTGTGTCTACGTACCCTTCTAGACCAAAAGCGGAAGCGTATATAACACGGTTGATTTAGTCGTACTCTTCACGAACCAACCGTCTAGCGCTGAACGGACCGCAACTTCGAGTTTAGCACACGTGCAGCTCGGTGACGTCTCCTCCTCCTTGATCCAGCAAGCGAAGGAGGAGAAGTAGATGGGATCACTGCCAGCACGACGACGTGATGGTGATGGTGGTGGTGGAGTACCGGCAGCACTTCGCTAAGCGAAACCGGAGAAGGTGGGGTGCTGCCTTCCCCCCTATGCCTCCCACCCTAGGGTTTCCCCACCCTAGGTGCATGGGCCTTGGTGGGGCTGGTGCACCTGGCCCAACCAGGCCAGGGCACACCCCCTACATCCCATGTGGTCCTCCGGGACGGATGGAAACCCCCGGTGGACCCCCAGAACACTTTCGGGGCTCCCAACACACTACCCGCAAAACCCGAAACTTTCTCCGCGACCAAAGTAAATCTTTACCTCTGGACCATTCCGCAACTCTGCAGGACGTTTAGGGTCTCATCCAGGACTCCGAACAGTATTGAGTCACCAATACAAATATGTTTATACTACCCTAGCATCATCGAACAATAAGCGTGTGACCATACGGGTTCGAGAATCATGTAGACATGACCGAGACCCCTCCCCGGTCAAGAACAAATAGCATTGACTGGATGCCCATATTGATTCCTACATATTCCAAGAAGATCTTTATCGGTTGAACGATGATGTCAATGATTCAGTTAATCCCGTATGCAATTCCCTTTGTCCGTCAATATGTTGCTTGCCCAAGATTCGATCATTGGTATCTCCATACCTAGTTCAATCTCGCTACCAGCAAGTCTTTTACTCATTCTGTAATACAAGATCACGTGACTAAACACATTATTCAAATGCTTGCAAGCTTCTTGTGATGTTGTATTACCGAGAAGGCCCGGAGATATCTCACGGAGTTAAAAATCCTAGTCTCGATCCATGCAACCCAACAAATACCTTCAGAGATACCTGTAGAGTACCTTTATGTTCACCTAGTTATGAAGTGACGTTCAATAGCACACAAAGTATTCCTCCGGTATTCGGGAGTGGCATGATCTCATGGTCTAAGGAACAGATACTTGACGTAAATATAGTTGTAGCAAATAAACTAAGTGGTACGATCTGATGCTAAGTTTACGATTGGGTCTGTCCATCACATCATTCTCTTAATGATGTGATCCCGTTATCAAATGACAACTCATGTCTATGGTTAGGAACGCTTAACCATATTTGATCTACGAGCTAGTCTAGTAGAGGCTCACCAGAGACACGGTGTTGTTTATGTATCCACACATGTATTTAAGATTCCCGTCAATAAAATTCTAGCATGAATAATAAACATTTATCATGAACGAGAAAATATGATAATAGACAATTTATTATTAGCTTTAGGGCATGATTGATAAACTTTCCATCATCATCGCGGAGTATAGTTGTTGCTGCACTCTAAGTTTCAGCACTGGTTATAACACCGTCTATTGGAGAGCTCCTATTGGATGCTCGTGTGCGTCCAATAGTCGAGCTTTCATGCAGAAGTAGCCCGCCTGGACCGACCATTACAGTTCACAATATGAAAACCCCCGAAAAAGAGGGCACGTGAGGGAGCACGGGACCTGCCGGTTTCGTGGGCGCATGGATAACCGCTCGAGCTGACGGTGTTTGGTGACTTTTTGCAGCGCGGAGTATAAGAACTAGCGAAAAAATTAAGTAAATTCGAATTTTCAAACTTTTTTCATGAAATGTGAACAATACTGAAAAATGTGAATATAAAATACACACTAAACGTTTTTTAGTATCCAGCGAATTTTTTTCAAATAGCCACTGAACTTTCTTAATATATGGCAAACTTTTTCCAAATGCACATGGAACAATTTTCCGACACAGGATGAACAATTTTTTACATAAAATGAACAAAATTTTGAAAAACAAGAACACACTTTAGAAATTCCATACATTTATTGAAAATTTTATATGATGAACAGTTTAAAAAATACACACTACTTTTTTATATAGTCTGAAAAATATTTAAATGCATGTTAAACATTTTGGTAATATATGCTGAACAAATATTTAAATACACTTTTAGCATTTTTGTGATATGCACTGAGGAATTTTAAAATACACAATGAACATTAGATAAATATATTCAACATTTTCGTAATATAGGGTGAACATTCCTTAACTATACGATGAACATTTTGTGTATAAACATGCAATGAACTTTGTATAATGCACGAAAAGGGAAATAAAAGAAAAACGAAAAACAGAAAAACAGAAAATAAAAGAAATAGAAACAAAAACAAAAATAAGATGAAAAAGAAACAGAATGCTTTGAGCCAAAATGTTCAGAATGTAAATTCATGTTACTTATATAATATACTTCTCAGAATATTTTGTCATTTACCTGTCAAATAATTATGTTCATGTTCATTAGGTGTTCTGATGTCCTCATTACGTTTCTGTCATCCAGTTTGTTGAGGAATATTTATGGTTCACCGTAAGCAGAGTTCAGAGTGCATATGATCTGTTTGGTCAAAGTGTAATTTAGATATGACCTAATTTTATGCAACTTCATTTGTATTCACATCACTTAAAATTTATTGACATAGTGGAGATAGCCATTTTGTTGAAGGCTAAACTAAACATCCGAATATAAAGTAGTTAACCTTGGTATCATTTTTGTGGTTTACAAAATTAGTTGCAAACTAGAAATGTTTTGAGCCCAAACGAGCTAAGATATCAAGAAAACCTGTGATTCCCAAAATGGTTAATAAACTAAGCAACAAATGTGAAAGGAACACCACTTCATACGGTTTTGAGCCCACGACATGTTGAACATCTGAGATCTACTTCCCCAAATTAGAAAATTTTGGTCCATGCAAAAAATACCAACAAGACACGCATTCTTCTTGACCAGAGTGCAAGTGGAGGGTGCATGGTCGTTGTCTTTGCTTCAGAAATGGAGAGATCATGTAGTACAATCCTAAGTTCATCTTTGAGACTGGAAACCATAATTGTAGCATTTTCTAGCCTAATAATTTTATATGCCCAAATTATCTTTGGGTAATGTCCCTGTTTATGTACTCTTTTGTAACCAGTTTTATCTGTAGATGTGCATGTAATAATGTTGTTTCCAAGTTGCTCTACTTATTTAGCCTATATATGTCAGATCTAGATCTCTTATATGACTTTTTTGTTGTTAATTTTATTTAAATGACTGCATCCTAACTAGAATGTATGAAGATTTTTTTTCTGCGGCTATAAGTGCACTGCACGTGCACGTTTACTAGTACTCGCTAGTGGAAAAGCAGTAGCTGCACCGCATCGCCACGGTTGAATGGCCATGGTACCACAGGGGGCGTAGAACATGAAGATGGGAACCCAAGTTGCTCACCAGGGGTGGGTTTACGCAAGGCCTAACAACACGAGCACTGCTGTTGCGGCATGGTGAACTCACACGGGAGCGAGCCCAACCCTATACCATAATTAAGCAGCAGCAAATAAATCAGAAAAGCTTCCTATCCTATAGCTACTAGTAGAGTGCCCGTGCGTTGCCACGGGCTCTTGAAATAGTTTGCAAAAGTTACATATTAAATTTCAAATGGACAAACAATATAACACAAACACAATTATTGAATAATTGAAGTTCATTTTTGCAATGTAAATTGACAAAAATAAAAGATTAACGACATGTCCATATAACAAACTGAGCGATGTTCCAAATAAACATCTATTACAAAACATCAATATCTAGATGATGCGCTTAAGATATTCATTAGTAGAACGCCCGTGCGTTTCTATGGGCATAAAAATGATTAAGGTCGTCTCCGAGGTCGAAACTCATTTCTCCCTCATACGTCCGGGTGTGTTCGGACATCACGCGGGCGCCCAGCGGCCTCCCCAAAATTCAACATCGACAGTCCAGGCTCATCCAAATCTAACCCATGTGTGGGGGAGAAATGTGATTGTCCAGACTATCCCATGTTATCTCCAAATGCGGTCCCAACACAAAACCCCATCCCACGAAGCACCCTTCACTTTTCCTGCCGGACCCTCCACCCTTCACTTTTCCTGCCGGACCCTCCATTTCCTGCTCGGTTTCTCGCCGTACGGGACATTTCTCGCTGGAGCCCTCTCCTTGAAAACCGGATGACACCCACCTCACCTTGGCCATGTCGCTCTCTCTCCTTCACACCGCACTTCCCCACGGACAGCGAAGGAGAAATCCACCGCCAACCGCCCCGCTCTCCGCCCTGATCCCCTCCCCCGGCCGTGTTCATGCTGATCCGCCATTGCCATCAAGAGGGAGGAGGCGTGCGCCGCCCTTGACGCCCCAAAGCCAAGAAGGCAGATCCAATGTATCCCGGGCTATTGTCACATTATAACATACAATTGAATGTCATGCATTACCACGAAACAAAAATATGATGTCTTTTGTTGGACATGCAACAGATACACCACCATTTCCGTTATTAACTCTTGAAGAAACTAAGAAATGCATTTACCCTTCTATCATAACTAAAAAATTGTATGACTTGATGAAAAAATATATGAACCGCCTCGCTCATGCAATTTGCTGCAAAGCTATCTTTAATGCGCAATTTACCACATTTTATGAAGTAGAAAAATTATTCCGCTCAGTCAGCTGTAACCGAATAGACCAACCCGAACCCCCATCCCACTCACTCTCAACCCTCACTCTTATCACAAAATCCACTAACTCATGTTCCAAGTGAGCCAGTCATCGACACCGCCGTATTTGATCCACAATAAGGGACAAGGGCGGCAACCACCTTCCCATCTTAGTGCTAGTACCTCCTAGTTCTATACTGGACCCACCTTTCATCCGAGATCTACCACGACGGCACCACACTCATGTGTTGCCACGGAAAAAAAAGCTATGGATATAAATGTTGGTCCAAAGAATGAAAAATGTCAATGTTTCTCTCCTCTTCCCTCCCTTGCGTGCACATGCCTGATTCGTGGTACATTTTTTTGTAGAATCAACATTTATGCTAAATGTTAATATGGTGACAGAAATAGAATCAACATTTTCTTTCTAGAATAAATCTACTTGGTTTGTCAGAAGCTCTTGCCTTAATTAATCATCTGAACATTATGAATGGTTATGTGTTTAAACACTATGCACTCAAAAGTGTCAATTAGATCCATCAGTATATATAATTGTCGCCTATTCAGAGAAGTATTGACAAATCATTCGACTAAATGGATGCATCGAGCAACATCCTCCAGGACTGGTCTGAAAAAGCATCAAATCATAAAATTCAGATTTATTCATAGGATTTTCATACTATACCAAAGTTGGGAGCAGCAAAGAAGTGGAACTCGAGAAGGCATTGTCTGTGAGGAACCCCTCTAGAGCACTGCTGGGTCATCTTAGTGCGAGGAACCACACCTGTTTTTTGTCTGAATTGATGTGAGAAGCATGCATGGTGCTGAATCTAAAAATAAAACATAGTGGTACCTATCATCAGAAGAAAATTAACTACGGTTATGCATTGCGGCGAGAGCTGAAAATTTTCAACAAAAAATCCTAAGAGTACAAATCTTGCAAATCAAACGACCACCCATAGTAAAATTATTAAGTACTGTTTTCTTTCTCATGTGCTCGAAGCATTACTTGTCTTTACATGCGAGGACACTGGTTGAATGAGAAATACACATTTTGTTGATTGTCGTCCTTGTATAAATATATATTAGTAAAAATAAAGACATAAAATCAATAATCCCACACACTTCGACATAATACACGTTGC